>CM070611.1:0-600000 GCA_036346395.1 Hsuehochloa calcarea | reverse complement strand
GACCGCGGCCTCCAGGCGCACTTCTCAGTGCCCAGGAGCTTCCCCTGGGCCGGCCCCGTCACAACGCTCTACGAGCGCATCCTCGAGGAGTCCAAGAAGAAGGAGCGCAAGCACTCGTGCGGGCTGCTGAAAGAGATCCACCAGATTGAGCGGTGTTCGCGGCAGCTCATGGAGATCACCGACGTTTCACAGTTCCCCTTGGCCGAGGAGAAGGATGCCGAGGTGCGGGAGGCCGCGCAGGAGCTGGTGCAGGTGTGTGAGTCCCTCAAGGACGCACTCGACCCGCTTGAGCGACAGGTGCGGGAGATGTTCCACCGGATTGTGCGCACCCGGACAGAAGTCCTTGACAGCTTGAGTAGGCCGCACAGCACCGAGTGAAGGGTTAGGCAAAGAGGCATGGTGCAGTTGCTTATTGTGATGCCGCTTGATTGAACAAATTGTGAAATGCAGCTGCACCATCGATTGAAATGAGGTAGCTTTTCTCTGCATAAGCTAGCAAAAACATATACATGTGTCTGCATAAAGGCGTGGCCTTCTGATAAATTGAGTTCATTATTTTTTATTTGAATTTTTTTTTTGTATCTTGCGAATCCTTAGTTGGGCAGTGCTTCGTACTAATGGTTTAATATTATTGTTTCATTCTTCTTATTTTGTTTGGTTTGGTAATGTCAAGCACTTTGGTGATTGGTTTTTGTTCATTATTAGTCTGTGGAACAGTTGAACAGACTTGTCGTGCGATGTTGTGTGTGTGAGTAATTGATATTGTCCGAAGGGCCAGTTTAGAGTTTGTGAGGCAATGCTACCGGTATGATCAGCATTTTGTGCCCAAAAAAATGCTGATCATACTACATAATCTGCAAACAAAGCAAACATCATTTTATTGATTAATAAACATATATTTTGGTTGGCTTTATAAATAAATGGTTTCTTTCGTCCATCTTTTCTTTTCCCCCTGTGTGTGTTTAGATTTGAAATGGACACATCTAATGCGCGCTTTGTCGATGGTCTGTCATCATTAATGCAAAAAATTTAAAAGGAAAACCAAATGGATGGAACATAACCACATTTGGGATAATCAGGTAATACATCCTTAGTGTAGAATAACGTACTTATGCTGCTGATGTGGCTTTCATCATAGTTTAGATGATCATGATGGCAATGAGCTGTTTGGGCCAACCTTACTTGGCCCTGTATTCAAATTTAATTGCATCTTTCATACATATGCTATTCTTATGCTCACATTATCATTGGAAGAAGTCTTTCTTTGTTGGCACTTGGCAATGAATTTTTCTTCCACAGTGCTAGGTGAAATTGTAGTTTTTTATGTGCATTTGATTGACTGACATACCTCGAAACTGTAGTACACCTCTATGCTTGCTATAAAGCAATTCTGTTAAGAAGGTTGTTTTTAATAGCCTATTAGGAATAGTATGTCAGATATAATTTTGCGATGTTATTATCTTGATTTACATCCCTAGATTCAGATAATATAACCATTAGAGCCATTAGAAAAAGGCCACATTTTCATAGGCCACTGCGTGAGATGCTAGGATGCTCCAATTTGAATCTATATAGCTACTGCTACAGACTATTTTGCAATTAGGGAAATGCAAAAGTAAATAATGCATGGTGGTACTGTTTTTACACGATTGATAGTGCACCATAGCAAGAATGCAATTTTATGGCATAGCGTTGTTGATATACCTTTAAGAAGTATCTCCATAGACGCTAATGTTCATAATTCAAGAGAAGAGAACTATGATTGATATTTGATTATCCTTTACCTCAGTGCATCACTGTATAAAACTATAAGTTACTTGTGGAGTTTCCACGATTCTAGTGATTTTGATTTGAGTTTAAATATTCAAGGATTCTAGAATGTTTCTAACAAGTCCAGCCAGGTGACCACAATGTGCAGGGTGGTTGAATGGGGCCTTGTTTTTTTGCTGGTAGACTACTGGTGCAATACGCATGCTGCAGGTTCCTTGGTCAATAGGCAAAATCCCCTTGTTATCTTCATTCCTTTTTATTGTTCTTTTTGGTTCCTTGTGGCAAGATCTCCTTGTTATCAACAGTCAGTAGGCAAAACTTATCGTGCACTGCAACTTTCAATTGGGAAACTAACCTCACTTTTGCTGAATTGTTTCCATCTCGACCACATCATGTGTTAAGTGTAACTGCGTTGCTGTATTTCTGTATGTTTGCTCCAAAGAGTCAGGTAAGTGTCTTGCAGGAGAATGTTATAATTTTAGCAGAACGATCAGCGAAACATTTGGCTGTAAGAAAGAGTCCAGAGACCATTTTAGCTACTGATAATGTCTTGTAGGAGTCTTGAAGGTATACATGACTGAAAGCAGTGTGCTCAAGAGGTCATAACCTGGGTAAAATTGCCTGCATTATGAGTTGAACTTACTGAGGTTTTCTGATTCATAGTCTCAGGCTGCTGTCCATGGCTTGTTTGCAAATGTTTCCGATGGTATTTGTATGACAGATTTTGGTTACCATAACAGTATCAGGGGAAATGCTACACTGCTGAATGTACTGGGAGTATTCTCTTGTTCTGTATGTTTGTTTTTGCGAGAGAAAGAAGTTATGTTTGCGGTTCCAGAATTCAGATGCTCAAATAATCAATCGTAGCGCGCAGGAATGGGCAATTTGGGTCTGTTGCGAGGGTCGAAGCACTAGGCAATATAAACAGGCAACAGCCGGGGCCTGGTGCTGCACCTCGTCATCAAACGTTTTACTCGACCGTGGTAGGTTAATCACATGCTACTGCTCATAATGCGAAATGCAAGAAGAAGAAGTGTATGCACAAGCCATGTACTGCTGTGTGAAGTGAAGTCGTGCTTGAGTTGGTACAATTCCGGCCCAACATGTCTATTTAGTCCGGGCCATTTATCTCTATAAATCTACTGTTCTTGGAGGCCCATCTATCTACCGCCCTACCACCAACCTCTGTCTCTGGCAAGCAAGCACCTTTCGTCTCCTTCCCGATCCCCTCGAAGGCTGAAGCAGCGATTAAAAAAAAAAAACTCCGCCTCCGCTTCCAAGATTTTTGCAATCGCTCACTAGGGTTCCGCGCGCGCGTCGCTGCAACGACAACAGTAGCTAGCTCCACCTCCACCGATCCGTGCAAGGGATCATGGCGGAGCCATCCAAGGTCATACACATCCGCAATGTCGGCAACGCGATCACCGAGGTGACTCGCCAAAGCGCCCCCAATTTTGCTCTCCATTTCTTTTCTTCTTTCTTTTTTTTTTTTAAAAAAAAGAGAAATCTTTCTTTTTTGGGCTATCGGGTTTGATAGATTCGTGTTGATAGCTGTGTGCTTTTCTTGTCTGTGTGAGCTCCGGTGGTTGGAGCGTCTAGGATGAGTCATGCTGGGCGCCAAGAATCAGGTCACCTCCTTCAATTTTTCCTGGGTCAAATTTTGCTCTTTTCGTTGTAATATCGCTGTGGACTGTGCAATTGTGCCTCTCATCTCTCGAATTGATGACCTTTGCAATTGGTAATGCAGGCGCTTCTTCAGATGGAGGATATGGAAGCGTCGGCCAGTACCGTGGAGCCCTACACCAGCGTCCAGGCCAACGTCAGGTACTAACGCCATTTCAGTTGTCGTTGATTGTTCTTTTCTCTGTTTCAGGCCTTCTAATCATTTGGGAATCTGCGATTGTTACTGGGGAAGGGATCTTTACCTCCAGTTTTCTTCACATCGGGAACTGACTGCAAATGATCAGGTCCGTGTCGCGTTTGCGCTGCTTTGGATTGAATTGTGCAAATTATCTCTAGCATGCCACGCTGCCTTTCCAGTGTACTCGTTCTTCATGTTGCATTTTATTCTTGCAGGAGTCTCAGCCCAATAGGATCCTCTTGGTATCCATTCACAACAGGACCTATCCTATAGCGATCGACGCGCTCCATCAAGTGTTTTCTCCTCAGGGGTTTGTTGAAAAGATTGTCACATTTCAAAAGTCTGTTGGTAAGCTTCCTTTATTTTTGCTTGCATGACGTGTTGATCTTCTGCGTATCTCAATTGCAATGTATGCTTCCATATCTCTAGCTTCTTTATTATTTTAGTGGTTTTTCAGGCAGACCAATTTGAACGGCTAAAGTAGCACTCGCACGTAACATGAGCTGATGAGCATTTGTAGTTTATCTGATGAGGACATCCTACTACCATGCCGTGTTCACGAAGTATCAAAAGGTCCAATGACTAGAGTACGAGTCAAGCTTTTTAACCAATAAGTGCTTTTGTTTCTTAATGAATTTCCTATTGCTTTTGATGAGACTTGGTTACTACCTCATGCAAATGCTTTGTGCATTCTCAGGTTTATACGTGAGGAAAAGAACGGCTGTACGCATGATGTTTGCCATGAACGGATGCTTGCATGCTGTTTAGTGCCAGGATAAAGACAGAGATTTGGTGGCCTGCGTGCCAAGTATCACGGCCACTCCATCATGTGCATTCATGTGACCATGTATTAGTTAAAAGATGAACTACTCCTGTTAGATGGGTCCGTATGATGCACACGGCCCAAGTCCAAGGCCTGCATGCCCAATTGGTTGGCCGAACCTTAGGTAATTATTTTGAACCGATCTTCTTTGGCCGAACTGGATTGGGACTCGGTTGTTTTGGTCAATATCACCCCAGCCGGCCCTAGCCATACGTGACTGGTGGAAGACGCCATAAGTACCGAAGTCCTTCCATCGTGTAAAATGAGAGGCTAGATATTTTGATAATAGATTGATTTCAGTTTTTGTTTCTCCAAGCATGGCCGAACCATCTCCTTGGGAAAATTGGGAATTCTTCGCCAATTGAGATCGTTCAACTTTTCCGCTGGAAATTAGGAGCGCGATAGGGCTTTGCTTGGTGGTCGTGAAGTCCGCACGTCTGTTCTTGCGAATTAAAGAGTGCTAGTTTTACATTGGCAACTGGGATCACTACGATTCAAGATGCTACACATGAGTATCTTAATCTTATGTCGAGAAGATCGGACGACTCTGTATCATTACCTGTAATAGAAATTATAGAATTGTTTGTTCATTTTCATTTTCATCAGAACTGTTGATAGTACCTTACTTGGTTAAATTATCTAGTATTTTCCTGCCCCAAATTGTAGGAAGTTGGAGACATCTAATTCCTATAGGCTACAATTCAGCATTGGTGCTGGCTAGCAGCCTGTTGTTTCTGAATTGCCTTACATAAGAAATGTAACATAAACTGTATTAATTAGCCGCATTATTATTTGTTCTGGACTGGGCAGTTCACACAAGGATTATTTGTTCTGGACAGAAGTAATTAGCTTACAGTTTTATGCTTGTAGGTTTTCAAGCTCAAGTGCAATGCCAATCTCAAGAAAGTGCCATAGAAGCAAGGGATGTGCTTCAAGTATGCGAATTTGGTATCTATTATCTTATTAAAACAGAGTCAAAAGAAGCCACCATATTTGCTCACAAGAGTTACAAATTCCCACATTAATCGGTGCAAAAAGAAAAAGATTTACACCGTCGATCGTGGTGGATCCAGATTATAATGGTCTAGATTAAAAAAAAAGAGTTCATGTCAAGTAAATAAATTAAAATTTGGAATAAAAAATAAAATCAAATAAAAAAATTTGATTTCCATATGATACTAAGTAAAAAAACCCATATCAAGTACAATATAACTAAAATTTAGAATAAAAAATAAAAATAAAAATAGTAGTTTGATTTCCATAAACATTTCTAAGTAAAATCCCTTAATAATTATAATTCAGAGTAAAAAATAAAAAATATAAATTAGATTTGTACACAAAATTCAACAAAATAACTGAAATTCGGAATAAAAAGATAAAATTAGCAATTTGATTTCGAAACAAATTCCAATGATTACAAGTAAAACAAACAACAATTGGCATTTAGATTTGTATTCTAAATACAAAAAAATTAATTGAAATTTTGATTAAAAAACTAAAATAAAATTAGCAATTTGATTTCAATACGAATTCCAAAGTAAAATCCCTAAATAACTGTTATCCGAATAAAAATTAAAGAAAAGTTAGCAATTGGATTCAGATACGAATTCCAAAAAAAAAAGAACTGAAATTCATGAAAAAAAGTAAAAAATAATAATTACAATTTGATTTCCATACTTATTCCAAAATGAAATCCCTAAATAACTTAAATTTGAAATAAATTAAATAAATTTAGTAATTTGATTTGTATACGAACTCTAATAAAAATAATTGAAATGTTGAATAAAAATAAAAGTTATAACAAGGATGCACGAATGGTGTTGGGGGAGACACAAAAGAAGTCACTATGTTCGCTCTCAAGGTCAAATGTTTCTATTGTTACTTTCTATGGAATAAAAATTAAATTAAATTAAATTTTTGATTAAAAATACAAGTTATAACAAGGATGGAACGAATGGTGTCGGAAAAGACTACAAAAGAGTGCAATCACATCGATATGTCCTACAAGAAGACATTGATCCATGGATCCACAGGAAAACGAAGACCCGAGGCGGCGACGACGGAGATTAGGACAATATCGTGCTGCTTGCCAGAGCCATTGAAGAGAAAATCCAGTGTTGAAGAAGCCAAGGGCCACGATGATAAGTGGTTAGCGTCGGCGTTGTTGAAGAAGTTAGTGGCTAAAAAGCTCGATGATGGGGAAGTCCTGGCAGAGAAGAGATGAAGCTTTGCATTGAATACGAGTTATGGGCGATATGGGGCAATCGGGTAGTTAGGAGCGTGTCATCACTGGTGAGGGAACATGTTGTCACCAGCGATGGCGAAAAGATTCACCATGTTGTTAGACAACGACTAAAGCAGACACGGTAACATTAGTGAAGATGGGAGGTCACCACGATTAGTGGGGAAGCTACAACGTTGAGTTGGTCAACGTTGAAGAAGTCGAGCGGTTGACACAAGAGAAGATGATGTTGAGCATGTATAACATTATGCATATGTCTGTACAAATAGAAGCGCGGGCGTACAAAAGCAGAGGATCAAAAAAACCTACAGTAGGGATGATGCAGTTGTAGGGAATATGCTCAGGGTCACCGAAGAGAGCGTGTAACGTGTCCCTAGCTGGGATTAGCAACGGTTGCAGGTGTATACGCGTTGATGTCGTAATAGTTAGCATTAAGCAATAATTAAGAAGTAGAAGATAACTATGTGGTAAAGTATTGCATTGGAAGGGATAGCAGCTGAGAAGGATCAATCAAGATTTGGGTTACTGTTGGAGGTTGAAGCAAAAAAACTGTGATGACGAGAAGAGATAGAAGCCACACGGTTTGGTGGGGTAGCCGTCGTGTGAAGGAAAATAAGTTCAAGGTAGGTCGCCCATGATGCATCGGTGTATGCGTCGGCCGAATTTGGAAGTAGCGTTGTCGGTTTGTTCTTCTTCCCCAGCGAGCCTGAGGTAAATTTATTGCCTCCTTTGCTTCCCCTTCCCTTCTACCTCTAGCACTAGCTCCCTCCTGCCACAGAGAAGCTTTCCCCCACCATCCCACACCCCATCCTTGCCCCCACCCCATCCTTGCCCCTAGCTTGCTGGTGACAAGCTCCTCCTCCGCGCCACCCACTACTCCCGTGGACAGAGCGCCTCGGACAACCCCGAACTCCACTGACACCTCGGCTGAACTCCCCTCACTTCGCTGATGCTCTCACACCCCTTGCCCTTGCCAGAGCTTAGTTGTAGCACCGCCACCTCCTTCCCCTGCTTCGGCTATGTGCCATTGCCGCGCCGCCCCACCTCCACACCTCCTCCGCCCCTCCAAACCCCCAAAATGGGCTCCCCATGCCTCAGTGGTGCTCACTGCACCCTTCCTTGCCGCCGCTGGCCACCGCTATTGCCGGAATCGCCGTCGCCCTCCCTCCGCCGACTCAGGCAAGCGCTGGCCTTTGGCCACGTAGCTTAAGCCACCTGGGAGCTGGGCCTTTAAGGCCTGGCTTTTGGGGTGTGGGCCGGCACAATAAATAGGGTCAGCCTATTACTGTTCATCCCTATTTCACTAATCAATGTTCACACAACAGTGAAGCGATTACTGTTCACAGTAATTACTGTTCATAAACCGAAACAATAATCCTAATTACTGTTCACTTCACCCTCAAAACCCCAATTCGATATTATATATCCATTTCGTCCGTTTTGAGCCCAGGAATCCATTTCTCCACTTTGTTAAGTCCAATTAAGCACCAAATAAAACCCCACCATCCCACACCGCTTTCCTTTATGTTTATTTTTTGAATTTCTTTACTTGCATGTTGTTCCTAGTTCATTCCTTGTCGAGCCATATTTTATTTGGTTTGTTTTATTTTGCGCTAAGTCCCGACTTTGACAACCAAGCTTCGGAAGATGCTAGACAAGATGAGCTACTAGAAGAATTTTTGCAAGGAAGCAAGTCACATTCCTTGATTATTTTGAACCAACATTTCATGTATTATTATTATTATTATTATTATCATTATTGTATTTATGCCAATTACTTTAAATATTAAAATAATACATTTGAATGACATGATGGCTAGAATAATCCTATTACCCTACATACAAGCTCACCTACTGTTGTAGGCCATATTCACCTTCACAAGTTTAGATTACATAAAATAATGACTAGATATTTATCCTTGTCACCAAAATGTGTTGATAAATTCTGAAAAGCAGTATTGGCTTTTCGCCAATGTTTTGGAGGAAAGTTGATGGTTGAGATCAAGAAGTTGGACAACCCAATGGACTTGTGTTAAAAGTGAGTCAAATGTGAGATCAAGCAGGTGTACAACCACGAGTTGGTGTTAGTCCATTTCCCCACTAGAGACAAGTAAGGACAAAAACATTGTGCTAAAGTAACAGACACCGAAAACCGTTCAACCACATGTGTGGTCATTACTCCCTGGTTTAGTACACTGCTCTTCCAATTGAATATCTATAGGATGTCAACTGTTCTTGTATGATTGAACAGACGCGGAATAGGGGCGAGTCAGGAGTGGGCAGGTTAGGACACTCGCTGAACTACACAACGGTATGGTCCCGTCAGCCTAAGAGTACGAAGTCCACTGTTGGCCGGTGGTCTCCCGAGAGTTGTATGTATTCTGAACCTAACGGGTAGTGTCGACGATCAAATCGCCGATCTTATGAATATATAAAAATAGAGAAAAATGGTGTGTATCTCCTAGAATAGAATGGGTCACTCTTTATTGCTATGAACTGGCTATTATAAGGAATGCATGTAATCAAACAAAAGGCTAATCCTAGTTACACTGGAGTGCAATGCTTGCTATGGTGTTGTAATCAAATTGACTGCTAATCTTCTCAATTGCCTTCGATCCCCTCCCTCCATCTTCTGCGGTCCTCCTTAAGTAGTTAATGAAGCGGTGGCAGTTATCCTTTAGAGAGACGCATGTTGGGAAGTAACGTGTAGAACCGTAAAGGCGACTAGAGGGGGTGAATAGGCGCTTTCTCAATTTTTCACCTTAATCAAATTCAACACGCACTTATCTCCTTTAGCTACGAAAGCTAAGAAGATCAGTGAATGCACAGAGGAAGCCTTGTGCTGAATCCGATTACCCCCTTAACCATAAGATCCAAAAAGGGAGAAATGATCACAGGAGATCGGGCTGAGTACTGGCGGTCGGACCGGCGGCTGACTGGCGGTCGGACCGTTTGGAATCGGTTCAACCGGTAGCTACCGGGCGGTCTGAAAAGCTTGTGGTCGGACCGCTGTTGCTAAATCGGTCAGACCGATTTAGTCCAGTACCAAAACACAAAGCCCAAATCCAACACGAAAATTGGTTCAACTTTTGATTCAACCAATGAAACTTGACCAAATTTGGAGCACACCTCCCTGAGGATATATGAGATCTATTTCTAGCGACGATCGTTCAGATCCACTTCAAATAATCGATCTCTTAAGGTTTTACCAAAGAAGTGCTCAAACCCTAGAAATATGATAAACTTGATCCAAAACTTGCTTGTGGGGGATTGAAGATCTAGAGGGTTCTAGGAGTATTCCCACACATCAAAGCAAGGTAAATGAGGTCAAGAGACCAACCAAAATCAACCGGATCAAGGAAGCATCAAAATCATCAAAAGAGAGAGGAACACAAAAGAGACTTCACCCTTAAGCAAACATCAATAGATTGATTAATTCAACATGTTTCTTACAAAGCCACTCCCTCAAGGAGGACAAGAGCTCAATCCAAGAGCACACTCAAATCTCCTCTCCTCTCTTCTCTCCTAACCCTAACCCTAGAAAATGATTTTGCAAATGAGGGCTAAAGTGCTTGGGGGGTTTTTCCATCTCCCCCCTTTCTATTTATAGGAGAGGCCTAGGGTTTCACTCATGGGCTCCCATTAAGGCCCACACACACATGGGATACACAAACACACACATCTGTTGAAGCAATCGCCTGCTTCACCACGTGTAGGTTGATCAGCGGCTCTCATCATGTCGGCAAGTCTCTCCCGTCCGAATCCCATCGGAACCTCCAAGGGACTTGCACCGACTTCCGCACCGCCTGATCCAACCAGCTGCAACGAACTGCCCGTTCGATCCATCTTGCCCATTCTGCACCATGCTTGAGTCACACGACCTCACCCGGCATCCATGATCGTTCTGGACCTTAGCTCTCCAAGCGTAGTCCCGATCCACCTCACCGTTGACGTCGTTGACCTGCAAGCCACCTGCACAGCAATAGACAAAGAAATCGTCTCCGGGAACAAGTTCTTCACAACTTGACCCACGTTAGTTCAACAATGCAATATGCAACAATAAAGCATTGAAATTCATACATTAAACACATTCCAGACACAACAATGCCAAAAAGGCTACACTCCAAGTGATTGGCAGTCTGACCGCCCCATACGGCCGGTCCGACGGATTTCAGGCCGGTCGGACCGATTCCATAACGGCGGTCGGACCGCCCGAAAGGACTTAACCATTTTTTCAACTCGAAAATCCGAAACCTTCTGGAATTTTCAAATGAATAGAACTTTCAACTGGGAGCTCCAAAAATTATGTGACCACAACCAGGAGACTCCCCTCACTTGCCTACACAACCTATTTTTGGCTCAACTTCAAAATCCAATTTGAACCATAGCCGTCGGACCGGCAAGCAATGCCGGTCGGACAGCTCCACGGGCAGTCTGACCGCCAATGTCACCGGTCAGACCGCCTGTGGTCTGACAGAACTGAAGCAAACCCGAAAACGCGAGATTTTGCAAACCAACAACGCCATTGCCAATTGACTCATCATTCTAAGATCATGCACATATCCCCATGATATCCACATAACGCGTCTGGTCGGAGAGAGGTGTCAGTTGACAAGGTATCAACTGCTGTGCAGTTATATGTCGGTGAGACATTCAACCGTAGTCGAGTGTCTTAGAATTATGTAACGTCGCGTGGTATGGAATATATAGCACGTGTTCCATTTATCACACGGTAAGGGATATACCTGGATTCAGGTCCGGATGATACCAGTTCATAGCCTTACGAGTAATTGGCTATTCGGAGACTAGGTTCGGGACCTTGTCCGACCAGGGTATTTATTATATAATCTCTGGAATCCTTACGACAAGTAAGGTCGTTAGCCTTAGGGGTTACGACCATGAAGACGTATGGTCTTCTCTTATGTATTAAAATAATACATCGAGGTTTTAATCCTCGTCAGGTAGAGACTAAAAAGGTTAAGTAGTGAAAAGATTTTGTTATCTTAGTTCAGTTGCACGCTAACGCGTTGCGTGTTTATGGTCTGACAGTATGAGCATGAGATATCTTGTGGGTATAGTTAGGCAACTCTGCAGAGTATAACAAATGATATTCGAATACGCCGTGCTTCTGGTTAATGAAGCTGTGTTTATGGGTGATTCCAATACATGAGGCATAAGTAGAGTTTTTTATGTGTTAAGTTGGTTAGTGCAATTGTTGAGAAACCCATATTGTTATATTTATTATTGTTTTACTGTTTTAAAGTTAAACTGCTTCAATTATAAAATGCATCCACATATGCTTATTATGGTAAAACTGTACCATCCCTTTGATAATTCTAGTATGTAATTAATTAGGATTTCTATGTTGCTTGTTGAGTACGGTAGTAGTACTCACTCTTGCAAAATTTACAAAACATCTACAAAGGAAGCATGGGAAAATACTTAGGATCTCAATGAGCAGGATTTTGGTGGACCCCTAGATGGCAATGATTATTATTATTAGGTCTCGACCGTGCTTAAATGTGCATGTGGTTTAAAGTTCTTTTATCTTGTAATATATTAACTTTGGGTTTGGAAACCCGTGTCAGTGTTAAAACTGGCTGTTAAAGCTTAATTTTATGTAATAAAAGTTTGGTTTTTATTGTAATTCGAAAGCTTGCTTGAGATGCTACTTACTTCGCAACTGCACGTCATGAGCGACTGTGAAGAGTTTGACGGACCCCAAAAATACTGACATCACAATGAGACTAAAAATATAACATTCATGCAATATGGTTTTTCATGTCGATTGCTGTATGTTCGGGGGGCTATTGTTTGGGAAGCCGCTTGACCTGGACTGTTCAAAGTTTACACATGTCACACCATCTGCAGATACCCATGAGTATGCAGGCTCCAACCTTAATCGGTTCAACAGCAACACTGTCAAGAACTACAAGCACTGTTGTTCACCCACCAAGATGATCCATGTGCCTTCCCCCTCTCAAGAGATTACCCAGGACGCGGTATTAGCCCAACTGGAGGAATTTGGCACCATTGTCAGCAGCAAGCTGTTCGAGGTAAACAGTAAGAAGCAGGCCCCGATCTTGTTCGAGGACGAGGCGCAGGCCACCGAGACGCTCGTCTGCAAGCCTCGGAGCATATAGTCATGCATGTTTCACTATTGGCAGTTCAGTACTTCAGTAGTTGTATCAGAGATGATAGGCTTTTATCTTTTATCGGTGCAGTTTTGTTCGTTTCCTCGGTGGTCCGATCCGTTGATCCTTTCTATATACATACTACACATTTGCTGGTACTTTCTATGCCGAATCTTGGTATCCTTTCTGGTGTATTGTTAGCAGTAAGTTGTAACTTGGGTTTTACGCTGACGCAGGCAGGTGTGAATGTCATGTACTAAGAATATATTTGATGATGCACTCTGAGAAAAATATGTATGTTATCCAAATGGAACCTATTGTGGTAGGGGGCATATATATTCATTAATTCTTCCCCGCTAATCAAATGTGAAGCGGACAGAGAGTATGTATTATTTTTTTCAATCCTTGTAATTACTTGGCCTGATCACTACAGCTGCAGTGGTGGCTACTTGGATCAAACCAAGTGACCACCACCAGATCACATCTTATTACCACAAACACAGACACAAAAGTAAGCAAGCTATAAGTAAGCAAGCTAGCATTGACGTCGATCCCCCTTACGCATCAGCCGCATGCCCCTCGTCGCCGGCGGTGGCCTCCGCGAGCCCTGAGTTGGGCACGGCGCAGGTGAGGCGGATCTCGCCTTGGTTGCCGGTGAGCACGCTCATCTGGCTCATGTTGACAATGGACCTGGCGAACTGGTCGAAGAAGGCGGCCTGGTTGAGGGCGAAGCGGGTGGCCAAGCGCTTGGTGGCCGGGTGGTCGATGAGGCCCTGGTCGGAGGTGAAGAGCCCCTGCCTGGCGATCAGGTCGAAGTAGTACTTGTTGTCGAAGGCGTTGGGCGTGCGGACGTCGAGCACCTGCGTGGCCGTGCCGGCCGGGTCGTTGGCGCACTTGGACTGCAGCTTCTTGGCGAACGCCGGGTCCATGGTGGGGTCGATGACCGACTGCAGGCGGTTCCTGAAGGAAACGCAGTGGCCGCGCCATACGGTGTGCGCGCCGGAGAGCGCCACCAGGTCCGGCGTGTCCAGGCTCCGGTTCTTGAACGCCGAGATGAGCGTGGGCACGTCGAAGGAGGGCACGGGCAGCTTGCCCACCGTGTCGCTCGGCGCCGGGGCGAGCCCGTCGCGCCGGCCTAGCGGCACGTCGAAGTAGGGCCCACCGTGTTGGATTGATCTCGGCTAACTGCCGAGACCGAGTCTCACGGGGCATTGCCCACCTACGCTCCCTGATCGGGGGCGACTCCAACTAAGTTTTGATTTCGGTCCCGGTCATATCAGCGCTACAAAAACAGAGGGATTCGGCAGGGTTTTGTGCGAGCAGTTCAAACCCAAGAAGATCCCGCACACGTCCGATAGGTAATGAGCGCTGAGGTGAACGAAAGCCAGAACCGTCGGCATCACCGTGACGCCACCGTCACCACTACGTCATCTTCGTCTCAGGCCGACGCTCTCCTACCCTTTTCCGCCGACGTCGACCGACACTAAGCCATAATGGCATCCTCAGGCTCAGGTATTACGTTCACGCCTCCGCGTCAAATGTTTTGTTATGGTGTTCAACGATTGGTTAGGGTTAATGTTATTAGTTCATGTTTTAGGCTCAGTATTATTCTAATATTTGGTATCAGAGCAGCCTTAGATCATCCTTGAACCCGATTAGCCTAAGCCGATGTTTACCCGCCCGGATCTAAGTCCTGTTGGCTCGGGTTAGCACTTAGAAGAAGGGGATCTCAAGTCCTTAAGCAAAAAAACCCCAAATCGGAACCTGACAACCCTAAAACCTCAAAATCTCAAATGAATCGGAAGAGGCGGCAAACACTTACGGTTTTTTGGGAGATCTGGAGCCTTCTCCAGTCTCTGGCGCCGCCGTAGCTCCACTCGACGGCTGCGCGCGCGACCTCGGTCGCACGCGCACGCCGACGAGGAGAGCTGCGAGGGCGCCGCCTCTTAATGCGCCGCCTTCGCCGCCACCTCCGCTCCGCTCGCTCGCTCTCCACTGCGCCATCGGTGTAGGAGCCGATGCGTTCGCTCCGCTCGCCCGCTTACGCCGTCGCTCATGCGGAGTTTTCGGGAGAGGAGGAAGAAATGGTTTTAGGGTTAGGGTTTCCGCCGTTCGGCCGGCTTTTATACCTCGCTACTTTCGCTCTTGACCGTCCGATGAAATCCGACGTCCCGCGCCAATCGTTCGGCCATCAGTGTGAAGGCGCAGCGTGATCTCGACCGGACGATCCGATCCGACGGCCACAGAGCGTCTCGGGCGAATCCACTCTCTGATGGGCCGATGTTGCGCGTGAGTTCGGGCCGAGCGGCAGGCCGAGCGCGGGATGGAGCTGGGCCGAGCCTAGGCCGGCGCAAAATACTGTGCAGCAGTGCACAGTGCGTTTTTCCTTTTTCTAAAGGATTTTTTTTATTTAAATGCATTTATGATTAAGTTTTATTGTTATTATTTTATTTATTTTGTGCATTGTTTTAATTAATGATAATTGCTCAAATATCAGTATGATATTGTCTCTAATTAAGGTTGAACCAACGAGATATTTTAATTAGAGATTTTTATGTTTTATTTTTGGCATTGTGTATACACATGATTACATACTGATCAACGTTCTTTGTAGTCATGTGTCGCCACATTAATTGTTAAAGTTATTTTTTATTTTCTGCCCAACGGTGATATAAACTAGAACTGTAATTTTTGCATGTTATTAATCAGACCAACGTAGGGTTAATTGCATGCAATATTTTTATGTTATTTCTAATTTTTTCCTGTATTTTAATGTTCAGCAATAAATGCTTCAAATGTTGCCGCTACAATAGACAACATTGAGCAGCTTACGGGGAACAACTTTCCCACTTGGAAAGAAAGAATCCAAGTTATCATTGGAGTTCTAGACCTTGATTATGCACTAAGGGTGCCTACTCCCGTTCCTCCCACTGTCGGTGAGGACGATTACGATGAGAAAAAGAAAGTCTATGATACTAATGCTGAAAGATGGGAGCGGTCCAACCGCCTATCACTGATGATTATAAAGACCTCTATCTCAGTCGGGATCAGGGGAGCAATTCCCGATTCTGAAAACGCTAAGGAATACTTGGCTTCAATTGAGGAGAAATTTAAAGGCTCTACAAAAGTTTATACCAGTACTTTGATCCAGAGGCTCTTGACTACTAAGTATGATGGGATCAGCAGCATAAGGGAACATATAATGATGATGACTGACATGGCTGGAAAACTTAAAGGTATGGACATAGAAATATCTGATGGTTTTCTTGTCCATTTCATTATGACTTCTCTTCCTTCTGATTACACTGCATTTAAGATTAATTATAATACTCAAAAGGAAAAATGGAACATGAGCGATTTAATCGCCATGTGTGTCCAGGAGGAAGAGAGGATTAGAACTGAGAAGAAAGACCTTGTGAATCAAGTCAGTAGTTCTAACAAAAGAAAGTTCCATGGGGACTTCAAATCTAAGAAAAAGCTGCATTTTTCCCCAAATTCAGATAAGTCGGGGTCTAAGGCACAAAACGCACCTAAGCCCCATGTTGCTCCTACTAAAGCACCCAATGGGAATGCATGTCACTTCTGCAAGGAGCCAGGACATTTCCAGAAGGATTGTGTTGGTTTTCTAAAGTGGCTCGCCAAGAAGGGTAAAGATACTATAACGTTTATTGATGAAACACTTTATGCTGATACCCTTAATTCTTGGTGGATTGACTCAGGTGCAACTGTGCACGTTACCAATTCTTTGCAGGGATTCCTTACCGCGGAAACACTAAGAAAGGGGGAGCGAAGTCTTAGAGTCGCGGATGGAAAAGAAGCTGAAGTCGAATTAGTTGGATCTGTTTCATTAGTTTTAGACATCGGCTTCTTACTTCGTTTTAATAATGTAGTCTATGTTCCTTCCATAAAAAGGAATTTAATTTCAGTTTCTTTATTAGACAATGAAGGTTTTAAATGTAATTTTGGTAACAATAAATGTACTATTACATTTAATTCAAATAATGTTGGTTTTTCTTTTAGGCAAAACAAGCTCTATATGCTTTCCCTTACTGAGTCTCCTGTTTCCTTAAATGTATGTGATACTAAGTATAAAAAGAATAATGAGACTTCATCGAAACTGTGGCACTGTCGTTTAGGCCACATTTCGAAGGGGAGAATGGAGCGTCTCATTAAGGAAGAGATTCTCCACCCATTAGTTTTCTCTGATTCAGACCACTGCATTGATTGCATTAAAAGAAAATATGTAAAGCACATAAAGAAGGGAGCTACTCGCAGTACTGGACTCTTAGAATTAATTCATACTGATATTTGTGGTCCTTTTCCTGTGACATCAGTCGATGGTTTTGATTCTTTCATCACATTCACTGATGATTTCTCCCGTTATGGTTATATTTTTCCCATTAAGGACCGATCTGAGTCACTTGATAAATTCAAGATATTTAAGGTTGAAGTTGAAAATCAGCACAACCTAAGAATTAAAGTGGTAAGATCGGACCGTGGGGGAGAATATTATGGGAGACATGCCCCTTATGGCCAAATTCCTGGCCCTTTCGCTAAATTTCTTCAGAAAATGGCATTGTTGCTCAATATTCTACACCAGGTGAACCTCAGCAGAATGGGTAGCTGAGAGACGCAACCGTACACTTATGGATATGGTACAGAGCATGCTTAGCTACTCTAGTTTATCAACTGGTTTATGGATGGAGGCACTAAAGACAGCAGCACATATGCTTAGCTACATATTTTTCTGTACCAAATTGTTTTTTTTTTTGCAGACATCATATGTACAGAGTAAACAATGTGAAATCAATGCACTACGCCTTTTGTGACTAGCCACCGTACTAACTCTGCTTAAGACAAAACAAATTGTAGCAAAAAAAAATAGATGCATGTGTCTTTTCACCTTAAGCTCGCTTTAAAAACTAAGCTGAACAGAAATAACCTAGCTTTTATGTTGTCTTCTATCCCCAGTTAGACTGCCTATGCATGTTTGCTATCGTTCTAAACTGTCATGTACATTGCAAACTGTATGTGTTACGTATCCTGTCAAGCCAACAACACCTATATGTACATACCAAATCATAATCGCAGTCCCTAGGTTCACCTTATGTTACATGTTTTGTTGAATCGCTACCCCCAAAAAATACTATGTCCTGCATTGTACTGTTCCTACTTTGTAAAAAAAAATCTCTCTCTTTCTATCCCCTGACAGAACTATTCACTACAGATTATATCTATTACCATCTGTACCAGCTCACATATAAAACTATACTACCGAGAACAAGCACAGCGCAGCGTAGCGCGCCTGGCGTCCTAGTTATGACATATTAGTGGGAAAATGTTCTGTTATGGCAACATGCTGCTAAGTGGATAGATGTTCGGACTATTGATAAGTACCACCAGAAGTAAAATGCAGGACCTGATGCTGTAGTAGCAAAGGGAAATATTTAGGCCTTCATAATATTCTGGTTTTTCATAATATTTTTGTTTTCACATCAACATTCACCAACTTGTAGCTTTATGGGACACTTCTGTTTCATTTATGTTTTTAGAGCTTATTAGTACATCAGCATATTTTTTGCACCTCACAGTTGTACGAGGCACTTCTTATCCATATATATTTTTTTGCACCTCGTTGAATTTTGCACCTCACTTCTGGCTCTATAGTTATTTTTTGCACATCAACATTCACCAACTTGATTACCACTTATGGGGAAAAAGTCCTACTGCAAATTACCATTTATATAGTACTATAAAAATAATTTCTAATTCATGATCAAATTCGTCTGAATTGGTAGGCATCCAGTCACTACATAAACATCTCTCAGTTCAGTGTAACTCGAGCTAAGACACTGCACGTAGGACCAAGCCAAACCTTCTAGGGTTGCCTCCAATCTTCTACCTATGACACTGCACTTAGGACCAAGGCGATCCTGAGAAATTTGTAAAGAAATTTTGAAAATTTATATACAAATAGGAGTAACATACAAATAGAATTAAAGTGTTAAAACCATGAAATTTTTCATGAAAGTAGTATTGTACTTTGTTTATATTTTTCTTCAATTATCTCTTTAAGTATTTAAGTATATTTAAAATGATGTATATTCGTTTAAGTGGTATATTCAAAGTAGAGTATGTACTTTTGAGTCAACCTCCTATCAAACACTACAAATAGAATTAAAGTGTTAAAACCTCGATCATTACTCGGGTGTTAGAGTCAATTCTTGAAAGATAAAGAGTGGGTCCTACCAAACAGGGCCTATTTCAGCATTCACAGTTTCACACAATGTAAGACGATATCAGATATCTCCTCTTAAAGATCTCTTATTAATTTCAAACGTCAGCCGAGCCATGATCTTGAAGAAATTAACGACGGAGAGGCAGAGGATACACTAGATCAAGCTGTAGCATAATAAATCAAGGACCCAGCTGATTAACTCAACAACGACGTCGTCGTCAACGGTGATCTCAAGCAGAGGCTGCGAATCCCTCGTCGCCGCCGGCGGCGATGATGCTCTGTCCATTGGGCACGAAGCAGCTGTTGCGGCGGATCTCGCCGACGTTTCCTGCGGGCCCCTGGATCTGCCCCAGCTTCACCATGGAGCTGCCGAACTGGCCGAAGAACCACCAGTGGTTCCCCGCGAAGCCGTTGACCAGCCAGCTGGTGCGCGAGTCGCCGGTGAGCCGCTGGTCGGATGTGAACACCCCGTGCCCCGCCTCCAGGTTGCTGTAGTACTTGTTGTCGAACACGTCGGGGGTGGTCACGTCCAGGTCCTGCAGCCGGTTTTCGTCGCTGGAGCAGTTGGCGGCGAGCCTCCGTGCGAAGTCGTCGTCCTCCGCGAAGCGGTTGGAGAAGGAGCTGCAGTGCGACCTCCCGATGGTGTGCCCGCCGGTGAGCGCGACGAGGTCGACCGCGTCGAGGTTGCGGCTCTGGAAGACGTTGATGAGGGTGGAGACGTCGGAGGTGGGCGACGGGAGCTGGAAAACGGCGTCGCTGGGAGCGGGCGCGAAGCTGTCGAGGCGGCCGAGCGGCACATCGTAGGGTTGTCCCCCGGACTGCATTCATGCGAGAAAGCGAGGTTACGTTCGTACGTAAGCCGTAAGGTAGTAGTACCAATCTACAAGTACGTAGTACGACGACGTGCTTAAGTACCTCGACGACGGCGTCACGGGTGGCGAGGGCGGTGATGTCGGCGCAGGAGACGGTGGGTCCGCAGGCGGCGTGCACCTGCGAGCGGATGTCCTCGATGAGCCGCATCGCCCTAGGCTGCAGCGTCAGGTTCGGCGGCAGCTGCTGCTCGCTGTTGGCTCCCGTCAGAAGGATCGACGCGTCGCAGCCCTGTATTATGTATATACACCACAGTAGTTGGCAAAGTTAAGTTGTAGTAAGTTTTCTTAAGAAGAAACTAGCTAGCATGATGGATAGTTGGACACGCACCTGGGGGAAGCAGTCGTGGAAGAAGATGCGGAGGAGGCCGGCGGCGAGGGCGATCTCCTGCTGGAGCGCGGCCTTCACCGCCGAGCTCACGATGTTCGCCAGCTGCGGGCACGACGCCGCGTGGAAGTCGAAGGCGAGGCCATCGGCGAGGGAAACAGGACGACGGTCGTCGGTGGGCAAAGAGATAAACGACAAGGCTGGGGAGAGCAGGGCGGCAAGAGAGGAGAGTGCAAGGAGGCCCATGGCCATTGTTGCCCTGCTCAACGCCATGGATCTATATCCTAGCTAGTACTATAGGCAGTGTACAGTGCTAGCTGTGAGTCAGTGAGTTTAGTACGTGTGGCTTCCTCGCGTCAAGAAGAACATCTGTGATGCTCTTATTTATAAGATCGAGAAGCAGCTGATGACGCTGATCACAGTTGAAACAATTAATTTAAAGGTACGTTTACACAGGATTCAACTATTTTCTCTATTAAAAAAAACTACCACATCCTGAAAATTTATTTGCGACTCTATTATACATAAATTACAGTAAATTATTTATGTAATTTTGGTTCTTAGTGACTGTAATTATTCTTGAAAGTTTTAATAACTCATATTTCCATCACATGATTCAAAATCTTACATGTACTTTGAGATGTTGTGCAAAAATAAAGATAAAAAATAAAATTATATACCAATAAAATAAGGCAATATGGTGAACCCGTCATGTTCTTCATATGTACTTTGAGAGATCGAGAAAAAACAAAGACAAAAAATTATATGCCAACGAAATACAGCAATGTGGTGAAGTCGTTATGTTCCGGAGAAGAAATTATAATAAATCTAGATCCAATTTATCAGATAGGAAAAAGTACAAATCTTAAAGTATATCGGACGAATGAAAAATCGACTATTATAATATATTTTTCTTACAGCACATCAACAATACAAATCGTGTAACACATTTAATGAACAAAAAAAAATAACAGTCAAAAGTTATACAGCAATTCTCGTTAATTAAGTCGGCTAATATACGCCAGAGAGTGTAGATCCAAAATATGGATCGAGTAACTGGCAAGCTACGACACGTGATGATCGTCCAGATAACGTACGTCCTTCCTTGTATGGTTGCTGCAGGGGCATCAGGAGTGCTTGCTCTTAGGCACATCTATTTATAATTAATGTGTTGAATCCATTCAGGTTCAATGAATACACACCGACCGTTTCCCCCCCTGAACCTCCTTCCTCAGCCTCTTCCATCCCCCACAGACGAACTCTATAGATTCATCTAACACTCACTGTCGCACTGCCTTGCCGGAAATTTGATGCGAGACGGGGAGATTTTGACGGCCGGTGGCAGTAGGAGACGGCGCATTTCGTCACCACGACGGACGAAGGTGACTGCGGATTTCGTGACAGGTAGGGCTTGCTGCAAAAAAAAGTTTGGTGTCGATTCCATAATTCATTCTCTCCAATGTATTAAGTGGATTCCAAGCATTCAATTCTCTCACCCCCCCTTCGAATCGGATTAAAACCAATATTGCTGATGGCCTTATAAGTCTATCAGATGGCGATTACTTAAGTAATTACCAGATTCCGTAGTACATTTACACGTGGTTTGTCGACGATCTAGGCCCCGGCCAGTAAAAATATGCACGCATGTTTTTTTTCTAGCCTACCTACTTTCACTGACATGTAGAAATTGACCGTTGTGTGTATGTCTAGAGTCAATTTACAAAGAGAGCTAGCTAAACTTTCGCTGGCAGGTGGAGACCGTTATGTCGTATACGTGGTGCACGGTGATAGGAGATGCGTAATATTGTGATGGTGCGAGGAGCGGTGGGCTTAAACTTGCTTTGATGCATGGCATGACGGATGCCTAGCTAGCTAAACTTTCGCTGGCAGGTGGAGAGCTTCTATCCACGAACTCGCATCAAATTTCGGGCATCTTCTTCACGTAACATGACGAGGAACTTGTCGGAAAGTGTTTTTAAATTATATAAAATCCATACGAAGTCCGAAAATCACGAAACTTGTCGAGGTGTCATGTTATCGCATGTGTAGGCTGTGGTAAAAAATTGAGAAGGTTTCGAGCAAGTTGTGACGTCGGATGCCTAAAACCCAGACATCATCCATACGAAGTTGTAACATGATCATGGAGATGTCTGGGTTTTAGACATCCGACGTCACAACTTGCTCGAAACTTTCTCAATTTTTACCACACGATCTACATGCGATAACATGTCCAATCGGGATGTACGCTACCGGTCACGGATGACACTTACCGCAACATGCAGGAGCGGGTATTGGCGGAGTTTTGGGTAAGTTTCTCTCGCACAACATTGCTTAATACATCTCATTCATTGGTTAAATGTTTTATTGAAATAATGAATGGATACATCGGTTTTGTATGCAGAAATTTTTCAAGGCCAAGAAGGACTTGAGGCCAAAGCGAACCTAAGCCGCCGCGACTTGTAGGAAGTACGCCACCGACATGCACCACCATGGGCGCGCCCAAGCCCACATAGACTACTGTGGTCGGTACTCAAGGTCCCTCCCAAGCCTCAAGCAAGACTGACTACGCTGACCCGGGACCAGTACCTTGAGGTAGGCGAATAACATTCATAATGATTCGTTTTGATATTAAGTAGGTTCAATTTCATCTTCTTATATGTCAAATACTCGATGACTTGTAGGTGATTCCTCTGGTGCCGATCGTATCCCGAGTAATCGGGCCATGATCGTGGACAAGTGGTTATCACAGACTTTGTTGACACGCACGAGAGGAGGCGGGGAACGGCGTCGATGAGGCAAGGTCCAACTCACCATCAAGGCACTGCACCTCCCCCGGATACAAACAAGCATCGTGAGGTGATTTCTTTCATTTATTTTGATGCTCAATTCTGCTTGATTTCTCACCATCTTCCCGTCTTTCTCGCAGGAGGCTGCGCACCCGGGCGAGGAGGTCTCGGAGTTCTCTGCGTGGGCTATGTCTCATATGGGCAGGGCGTCGTCCTCTGTCTCCTTCGACCCGATCGCCTCGCCCTGGTGTACTCCGGCCGAACGTGTACACTAAAGTCCAAGAGTACACGCCCTCGGTAAGGGAGATCTATGGGAAGATTACAATGTGCGCCGAGCCCATTGATGCGAGACGATCATGAGGCTCGGAGGAGGCAAGAAGCACCGGCGGTGTGGATTGCAGACGCGCCATCGACATCCACCATCGCTCTCTCCTCGACGCTTATCCGAGCACGAGCACGAGCTCCATCCGACCCATACGCACACGGCCTTCTCCAGATCGCAGCAGTCCATGCACTCTAGGTAATTCCTGTTTTACTCGTCGTACGTTGATATTTACACACCTAAATTAGATTTGCATTACTGATACATTGAGTGAAATATTGCGAGCCGAAATGCAAGAAACAAAAAGGCAAAGTCAAGAGCGAGCAGCATGGAATCGACCAAGACAGTTGCGAGCCCAAAGAAGTCGCGTTCGACGCCTTGCAGATGACGGATAAGCGGAGATGATGGTGATCATGCAAAGTCTTGGGCAAGCATCGGGTGTACTGCGCGTTTCACTACTCCACCTCCTACTCCTGCAGCTACTCCGTAAGTATGAAAGTTCACTTTTCGCTTGTGCTTTGCATGTATGTCGCCTTCGTGTTGCCAGTTGTGGATGTCGGCGTTCGTGCCGTTGTGGATGTCGGCGTCAGGCTGTTGTTTCTTGCAGTTTGGAAACCTCCCGTCGGAGGAGAGTCTTTGTAAAATTTTCAATTGAGTCTAATCTTTTGTATTTCTAGATTACTAGATGCAATCTCTAAGTTCCAAAACTGTTTTCCCGGATTACTCACATATGCAATCTCTGCTCCTTTGTGCAGCCTCCGTCCGCGGGTTCCAATCATCCCGGTAGTGCGTCACCGGGTGATCCCGCCTTTCCTTCACCACCGTCTCATAGGCTACCTTGATGAGGACTAGTGCTAGGTGATGTGGTTGGACTTTATTGTAATATTTGTGGTTTATGGTTCTGACTTGTGCTTGGATTTCATGAACTTGTCGTAATAAACATGTGAATTGTGGTTGTAATATATTTGTGAATGATGATGAACATGTGACTTGTCGTTGTAATATATTGTGATTTGTGGTTCACAATTATGGTTATGATATATTGTGAGAAAATGGGTTCTGTGTGATATATATATATATATGTGATGGTTGATATATATATGAAATGTTTGTGTCGATGGAATGCAAAAAACAAAAAAAAAATTAAAATTTCTGCCTCTTTGCCGAGGGCAATGACCAAGGCCCTCGGCAAAGATTCATTGGAAAAATTCGAACCCAGGTTCTTGCCGAGGCCATGGTTGGAGGCCCTCAAGAAAGACTTTTAAAAATAAATAAAATTTCTTTGCCGAGGGCTCATGGGAAGCCCTCGCAAAGATTTTTCAAAAAAAAAAAGAGTAATTATTTGCCGAGGGCCATGGTTGGAGGCCCTCGGCAAAGATTATTTCAAAAAAAAAATAATTATTATTTGCCGAGGGCCATGGTTGGAGGCCCCCGGCAAAGATTTTTCAAAAAAAAATTCTTTGCCGAGGGCCATGGTTGGAGGCCCTCGGCAAAGATTTTTCAAAAAAAAATAATTCTTTCCGAGGGCCCCGAGAGCGGCCCTCGGCAAAGACTCCGTCCGGCGCCGTGCCGTGATCTACTTTCTTGCCGAGTCTTGGGCGACCCTCGGCAAAGGCTTTCTTAGTGCCCGATAAAGGGCCCTCGGCAAAGACCCTCTTCGCTGACTCAAAATTCCCCGAGAGCTCTTTGCCGAGGGTTAATGGGCCTTTGCCTAGGGCTTGAGGCCCTCGGCAAAGAGGCCGTCTCCAGTAGTGATGGATCTACTCAACTTGGATAAAGTCGAATGATATGGGATAATCTTGTACCATATATTTCTATTATTTTAATTGAATAAGATGATTCAATATCCAGATAGAATATTTTATAATTTTGTATACGTACCCTCATCTAAGATGTGATGATTCCATGGAAAAAGAAGACGAAGCAAGTGCGACATCTATGTTTGGAACAAAGCTGTCTTCTTTTCTCAAAAGTTCCACCTGCATTGCATGTACTACTTGGAAGGCATTGAAGAGAAAAACCAATAAGTCGTTCAAGGAGCAATAAATCGGTGAGTAGGTAATTAACTGTAAACAATGACGATCGAATTGTAATTACATATGTAGTACTCCGATAGTTTTGAAAGATTGGGGTGGCAGGAGTAGTACAGTAATATATATCTATCTCTTCTTTTTAACTCCTTTCTGAAGTCTGATGGCCTAATAGCTCTAGCTTTGCTTTGGTACCCGCGTTTGGGGGGTGGGAGTGTCTTTCGGACGATGCCTGCCGCTTGCAAGACAAGACAAATGACACGTGCTCCTCTGCACTAGCAGCTCGTGTAGTTAAACCTTGACGCTAGCCAGATCGAGTACTCATCGGTCAGGAAGCGTGCGTTCCCACCCAAAAGTCCAGCAGCATTTTTTGAATGCATGCGCGTGCCCTGATCCACTGCGTTATATATTATTTTTTGAGCTCGTTTTCTACATTATAAATCTATAGATAGATAGACTGCAGCTGTATATATCATTACACATACGCCAAGGCCGAGAAAAGATCAACACCCTCATGTGCAACCACGTTGAAGGAAAAGTGGTACTATTAGACTAGTACCTGCAGCATGGAGCTTTAATTTGGCCTAGTACAATGTACTAGAGCTAGTCCTAGTCCACTGTGTTTATTATTATGGTTGTGGCTGCCACTTCGTCGGTTGTTCACGTTCCGATCTAGCTGCAAGTGGGGGTGGGTCCGCTAATGGGTTTAAACCCAATCCAAATCCACTCGATCCATTTCTACGCAGCACATCAACAGCCAAACCATTAGTTGCCTCAACCTGTTTACATCCATCTAAAGACAACCCGAATTGAGACCCAACCCATTTCACATGTTTCAATCCAACCCACTACTAGACCTAAGTGCGGGGCAGGGCGCCTTCACGTTATCACGCACCGATCGACTACGGCTATAGATGTTACTAGGACGATAGCGAAGGTCGGTAAATTTTTCATACCACAGGAAAAAAAAAACATCGATAGTCTTCATTGCGATTTTCTCTCTTACCTTTTTACTATTTTCTTATTTACATTTTCTGACTACTTATTTTGTGTAAAATTACTTAGCTAGAATTGTATTTAGTATTAATATAGCCTTAGGGTGTCTTAGTGGTTCTAGAATTTATCTCTTGACTTGTGTGCCCGTGAGACACTTAATCGTATGGTAATTGTTGTCAGTGTCTGGATTATGAAATGTTGTGTGGAATAGAATAAATATAACATATATTTCATCCATCACACGATGAGAAATATACCACGAGTATGTATTGATTGGTTCGTGTCTGCACAACGGGAGCATGGATGTGTGTGATAAAATGTACCGTGCAGCGTTCCGCGAGGAGGATGAGGAGAGTGGTGCACAGCGCAGTGGGTTATACATATACCAGTATACTAGTGTAGAGAGTTGCTCGCAAACGGATTTTAAGCTCATATGAGCATCTCCCTCGGCGCTATGCTATCCACGGTCCATTTCATCCCTGAGATGTGTGCATGTATGAGAAATATAAGTCTCCGCAATGTATTGTTGGTAAGCGTCGTCCCCACGATGCATGCATGCAGTCCATTAAAAGTGCAACATTTCCACTGCAACAGCCAGGAAGGGAGGAAGCTGTAACAGCCGTACGTAATGCACCCTGACGGATGTACACAAAAACAACAACAATTATTCTTATTCTTCTTCTTCTTCTTCAGATTTAAAGCGACCACGACAACACAAGCAAGCATATACTGGTTGGATCGATACGAGTGAGTAGTCTGAAACACCAACTTCTCCAAGTCTCTTATTGCTGCACGAACGAAATTAAGTAGGACAACATACGAGTAACGCGCTAAACTGACATCATACGAAAGGCAGGGGATCGACCGACTTGTCTAGGGCCATGCACGCTAACGCACGGCCGGCGTTGGGCGGGTCAGCGGTCACAATCGAATCGCTCGATCAAGCAGAAGCCGCAAACCCCTCCTCCTCACCGGCGTCGACGTCGGAGTCGATGATGCGCTGGCCGTTGCGCCTGAAGCAGCTGCGGCGGATCTCCCCGACGTTCCCTGCGGGCCTCGGCGCCTTGCTGAGCTTGACCATGGAGCTGGCGAACTGGGCGAAGAAGGCGTCCTTGCTCTTGGCGAACTGCCTCACGATCGGGGCCGTGCTCCGGTCCTTGATGAGAGCCATGTCGGAGGTGAAGACCCCCTGGTTGAAGGTCAAGGCGATGTAGTAGCTGTTGTCGAACAGGTCAGGCGTGATCACGTCCAGGTTTTGCAGCCGGCTCGGATCCTTGCTGCAGTTGGCCGCCAGCTTCCTCGAGAAGGTGTCGTCCTGCCGCCCGGACCGGTCCGCGAAGAAGTCGCAGTGCGCCCTCCCGACGGTGTGCCCGCCGGAGAGCGCGACGAGGTCGGCGGCGTCGCGGAGGCCCCTGCTGCTGAAGACGCGCAGGAGCTCGGGGACGCTGGCGGTGGTTGGCGACGGGAGATTGCCAACGTCGTTCTCGGAAGCAGGGGCGAAGCTGTCGAGCTGGCCCTGTGGCACGGCGTAGGACGGGCCCCCGGACGCGACGACGGCGTCGCGGGTGGCGAGGGCGCTGATGTCGGCGCAGGAGACGGTGGGGCCGCAGGCGGCGTGCACCTTGGCGCGGATGTCCTCGATGAGCTGCAGCGCCCTGGGCTGCAGCGTGGTGTTGGGCCCCATCTCCTGCTCCGTTTTGCTGCCCTTGAGGAGGACAGACGCGTCGCAGCCCTGTACGCATGCACAGCACAGCACAGCACCAAGGTCGTGTTGGTTTCGTTTAATTAGTTGGTTTCGATTAGTCGGTCACTGTCCGTAATTAACTAGCAGTAAGTAGTATAGAGTTAGTTACCACTGCTCCAGTGATGGATGGGAGTGGAATTAATCACCTGTGGGAAGCAGTCGTGGAAGAAGATGCGGAGGAGTCCGGCGGCGAGGGCGATCTCCCTTTGGAGCGCGGCCTGCACGGCCGAGCGCACGATGCTCTCCAGCTGCGGGCACGACGCCGCGTGGAAGTCGGCAGAGAGGCCGACGTCGTCGGTGAGCAAAGGAAGCGATAGAGATAGTGTTGGGGAGCGCAGCACGGCGAGGGTGGAGACGACCAGGATGGCCACTGCACGAGCCCGTTGTTGATCTCTTGTCGCCATTTTCAGTTCAGTCTACCTTGCACTTGTGGCTTCCTCACGTCAACAAGTGGCCCTTATTTATAACCGGGACTGCTCCAATCCGAACTTACATCACAGCAACAGCTCCACGTCAGTGCATGGCCCATTTAGCAAAAAAAGGAAACGAAAACGAAATTAAGGCAGGGAAAAGATCAACAGCTAGACTAGACTCGTGCGGAAATTGAATCACGTGGTGAAGGAAAAGAAAAGTAGCACTGTCAGTGTCAGTCAGTGCCAGTGCCTCCAGCTAGTGGAGTTTGTTGTTGAGAAATCCAAGGCAACCTGTCTCTCCTCTGTCTCTGTTCAAAGCGAACGCTTTCCTCCAAACACGATGTGTGTGTGTATATAACGAAACTGCTGGATATCTGTCTCTTAAACGATAATACCTCTTTATCTATTTTTTCAATGATGCTTATTTCAGTGGGTTCTATGAAAAAATTTCGGCCTTTTATAGCTAAATTTGTGATTCACTTTGAAAAAAGTATATTTATGAAAAATTTTCGATCAAATCGTATTGGAGTATCTTATAATTGGTATTTAAGTATAAATGATAAAGAAGTATAATATATTTATTTAAGTGGTATATTCAAGCGGAGTATGTACTCCGTGAGTACGTAACGGACGTCATATATATATATATATATATATATATATATATATATATATATATATATATATATATATATATATATATATATATATAACTAAAGCTGCTAGATATTTGTCTCACATTTTTTCTGCTTATTTCAGTCGGTTTTTCGGCCGTCTGATTCACTTTAAGATTTATGTTTTCGTTGGCTGGGTTCTCTCTCCCGAATGGCCCAGTTTTGTCATTGTTTTGCTTTGTGCGGTGCATTAGCGTGTCCGTGATTTGACATTGTTTTGAATATTTTTTTGGGAACCGCACGATTGCTTTGCTTGTGCGGTGCGATTTTCGCTGGGTATTCGGAGGCGTGGTGGAGGCGATTTTGGTGGTGGTGTTTCAGCGTCGGTGTCGGCAGTTAAGTTGCTTCGTTTTACCGTGATTTGCTTCATTTTTGTTCAGCAATGTGGAAGCAATTCAAGTTAACTTGTTTTCATCGGTCCAAAATATAACTGATTTGCTAAAAAAATAGTCGAAAGTGATATAGACACTCCCTATATATAAATATATTCTCTGTCAATTCCTGGGGAACTCACTGTGCATATCTGATATCGCCAACCGCGACCATATCCATATCCACCGGCACGTAATATCTAAGTTAACAAGCACCGGCACGTAATATCCATATCCACCGGCACGAGCCACGTCTTGGTCAAGTAGGTGACGCTTATTTTGTGAATTAATCCTTTTCATATTACTTAACGAGGAATCGATCGATGGCTCAAATTTTTACTCCAAACAAATTTTCATCAACACCCATTCCAACGATTACATGTTGCAAGGTCGATAGCAAGATGGCTAGTCGCGGCAAAGACGAATTAAGATTATGAAGATCAAAATGCATATACTAACTTTTTGAACCATATCCAATATAGCCTATATTGAGTGATATATATATATATAAAGCTAGGTGTGGTGGTGTATTTCCCTCCTCGTGGGCGGCTGCATCATCGTATTTTGTATATGTATTTGTACGGATCGAGCACTTAATTTACACAGCAGACAGACAGGACATTAAGAAGCAGACAGGCGCTCGCTCTTATCCACTCGTCCTCGATCACCGCCGATCGATCTCATCAATTCATTCATCGTCTCATCGTTAGCACTAGTAGTAGGTGGGCCTACCACCACCTTAATTCGTTTTCTTTTTCCTGTTGCACGATATAATTAAGTACAGGCGCTCGCACCTATAACTACAATCATTTTTTTTTTGTTTTGTTTTTGTTCAAGACTTCACTGGAATTTATTGTCCTATTTGTTTTTGTGTGTCTAGTGCTCAACGAGATCTACTTTATTTTTTTCGGATCAGAAATGTTCTTGTCTTTATATTTTTTTTGTAGGGGTTCACATAACTACTTAAATATCTTCTCTCTTTTTTCTACATTAGAATAGTTTATTTTTGTCCTAGAGGTGAGGTTATATAGGCAGGGAGGGTGAGAGTGGTTAGACCTCATCCATCCGGCGTCCATAAAATTAGTTAATGGTTCCCAAGGTTGCGCACGAGGTGCACTGTGAGGAAAAGCCGGGGAGGGGAGGTCTCGCGCGGGAGGTCTCTCATGGTGCGAAACTTGGAGCTGGCGCAATTTTTGTTTTGCTCGCGATTTTCACTTTTTGCTGATTTTCTGCTGTTCGCGATAAGCTCAGTCTCTCACCCTGCTTCTGCTTTGGAGTTGTAAAGTTTTGCTCGGGCCCCGCCTAGGTCACCTTTTGCTCCTACTTAATAAAAGTTCGTACAGTTTAAAAAAAGAAAAAGAAAAAGAAATGGTGCTTGTTGGAGTAGATCATGGAGCGGTGTCGGTACATGCATGCATGTATTAAGCTTCGATTTCCCCGCAATTACTTGCGTCGTTTTCATTTGAAAACTTTGGCCTCCAAAACCAACCATTTTGTAAGCTGCTATACTGGGGTCTAGTACTACTGGCACATGCTTCTGCTGTTTCTTTCTGCGCCCATAGTTAATTGCGACCACAGCTTGATGTGCCAGCCAGACACACAGACAGACAGACGTTCTTTGCAGATTCAAATTAAAAGCCTGATGCATAGTTTGGATCCAAATTCAGCAGAATAATAAACTAGCTGATGCATTGATTGAATAAACTGAACCAACCAGAAACTGTCTTACTATCGTCACCAACGAACCACCTCATCGCCGGCCATGGCAAGGAACGCTGCCACCGGGAGGACGGGGATGGGCCCTCGCCGAATTCCGCCGGCAGAGTTTGGCATCGGGAGGCTGGGGAAGTGCTCCTCGCCAGCCGCCGCCGTTAGATTCGGCCACGGTGAGGGGAGAGCAGCGTCGACAGGTGAAATGGTGGAGGGGAACGGAGGTGAGGGCGGCGCACGAAGAGCTTTGTTTTCTTTTCTCCAGTTCTTGGGAGCCGCGCAAGAAGTCAAAACTAATCCTGCACTCAAAAGGACAAAAATAGCACCTTTACCCTGGTAATTTACCGCGGAAATATACTGCTGCACATCCAGACTACCCAAAATGTGGGTCTCACTTAGCGAGAGGAATCGATTCAATACGTTACCCAAAATAAAAATTGATTCATGTGAATACTTACGCATACAATTGAATTCGAATCGGTTCAACACACTCAGGATTCCCTTAGCGATCATCTCAATAAAAAAAAAAAAAAAAACTAGCTTGCCCCCATTTAATTACGTTTACATGCATCTGAGAACCAAAAACCGGACCTATTTGGATATTGTTTCGATCTGAAGACCTCTGATCGATGCTGCAGAGTACGTACGTATCAGTGAAACAAGAGCGAGAAACGAGCGTTTGCCTCAACATGCATGGTACGATACGAGTAATACGCAGCAGCAGCAGCAGGCCCGCAGGAAGCTGAACTCACAACAGTTTTGAGTTTTGAGTGCGGATCTTTAATTAAGACAGTAGGACGAGAAGAAGAGGTGCCAGTCCAAAGAAGAAGCTCCGTTGAGAGGACGCGGGCAGCTGAGTCGCTGCACCGGAGGCGGTGTCTGCCGCCGTCGAGATCCCTGCCCCTGCGATACTCTTGGGAGGCTGAGGCTCCGCCGGTGAGGGGGGAGGCGATGGCATGACGCATGTCCCGAACGTTGCGTCAGCCTGCAGCAACATGTACGGAGTTCAGACCATCGTCAATGCCACAAAGACATTCCAAAGAGCTGAGACAGTTTTTAAGGCATACGGTGTGCTCGACTACTGTTCACCACCAACAAGATATATACCGCAATGGTAGTCATGACCACTTACTTATCTGGCTAATTTTATACGCGCTGTCACTGTTAATTAACGCACGTCATCTACTTGGAGATTGAAGGAGCCTGCTGAAAAAACAACTTAACGTGGTTACCCTGCAGTATGCTATGTTGTCGCAGCCACATTGGAGATGGCCATTCGCCACGTCGGTCGCCAAGGGAGCTCCGCCACCGTTGCTCCTCTGCGCGATCGAAATGATGATTAGCGGCTCTGGAAAATGAAATCAAGGTTGCTTGGCATGGCATACACAGAGACACGTTACGCGTAGTACACACCATGTAGAAATCAACGGCGATGAAATTGGGCCACCGCTTGGCTGATGCGTCGTAGCAGGATTTCAACTTGCCAACGAGTGGTGCAGAATTGTTCCCGCAAGCCCAACTTTGGCTCGGGTTGGTCGTGAAGAAGTTCATCAGAACAAGCGATTGGCTGGTTGAGTCCATTGGCCGCGACTCGGCGCGGCTGGGGCATGCACCACCCACCAAGCCTTCGTTCCCGTCTGCAGCAAGAGCACAGGTCAAAAGCCCAACAACTAGTCAGCTCCATGCTGCTGCTGCTGCTGCTGTTTTTATTAAAAAGAAGAGGAAAAAAAGGAAAAGGAAGAAAGAAAGAAAGAAAGAAAGAAAGATAGATCAGATCTCTTCTTGTATAGATAGGAGTATCAGAAGAAGAATCCCCCTATCTATCTGTGTCGTACATTGGCTTTCCACAACATAGCTCCACTCGTGTGCTATCCCTTCGCTTGCTTCCTTCCCCTGCTTTGATGTGAAGACGAGCAGGCGCTGATTCTGGCTGATCATGTCCTGGAGCAAAGGCCACTCGCCGCCGTTCTTGGGCATCTTCGCCACCGGGAACCAGTACTTGGTCAGGCCTGAAGCACTGAACACCTTGCGCAGGGTCCCGGGAGCGGCGTAGTCCTCCACGAAGATCGTGATGACCTCTGATGGGTTTGATTCCAGGAACGCCTGGATTTCTTTAAGGACATTCAGGGCAGGTTGCTGACGGCAGAATAACAACCTTGGGAGTTAGGAGATCCGAGATGCTCATACCAAACCAGCTGAAGAGGAAGACGTACGCATGCATGCTTTGACTGTATCATAAGCTGGGCTTACTACGTACATAGGCAGTGAAGTTGTAGCATTTCCCATTGAACGAGTGGCACAGCCAGACATCATTTTGGAAGTCATATGTGTCCAGCATCAGGCCCCTGACGCCGTTCTGCGCATTTTCAGGTAGAATAACATTCCATTATTAGTGTTCTGTGTCGTCTCGTGGCATCTTAATTTGCAACAGAAAATTGTGATACAAAGAATTCGGTGTGCCAATTCAGTGCCATTTAAAATGCAGATCAGTGGCACACATCGGGTTGAATCTGCAATCCAAAATCAAGCGGCGTTTTTGGGCGCAGAGTTATTGCGGGATGTTTTGCGCAACAATCGGGGACAGAACAGCAAACGCCTTATATCTGAGGCCTTGCTTGCTCCAACTGAATGCAAATCTCTACACTGCAACTGCGTCCAGTTAAGCTATTCCTGCGCTTTACTTCGAAAGTGATCGTCCAATTACAAAGGTCCGTGTAAAGGATATATAGGATGGCATGATGAACTAAATGAGTGCAGCCCCTTCAATTCCCTTGAAACCAAAGCAATCTCGTATATACTGACAAGACACCATTCATGCTCAGTGATTATTGGGGAGGGAAATTAAAGCCAATCCACGGAAGCAAGACCGTGCCTTGAATTGGCTTCATCGCAGTCACGGCCTCTTGAGTGATATAGTCGTAGTATTCCCCCCACAAGGAGCTAGCTAACCAGCGAATAAGATAAGCTACTAGGCACTATCTGCCGAACACCAACCAAAGCCTCCATCAGAGATACAAGTAATTTTGCATCGGTTAAGAGACTTGCGTTTCAAGTTTCCAACATTGTTCTGGGCATTGATGCCGTTTAGGTGGACATCAATTCCTCCCACACGGCCCGTCGTCTGATTAGCATCGAGATTTGTGCATTTAAAGAAATATACTAGGATATCGGATCTCAGAGAAAAAGTCGACTGTGGAAGGATGTCTACCGGAGAGTGAAATTGCCTCTCCCCGCACCTACTCCGGTGCACGTTGACGCTGCAAACAAAATAAAAAGGAGTCGGCCGGCGGCGTACCTTGAGCTGCGCGGTGACGGTGTCCTCCTGGTTGGGCGGGGCGATGGTGGGGGAGCCGGTGCCGGCCACGGCGAAGGAGTTGTGGGTCGTCAGCCACGAGTACCTGTTGAACGGCAGCCCCGTCCCCTGCATATATAAAAATACGAGAATTATATTGTCACTTGTCAGGTCAGGTCAGGTTGCGGCTCGCGACCAAGCGACACCGGACCGAATCTATCCATGTGTGCAGTGCAGTGCAGGTAGGAAAGGAATACGTCGCGTGCGTGCGTACGTACGTGTGTCTTGGGGTCGACGGGCGTGGTCCTCGCGCAGACGGCGGGTCCCGTCCCCGGGAGGGGGGAGCAGCTGGCGCAGCGCAGCCCCGCGCCGCATGAGGACGCCGATGCCGATGCCGCGCACGTGTCGCCCACCAGCGCGGCACCCGAGGCCGCGGCGAGGGAGCCGGCGGCAATGGCCGCGGTGAGCAGCAGGAGGCCGCGGCGGACGGCTCCCATCCTAGCTCGTACGCGCGTGAGAGATGGATGGCAGGGCAGGGTGCGGTGGGCATAAACGGTCGTGGTCGGGCCGCCAAGGCCGGGGGAACGTACGCGCCTGCTCCGGCGGGCCTCTCGGATATGCACTGCTTTTTTCTTTTCTTTTCTTGCTGTGCATGCCTATGGCTATGGGCGATCGATGGATCATGCGCGCATATCGGTGCGCCTCCCAACAAACAACACACCACAAGTGGTCGTCATGTGCATCGATCGTGGCTTGCCCTATTGCAGGCTCCGTCCTTGAGCGATTCCATCATCGTTTTATCTCTACGGTGCCATCATGCAATGCCCCTTTCCAATCCACGTCACCAGCAGCAGCCTTCAGTTCAGCTCCTCATGTGCTACCACCACTCTAGTATCCCAGTCCTCCTGTCCTGTGTGCGAAGAAAGGACAGGACCTAGGAGGCCGGCTACGTGACCGAAAAGGCACGGAGAAAAGCTGCGGTGGTGGCCCCTTCATCAATTGGTGCATGCATGGCATAGGTTTGCTGCCCCACCTGCCCATCTGCTCAAGTGTACTTACTGACTGCATTTCCCCCTAATGTAGTCTCGTAAGTAGTGTATAATTAACCACACAAACCGGTCCATCTTTGCTGTGGTACGAAATCAAATTTAAGAACACCCGGAAATTTGGATCACGTTTTAAAATGAAGGAGCGCAGACTTGGATTGATTTATTACTATGCTCCTAAGAGTAAGAGGGAAGGAGGAGCTCATCAGGAAGCCATGAAGATTGGAATGCGGCCATGCAGATGCAGATGCAGATGTGGAGCGGTGCGGAACTGCGTTGCGTGGTATTTGTTAATCGGGGGAACGGGCTTAGCTACCGGAGTAACCAATTCGAATTGAAGGAGGGCACCGCCAATTCGATCGATCGGCAGGCCCACTTCCCTGCCGTGCTTCTGTGCGAGCACGGCCAGCTGTCCCCTCCAGCTCCGGTCCGGCTGATGCTGTGAGCTAAGTCACAACAATTTCGATCTTTAGTGTTGTAGGGAGCTCTTATAACTTCTTTAGCCAAGTAATCAACCCGCTGATGTAGACAAACTACACTTGCATGATCCATCGATACAGCTCCCTGATCTGAACCAAGCATGACCTAATTGTCCAGTGTCCCGGTTTGAGCACTAGTTCCCCTTCTGAAATGCCTTGGGCAAGTACCTGGCAATCAAGGAAAAAGTGCGTGTGGGCAAGTTCAACAATTTAGTTAGCCATTTTTACTGCCATCAAGAGGGGCTTAAGCTCCGGCCTCCAAGGGTGAAGAAGATTGCATTCCTTGAGCCTGAACTTGCAACCTGCAATTGTAAGAATAATCTCCTATGGATGCATTGATGCCTATGCCAAAGGCATCATTTTTTAGACCTGGAAGAATCCGAGTAGAAGCAATTTTGCTATTTTAGGTGAACCACGGCAGGAAGATATGTAAGCGAGATATGGGCACTTATACGTTGTTTGGCAACCCAACAAGGTTTTCATGGACACTGAAAGCAGAGATAGTTTCGAAGGATTCCACCACAGTTCTCACTGATGGGTTACCGTGTGTATATACACGTTGTACAGGAGTTTACAGTTGTTAGGATCCTAACCACCAACATATTACGGCTAATTAAGGCTATACAAATCATGCCTATAATCTAGCGGTGGTTGCTATGTATGGCGTGCATGTGCTGGACGGCCTACAGGTCCGGTGTTGGTGACGTGTACTCTAACAGACCCCCGCAGTGTCAGTTGGGAGAGGAGCGGACGGTGAGACTGGAACGAAAGTCGGTGAAGACCCGCCGTAGGGAGCTCCTTGGTGAAGATGTTTGAATAATGTAGTGTTGTTGGAACATGTAGAACTCGAACATCACCAAAAGTAACCCGTTCACGAACAAAATGAAGATCAATTTTGACGTGCGTTGGTGTTGAACTGGGTTGGTGGAGAGATATACGGCGAAGATGTTGTCGCAGTAGACCACCGTTGCCTTCGGAAGGGGACGCCGAAGCTCGAGGAGGAGCTGGCGCAGCCAGCAGGCTTCGGCAACAGCGTTAGCGACGCCGCGGTATTCCGCCTCAGCGCTGGAGCACGAGACAATGTGCTGCCTCTTGGACGACCAGGAAATCAGGTTGTTGCCAGGGAATACACAATACCCTGACGTGGAGCGTCGTGTGTCGGGACACCGAGCCCAATCGACATAGGAGTAGACGATGAGATCATGTGAAGCTGATCGTGTGAGCTGAAGGCCATGGCTCAAGGTGCCCTTGATGTACCTCAATACGCGCTTGATCAGAAGAAAGTGCTGCTCACGTGGGTCGTGCATGTGTAAGCACACTTGCTGGACGGCATGTGTTATGTCCGAACGGGAGAATGCCAAATATTGAAGAGCTCCAGCCAAGCTTAGATGATGAGATCATGTTAAGCTAATCGTGTGAGCTGAAGGCCATGGCTCAAGGTGCCCTTGATGTACCTCAATATGCGTTTGATTAGAAGAAAGTGCTGCTCACGTGGATCGTGCATGTGTAAGCACACTTGTTGGACGGCATGTGTTATGTCTGGACGGGAGAATGTCAAATATTGAAGAGCTCCAACCAAGCTTCTGTAAAGCGTGGGATTGGTGACCGGTGCACCGGTGGCGGCATACAACTTGGAGCGAGCTTCAATCGGAGTTGCACATGGGTTGCAGTGTGTCATGTTGGCACGGTCCATAATCTCGGAAGCATTCTTCTATTGGGAAATGAAAAGCCCATGCGAGGTACGACGAGTGGAAATGCCAAGAAAATAGTGTAACGGACCGAGGTCCGTCATGGAGAACTCTTGACGGAAGCGGCGATGATGCGCTGAAGGAAGGCGGTGTCAGAGGCAGCGAGGATGATGTCAGCAACATAAAGTAGAAGATGATAAGTGTGCTAACCATGGTGATAAGTGAACAAAGAAGGATCACTTTTGGAGCCGGTGAAGCCGAGAGACTGAATGAAGGACTGAAAGCGGATGAACCATGCCCGAGGAGCCTATTTCAGTCCATAAAGTGATATGTTCAGTCTGCAAACATGTCTGGGCTTGTTGGAGTCAATGAATCCTGACGGCTGCTGACAATACACCGTCTCCGTGAGAGTACCGTTGATGAAGGCATTTTTGACATCAAGCTGATGGATTGGCCAATCGCGGCTCAAGGCGAGAGAGAAAACTGTCTGAATGGTCACAGGTTTGACAACCAAACTGAATGTTTCATCGTAATCCAGTCCGGGTTGCTGTGAGAAACCCCGCAAGACCCAACGTGCCTAGTAACGAGATAGGGATCCATCATAGTTGCATTTGTGCTGGTATATCCATTTCCCGATGACGATGCTAGTATTGACCGGTGGAGGGACAACATCCCAGATGTTGTTGGCCACCAGTGCATGGAATTCGTCGAGCATCACTGTGTGCCAAGGCGCGGTACGACTTCAAAATTGGAGAGATGTTCGGCAGCGCCTTGGCTTGAAGGTTGAAGAAGGGTTTTGGAACCCAAATGTCATCCTTGCCGCATGTGCGCATTGGGTGCGCGTTAACAGGTACAGGTGCAGCCGGGGTCATTGCTGGAATGGCTGCTGGCCGACCGCGACTGGCGGGGGCGTGGCCGCGGCCATGACCACGACTATATCGGGCGCAGCCGCAGGTGAGGCAGGCCCGGGCGCTGCTGCAGGTGGTGCTCGGGCGACGGAGAAGCTGAAGGGGAGTACAACCAAGGTCTCATCGTCGAGAAACCTGTAAGAGGAAAACTATGGTGCAGAACATTCCGCAAAAGGAAAACAAGTCTCATCAAACAATACGTGTCTGGAGATGATCACGCGGTTTGTGGAGTGGTCAAAGCAGTGATAGCCTTTGTGGTTAGTGGGATACCCGAGAAGAATGCACTAAGTGGAACGTGGTGCAAGGTTGTGCGGGATAGTGGAGGAGAGGTTGGGGTAGCATCGACAACCGAAGACGTGAAGGTGGTCGTATGTGGGAGGTGAGCCGAAGAGAGCCTCATGTGGGGTTCGGAGGTTGATTGCTTTTGTGGGAAGTCTATTGAGGATGTGTGTGGCGCTGAGGAGGGCTTCGGCCCAGATGGAAGGTGGGAGACCGGCTTGGAACAGCAAGGTGCGAATGACGATGCCAAAGAGTGACGTCGTGGGAGGAAGCGACCAAGGCGCGTGGTGGCGGAGGTGATGCTGGAAGGACAGGGTTGAGCTCACTGGAGCTATTGCAGATATGCATCACAGTCTTGGTATGGAGATCCTTTATAGAGAGCCCAAGGGGGTCAAATTCCACAGAACTTTGTTATCAGTAGTGAATTTATGAACATAGATTAAGTTGGCAATAAGATAAGGAGACACTAAGACATTATGGAGAGTTAGAGGCCGTGTGGAGGAGGGGAGGGAGGTAGAGCCGGCACCGGTGATGGGAAGGAGGGCTCCATCACCGACGACGATCTGAGAAGAGGAAGGTTGGGAGTGGTGGGAGTTGAGGTTACCGGAGTTTGAGGAGAGGTGCGAGGAAGCACCGGAGTCCATGTACCATGTAGTCAGGCCACCGCCTTGGAGGTTCATGGCATTCATCGCTTGGATGAGAGATGCCTGGTCCCATGATGGCGATGGCGAGGGTGCGCGGGGGAACTGCTGCGGTGGAAACGGGGCGCCGGGGAGTGCGATCGGCGCTCCCATGGGAGTGAACGACGCGTGCGGGGGCGCGACTGAAGATGTCGGCTGATCCGTGGGCGCTGGGCGGTGGAGCAGGAGAGCCGGCGGACGCCGGCCACATCTGGAACGTGTCATTCCAAGGGTTGAAGAAGGGAACGCCTCGGTTCTAGTTGCTACCAGGCCCAGAGTCGTGACCGCCGGTGTGAGAGTTGGAGCCGTCGGAGGGCTTGCCCTTTAGCATGCCCTTGTTCTTGTGCCACGGAGGTTCGGAGTTGGAGCCGGCAGCTGATGGAGCCTTGGCAGGGGAGTTGTGGCCGGTGGGGTTGGTGGCGATGAGAGCCGAGGACATGTTGGGCTTCGTAATGTTGAGGTCAGACTCCTCAAGGAGAAGAAGCGACTGAGCCTCAAGAAAGGTTGGCAGAGGCGTCTTTGTCTTGATGATCGAGGTCATATGACGAAAGTTTTCGTTGAGGCCACGAGGAGAGTGAGCACGAGCGTGGGATCGGTGACAGCTTGATCGATGTTGGCGAGGGTGTTGGCGTAGGACTTGAGGTGTTGAGAGTACGCGAGGATCATCATGTCGCTCTGAGCGAGATTGCGGAACTCGCCCTCCAAGGACAACGCGCAAGAGGTCTTGTTGTCCTGGAATAGACACTCGAGACTTCTCTAGATGGCGTTGGCGGAGGCGGAGGCGTCGGGCGTGAGGATGATGGTCAAAATTTCCTCGGAGATGAGGCATAGAGGAGGGAGCGCACGGCGTAGTCGACGGTCTGCTAGGCCGCATCCGGAGGGTTAGGCGCAGCTGTGTCGTCGATGTGGCGCGAGGCACCGAACTTGCCCACAAGGGTTAGGAAAAAGCTCGCGCCAACACGTGTAGTTTGGAGGATGAAGCTCCAGCGCGAACAGGATGTGTGTGCGCATGTGGATCGTGGAGAGGGCGGAAGCAGGATTGGCAGGCATGCCCTGTGGAAGAGCAGCAGCGATGGCAGCCGCAAGGGCGGCGGCCCCGTCATGGGGAGCGTCGTCAGTCATGCCGGCGTGAGCACGAGATGCCGGGAGATGGGGAGAGGATCGAGTTAGGCTGATACCATGAAAGCAGAGATAGTTTTAGAGGATTCCACCACAGTTCTCATTGATATGTTACCGTGTATATATACCCGTTGTATAGGAGTTTACAATTATTAGGATCCTAACCACCAACATATCATGGGTAATTAAGGCTATACAAATCATGTCTATAATTTAGCGGTGGTTGCTATGTGTGTTGAACGGGGCTACACATCCGGTGTTGATGATGTGTACTCTAATAGACACACAGCGGATAAATATATCTGTTCAGGGATATATCTGAAATTATCGTATTTTGTACGGACGGAGCAGTGAGCAAGAGTGCAAAACCCGAGGGACGGGTGCGCACCGGCACTGCGCAGGAAATCGAGGGCGTTGTCACGGGGAGCCAACGGCGAAACAAAAAGCAACAGCTAGGAGAGGACCCAAGAAAACCAGTTCCGCCCAGCGGCCCCAGCCGCCCGAGCAAACCAAAAAACCTCTCTTCTTCCACACTCCGCTCTACTCGCACTCCTCTCCCACGCCTCCAAATGCCGGCGATGCCTCTCCGCCGCCTCCTCCCCTCTTCCTCCTCCCTCCACTGATACTCTTACTACTGTCATTCTCCTCCCCTTCCTTCTTCTCCCCCAGCCCCGCAGCAACCGCCGTCGGAGGTCAGTTCCTTCACTTCTTTGTTTGCCCCTAGTCCTAGGTTCGGCTTATTTACTATCAATTATTCATGATCCCTCCATGGTAGTGTTCGCTTATTGATGTCTGGGGATCAAAATGCGATGATTGCTGTAGGATGCAGGAACTAGAAGAAAGTGATCCGTCTCTCGTCGTGATTTGAATAGTGGCGATGCCCGATTTGATCTTCTTAAGGATTCCCTCAATAACTATCTTTATTGTATGCGCAATGGTCATATAAAAATGGCATCTTTGTACTAAAAACCGCACATTTTAAGCTTGTAGGTGAGATCCTAATTGATTTGATGCAGAGTGGAGCCGATCGAGCAATAATTTGGCGTTTACCAATTTTGTGCATTTGCTGTGGCTTGCCAATTATTAGGCTTTTTCTAAAAGTAGCGCGTTTATCTACAGATTGCCCTTTGGATTTTAGTTGGGCAAACTTCACATTAGCTTCAGCCGCGTGCTCTGATCCGAGCCAGCGGGCAGCGTGCTGCCGATACATCAATGCATTTGTCGCCATTTCCATTGCTCGGTACGCGAATGCCACCGGCAGGCTGGGGGTCCCGCCGCGTTCTCTGAGATCTGTCTCAGCTCAGTGTCAGAAACCTTCAAGCTACGGGGAATTCCCACCGATGCCGATGTGTTCTGTGGGTTGGGGCCGAAAATAAGGGTTTCATGTCAGTGTGCTGGACGGGAAACTGTGCTGGAAATGATGCAATCCCCGAATTTCAATGATGTCGTCGGAAGCTGCAGGGGCCTCTATCCTTGAATATTTCCTGCAAGACCTGCTTGAATTATGGCATTGTTTACCTCCATCGCCTTATTGGCTCAGATGATAATGTTGCCCTGAGTGTGTGCCGCAACGCAATTTTTGTCACGCTTGCGACTCAAGAGGGCATTCTTTCATATGACGATATTGTCACATGCTTCTTCGGTGTTCAAGGAATCACGACCTTTCCAGGTATTGCTATTGCTGCACTACAATTATGTTTAAAAGATGACCAGTCTGTAATTTGTATCTAACACTGGGGAGTGTACCAGGGCCATCATCTGTCACATCGACTCCAGCTTCTTCTCCAAATGTTACTGTTGATGCTCCAGCTCCAAAGATCAAAAGTGTTCCACAGAAACATCGCCAGCCTTACCGGATTACGTTGATTCCAGGGATAGGGATAGGGGTTATATCGCTTGCAGTTCTGCTTCAACTTATCTTAGTCGTACTAATTCGTAGAAAGAGCAGGGAATTAAAGAATGCTGACCTTCCTACTCAGAATCTAGAAAATGCATTTCATCAGACTCAATCCTGGAGATGCCCAGAAGGTTTGTGCTCATGCTTCTATTCTTGTATCGAACACTGTAGTTCCCATTGACAAAGATGCTTAAGTTACAAACCATGAATTTGGTTTTGACTTGTCCATGGTCTGACCAATCATGTATATTGTCTGCCTAAAAACTGCTTAGGTTCTTATGTTTGGTTGTTATGTTGATGTTGCCATGGACATCAGAAGTTTTGCATAATGCCAACTGATTTATGCACTCTTGCGTCAAGCTTGTTGTGGGAAAAGAACAAATGCTAAGAAAAATAGGCTGTTATTTTGCACTGTAATGCATTGGCAGTGGTTTTGCTTGGGCTACAGTATGATACTAAGAATGGAACAGATCATTCATTGTTCTTTTGTCTTTGGTCCAAATCACTTAATTAACCTTGTTCTTCAGGTCAATCACCAATGTTTCAAAGGTATAGCTACAAAGAAACAACGAAAGCAACAAACAATTTCAGCACAGTAATCGGAAAGGGAGGTTTTGGAACAGTCTATAAAGCTCAATTCAGTGATGGCTCTATCGCTGCGGTAAAAAGGATGGACAAGGTTTCAAGACAAGCTGAAGAAGAGTTCTGTCGGGAAATGGAGCTCCTGGCTAGGTTGCATCATCGCCATCTTGTAACCCTCAAGGGCTTCTGCGTTGAAAGGAAAGAAAGGTAATGTCGTTTTCTTTGCATCGTAATGTACTATAATTCACACATAGTGGTCATCTCATATTTTACTTGTCAGGTTTCTTGTGTATGAGTACATGGCAAATGGAAGCCTAAAAGATAATCTGCACTGTAAGATTTTGTTTATTTCAAATCTTCTATACATATAAATTATATCTTGAGTTGCTGTTAAGTGTTCCAATTTGCATTGCTACAGCATCTGGGAGAAAGGCATTAAGCTGGCTGACTAGACTACATATTGCAATGGATGTAGCCAATGCTCTGGTAAGTTTACAACGCAAATGAAACTGCTTCCTTTGCCTCATGAATGTTTTTTGGTAGTTTTGTCAAAACACGGGGAAACATCATTCAGCAAACATGCATCAAGTTGTGCCTTTCAACACTGCTTTACCATCTGTTGTATTTGACTATTGTTTTATCTTAATGTTTGATTTGTACGCTCAAAACATCTTTCTTCAGTTTTTAGCCTAGGTTGATGACATTATTTTATTTCTGTTAAGTGCATCCATTAAAATCACTACGGCGTATGGTCCATCTGGAATAAAAGCATTGAGCTAGGAGACTAGACTACAGATCACAGTTGAATTTCAAAGGAGAACAAAGCAATTATTATTCAAGCACAGCCACCTGCACCCACTGTAGCTGGGTACCCTCCTTTCCCTCTTTCCCACAGAGCGACCACCCTCAGGCCCAGGCCAAATGCCTTTTAGTTTCTCATATAGTCATATGCCCCCTGGCCCTATCAAATTTTGAAAAGAGGTTAGATCGAGTTATTCACTTATTCATTAGAGAGATGGCCCCTCTATCAAAGTCCTATTTGAAAATTGATAAAAGAATTCATCTGTTATTATGTGTGGAACATGATAGGATTTTATCCCCTTCTGACTTCTGAGAGAGATGGTCCCTGTCTGGAAGTCCTATTTGAAAATTGATTCAACTATTAATGTGTAGAACATGATAGCATTTTGCCCACTTCTGGGTTCTACTTCTAGGCACGCCACTGCAACAATAGCATGCAGGAATGGGGATTGACCATCCTTGTTGGCATGGGAAAATACGCTGGTATATATAGATAGGGGACATGCACTTGTACCAGTGCGAGATTGCTGAGCAAATAAATATTTTCAGGCTTATGTCTGTGGTCCTGCCATATATAATTTGTCATTTGGCACTGTTGACCTGTTTTTGGACCATTTGCTACTGCAGTGATTTTAGCAGGCTGGAATTATGGTGCATTGTTCTTCACTTTTCCATAAATAAGCTTTTGCACTTTCTGCCCTACCAAGGTTCTGAATAATAGGTTTGTGGTGTTGAGCGAGAGGACAACATTGACAAGTGATACGTGCCCAACTCTATTTACTTCATTTCTTTAGACTAGGATTTCGTAGTGTTTTTGGACTGTATTTCATTGCTTGGCGCTGCCACTACTAGCTCCCGCCATGTTATCATGTTTCCTGCATCTGTATACTTCTGGCTTGGTCTGGCACTGCTGGTTTACCAGCCAGTATATTATGCTCTTTGAGAAGAACCAAGGTGGAAAATCTTGGATTTTGTGTTCAGGATTAAACTTGAGCTACCTTTAATCAGTTCTGTTGACATTTCACTTTTATTATATAGATGTCTTCTTTTGATGCACATCATACTGCATTATGTTGGATGGTCATGTCTTTTTGTTCTTGCAGGAGTACCTCCATTTCTTTTGTAACCCTCCACTCTGCCATAGAGACATCAAGTCGAGCAACATTCTTTTAGATGAGAATTTTGCTGCCAAGGTGTGGTCTGGTGATATGCTGATAACTTCTAGGTCTAATTATTTGTACTCGCTGGAAAACTTTCCTGATTCTTGTGTTTAGGTTGCTGATTTTGGCCTTGCACACGCATCAAGAACTGGTGCCATCAGCTTTGAAGCTGTGAACACTGATATACGAGGAACCCCAGGTGAATTTTACAATATGAATAAGCTGGAGAAACTATACTGCAGATTAAATTCGTATTCGATGAGTTATCCTCAAGTCTACATTAAGTTATGAGAACACCTTTGTAAGCGATGTTAGATTGCAAGTTTGCAGCATAGATAAAGAAGATTTGGCAGTCCCTCCTGCTATGACTAATAGAAGGCATCCATGAAATTTTAGACTTTTACTGGAATGTTTGCTCATCTCTCTTAATGAATCAACTGCAGGGTACATGGATCCTGAATATGTGGTGACTCAGGAGTTGACAGAGAAGAGCGATATATACAGCTACGGTGTGCTGCTGCTGGAACTGGTCACTGGGCGGAGAGCAATCCAAGACAACAAGAATTTGGTGGAGTGGGCGCACGGATACTTATCGTCAGGAGTGGTATCTCCCGAGTTGGTAGACCCAACGATCAGGGACTTGGTTGACATGGACCAGCTGCATTTGGTGGTTGGCATTGTCCAGTGGTGTACCCAGAGAGAAGGGCGCCAAAGGCCATCCATCAGACAAGTGCTCAGGATGCTCTCGGAGAGGCTGGATCCGGGGAATGGCAGCTTTGGTGAGGGCATGGAAGATGCAGAAGGCGGGTTTTATCCTCGGAATAGCAAATGTGACATCCACCGGAACGAGCTGATCCCCAACTGTGGCGACATGAGGTCTCTTCAGTCCTCCTCGAGCACAACAAGATCCTATTGCAGCCGCAGCATGTTGCTTGAAGGTGGCCAGGCTCACTCCCCCTCGGAAACTCTCTGATCAGACTTCACTCCAGTTTTCATAGAGCTGTGAAATTTTGTTCTCTCATGATCTCGAGGTCTCTCTCTCTCTCTCTCTCTCGCTCTCGCACATGCTCTCGGTGAAGCAACTTGTAGCGTCCAAGTTATAACAAGTGGCGCTTCTTGATGAACGTTGGGTTTTATCAGGCAGCTATTTTTGTTGTCACAGGAATTGAGGGGCTTGGTAGTTATGTACTAGTTATATTTTGTTGTGTGGCAGTGAAATGCTCGGGAAGAATGTTAATTACGGGTTAAATCCTCGGCACCAAACCCATGCACGGCTGGTGTTGCAGATTGCTCTATTCGGTTGTCTGAAGGCAATCATGCATGGTACATTCTTTATGAAGTGCTTGATGGTAGTTGCAACTCTCTAGAGACATATGTTGCATGTGGTTGGTGTCCATACTGCATATTTTGACCTATCCCCTCTGGTCTAGAATCAATCCAGTCGGTTTTGTGCCCCTGATCTAAAGTGCATGCCAGTAATTATGATCGTTTCGCGGTCAAGTAAGCAGCTAGCTTGATGACTGTATTTGCTACTAATCCATCCAACGAGACGGACGGGGACAGGTAGCTGCGGCATGAGCTGGTGAGCATCAACTCTCGCCACACAGCGGGGGCGGGGGCGGATCCAAAGTGAAAGCTTTGGGGTCACATGACCTCCAGTGACTTTTTACAGATACTATTAAGACCACGTGGAAATAGCATATGACACTTTAAAAATAGGTAACGACTCTGGTATTTCAGTTAAGTGAGCAAAACCTAGAATCCATCCGTGTCCCCTAACTTTTCTCTTTCTTCGCTTCCTTGTGTTGTCTAACAAAAACAACGACCAATGTCTCCTAATTCTCACTATCAAAATTAACTCTTCCCATTTTAATTCTCGTTTAGACGTTGGTGTCAATTACTTTTGGTTTCTTTTTTAGTTAAATGCCTCGAGCAGGCGATTCTTCCTCCCAATCTTGTATTGATGTCTCCTACTTTTGATATTTGTGCATGACAATCGTTGGGCTTTGATACTACGCCGCTTCGTCGCTGCAGTGGCCCTTTCGTGCCGCTTTGGGGTCTGAGGGAGCCATATGTGTCTGGTTGCGGTTGTGCTAGCTGTTGTTCCTAAATTTTAACACCACTTCACTTATTGTTGCAATTCTTTCTTGTATATGCGTATATACGTGGTGTTATATTTTTCAACCATGTTTTATAGATATTAACTTTGATAATAATGTTGATGATTATATTGAATATGCTGGCTAAACTTAACGGTAACATTAACATCACTGATGTTGATTTTTTTCTATTTATAAGGTTTTGTTGTATTTTTTTAGCTTAAAATGTCAGGGAAGCCACACATGGCCTCCTCTTTGCTCCATCCATGACCATGAGCTAGCAGCTAGCTTATGCTCAGTTCAGCTCCTTCCGTGAGTGTGGAGTAACATACTAACATGCACCTAACATGCACTTTATTGCATTCGACCGACGATTTGATCCAACTAACCCTCACTTCCTTTCTTTCTCTCTTGCTTTTGTTTGATTAATTAGTCGTCGTCGTCGCTCAGCTCATCAGTAAGTAGCAGGGGCGGACCCACAGGGTATGCTGGGTGGGCCACGGCATACCCCGGGTCCAAAGAATATACACATATACCTTGTGGTGTAACGCAGATTAATACCGATCTTGGCCTCGTGTCTTGGTCTCTTGGAAGTTGGAGCCGCTTTCTCTCAAGTCCGAACTGTTTCAGAGTCGTGCGCCGGGGAGGAGGAGGAAGACGAAGATGAATAGGAAGAGGGGGAGGATCTTCTTCTTCTTACCACCACGGAACCACTGCGTTCGCACGCGTGACTTGGCCTTCCTTTCGCGCCCGCGCCTCGCTAGCTCGCCGCCGCAAGGCCCCCGATGGGCGACGACGGACTTGGTCCGGAGGTAGTTGCGAGGTCAGAGGCGCGCTTCTCCGGCCGATGCCGCCATCTTGTACCCGCCGAACGGATGGCGCGTCGAAGACGTCGTAGTGATTCACCTCACCCACACCGTCCCCACCTCGGCCGCGCAACAGGTTGGCCGCCTCGTGCTCCTCGTCCTCGTGAACACCCCGCCGCCGTAGGCGTCGCGCTCGCCTCCGCCTAGGAGGAGGGGCATGGGGCGGGATGTGGCGGAGAGTGCGTGAGACGGTGGTGGTGGAGATGGTGGCCGCCATCGCGGCCGCTTCTACGCCGCCAAGCCGAGCTCGCGTTGCCACGATCGAGGCCATCGGCCTGTGTCGGCCACCAACTCTCCGAGAGGTAAAACAGATTCTCTCTTGCTCATCTTTCTTTCTTGGATCTGTTGTTTGTGTCCGCTCGATCCGAGAATTTAATTCCGATCCGTCATGCGAGCTCCCGGATCCGAGAATTTAATTCGGTCCATCATGCGAGCGATCCTTCATATGGTTACCGTCGATGCGGTTAAATCTTGAAATGTTGTTTTTAGTTTAGTATTGATAAGCCCTACTTGTCCGATTTGGTGCGAAGATCGAGCCCGACCTCATTGCCTGCCAGTTCTTATTTTGGGATCCTTACTGAATGAAATTTCCACCTTATTTCCAAATTGTCACTTCACTTAGATTTGCACCAAGATCGCGTAAGACGCCTCATCCAATTAGGTCGCGTGCCATCGAATTACCCACATGAATATGATGGTGAGTTGCAATCTTTTGTGTAAGCACAAGTAACTTTTGTCCAACAAGGTGTGATGTGCCTAGTCATCTATTGAATTCTGGTACAAAGTCAAGGAATAAGCTAGGTGATAGTGTTTTGGATGATTGTCTAGTCACATTCATTGAGCGGGATATTTTCTTCCAAGTTGATGAAGATGATATAATTGAGACATTCATGTCATTCAGAAAGCGGCGGATAAACAAGTAATATTGTAAGTCTTTTCTATGGCTATATTTCGAATTATTTGTATTTCATTTGAACAATTTATATCAAGATTTGTCGTCGTTTCTAGCTTAATTTTTGAATTTAAGGTTTATCATGTTCTTTAATGTATTTGGTTTTATCGAATTAGAATATGGTTTTACCGAATGGTATAAGAATTTTTTTTTAGCATACCCTGTGGTAAAATTCTAGATCCGCCACTGATAAGTAGACTAGTTAGTTAGCGCCGCTCACTATTTTGCCAGCCACATCGAGCTAATTAGCAAGCCTCCTGTGCTGCCGCTGCCCACTGCTCTGCCCGCCCGCTTGGTCTCTCTCGTGCAAAGCAAAAGCACAGAGGCCAACAAAATGCACGCCAAGACGGACTCCGAGGTCACCAGCCTGGCGCCCTCGTCGCCGCCGCGCTCCCCGACCTCGCGCGGCGGCCGCCCCATGTACTACGTCCATAGCCCGTCCCGGGACTCGCACGACGGCGAGAAGACGGCCACGTCCGTGCACTCCACCCCGGCGCTCAGCCCCATGGCCTCGCCGCTCCACTCCCACTCCTCCGTCGGCAGGGACGACTCCTCCAGCCGCTTCTCCGGCCACCCCAAGCGCAAGGCTGCCGAGAAGAGCGCCCGCAAGGGAGCCCCGCCCGGCAAGGGCTGGCAGGAGATCGGCGTCATCGAGGAGGATGGCCTCCTCGACGACGACGACGAGCCCAGGGGCGTGCCCAAGCGCTGCTACTACTTCTTGGTCTTCGTGCTCGGCTTCGTCGTCCTCTTCTCCTTCTTCGCGCTCGTGCTCTGGGGAGCCAGCAGATCCCAGAAGCCGCAGATCGTCATGAAGGTGTACCTCTACCTCGCCCTCGCGCGACCAAATTGATTGTACTTTCCACGATTCGGATCTGAGCCTGGAGGACAGTTGCATTTAACTTGTTGGTCTGTGTGTGTGTGTGTGTTGTGTGGGCAGAGCATTACGTTCGGGAACTTCATCATCCAGGCTGGCACGGACGCGTCGCTGGTACCGACGGACATGGCGACGACCAACTCGACGGTGAGGTTCACCTACCGCAACACCGGCACCTTCTTCGGCATCCACGTCACGGCCGATCACTTCCAGCTCTCATACAGCCAGCTCACGCTGGCCACCGGCGATGTAAGCTAGCCTTCCGTCAGATCTAGAACTCCTTCAGATCAAGTGCATTGGATCTGAGGACAGAGAAAAAAGAAAAAGAGCAAGGCATTTTTACTATGATGGATCGATGCTGATGCATGCATGTGTGCTAATCATACATACGTACACGCATCGTGCTGCAGCTCAAGAAGTTTTACCAGGCGCGGAGCAGCCGGAGGACTGTGAGCGTGGGCGTGACGGGGAACAAGGTGCCGCTGTACGGCGGTGGGCCGACGCTGAGTCTGACGGCGGGTGCGGGCGGGAAGGCGAGCGGGAGCGTGGCGCCGGTGCCGATGATACTGAGGACGACGGTGCACTCGCGGGCGTACGTGCTGGGGGCGCTGGTGAAGCCGCGGTTCACGCGGAGCGTCGAGTGCAAGGTGCTCATGAACCCGGCCAAGCTCAACAAGCCCATCTCCCTCGACAAGGCCTGCCAATATTCCTAGATTAATTCCTCCGCTATTGAGATCTCTTTTACACACAGTATTTTCTTCTTTCTTTCTTTCTTTTTTCTCTGTGTGTGTACTGTGATATCTTCCTCTTCTTTTTCGGATCCTACTATATAGTATTATTATGCGTATCGATCGCCATGGCTGAGTATTACCAAGTCAAGTCAGATAGATTCCTTGGAGTATCGATCGCCATGGCTGAGGTTGCAGACCGTGACAAGGGAGATTTGTGGGCGTCTTCCTCTGTTAGAAAAATAGGGTAAAAGCGAGACACGAATTTTACATGAAAAACCCTTGCGAGAAAAAATCACAGGCGCCAACCGGCGATGATCACTATATATGGAGGGTTTACAAGTCGCTCGGGATTACAATGAAGCGGCGTACTTCATATAAGACATACAAGGGAGTATATATAGGGGTAAAGGACGTAGAGTCCAAGTCGGACACTTGTCCGCTAAAATAGAAACTAATCCGAACTCTTCCAGATAAGGCAATTCGGATCACAATTTCAACAATCTCCACCTTGAGACGAATTTCCTCTTGCAGCAATAATGAAGAATCTTCAATCACCATAATATCTCCACAATAAGATAAAGAATCACCGTGCGCCAATTAGTCTCTAGGACTAAATCAGATATTAACTAAGTTTGAGCAAAGCTCAAACTTAGAAACAGGAACTGCCTTTGTCATCATATCAGCTGGATTATCATGAGTACTTATCTTACACACCTTGACATCACCTTGAGCAATGACACCTCGAATAAAATGATATCTCACATCAATGTGCTTTGTTCTCTCATGGAACATCTGATCCTTTGTAAGGCATATAGTACTCTGACTATCACAAAATATGGTAGTGCAAGAATTTTCTCCACAAAGCTCAGTGTACAAACCTCTCAACCAAATGGCTTCTTTACAAGCTTCAGAAATAGCCATATATTTTGCTTCAGTGGTAGATAAGGCAACAGTAGCTTGCAAACTTGCCTTCCAGCTAACAGCACAACCACCAATAGTGAAAGCATAACCTGTGAGAGATCTCCTTTTGTCCAAATCGCCAGCATAATCAGAGTCAACATACCCAACAAGTTTATCTCTAGAAGTTCCAAACTGCAAACGAGCATTAGAAGTACCACGCAAATATCTGAAAATCCATTGAACTGCTTTCCAATGCTCTTTTCCAGGATTAGCCATGTATCTACTGACAACACTCAATGCATGAGATAAATCAGGACGAGAACAAACCATGACATACATAAGAGAACCAATCTGACCGAATATGGAACTCTAGACATGTACTCAATATCATAATCGACTCGGGACATAAAGTCAAGATAATCAAATGTGAAGCTAATGGAGTACTCACTGGTTTTGCATCATGCATATTAAAGCGACGAAGAACTTTCTCAATATAACCTTGCTGACTAAAGTATAACTTGCCAGATTTCCTCTCTCTAATAATCTCCATGCCAAGAACTTTCCTTGCCGCACCTAAGTCTTTCATCTCAAATTCCTTACTCAACTGTGCTTTCAGTTTTGCTATTTCTGACTTATCTTTTGCAGCAATCAACATATCATCAACATAGAGAAGCAAATAATTAGCTGAACCATTGACAGTTTTTAAGTAAACACAACTATCATAATCAGATCGCTTAAAATTATGAGAGATCATAAAAGAGTCAAATCTCTTGTACCATTGCCTAGGAGATTGCTTCAAGCCATAAAGAGATTTCTTTAACCTACAAACAAGGTGTTCTTTTCCAGGAATAACAAAACCCTCAGGTTGGTCCATATAAATGTCTTCTTCCAACTCCCCATGTAAGAATGCAGTTTTAACATCCAATTGCTCAAGTTCATAATCATGCATAGCAACAATACTGAGTAAAGTGCGAATAGAACTATATTTCACAACTGGAGAAAATACATCATTAAAGTCAATACCTGGAATCTCGCTATAGCCTTTAACAACCAACCTTGCTTTATACCTTGCTGGTTCAGTGGGAGAAATACCTTCTTTTCTTTTGAAAACCCACTTGCAATGAACAGGCTTCTTCTCCTTTGGCAATTTCACTAGTTCCCAAGTGTCATTCTTTTCAAGTGACTCCATCTCATCATGCATAGCGGTTATCCACTTATTACAATCAGTGGAATCAATAGCCTCAGAGTATGATGAAGGTTCTGTATTACCTTTAATTTCTTCTGCCACACTCAAAGCATAAGCAACAATATTAGCTTCTTCAATTAATCTCTTATGTGGATTAATCTCCCTCTTAGGTCTGTCAACTGCAATGGACCGTTGTGGTGACTGCTCACAAATAGGAGGATTCTCAATAATAGGTGCATCATGAACAACAATATTTTCCTTATCTGATGTGTTATCTGAACCAATAAGATGATCCACCTGAACACTTGAGTTCTGCTTACTCTCAACAGGAACATTAGTAGGCAGTTTATCATGAAGCATAGCAAATTCATTAAAGACAACGTTTCTGCTAATCACAACCTTACGTGTTACAGGATTCCACAACTTGTATCCTTTGACACCAGATTTATAACCAAGAAAGATGCACTTAACAGCTCTAGGCTCTAATTTTCCATTATCAACATGAGCATAAGCAGTACAACCAAATACTTTCAATTCTGAATAATTTTTCGTGAACCGCACCATACCTCAATTGGAGTCCTTTTTCAATTGCAATATTGGGAGACCGATTAATAAGATAGCAAGCGATGGAAGCGGCTTCATTTCAAAACGCTTATGCAAACTCGCATTAGACAACATGCAACGGGATTTGGAAATAATGGTCCTGTTCATACGTTCAGCTACACCGTTTTGTTGAGGAGTACCAGGAACGGTGTAATGCCTAACAATGCCTTCAGTCTTGCAATATGATTCAATTCATCAGAACAGAATTCCATACCATTATCAGTGCGAAGTTTCTTTACCTTCTTTTCTGTTTGTCTTTCAACCATAGTCTTCCACTCTTTAAATGCTGAAAATGCTTGTGATTTATGCTTCAAGAAATAAGGCTACACTCTTCTAGAGTAATCATCAATAATTGTCAACATATAATTAGCACCGCCTAGCGATGTCTTGCGAGATGGTCCCCATAAATCAGAATGCACATAATCCAAAATACCTTCAGTAGTATGAACTGAAGTATTAAATCTCACCCTCTTGTGTTTGCCAAATACACAATACTCACAAAATTTTAACTTGCTGATGCTATGTCCATCAAGAAGTCCTCTCTTGCTCAATTCTGCCAAACCAAGCTCACTCATATGCCCAAGGCGCATATGCCAAAGATTAGTGGCATCAGAATTAGATAATGAACTTGAGATTGCAGCAGCATTACCTAATATTGTAGTACCTTACAGATGATACAGATTGGCAGATTTAATATCAGCTTTCATCACAACAAAAGAGCCTTTTGATACCTTTAAAACTCCACCTTCACCTGAATACTTGTACCCTTTAGTATCAAGAGTACTCAAAGAGATGAGGTTCCTTTTCAAACTGGAATGTGCCTCACATCCATCAAAGTTCGACAATACCATCAAACATCTTGATCTGAATCAACCAATTCCTGCAACCTTACAAGATGAGTTATCACCCATCAAAGACAAGTACCACCTTCAATAGATTCATAGGTGGCAAACCAATCCCTATTAGGGCACATATGAAAAGTGCAGGCAGAATCAAGAATCCATTCATCATTGGTCTTAGCACATCCAGCAAAGGCAACAAGAATTTCTCCATTAGGACTATCATCAGCAACAAGAGAGGCTTTACCTTCATCATCTGGTTTACCTTTTGGCTTATAGTAGCCAGCTCTCTTTTCTTTATTTTGCAGCTTCCAGCATTCAGAGATGTCGTGTCCACTTTTCTTGCAATATTTGCACGACTTGTATTTGCCTCTTGATTTTGACCGCTCTTATAGCCGTTTGGACTTTTACTCGAGATCCATTGTTTGAGTTCTTCTCCTTTTGCCTGCCACGAATAAACAAGCCTGCTCCTTGCGAGCTTGAATTTTCAGAAGGTACCATATGTTTCATCTTTTCCTTAGCATGCAATGCTTCATAAACTTCATTAAGAGTGAGAGTATCTCTACTATATAATATGGTATCTCTGAAATTTGAAAAAGAACTAGGCAGTGAACACAAAAGAATAAGACCCAAATCCTCATCATCATATTTTACCTCCATCGACTCTAGGTCGGTAACGATCTCCTTAAACACCGAAAGATGATCAAGCACAGATCCTCCTTCTTTCAATTTGTGAGAGTACAATTTCTGCTTGAGATGCATCTTACTGGTGAGATCCTTTGTCATGCAGATTTGTTCCAGCTTTAGCCATAATGCAGCAGATGTCTTTTGCTTCAAAACATCCTGCAAAATATCATTTGATAGATGTAGGTGAATTTGAGATAAAGCCTTACGGTCTTTGCGCTTCTCATCTGCGGTCCATTCGATAAGTTGTTTATCAAAACCTTCCAATGCATCATCCAAATCCATCTGTGCCAACACAACCCTCATCTTGACTTACCACAGCGAGAATCTTGTGTCTCGACCTAGGAGTGGAAGATCATACTTCAAAGTCGCCATGAGGAATAATCTAAAATTTGCTGGTACTGATCTGTGTAAACCTAGCAAAAATCACAACTGGCTTGGTACACCTTCTGTGTACGCGAAACCAAAATCTTCAAATCTCTTGGTACTTATCGTATAGACTTAGCAAAGATCACCCCAAAATTAGATCTACAATTGATCTGAACTTTCCTCGGTGGAAAAAAGGATATATATATATACGTGTATATATCTCTCTGTTCCCAAAAGTACACGTGAACTTGATGATTAACAAAAACAGGAAAGTGCTAGCCTTTAATGGGAGGGTGATTAATTAGAGAAATGCATTGGGACCTGTGTGGTTGTTCGGATGTGGACGTTGCACACCAATTCTCCGGAAGAAAATCCTCCACAGGAAGTAAACCAGGATCTCCTTGGATTCTGACGTGAATAAAAAAAATTCTTTTCAAAACTATGCTGGAACATGTGCTGGAGATTGCCTTTGCGAAACGTTGCTGCACGTGTACTTCCCTCGGGTGAATGCGCTTCGGATGATGACCCGCACAGACCGAGATAACGCACGGACGGAGGTTTCAGATGGCGCCGCGTGAGGCTGAGCGCGAGACGGCGGCGAGTGAAGACGCGCTATGGATGACGATGACTTCGCGCGACGGGAGCAGGATTCCGCCGAAGGCGCACACGCGTGACGACTTCGGCGACCGAAACCGATCCGCTATTTTGTCTCTCCTTCAAACCCTAATTTCCTGGCTCTGATACTACTTGTTAGAAAAATAGAGCAAAAGCGAGACACGAATTTTACGTGAAAAACCTTTGCTGGAAAAAACCACGGGCGTCAACCGGCGATGATCACTATATGTGGAGGGTTTACAAGTCGCTCGGGATTACAATGAAGCGGCGTACTTCATATGAGGCATACAAGGGAGTATATATAGGGGTAAAGGACGTAGAGTCCAAGTCGGACACTTGTCCGCTAAAATAGAAATTAATCCGAACTCTTTCAGATAAGGCAATTCGGATCATAATTTTAACATCCTCGTCCATGAAATCCGATGATCCCCTGCGCTGTTGCGCATTTTGCTCAAAATCGTACTCGACCTCTTCGCCCAAGGACTTTGCTAATGCCACGCATGCATGATGCATTAGTAGTTTCTAATGCAGAGGATCTGCTTCCAGGGAGGAGGAAGAGGGGGTGGGTGCTGCTATTGTACGTGCGTATCGTCGTTGTTGGCTGCAATGGGAATGGTATTTCGGCGTGAGCTAGCTGCTAATTTGGTTTCTCGCGTACGCAAAAGCCGAGGAGAAGATGGGACGGATGATTCACTCGCTGCTCGCTCGATCAGCCCTATCAATCGGACACGGGCTCGTGATTGATAGGAATGGTTTTTAGCCATGCAGGCCCGTGGGCTTTTCTGCTTGTGGGCCTCTTGATTTGGTGTAGGCCTGCTCTTTAGCAGATATGTTCGGGCCGAGGAGGTCTCCGTCTGGACCACCCTGAGGCTCCTACGGTTACGGAGCTCAGCGGAAGAGGGCAGGGCAGGGCAGGGCAACCAACCTTGGACGAACCCTAATCCCCAGCCCTGGCAGCAGCCGCCGGCACTCCTGCCGCCTCTTCCCACCGATTTCAACGCCCCGTGCTACGTCTAGTGTTGGATTTCAACCACCCTGAAGCTCGGCTTCGCTGCTGCTCCGACCTGCCGCCGCGGCGTGCTCGGTCCTGCTACGCCAAGCGATTACAGGCTACGCTTCGAGGTACGCACGTGTCCATGAACACTTGACTCCTCCTAATCCCCTTCTACACTGTCTCCCTTTCCCCTTTGATTAATTAATGCCATCTAATTCTTTAATCTTGATGATTTCTGTATGCCCTAGTTTTGATTCTTCCGCGTCTTGCAATTTCCGCTTTGGACGAGATTTGGTACTGGGGTTTGTTTCCCCCGGAGACCCATGCTCTTCGGTTGGTTCATTCCGATCTCATTCATTTCCCCTAGGATCGTTTATTCCTACTTCGCCCGCAATTCTCGCTGCCCTTGTAGGCGCCAAGGAACAAATAAACCGAACTAGGCTCAGTCGATCGATGTCTAATTCCCAGAAACAATAATTAGTGGGCGCCAACTTTTAGGCTTGTTCCTGTGAACTGCATGCACTTAGCAGCATTGTTGTTATGGTTCAATTCGCGATGTATCGGTGCCGCCTAAAAAAAAATCGGGATGCTTCTTCATACCTAACGATCAAGATATAAACAGACCTCCACTTCGGATAGTCGGGCAAATATGTCTGTCTTTCTTGGCCCCGCTGCTAATTCAAACCCTGTGATGCCTTTGCACCAATTCTCCCCTGCAATGCGTATTCTTCTTCCACGGAAATCTTACTAGCATCGAGTCACCGTTGCAGCATATTCTTATTCCCAGAGAAGGCACCCTCACATGGCGACATCCAACGACCAGGCTAAGGAGGAGTATGCTGAATTCGAGGAGAAGGTCAAGAGATCAATTTATATCGATCACCTCTCCCCTCAGGTTACAGGTCCAGTAATTAAAGCAGCTCTTGCCCAATGTGCAAATGTTGCCAATGTGGAGTTAATTGTGAATTACACGATCCCGTATGATATTCCTTCTGCTGCATTGGTGGAACTGGATGACAAAACTCAAGCTAAGGCTGCTGTAGACTTGATGAATGATTTCCCTTTCATAATTGGTGGAATGCCAAGGCCTGTAAGAGCTATCTATGCAAAGCCCGAGATGTTTCGGGATCGCCCTCCTCGCCCTGGCATTAAGAAAGAGTTCGTGGGTAAAACAAGGAGATCAAGAGTACGATGGAATGAGGAAACTGAAGATCCTTGCAAAGAGGCAAGAAACAGAAAATATAGCACTCATCAAGGTAAATTTGTTGATTTGTGACTGCTTTATATTCAAACTATGTATTGTATCTGCCTGCTGTCTGTCCTATCATCTTATGTACTTATGTTTTACCTCCACTACTCCTATAACAGCACAGTTTTCTGCTTAACTCCCCTGATATGAAACAATTGGCAAAAGAGTTGCTCAGGAGAATATAAGAAAGACTTTTAATAGGGTATAGGCAATTGGAACCCGAGATGTCAATATAATTATTTGCAGTCATTAATGGTTATGCTGGCGTCCACAGGTCCGCAAAATTATGCCTAAACTGTCAATTCCGTTGCTCCTCATTAATAAGTAAAGGTTTTTACTGGCTAATCCGCTTTTACCATGCTTAACTCAAACAAAATAGGTAAGGGTAAAACACTAGCGTTCAACACCACTTACTATCCTAGAATGAAACTAGTGTGAAATCATTGCACATATGAACATAATATTCCAAGTGATGCACGATTTTGTTAACCTGGAGAATCAATGTCTGCAAATGCTATGCTTAAACTGTTGACTTGTTTGTGTTCTAAATTCCTGATGGGTAGTTGACTTGTTTGTGTTCTAACTTCCTGACGGGTAGTTGACTTGTTTGTGTTCTAAATTCCTCACGGGTAGTCGAATGCACTAACCAGAACTAGAGGCTTATGTCTTAAAAAAACTATATATGAGCTTGTCAGGTTGTTGTCTGTCCAAGTACTATGCTCACACCATTTGGGTGGGGCTTAACTGCAGTACACACAGTATTTGGGGATCTTGATGCTGTTGCTCTTTCTTTCTTTTCTTTTTCTTAAAAAATTATGATGCTGTTGCTTTGATCCTCAGTTGTATATGAATCATGAAAGTGTTTTTTAAATTGTTTTCTCTACCTCTCAGAATCTATTGAAGAGGAGAAGGAGCTGGCAAAGCAGCAGAAGGAATTACTTGATGCAAACTATAAGAAGTATGAGATGCTCGAGAATGTCATGCAAAATGGAAACATCAAGAACCTCGCTCACCATTATGGAGTCAACCTGGCCGATGACTGATCAATTTTTACAATCATGAAACTGCTCCGAAGAGCCCAGTCCCCGGTGCAAGCAAAACTATTTTGTTTTCTGTGGCATTGATAAATGGTGTGATCGTTTAACAATCCAATGACTAGTTTGATGCCACATATTGATTGTGACCTAATAACTGCATCCTCTGTGTGAAATAGTTTCTGTATTGTGAGCCAATAATGGCATCCTTAGTGTAACACTAACAGTTGTTCCTGCATTGTGACCCAGTAACGGTATTTAGTTAGTCTAATCTTTGTATCTCCATGTTATAACATCACATCGGATGATTCACTGTTGTCTGATACTGTCTCCTGTATGTATGTCTGCGTGAAAGTTCCTTACCATTCGAAGGGTCCATTCTTATGCCATTGTTTTGCCCTGTCGTATATTATTAGTTCTTCTCGTTCTCTGCTTAGTTTCAGAGATGTGTTTGTCGTCCTGAACAGGTGTCGTTGCTGTAAGATTAATTTAATCTTTTATGGGTTATGTAATTTCATTAGATTGATTATAGTATTAAAAGTTCTAGTACGAATGTTACTAAATTTAAGGATTTGAATTAAGGGTTTTTAATCCCCTTCTCTCCTTTTGTTAAATAAATGTTAAATGTATATGTGTGTTAATTACATGGTGTATGCATATATGAAATAGCTATCAACTATTAGCTAGTAGACAAGTTGCATGCATAGAGCAGTACGTGTGGGCTGCTAACTGTTAGCTAAATTACATGCATGTTTTAGTGCTGCCATTACCGTTTACATGCAAAGACAAGCGACTAGCAACGCGTTTGTTCGCAGCGAGTGGCCGACTGTTCGCAGTGAGTAGCCGGTTCTTCGTAGGCTATAAAAGCCATATCACACACATATATACGGAAGTGAAGTCTCTGTCCATCAAGAGAAAATTAATAGAAGCAATGTAGAGAGAAGAAGAAAGACATCATGCAGATTCCGAACACAGAGTAAGGTTTGTTTGTTGAATAATATAAGTGCTGCAAGGTTCCGTAAAATTAAAAGTTTAATTCTTACCGTTGCTTCAAGCAGGAAGGAATCATACTTGTTTGGTCATCACAAGAATGGACGCCTTGTCATCTCGGTTTTGCAGAAACGGCTACACGCTATTCCTGAAGAGCAAATTTGTTCAGTACCAGCCATTTTTCCTTCGGGATGAGCAGCTAGAGGCCACTCCTAACTCATTACTACTCATAACACATTTATATGTACAAACAGAAGCGAAGGAGATGTGGAAAGCTTATATCAGTTTCTTTTTTCAAGGCTTTCACAGAGTGTATGAAGCCACCAATTAACCATATTTTAAACAGTAGACTTATGAGTTTGCTCGTTGTTTTGTTTACGTAAGTTTGTTTGCTGTTCCTTTTGCTACTATGATATGGTCTATTAGAATCGATTCACACAGAACAGGCCAGCACAATAGCTACGCGGCAGAACAGCTAGGCAGCTCAAGCTGCTATTGTCATATCTAGTCAAATGATTGACAAATTACATGGAAGTATGGAAGATCTTCCAAATCGAAGGTTATTTTTCCAAAATGAGTAACATAGAGGAGGAAAGCCTATACAGGAAACTAGGAATCTGAGGAAGGATGATAGGAGGATGAGCCGACAAGGAAGGAAATACGCTTTGCACTTTCATTTTCACCACCTGTGGCGGATCCGGAACTAAATCAATCTGATGTCACTGTACATATCACCGTATATACATGAAGTGAATGAACATAAATTACACATGTTTTTGCGTCTGTGGATTTTAATAAGATAGAACATATTGAATTCAGTGTCATGTACACCCTCGAGCTTCATTTAGATCTGCCCCTACCTGCAAGCAAGGTTTATCTTGTTACTTTGGCCATGCCCGACCTCCCTCTCACGTATTCTTCTTCCTCTCTACCTCTCCTCTGCGTACTGCTACATCTACATCACCCAGGCATCGGTTTCCAACCACAGCAAAATGGCCATAGATGCTTAAAGATCGTCTCCTAAGTAGGAGCCGTGTGCTTTAGGCTCTCTCGATCCTCTTGTTTTTGGATTGCAAGGGAAACATGGGTGACTCCCCAAGAGGTTCTCTGCTATTGGCTCTGGCCCTCGTTTGATTCTTGTCAGGTAGACAGGTACTCGTATTTTCGAAAAGGAAAAAAAAAAGGCATCATGTTCTTTCACTTTCTCCTGCTAAAAGATCAGGAATGTCCCATACTTTTCTTTTTCGCCTTTTTTTCTCCCTTTTCCCGCGTAAGTGTGTGTTGCTAAGATGTTTCAGGTTTTCTCGCTGGTCATGTCTATTTTGCTTGGAAATCATCACCATATTCTCCATGCATAGGACAGCTATTCCTCAATTCCCTTCTTGTCAGATTTTCTTGCACTCTGTCCCTGCTTTCTTTGAACTACTGTCAGTTGATGCCATTGTTCACGTCATACTGGATGAAGCTAAATCAATACTCCTAACACACACTTCATGGCTTAAGTTACTTGTATTAATACTCATTATGTTATTTCATCAATGCTGTTAAAAGCGAACTATAGTAGTAGTTTATCAAATTAGTACATATGTGCACGTGTTTTTTTTTTTGGTCCGGTCGGTGCAGCCAGGGGCGAACCCACCGGGGGTCAGCATAGGCTGGCGCCCTGCTATCTCTAGCCGGACAGTGCGTACCCTTTAGCCTCTTCTTTCAGCCGTGGACACCATGATTGTTAGCCTCGCTGTGAATCGGAAATAGAAGACGACTCCTCAAGAGATTTGGGCCACGCCATGCGTGTTTTACCTTGTTAGGCCAACCGGCCGAGCTCAACCAATCCATTGTCCCACATGGTTCTACCTCACTTGGCTCTCTCTCCTCACCAATCAATTCCACATGACTTAATTTACCAGATACCACATCAGCATCGAGCGACTCAGGGTTCAGGCTATAGTGGCGGTGCAAGTGTAAAATCGAGGAGGCTGATTAAAGGTGGGGTGAATAGGCGGTTTTAAAATCTTTTTGCTAAAACCGAGTTTTATGCGGAATTGTAAATCAATTCGGTTTTGCCCAATTTAAAACCTAAATCAACTAGTTTCGACTAAGTGCACTACCTAATAGAACACATGCACTTAGGGTTTGCTCTCTAAGCTCACAAAGTGTAACACATGCACATAAGAGTGTAGAGGACTTGCCCTTTTCTCAAGTAATGGGTAATGGCAACAACAACCTTCCTCCACAATCGAGGCCTAGATGGATATTTATAGCAACCTCCAAGCCATCTAGGTGTCGGCAAACACCAAAAACTAGCCGTTAGACAAAAAGATTGGATACACGATCTACTAAATAGAACACATGCACTTAGGGTTTGCTCTCTAAGCTCACAAAGTGTAACACATGCACATAAGAGTGTAGAGGACTTGCTCTTTTCTCAAGTAATGGGTAATGGCAACAACAACCTTGCCCACAATCGGCTTAGATGGATATTTATAGCCCAGACACAAAAACTAGCCGTTAGAGAAAAGATCGACCGGTAGTATCGCTGCTCATCGACCGGTACTCACTGCATTTCTCTAACGCATACGAATGTGACTATAAACAAGCCTTTGAAATAGCCGTTGGAAATGCGGCGCGGTACTACCGTCATTGATCATGCGGTAGTTCCGCTTTCTGGTACTGCCGATTCTGAAGGCGGTACTACCGCTTCCACTTGAGGTCCAACACACAGCACCCACTGGAAATAACGTACTGCCGTTCACTTTTTGGACTTACCGAGCCGCGGTAGTTCCGCTCACAACACTCTGGTATTACCACCTTCCAGGAGAGTAAAACACGCTCAAAAGGTGTCTCTCTGGAAAACACGTACCGCAAGGATTTACGGTCATACCTCTTTGTGGTAGTTCCGCCACAAGAACTTCGGTCATACCACAGTGCAGTGGTACTGCCAACATAACGTCGGTACTACCGAATTTTCTGAGAAAAGTAGCAGTTGGCATTTCACTTCAACTCAATTTGCAAAACACATTTGTCAATTGATGCGCGATGCAAACAAGGGTTAAAGACAAGATTCTCAACAAGTTGCAAAACACATTTACCAACTTTTAGAATCAACGTCACAAGGAATAAGGTGCATGGACTTAAACTATTTGCAAAACACATTCGTAAACTAAAGTCACATGCTACAAGGATTATACATGAGCATCAACTATTTGCAAAACACATTGTAAATAATAGCATCATTCCACAAGGAGAAGGTGCATGGACTTAAACTATTTGTAAAACATATTTATAAATTATAGTCCCATACTACAAAGAGTTAATGCATGAGCTTCAACTATTTGTAAAACACATTCGCAAATAAATAGCACCATGTATAGATGAGCTAGAGCAAGCAAAATGAGCTATCAACACATGATTAACTCAAGCTACTAGTCAAGACCTGTCGGTGTATTAGAACCGATCTTACGTAAAGATTGTTTGATTCGGGGGGTCTCCTAGAGATGAGATCACGCAGAGTGGATTGACACGGGATGTTTAGACAGGTTCAGGCCTTCTCCGAAGAGAATAATAACCCTAATCCTGTGTGTATGGTATTCTTGATGATCCAGTAAAGGACTAAGACTATTACAGAGAATAGTACTTGTGTTTCTACTTGACTAGCTCTTGTTCGCTGTCCCCCTCATCTCTCTGATTGATGCCCTTATATAGTCGTGAAGAAGTAGCCGTTTTGTCCTGCGGGAGATGCGCCTAATTAATCCGAAGAATGGCGCATGATGGCAGTAATTACCGACGCCTTGGCTTCTTCACGCCGTCTGGCAATTATCTTCCAGAGATAATGGGGTAGTTACACACCATTAATAAGCGGAATAATAGTGCGTGTAGACCGCTCGATTCCTTAATCAATTGGACCCACTCACTGTAGGTTTGATTATAAGGTGGTGAAGTTTACCCGGTCGTAGAAGAACTTACGACTGTGTAGCGATGAAAAGGACTTACGACGTGTAACGATCGTAGAAGGACTTACGACTATGTAGTGGTCGCGAAGGACTTACGACCATGATATAGTCGTAGCAAGACTCACGACTATGGGGGTGATTGTAGAAGAACTTACAATCACTTGTTGGACTTCTCCCTTATAGATAGGGGTACCTCCGGGGACTATGTGACATCATATTTACCCATAATAAGAATTATAGATAAAAGATAAAATGAGGATTATTAGATCCTCGTCATCTAGCCCCACAGCTTCAAGTGAAAGTAACTTACTTGATAAAGGTTTCAGTAAATGGACTTACGACCATGAGAATGTCGTAGAATGATAGTCGAAGGAAAACTCTTCGACATTTGAGTGTTGCTTTGACCAGAATTTGCTTGGTCGGGAAGGTTGCTTACGACTATCAAAAGTCATAAAAACCCCTACGACCGCCGGTGGTCGTGGTAGGGAATCGGAGAAAAAGCTCTTCCGATTGATACTTCCTTCGACTAGAAAGACTTGGTCAAGAATGTAATTTTGCTTGGAGGTGACAATACGTAGCTACTTTTTCTCGAATCGGACCATCTGGGAATTGCAACCGCTCTCATAGACTTGTCCGATGAAGCGGTTCCCGGCGGTACAACCATCTATCATAGACCTATAGCCGAGACGGTTTCCAAGCGGCGGAGATCGTCTTGATTATAAAAACTTACCGGGAGGTAGACTTGGATTTTTACTTTTCCCCAAATCACTCATTGTTCTTCGAGCTTTTGCTTTCTCCATCCTCGACTAGGTTTCATCTTCTCCGCCAACCCAATTAAAAACTTCTTGCTTCGAGCGAAATGGCCAAGAGAGTTTCCGAATGGGAGGAATCGGAGATGGATGCGCTAAGATCAAGATTTTGGTCGATCTCGGAAGATTCGAGAAGGCTCGGTGAAGTGGATTCGGCTATCGGCGGCATTGGCCATCGGGGAAAATGGGCAAATCCCGTCTTCCAAGCGTATTGAGTGCGGCCTTCGATTGCTGCCACCCTTTCTTACTGAGTACTCGAACACTTTGGGGTGGAACCGGTGAACTTAGGTCCCAATTCCATTACCATGTTGAGTGTGTTCGTGTATCTGTGCGAGGCGTGCACAGGGATTCCGCGGATCTCGAGTGTTCCAATATTATTATGGGATGGCTCGCCAAACCGGAATCGCCGGAAGTCGTGGTTCAAGCTCCACGACTCGAAGTCGAAGGAGTACATTCGAGTTTCACCCGGTCTTCGTGGTCGAGTGGAGGAAGAGGTGGTTCTCTTTGGAAGGTCACCTCGAAGACACCTTTCTTTCGTGGGGAAGGTCATTGAAAAGAAATCTTCATGGATTCAACCTCGAAGATATCGGTAGGATTAGCCCTTATATTCAAGCCATTAAGGACTTGAAGGAAGAAGGGTGACCGGATGGCATGTGGTGAAGGATTTCATCACACGCCGAATTAGTCCTCTCAAAAACGAGCATCTCCTATGTGGAGGTACTCGGAAGAGGAGACCCCACCGAGACTACGAGGAGGGTAAGCAATTGTCGACTTAGCTCTCCGTTTGGTCTTTCTCAACCTTGTCTAATATTTTTATCATTTACGGATCTTTCACAGTGAGGTTGACTCAGTCGACTCATCGTGAGAAGTCCCCGCCACTCCGAGGGGTTCCTCAAGTCATTGCGGCTTTGTCCGCAGATGAAAGGATAGAGCGCCTAAAGGTAATCAAATCCGATTCTTTCTTTAGGACTTTATAGTCGAGAAGATACTTACGACTAATGGTGATCGAGAATATCTTACAATCAAGAAAGAGTCGAGAAAAACTTACGACTTGATACTAGTCGTAGAAAAACTTACGATTAATTAGTGATTCTTCTTTTTCGTCTTGTTTACGGAAAGTAGGCATGGAAAATCGCCAGACGACGAAGAAGTCGTTCGATGACTATGGTATTGGGTTGTCGAAGACAAAGGCTCGCTCCTCCTCGAAGAGACGTCGACTTGTAAAATCGCCGACAAGGGGGAGCAAGTTCGAGCTCGGTCTTTCGACCAAACCCTCTACAGGCTGCGGCGGTGTAGTTGTATCTCGGCCGAGGCGCGGTAGTCGGCCGAGGAGGTTGAAGCGATTGAACCTCTCAAGCGCAAACCTCGCAAGGCTAAGGTACCCTTCTATTATGACACGGAATCTTTCGCATTGGTGCCACTCCTAGTTTTATTAAGCAACTGGAAAGGAGAAGCTGGAAGGATTTTATGTCTTTTATGAAGGACGATCTTGCATCAAGACAACTCGCAATCGAGCGATCTTTATGCTTCGGAATGGTCGAGACCGATCTCGTCCATCCAGAAGATCGAGAAACCGAGCTCGGTTCTGTTCAAACTCTACGACGCACGTGGTCGTAATGAATAATTGTTGAACCTCGACCGACGTGGTCGTGGAGAAGAAAAGGTCCTCCGTTGGGAGGATTGCTCCAAAATTCTGGTTAAGACCAGGTGCAGAGGTATGTGAAATGTCTTGAAGTGTAAGAACGACATTTACCTTTTCTTTTCACAACCTAATTTGCTTTTCTTTATTTCATCCGATTCTCCTTGACCCAGGGAATGCCTCACGAGAAGTCCATTGCTATCCCTTCACCATCGGAGAGGTAGCAATGGAGGTGGTCAAGCATCACCCTTGCCCAGTGGCCGATGAAGTCGAGACTCCTGCAGTGACTCCACATCCGCCAAGTCGTAACTCGACTCTTGAGGTAGCGGTATCATTGTTGAGGTGGCCGCCTCGACTCGAAGTTGTAGAAACAACAGAGGCGGTGTGGAAGCCTCGGTCAAGGTGGTGACCGACTGCGACCGCCTGGGAAGGAAATCGTAGGAGGCGTTCCTTCCCCTACCCAAAGAGAAATCACAGAACCAGAAGGAGAAAATTTCAACTTCTGTGGTGACTTCTTTGGGCCTGCCTCCGTCGTAGGGTCTTCTGCTTACAAATCTCGTGACCGAGTCCCCCATCCCAAAGATATTCCCAATACGGAGAATACTTTTGACAACGAGCGCCTCGAGAAGGTGTGGTGGGACAAAGTCGCGAGGATAGATAAGTCGCAGACCGGACCTTGTATATTCGATTTTTGCTAGGACGACTATGAATGTAAGTATCTTCAGAATACTTATATATGTGGCTTTCCTTCCCTTCTCACTGTTTTCTTTTTGCAGAAAGCTCTGGAGCAAATTGCTGTTGTCGGTGAGTATCATCGACAACTTTTAGAGCTAAGACAGGAGAAAGAACTACTCTGCGCAGAGGCAGAGAGGTGGTAAGTCACTTATCATTCATAGTTGTTTTCGACTTAAATACTCGTAAAATGTTTTATGAGAATAGTCATGGAAGAAACTCATGATTTAAGTATCGATCGTAAAAAACTTACGACTATTTACGACCAGGTAGTGGTCGTAGAAAGACTTACAACCATATCTTAGTCGCAGAAAAACTTACGACTAGGTCAGTGGTTGTAGAAGTACTCACAACCATTCGGCTGATGTTTATCTTCGTTCCTGTTCTTTGTAGGTTAAACAGTGATACGAAGACCTTAGCTGACTCACTCGACTATGAAAAAGAAGAGTCGAGGAGGCTAAGGAACGAAGTATTAGTCCTCTCGGATAGACTTCGAGAGACTGTCTCTGCATCTAAAAGATTGCAGGAAAAAATAAACAGTAAGTTCTGAACTTAAGACTGCTTTTGATCTTTAACCTTTACCCGACTCTCCTTTCTTCTCCAGATAAAGAAAAAGAGATGCGGAAGCTCGCATCAAGTTCAAGAAAAATCTTTGGTTATTCAGGAGTTTTCGCATTCACGCGAATAAGGATCAAGAACTCGATGGTTTTAGAACTCGATTAACAGGTAAGTAAATCTTTACCTGTTATCCTTTTTGAGTATTTTCCCTTTTCTAATGCCAATTTCTTGTTCAGAAATTGCTGCCCAATTGAGAAACCTCGAGGCTGAAATCCAAGCAAAGACCTTAATCTGCAATGAGTCCGTTCGCATTGCTAAGATGAATGCGGAGGACATCAGAGCATGGGAGCAAAAGCATGCTGAACCCGTTGCTTCCCATCGAGAAGAGGTCAAGAAATTGGATTCTCAATTAGTAGGTAAGAAAAAGCTTTTACCTATAATTATCTTTGTGTTATCTTCCTCTAGAAGTATATTTTTGTTTGACCGATATTATTCTTTTCGAACAAGTGGTGAAAACAAAAGCTTGCGAGGCTTCGACTTGTACCCAAGGAGATGGAGTCGATGAAGACTAGTCTTCAAGGCAACATCACTCTCTGAACAATGTGCTTAGTGAGCTACATTCGAGGAAAAACTCCTCGAGAAGATACCATAGTTTGCTCACACAAGTACCATTGGGGAACAAGTCGGAAAATTGCAAGAAATGGTGACCACTCGAAGACTAATCAAATTTGAATCAATAAGGAGCGATCAAGCTGCGATGAGTTACGCTTTGGCGAAACTTAAAGCTCAAGACCCCGCCTTAATGTTAAACCAATCGAAGCCGACTTCGACATCACGAATCGAGGCAAGTCGTCGATTGAGGAAATCTGATCGATTGGCAAAAAGGTGGTGGAGGAAATGCAGCTAGGCTCTCCCCTTGAGTAATCTTGTAACTACCTTGTAAAGCGACAATTTTGTTGATGAGTAATATATGATCCGCTTTATTTCACGAAAATCATCTTGTCGAGTAGTTAGTAACTCAAAAGATAATAAACGAAACAAAGACTAAGAATTGAAGTCAAATTAATAACTTTATCCTAGCCCCGACTATTTGCTTAGATTGTTTAGACAATCTAAATAAATAGTGTTTAAAATGGGGTTTACGAAAACAAAGAGAGGTTTATTTAACTTATAGCTTTTATTACGGTTGTCAAATCTTGATCGAAAAGAGTAGAAACGACTCGACACTAGGAAGTTCCTTCTAGTGGGCGGGACCACGTCTGCGAGGAGGAAAGGCTTCGACTAGGTGATGTTCCCATCTCAGACTAGTTTAATCAAACCAAGAACAACAACTTGAGTTAAACAAGCGTCTTAGAGGACTTTAGTCATTCGTTCGTCCTTTTTGGTGGACTTGATAAATCTCTTCCGATAGCAAAAGTAGGAGACGGCGACACTAGGAAGTTTCCTTCTAGTGGGCGGGACCACATGCAGAGAGGAAAGACTTGACTAGGTGTGTCTCTTCCTTGACCAGTTAAAACAAATCGAGTACACCAAGGTGGTCGAACTAATGTAAGAAAGTGCACTCTATTTAGAATATTTTTGAATTCTTGAAAAAATAGACTAAGATTGAGAGAGTTGGCTTTGAGAACATTACGACTAGATAAAACCCGAGCTCTTTGTATTGGCGAAAAAATGAGTAGCAGTCGATGCTAGGAAATTCCTTCTAGTGGGCGTAACCACATGCAGAGAGGAGAAGTTTCGACCGGATAGCGTTTCTCGCTTTTTGGCGGTGTAAAGAAAAGCGGGTGTTTTAAAATCATAGTCGAAAGATTAAAAAGCACTACTCGAAAATAAAGCAAAAGAGGTAGAAAGAACACGGACTTTTATTGCTCGAGCCCGGTCACACATAGAATTTGCGTGAATCGGTCGATGTTCCAAGAGTTTGAGAGAACACATCCATCTTCCATTGCTAGTCGATCAGAGCCACGCCGAGTTACTTCGACTTGTCGTAAGGACCTTCCCATTTGGGGGAAAGTTTATTCCGATTGGACTTGGATTGGCAGAGCCTCAATACCAAGTCACCTACAGCAAGGCTGCGAGGTTGGACCTTACGATCATAGTATCTCGCGCAGGCTTGTTGGTAGACCGCCGAGCGGATTAAGGCTAGGTTTCTCCTCTCTTGAGTAGGTTAATATCATCGCCGAAGTTGTTCTGGTCCGAGTTGTTGAAGGTTTCAACTCGGTCGACCGCAATTTTAGTTCGGAGGAAGCATGGCTTCGCTCAGAAAACTAGAAAAATGGTGTTTCTCCTGTTGCTCATTGGTGGTCGTCTAACCGCCCATAATATGGAGGGTAATTCTTGTACCCAAGCCCCGAGCGCTTAACAAGGTGGTCGAAGACTCGAGTTTTAATTCCTCGCATTATTTGACCGCTTGCACGTTCGACCGCCCGTTGCTTTGGGGATGCATAGCGAAGCATAGCATAGCTTGGTACCCAACTCGTCGCAAAATTCTGAAATTTTGCACTTGCTAATTGTTTACCATTATGCGTAATTATCAGACTCGGAACTCCAAATCGACTAATTACGCTTCTCATCATGAACCTTTTCTTTGCTCCGTTGTTATCGATTCTGAGTTCGACTTGATCCATTTGTGAGCGTGTCAATAGCCACAAAAGGAATTGAAACCTCCCTGGAGCTTTGGGAAATGGTCCTAGGATATCAAGCCCCAGTCGCAAAAGGCCAAGAAAGAGGTATCGTCTGTAATGCTTGAGTGGTTGGTGTATCATCTACCATGGAATTGTACTGGACACACTTTTAACCACCTCCTTAGCATCGTCAGGTCAGGAGGCCAAGTAAAAACCTTGTCGAAAGGCTTTACCAACCAATGTTCAGAGGAAGCATCGTCCCACAGATGCCACTGTGTATATCGTGAAGGAGTGTTATTCCTTCGTTTTGCGAATGCATCGCATGAGTATCCCTTAGGTTCCTCGTTTATAGAGGACTCCTTCAACCAAAGTATACATTTTGGCTTTTGGGACAATCGATCGCCTCAAGATCATCTTGGTCTGGAACCCTTGTAAAGATACTCGTAGATGGGAATCATCCGTATCCTCGTAATCTAATGAGGCCATCTCAAGAGGAGGTGTCTCGGTTCTTCGACGAGAGACGGTTTTTGGAGTTGCTCCAAGAAAACTCCTTTTAGTCTTGTGGATCGGGAAGAAGCCATCCGAGCAAGTTGGTCTCATGCGAGGAAATTATCCTTCGAGGGATAAATTGTACCTCGAAACCTAAAAATGTTTTTCTAGCTTACGTGCTTCGATAAGTACCGAGCCATTGTTGAGTTAGAGCACCGGTACTCTTTCCGATTTGATTCACGACTAGTTGAGAGTCTCCTCTCACGAGTAGTCGACGAATTGAGAGTGCTTCGCGACTCGTATGCCGACTAGCAAACCTTCGTACTCGCCACATTGTTAGTGGCACGAAAGTTTAATTGTATGGCATACTTTAAGGTTTCTCCGAGAGGAGATACCAGACCACCCGACCCATTTCGAGCCACTTAAAGTAAGTGACCCGTCAAAGTACATCATCCACCGGTCGTGGGAATCAGATCGGGATCTGAACATGTTCAGATTTGTCCATTCGGCGACAAAGTCCGCCAAGATCACGGGATTTTATGGCCGTTCGGGACACGAAATGGAGGTCGAACTCCCAAGTTCGTGACCATTTTGCCATGCGTCCATTGTTTCCTTATTATGGAGGATTGCTCCCAAAGGAAACTCGAGGCAGCCTGACTATTTTGTGCGCTGAAAATAATGCCGCATTTTCTCGAAGACATGAGGAGGGCATATAGAAGTTTTGGACACGAGGGTAACGCTCCTTAGGCGTGTAAAACCGCTAACGAGTAAACCGGTCGTTGTGCGTTTTCACGTTCTACGACTAGTATCGCGCTTCTTTGCTGTGGCGTGGCGGCTAGGTAAATTAGGAGCGTCTCTTACGGCTTTGGAGAAACGAGCAGGAGCACTCGAAGATACCTCTTGACATCTTCAAAGCGTGTTTGCCTCGTTCGACCACTCAAAACCTTCATGTCTCCTAAGAAGTTTAAAGAAAGGTAGTCCTTTTTCTCCTAGTCGTGCAATGAAACGACTTAAAGCCGCCATGCACCCAGTGAGTTTCTGAACTTCCTTTTTGTGTTTGGAGGACGATCCGAGGATGGCTTTTATTTTTCAGATTTGCTTGATTCCTCGTTCGGATACTAGGAATCCAAGCAATTTTCCTGAAGAAATTCCAAACACACACTTATCTGGATTGAGTTTTAAGCGGTGCTTTCTGAGGTTGTCGAATGTTTCTTGTAGGTCGCTGATATGATTAAGTCTCTTAATGCTTTTACGACTAGATCATCAACATAGGCTTCCAAATTCGGCCTAATTGAGATGAAAAGTCGATTGCATTAGGCGTTGAAAAGAAACACCATTCTTTAGACCAAATGCATTTTGACATAGCAAAAGGTACCAAATGGAGTAATGAATGCGGTCTTTTCTTCATCGTTTAAACACATATTGATCTGGTGGTATCCGAATATGCATCTAAAAACTTAATATCTCACAACTGCAGCTTGAATCAACCGGTGATCGATCACGAGGTAAAGAGAAATCATCTTTTGGACAAGCTTTATTAAGATCGATAAAGTCCACGCACATCGCCATTTGCCGTTTGACTTTTTGACCATTACAGGTTAGCCAACCACTCTGGTGGTTGACTTCTTATAAAGCACGCTTTAAGTAGCTTATCCAACTCGATTTAATAGCATCTCGTCGATCGGGGCAAATCTCGTAATTTTTGTTTTATAGGTACTTTATCGGCCGTAAAGCTAGCTCGTGCTCGATCACCTCCACGGGACTCGGGCATGTCGGATGCTTGCCACGCAAAGACATCTGCGTTAGCTCGGAGGAAGGTAATGAGGGCGTCTTCCTATTTGGGGTGGAAGTCTCCCCGTCGAGCAGATCTTGAGGGTTCTTCTGCGTCGGAGGAACCTCTTTGACTTGGTCGTTCGGCTTTGGTGCGGCTTTTAGGCTTCGACTTGCTAGTCGAAGGTGACTTTCATCTCGAGTTGGTATTTGACCAACCATCTCGAGGATCGACGATCGTGACTATCGCCATCTTTTGTCACATTGAATGGTGATCACTCCTTTGGGACTGGCATCTTAAGACATTGATACCCGTAATGAGTAGCCATTAAGAATTTTGCCAAAGTTGGTCGTCCGAGTATGGCGTTATATGCCGATCGAAATCGACCACATCAAGGAGACTTTCTCGTCACGAAATTACTTGGTGAGCCAAATGTTAAAGGAAGAGAAACTTGGCCAATAGGTTTGGTGAAGACCGATGCGATTCCATGAAAGGAGTATCGCATCGCCTTACCTTTGTCCGGTACTTGCATCTCGTCCGGGGCATTAGTAAATAATATGTTCAAAGAAGCGCCACCATCAACCAACACTCGATTGACCCGACGGTTGTTGATGGTGGGTTCACCACAATCGGATATCGACTGATCGACTCGTAGTGATTGGGCGATCATCCTTCTCAAAAGAGATGGTAACTTCCGACCACTTCGGTAATTTATTGACGAGAGGAGTATGTATAGAATTTACCTCTCGTCCAGTGACTTTAAGTTGTCGTTTGGAGTCGTATCTCGATGATCCTCCGTAGATGTGCTCAACGGTATGTTGCGGATCTTGGGCAGCATCTCCTCATCATCAAGCGACTTTTGGTCACTCGTATGTCCTACACCGCCGAGAGTAGGGAGTGGTGCTTCTTGTTGTAGTAGTCCTCGAGCTTTCTTTGGAAAACTTCGGCGATTCGCGGAGGTCATGTCCTTCCTTTTTATGAAAAGGACACCACCTTGGTTTGTCGTTCCTACGATCAGGGCGCTTACTTTTGCCTTGATCAGGGTACGACTTAGTGGTTTGGGGCTCTCCATCTTTCACGGCCAGAACCTCCTTGGAACCACCGGTTTGTGGTTTTGACTTTTATTTTCTTCTTGGACTTTTTGCTTTTTATCCTTACCAACTTCACGGCTCGAGGAGTATATGTTTCTCGATCGATAGTGTTGTTCCACTCAAGCGCATCGAAGCGGTTGCATATCGATCGGCCATCTCGAAGAGTTCGGCAACAGTGTTGGGAGGATTTAGAGCAATATCCTCCGTTATTCTTCTCTGCGGACTCCTTGCTTAAAAGCCACGATCACAGAGGAATCGAAATTTCGAATTGAGTTACGAACGACTAAAGCGTTTGATGAATTGGCGCAAAGTCTCGTTGTTGTTCATTTTATCCGGTGCAAGTCGTCTTCTTTTCGGGCGGTTGTATGTGCCTTGGAAATTCGCTGTAGAAGATCACGAGGTGTTGCCAAAGTAGATCGACTCGAGTGGTTGGTTTAATAACCACGATCGGCGGATCCTTCGAACACGATCGGAAGGTAATTCGCCATCACATGCTCTCCTCCTCCGCCTTTGCTCGGACAATTATTGTATAGATCTGAAGAAATTCGATGGGATTTTGAGATCCATCAAATTTCTCCATGTTCCCGGTCGAAAATGAGGTGGGTGGCCAATAATCGCTTTCGAAGGTCGCGAAAATGCCCGACATCCGGTAATCACTTCTTGGCGCCTTCTTTGCAGGAAAGAAGGGTTAATGTCACTAGGTAATCGTATACGACGATACCCGTGAACAGTGACACATTCGTAGTAGGCCTCGGTTCTACGAGGAGAATACTCCTCGTATTCCACTCGTTATGAATTTCTTTGTCGAAGTGGTGAATGATCACCTCTCAGGGGCTTCTTGATCTTGGTGATCGAAAGGTATTTCTCGAATAGGAGATCGATTCGCCTTATGGCGTGTCGATTCCTACGTGAGAAATATTCGATTGATCGTAGCTGAGGAAGTCGTATTGCTGCGACTACCTGAATGTTGTCGATGAGGTACCTCGGCCTCGTCATCACAGTTCGAAGTCTTTGCGTAATCTCTTCAGCAAAGAGATCGTACCCTGGCGTTCGAGCAAGCTCTTGACTGGGATTCTCGAGCAAGTCGTTGATGTCCTGGAGTTCTTGTACCTCCTCCGACTGATGTTGAGTGCGCTTGAGCGAGTTCTTACGATCGCAATTTTCTTTCTTCCGACGACATCAAAATCCTCCTCATCAGTCTTTGAGGCCTTCTTAGTGGAGTGCGAGAATGTCGAGGATTTCCTCGTGTTCATCAGTGTTGGTTCTCTCTCGCCAGCGGTGGTGCCCTTGCCATTACCACGAGGGGCGCAGTGTGTGATCTTCGGGAGTGTTCTTATCTCGGCCTCCATGAGGCTGACCCTGATTTGGGGGAAGGACGAAGACCTCCGTTGATGATTCTCACTTGCGCTCGAGGCCTCCCCGCTTGAGGAGTGCTCGAGGGACACCATCTGGCGACTTGGAGTAATCCCCTCCAGGTAGGGGAACTCAGGGTTATAATCGTCTCCGATTCGCAAATGAGATCTGCGGGAGGCGGTCGAATTTGCGGGAAAAGCATGCTTGATCCCACCTCTCTGGAGTTACCCCGAGAGAGGATCACTAGATCTTTGGTGGAGTCTGGAATGGTGGCTTCCAGAACTTGACTTACCAAGTCGGACCGTCTTAAGGGGACTTGAACACTTGGAGAAAGAACTCTCGTTGTGTTGTGAGTCCTCCTGGGAGCGGTCCTGGTCGGATTGACCCTTGTCCTTTGAGGGAATTGGCTCCTCAGCCGGACGTATTGTTGTGGGGATAAAGATCCCTCCTCAACTCCATTAATGGGATGGTTTCTGGAGAATAATCTCGGAGGCAACATCACCATCGGCGGATGCATCACTCGGCTCGTAGTCGAAAAGGCATCCATGTCGACGTCTGCGTGTCTGCCAAGTCAAACCAGTTCTCCTCGTTCCATTCTCCCGCCATAATTGCATGAGATTGGAAAAGAGAGTATGTTGACAAGAGATTACGGAAGATCTCCACAGACGGCGCCAACCGTCGGTGTATTAGAACCGATCTTACGTAAAGATTGTTTGATTCGGGGTCTCCTAGAGATGAGATCACGCAGAGTGGATTGACACGGATGTTTAGGCAGTTCAGCCTTCTCAGAGAGAATAATAACCCTAATCGTGTGTATGGTATTCTTGATGATCCGAGAAAGGACTAAGACTATTACAGAGAATAGTACTTGTGTTTCTACTTGACTAGCTCTTGTTATTGTCCCCTCATCTCTCTCGATTGATGCCCTTATATAGTCGTGAAGAAGTAGCCGTTTTTCTGCGGAGATCGCCTAATTAATCCGATGAATGGCGCATGATGGCGATGAATTACCGACGCCTTGGCTTCTTCACGCCGTCGGCAATTATCTTCCAGAGATAATGGGGTAGTTACACACCATTAATAAGCGGAATAATAGTGCGTGTAGACCGTTCGGATTCCTTAATCAATTGGACCCACTCGCCTGTAGGTTTGATTATAAGGTGGTCGAAGTTTACCTGGTCGTAGAAGAACTTACGACCATGTAGCAGTCGTAAAAGGACTTACGACCAGGTAACAGTCGTAGAAGGACTTACGACTATGTAGTGGTCGCAGAAGGACTTACGACCATGATATAGTCGTAGCAAGACTCACGACTATGGGGGTAATTGTAGAAGAACTTACAATCACTTGTTGGGCTTCTCCCTTATAGATAAGGGGTACCTCTGGGGACTATGTGACATCATATTTACCCATAATAAGAATTATAGATAAAAGATAAAATGAGGATTATTAGATCCTCGTCAAGACCCTTCTTAATAGTACGGCAACCTATACTAGCAATCCAGTCTCAACCAAACACCAAAATCAGTAAAAGACTATGACACATCCTTAGCCCTAGCTAGTCATACCTTTACCTTAAGCATCTTCTTGAAGCTTGATAACGCACAACTTTGCTTCAAGTTTGGGTTCTTGACTTTGATAATCATTAACACATGATGATCTCCTTTACTTCAAGTTCTTGACTTGAATATGCATCAACCCATGATGTATTCTTTCACTTGACCTCCATCAACACATGATGAGTTTTCTCTTGACTTAATGATCAACTAATGATCATCCCCTCTTCTTGAATACCATCAACACATGATGATTTCCTTTTCTTCGAGATCTTGATACACATCAACACATGATGCATCATTTACTCCAAGTCTTGACTTGATGACGATCAACTCATAACGTCATCCAAAGTCTCCATCATCATGAAACATATCCTATTCATCCAACTCATGAGAAATATTAGTTCCACAATATGATTATCATTAATTACCACAACATACCATTATCTCATAATAGTGGGACAAGATACTTCAATCTTTCTCTCTTTGGTAATTGATGATAACTACTTCAATTGCAAATAATTGAATGCAGATAAATATGAGTATATATGAACTACACAAGTTATATATACTCAAGGATATGTTTCAAAGTAAAGATCTACAATATATGTGGATAAAGAAATATGAATCAATACTAATGAAACCACAAAACATAGAATGAACTCTCTCTAAATGTGTGTATACACAAATGTGTAATAAAAACATATTCGCATATTCAAGTTAGACTTTTAGTGGAGTTCAACTAATATTTTGGATCCAAGGAATGCAACAATATATAAGAATATGATGTTGAGTTCATACCTCCATAATTTTCATCTTTTTATCCAAATAAAACTACACAATAGGTATATCAATAAAAGTGTTAGTCACATATAGATTTGTCATTAATCACCAAAATACTCTATTAACTCATAATGACGGGTCTAGATTCTTCAGCAAGGTGGGTGGACTATGGGCGAGTGGTGCGGCAATCGACTTGCAGACTACAAAACGGTGGTCGCGGGCGCATGGTGGGGTGGTATGCGGGTGGCATGGCAGAAAGGCTGGCAGCGCCGGCAAAGGGCGCAAGGCAAGCAGGTAGGCCGCAGGCGCCTGACGGCAATCAAGTTAGCAGCAGCGGGAAGCAAGCAAGCAGAAGTACTCAAGCATGTGATTCATGGGTTAGAAAGAAAAATAAATGTAGTTTTGAGTTGTGCAATTTTGATTTATGATTTAGACTCATCGATTATCATATGTCGATCAGCATATTTGCAGGAAATGGAGGAAAAACATTTTCATCGAGGTTATTCCGTTGCATTTCGTGTTTTTATCTTGTTTTACTTCATTTCATGTATGATTTTGGACAGTAAAAGTGATTTGATTTTTGTTTCGAAGACTTGTTTTTGTATTAGCTTAGCTTCCCCAAATTTTAGTCCTGTTCCGCCGCTGGGTGCAGCGACACGTGCCGAGTCGGCTCGCGTTTTCACGATCTGATCGGCGGTGGCGGGTTCGCGCTCCGGCCGGGACAGTCGGTCTTGTTCACGGCGCCCGTGGGGTGGGTGGGGCGCATCTGGGGGCGGACGGGCTGCAACTTCGACTAGGCCGGGAACGGGTCTTGCGGGTCGTCGCTCAAGTGCGCGGCGTAGGGCGCCCTGCCGGCGAGCCTGGCGGAGTTCACGCTGGCGTCAATGGACTACTACGACGTGAGCCTGGTGGACGGGTTCAACCTGCCGCTGGTGGTGAAGCTGATGAACGGGCACGGCAACTGCACGACGGCGGGGTGCGACGGCGACCTGCGGCTGGACTGACCGTCGGAGCCGGCAGTAAGGTGAACGGGCGGACGGTGGCGTGCCTGAGCGCGTGCGACGTGTTCGACACGGACAAGTACTGCTGCCGCGGGCAGTTCGGGAATCCGGTGACGTGCCAGCCGACCTTCTACTCCAAGAAGTTCAAGGCCGCCCGCCCCACCGCCTACAGCTACGCCTACGACGACCCAACCATCATTTTCACCTGCTCCCATAGGTAGGTAGGTAATCAATCTACTACTACTAATTCTTACTACCATGTTGATACAAAACGTCAAAGTGTTTTTAGTTATCACTAATTAAAAGGAAAAGAAAAGGAACTGATGTTTGCAAAGTCTTACGCACGAGCCATCCTATTTTGTAGCTTTGCTCTAAATTCAACTAGGTAAAATCAGCTACAGTATATATATATATATATATATATATAGTATACTCACAGACTACAGGAGTATTCTCAGTATCTCATATACCACTTAAATCAGATGATAATACTCTTTATCTATTTGAGTATACTCCAATGATGATTATAAGATACTCCAAAGTGAGTTTTATGAAAAAAATCATTAAAGTCCACCTTTTATAGCTAAATTTGTGTATATACTTCTTTTATGTATGAAAAAAGGTATATAGCAAAAATAAAGGACTCCAATGAAAATTTTTCAATCAAATCGCATTGGAGTATCTTATAATTAATATTTAAGTATCTTGAAAATGATAAAGAAGTATAATATATTTATTTAAGTGGTATATTCAGAGTATTTAAACAATTCTATATATATATATATATAAGTGAGTTCTATGAAAAAATCATTAAAGTCCACCTTTTATAGCTAAATTTGTGTATATACTTTTATGTATGAAAAAGGTATATACTATATATATATATATATATATATATATATATATATATATATATATATAGACAACACACACACTTATTGCTACATGTAAGGAACGTCTCACAAGCAGTTTGAGAACTTGCCAGATTTCTAAGCAGTGTTTTTTTTCCGTGTCGATTTGTGAGCTCTGCAATTCTTGTCTTTCTGATAAATCACAAAGTTCATGCCCCTTTCTTCAATTCTTTTGGGGCCTGTGTTGTGTCTTGTGTGTAAGCAATGACTGCACAAAGTGCCAGTTCCTGAACCTTATCCTCTCACCGGCCAGATCTTACGGGCAAGGAATCCGATTCTTGACACAATCATATGCATTGGTGGCCCATTTGCAAGCTGTCCATGGGGAAAATGACAAGATGGAACTGAAACACAAAACAAAACGGTAGCAATCAACATAGCAATTTCGCACCGCAAACCGCCGTCTGCACTGCTGTTGTCCTTGTTTGGTTGCTGTGTTGAGAAATCGGGGTTATGATGAACATCAGAGTTCAGAACTATTAATACTGTTTCTTTGTACTAAGGCATTGACGTGCATTTCTGTCTATCCTTGCCTGCATCGTGGTATTGTTCTGGAGTGAAGTCAATAGTCTTTTGGTTGTTTCCACGCTGTTTTTTGCTCGGGTTACAACGGATATGACATTTTTACTTTGTGAGAAGTGTCCAAAATTCTGATTTGACAAATTGCATCAGATGACATGACAGTTCTGTGAATGATACTTAACTCTTTCACACACTGTGTGAGTACATTCCATCCTTGTCGTGTTTCAGGAAGCAATCGGAGTGCTCATACCACAACAACCGGCTTCTTTGCAGTGGCTCCAGCCGAACTTGGCCGATCATGTCTACCCTAATGCTTGTGCTGCTCTCCACCTTCCTGGCTTTGCACTTTTCAGTGTAAGGATTAAGGATCAACAGACCTGATATAGTTCTCCTTTTTCTTCCTGTGAGGAACAAAAGTACAGGTGATTCACCCTCACATGTGAATCTTAACTTATTCTTTAGAGAGGCAACATAAGTGATTGTTTTTTCCTCCCGCTTTTTTAATCATCTGTTCCGGCGTAAGTGGAGACAGCACCAATGCATGACATGATTTCTGAAAGCCTGGATCTTTCAGTACACCTTTTAACAACATTACCTGTAGGCTCTTGGTGTGTAAATAAGCATATATTCTAGCAACAGTGCTGGTGCGTGCTGACTCAATAATGTTGCATATCCTATCCATCCTATTCTTTCTATTAGTTAATATGCACCGACCATGAAGGCCCTCCTCCTGATTTCAGGTCATTTATATGGTTACTTTCAGCCATATGGTTTCATTCATCTGATCTGAACAGTGATTTCTTATCATTAGCACTACTATTGCTTGGCCTTAAACAAGCCAAGCCAATTATAGATTGCAATTTACCACACTTAATTTCATGAAAGCCAATTGCATGTAGAGCTTTGTTGTTCCTTGGAAGTTGGAACCTTGCTGTACTGCCTCCATTTGCCAAAAGCTGGTCGGCACTAAATATTGCTATGATCCTATGGCATCCATAACAAGTGATGTACAATATATCGATTCAGCGAACCGACAGGCGATATTTCAAGGAAAGCATGGAAGAGACCCACAAATACAATAGCACATGTTCTATATATGTGTACTTCATTACAACAAGTAAAAGGCCAGAAATTACTCAGAATAATCTGTAGCATATTACTCAGAATAATCTGTAGCATCGTCCTCATTTTCAGATGTGATCTGATGAAGAACATTATGAGAATTGGTATGTAAGATTACCAAAAACATAGTGTGAGGTAAAAACAACCTTGCAAGGGGGAAAGAGAAAGAGCGAGCAGAGATGAGTATGGGTGAACAAGATGAGAGCCAGAGAGGTGAAAGGATTTCTCAGCTCAGCAAAAGCTTCATGACCTCAGTGGGAGATCCTGAGGACAGATACGCCTGAAAGACGAGGACTTGACCAGAACACAAAGAGATAAATATTTTGTGGCATCAAACAAGGTAGAGAAGGGCAAGGAAGAAGCCATTGTAGGTGAGAGTGAGTGAGTCCATGCATGTCCAGGAGCATCATAGCACAGCAGCATAACATGCCACATGCATTTGAGTGCACTGCATCCTCCACGACCCTGGCCATGATCATGATCCATCAGAGTCGGAGCAAGTCACATGGAGATGGAATGCATTATTTCTCTCCACGTGTCACTCACTCATTCAGTCAGTCGTCAAGGATTGAAACAAGAGCCTACAGGTAGGTAAATGTAACATCCCGTTTTTCATTTATTGAATAGTAATTATATCGATTTTGATTTCTACTCGAATTTTCAAATTTTGGTTTAAATTCAAAAACTCCTAGCTTCAGTTAAGCTCAGGCTTGTGTTTCAAATATTCTTTCAAATTCCCGATTCAAAAATTTCCTTGAATTCTCTATTTTCAAAAAAAATCAAAACTCTTTCTTTTATCTTGGGTCGGTTTCTCCCGGCCCATCTCTATTCCCTCTCTCCCTCCCGGCCCGGCCCAACTGGGCCGTTTCCTGGTCGGCCCGAGCCGGCCGTTTCTCCCCCGGCCCGACCCCGGCCTTTCTCCCCTCCCTTTTCTTCTTCGTCCAACCCCCTCACCTTTTTGGCATTGTGCGCTCTCTTCTCCTCTCTCCCTCTCTCGGCTCAGCTTCGCTCGTCCCCCTCCTCCGCGCCGCATGCCCTTCTGTCTCGTCCCTCCTCCTCGCGACGCCAGCGCCGCCTTGCCAGACGGCTTTCTCCTCCCGCGCCAGACGGCTTTCTTCCACCACATCCGCCGCCATGTGGCGCCCTCCCCCTCTCTCTCTCTCTCCGGCTATAAAGCGGGCCTTCCTCTTCTTCCCTTCCCCTCCGCGCCTCCCTCGTGGCGCCTCCCTCCGCTCGGCCTCCCTTCCCCTCGCTCCTCCGTCAGTGGCGCGCCCAGCGCTCCTCCTCGGCGCCGCCTCCGCCCCGGCGCTCGACCGCCTCCACCACTCCTCGCCCGCCTGACCTCCGGTGAGCCGTCCCCGGCGCCTCTCCCGAGGCCGGCCGTCTCCTCAGCTTCTCGCCTCGGCCAACCCGGTGAGCCTCCCGCGTCGCCCTCCCGCCGTCTCTTCCCCTCCCGGTTCTTCTCCCCCTCGGGTGCCGTCTCGGCGACGCGCGCCTCCCATGCAGCTCCTCCGGCCACCTCCGCTGCGGCATCGACAATCGCGTCGCCCCTGCCCTTCTCTCTTCTCCCCGGTCCGACCGCTCCCTCCTCCGGTCCGGCCGGCTCTGGCCGATCCTCCCCTGGGTCGATCCGGCTCTGGCCGATCCTCCCCTCTCTCTCTGCTCTGTCTCTCTGGCGGTGGCCCTCCTCAGCATCAGTCAGCAGAGCTTGTGTTTTTGCATTTGGAATTGTGTATGGAGATTTGTATGTCGTCATTTCGTTTATTGTGGTGAATGTTGTGCAGGGTAGTTGTGGAGCAATAGTGGAGTTTTTGGAAAGATAGATTTGTGTATCGATTTGTGTATTGAAAGATGTTGTATAGCGTTTGTGTTTGGAGGGCGATTGTGTTTATATTGTTTTGTATTACTCGGTTGACTAGTAGTTTATCCATTTTGGCGAAAACATTTCCAAAACATTTACTCTCGATGATTTTGCTACGGCTTGCGATGAATCGATTAACCGTTGTTAGTGGTTAACTCGTCGATTGACAAGTACTAGTAGAGCTATCATTTTCGATTTAGTTGAGAGCTATCGATTAAGAGCGAAATTTGCACAATCTCGGGAAATCGAAGTTATGCAAATGACCTTCGTAATCGTCTCCGCAATCATGTCTATTTTTGTTAAAATATATTTATTCAAATTTTTCGCGTTTGTAAAATGCTTTAAAATAAACGGGCATTTTCTCAAAATATTTTAGAAGGCTATTTGGGATTAACCTGTTAATCTTGACAGCTTACTTTGAAAACCTAGTTAATAATCTTGTAATCCTATCCAATATTCATTGGTCTAAATATTGTTTATCTCCTTTTTATCCCTGTTCAAAAGTCGTCTTTGTTAAAATGTGTTGCTGTCGTTTTAAAAGCCCGGCCAATTTATCGTATATTCTAATCTTGGCCGATCAGCGGTATCCAAAGTGAAGTATCCCTGCGATAGTTCATTCGACTTTGTTTCCCCTTGTTTTCCCTCGGCCGAGTATCACCGCCTTTGTCTCGTGTACTCAGCTAATCGTTTGACCTTGTCAAACATTCCCGCCTCGCTGAATCTCGTCTCTTCAGCTTGTTCATCGTAAAACTTATTTAAAGTGCTTTGTTTATATTTGGTCTTCTAGAAGTTCTTTGGATTTATTTGTTGTTCTTGCTTGTATCGTGTAATTAGGAGTCGGAGTCCAGAAGAAGCAGCGACTCAAGCAGGATCAAGATTTGGATAAAGACGCAGCCAGAATTGAAACCTCGCGAGAAGGCCACGAGTAAGATCAAGGCGCGATAATCGACCCGAAGAGTCAATACTTTGATTATTCCGAATCTACATTTTATGCAAACTATGTTTATTTAAAATAGCAAAGTTGCATGCTTTAATTTTTGTAAACAATGATATGTTAAAGCTTAAGGTAGTTAAATACCCATTGGTTGATTAATTACTTATTAAGCCATCCTTTGATAATTGAATCCAGTATTCCTTGTCACCCTAGTAATTATATGATAATACTAGTATAGGTTGTACTTAAGCGACATGCTAGTCTTGCTTAAGTACCGGGACAATAAATGTCCCGATCATCATCCTTTAAACATGAAAAATGGTTTTGGCGGTCATTGGGTGTAGATGGTGATATGTTGCGTTAATTGGTTTTCCTTCCCAAAACCCTAAACAACTTGCTAGTACCCCATCCGGACGGATGGAAAGAATGGTGGAGTGCGAGCGTATACGAGAATGGTTGGTATGTGGTATGAACCGTCGGTGAATTAAGGACTTAATCTTGTCATGACCTCCGTGTAAAACAAGTACAACCACAAGTCCGCAAAGTGCAACTTGGCTTAGTAAAATTTTCAAACCTTGAATGTCGTCTCGCATGGTGGGAAAGAGGAATGTGCAAGTGACGGGATGCGTTCCGCTTGAAAGGGACAGAGAAAAGGTGAAGTTTGCCGATCATTGAGGGGTAGGTTGACTCCACGTTCAACTACTCCGATCACGAGGTGAACATCCCTGGCGTATGGGCGTAACCCCATATAGGTGAGATGACGGAAGGGCAAGATAGTTCAAACGTTCTTTGTGGCGATCGCTCAACTACATGACTAAGGAATCATGTGGAGTAACGAGTATGATTATCTCTTGTGGAGTGCAGATGTACAACCTCTGCAGAGTCTAAACTGTTTAAGCAATGCGCCTTGGTCAAAGCGGACATGGGAACTTAACTCGAGTTAGTTCTATTTCAAAAATCTTTGTGGGTGGAATGGAAATGTGTTGGGCTCATCCAACCCTTGTTTTGGATTTTCTGGGTAGCCTTATTCGATGCTAATAATCGGTGGGCGTAACCATTATCCAAATTAAGCATAAGGTGGAGGTAACCTTCTTGTTATTTAATATTGCACTTACTCTCTTTAATAAAAATGCACTTTGTTTAAAATGCTAAGTCATAGGACTTTGTAATTATGATAATTGAAAATGTTGCTTTAGCAAATAAAAGAACCTGAGCCATCCTTGTTAAGCCTTGCATGTATACTATTGCATCAGTGTGTTGGCTCATGAGCACAGTAGTTGTGCTCATTCTCGCTCTTTCCCCAAACCCTCGTAAGGGAAATTTTGGAGAGTTCGATTACTACGAGGACCGGATGTCCGAAGACCGGGAGTTCTTGAGCGTAGCTTAGTTCTTAGTTGTTCTAGTCTCGCCTTGATCTAGCCGACTCATACGGTACCTAGGTGCATCCTATATTATCTGAGTTTTCGGGTAATATCGGATGTACACAGGTTTCCCTAGTCACTTGCCTGTGGAGAGATGTGTCCTCACCCTTTTTGCTTCCGTTGTCGCTTCCGCTACTTTGTAATGTAATCATTTGGCCTGTTCGGCCTTTATTGTAAAAATTTGACCTGATGCGGTCTATGTAACTCTGATGTGTTAAATTAATGAAATAGAATGGTTTTACGCCATGTATGAAATGATTCAGTGATGTATCTGTGAGTGCTATCTACTGATCCAGGGAATAGCACAGTTACTCGCAGAGGATCCGGGATTAAAAAATCCGGATCTGACAGTAAATGAGCTAGCTGTTCATCTTTCTTTACAAATGAGTAGTCGATCCTATGATCAGGCAGGATTAAGATAAGATTACGACTTATTCGCTGTGCTACTGTTAGGGTGCATGCAGCGTCTCGGCTGGGGAAGAATTCTCGAAAACAGTGTCGACTATCGGTTTGCAAGTGGCGACATGATTTAAACTTGAACAAAGTACTATACTAATATAGTAATATACTGTATAAAGCTTATACTGTACTGTAGTAGTAGTAGTAGTATAATGTATAGTGTGTGCGTTTTCCTAGGGTTTACGGTGTGTGGCTTGCGTAATCGAGCTATGGTTTGTTTCTTTTAAGAGCGGCAGGCAGTCCCTCGTGCTTCATCCTCTTATTCGATGCCACACTGAAATCCACAACAAACTAAATTAAAGTGCCATTTGTTCCAAGCAAGCAAGCGATCAAAGGTGTTTTTTTTAATAAAAAAAACTGACGAATCCAATGGCCAAGGAAGAAAAAGATAGAAGGAATTTCAGTGGGGTAATGCAAGGGAATTGCACTGTACATGATGTACAGCAGCAGGAAACTTCCCCAAGAACAATGCAAAGAACCATAAAGCCCATGAACAATGCATTCTACTGCTCCAGGTCACGAAAAAGCATCTTGTAAGCTGTAGCAAAGGGGGTGTAAAAAATAGATGCTGGATGCAAAAGCGTGCCCCCTCTTCCTCTTTACTCTTTGTTCTTTATTCCCCCGGTTGATGCATGGCTTGATCTGCTGGCTAGCATGAGTGATAGTGGATTTGTAGTGTAACACTGTTAGTGAGGCACATGAGCTCCTTTTGCAGCAGCAGCAGCAGCAGAGGACCATGGGGTTTCAGGCTTCCAGCCTTTCTACGGACCCCAAGAAACCTCCCTTTCCTCTGAAATCATCAACACCAACACAACACAATGCAATGGCGCACTCACACACACACTGCCCGTGCCCATAACCAATTTTCTCCCCCCGACTCTCCTTTTCCTTTTCTTTCCAGATCCATAGACATCATGCTGCAACTGCCTGCCATGGCCACTAGTGCACTGCGGAATCAGATCGATAAACAATCTTGTCCAACCAACAGCCAAGAACTGCGCATGCCCGTCCAATGCAGAATCGTGTGGCGTCGCTGTCGTCTTAGAACGCTGGTTAACCACCCTGGCCGGATTAATTCATTTTGTCAGCGCATAAGAAAGGAACAAGAAACTTAATTTGTCGAATTTACACAGAGGCTCGTGGTAAAAACGTACGTCTAGATCAGAAACTGAAACCGGCAGGGTATTCAGAATTTCAGAGTGCAGATGTATGTGCAGTTTGAAAGTTAGCCGCATTGCATTATACACACGCCGTCACGGTTGCTCGCCTCGAACCGTCGGATGCCATCGCTAGCTACTGCGCTTGTCTGCCGCCGCTGCCGCGTGCTTGCCCGCTTTCACCCAGATTGGCCGCCGCTGTGTGCACGGCCATTGCCGGTCGCCGCCGAAGCATGGAGCTGGAGAGAGAAGCCGAGGCGTGGATCCAGCAATAGGGTGTTGGGACTTGGGAGGAGAGGTCAAAAAGAAGAGAGACGGAAAAAAAGAAGAAAAGGAAATGAAAAACCGCAGGAGAGAGAAATGAGAAAAAGAATAAGAGAGTAGGGTACGAAAGGGGGAGAAGGGAAAAAAAGAAGGGGAAAGGAAAAAAAAGAAGGGGAAAATTTGAAATGCAAATAATTATGAAAAAATATAGACACTTAAATATTTGGGGGAAGTAAAAAAATTCATTGATATTTTACAAATACAATATTACTTTCTCATTAAAAACCTTACACTCCAATGTGGGATTCCCCGGTAAGGAATATAATACAGTAACTGCACTAATGCATATATATCGGTTACTCGATATTGAAATCGACTAACGCCCACGCGATCTTGGGAATCTCCATTGACGTTGTTGCCGCTCATATGCTTTTCTGCCAATCCTTAAGGCAGGTGATTGCCCCTACTATCTCAGACGTAAGAGACTATTTCCTTTCTTTAATTATTCTTCTAACCATGCTGAATGTCGCATCAGAAGACACAATTGACACCAGAATGACTAGGACATCCTGTGCGATATGGTACACCACGGGAAATATGTGATTGTTGTCTCTCCACCATTAGAGGAGCTTTACCTTCTCGCTTGAATGGGGAGGTTGTCTCTCCACCATTAGAGGAGCTTTACCTTCTCGCTTGAAAGGGGAGGATCAGTGGCTGTAAAGTTGTGGGCGAGGTAGGGATTGAGTTATGTATTAGGATTCCACCTTATGGTTGTGGACAATTGAGATGACGAAGAACTATATTTCTTACCCTTTGTTCTCTTCCACGAGTGGGCCATTACGCTTCCTTTGGATGGTCGCGTCGTTTGCTCCGAAGCATACGACTCCATCTCGCTGGCGCCATACTTTCTGTAATACAAGTTGAGTACTCGAAAGAGCTCATCTTTAAAATGGTCGAAAGTGGCCGAGAAATCCAGATCGAGTGCCTCGCTTATTCCCTCCATAGCAATTATCAATCCATCCAACTTCTTGCGTGGATCAAAAAATGGTCACAAAACAATTGAGATGTGATATAGAACTGAAATATTTGAGAAATGGTGCATCCATCGGTGTCGGTTTCGATGTCATGTCCCTCCACCGGAACCTATAGTCAATTCATGTTTTCAACAATTACATACTGCAATTCCCGCCTTTGGCCGTCTACAATGTCGATCCTCTTGGCCATGTGCTTTGAGCACTCCCCCTTCCACCAATGGAACCACAATGATGATGATCCTTCGATCCCGCCATGGGATGACGGGGGCGAGAAGTTCCCAAAGGCGGTGTCCTTGTAGCCCTCCGTACGGTTCATGTGACGGTCATCCATACCACAGTCTCCCTTGCCCCGGGGAGAGTTGACGAGGATCAATGTGAGCATCATCCTGCCCGGGGGGACTAGAGGGGGTGCAGGGGCGTGCTTGTTTTCTGGCCCACTTGTGTTCAGTTGTGTCAAAAACAAAGTGAGGGGTGGGTTTTATAGGCATGGATAGAGAGGGCATTTTCCTCACCTGACCCTCTCTGCCTCCATGGTCGTTGCCTTGTGAGCTTTCAAGCTCTTCTACCCATTCCTCATATCTGACCATCGGGCGCGCGGGGGGTCGACGATGGACCACAACAGCAGTCTTCGTCCCCTCTCCTCGATGGCCACAACGACGATGATCACGATGACATCGATGAGGTGAGGTGGCAACTACCGCTGAAGAATCTAGACACGTCATTATGAGTTAATAAAGTATTTTGGTGATTAACGATAAATCTATTTGTGAGACTAACACTTCTGTTATTATATCTATTGTTTAGTCTCGGTTGAATAAAAAAGGTGAAATTCAAAGATGTATGCATTCGACATCATATTTCTATATCTTGTTGCATTCATCGGACCCAAAATATAGGTTAAACTCCACCAAAAGTCTAACTTGAATATGTGCATAGTTTCATTAGTATTGATCCATATTTCTTTATCTACATATATAAAAGATCTTTACTTTGAAACATATCCTTGAGTATATAAAACTTATGTAGTTCATATACACTCATATTTATCTACATTCAATTATTTGTAATTGAAGTGGTTATCATCAGTTACCAAAGAGAAAAATTGAAGTATATTGTCCCACCATTATGAGTTAATAGTATGTTGTGGTAATTAATGATAATCATATTGTAGAACTAATATTTTTTATGAGTTGGATGAATAAGTTATGTTCCATGAAGATGGAGACTTTAGATGACATCATGAGTTGATCGTCATCAAATCAAGACTCGGGATGAAGAAAATCATCATGTGTTGATGATGTTCAAGTCAAGATCCCGAAGTGTTGAAGTCAAGAGCTTGAAGAAAAGAAAATCATCGTGTGTCGATGATGTTCAAGAAGAGGAGATGATCATGAGTTGATCATCAAGTCAAGAGAAGACCCATTATGTGTCGATAAAGGTCAAGTGAAAGAATGCATCATGGGTTGAAGTATATTCAAGTTAAGAACTTGAAGTAAAGGAGATCATCATGTGTTGATGATTATCAAAGTCAACAACTCGGACTTGAAGTGAAGATGTGCGCTATCAAGATTCAAGAGGTCATGCAAGGCAAATGTATGACTAGCTAGGGCTAACGATGTGTTCCTAGTATTTTACCGGTCTTGGTGTTTGGTTGGAGACCGGATTGCTAGTATAGGTTACCGTACTATTAAGAGGGGTCTTGACTTGTAGCTTGAGTTAGTCATATGTTGATAGCTTATTATGCTTGCTCTAGCTCATCTATGCATGATGCTATTGTTTGCAAATGTGTTTTGCAAATAGTTGAAGCTCATGCATCATAATCTTTGTATCATGTGACTTTAGTTAGTTTGCGAATGTGTTTTGTAAATGGTTTAAGTCCATGTATCTTATTCCTTGTGGTGTTGATTCTAAAAGTTGGCAAATATATTTTGCAATTTGTTGAGAATCTTGCATTTAACTCTTGTGTTCATCGCTCATCAATTGGCAAATGTGTTTTGCAAATTGAGTTTGTTTTGAAAGCCAACTAAGCTTTTCTCAGGATAATCGGCAGTACCGACGTTATGTGGGCGGTACCACCGCTCAGCGGTATGGCCGATAGTTGGTGCGGTACTACCGCAACCCGGTCAGACCAAAGATGAGTTAGTGGTACGTGTTTTCTAGAGAGTCACTTTTTGGAGTTTATTTGCTCTCTTGGAAGTGCGGTAGTACCTGAGTTCATTGAGTAGAGCTACTGCAGCCTGATAAGACTGAAAAGTGAATGACGGTACGTTATTTCCAGAGAGGGCCAGTTTTTGACCTCTACGGGAAGCGGTAGTACCGCCCTTATATTTCGGTATGACCGGAGAGTGGAACTACCATATGATCAATGGCGGTAGTACCGCGTCATATTCTCAACGGCTATTTCAGAGGTGAATTATAGCCATTACTGTATTGTTAGTGGGAGTGTGGTAGTACCGGCTGATTTTTTCAATATCTTCTCCCCCAACGGCTAGTTTTTGTGTGTGGACTATAAATACCCATCTTGGCCAGTTGTGGAAGTGTTTTTGAGCCTTTATACATTCTATTGAGCAAAGAACAAGCTCTCTCCTCTCTTATGTGTATGTGTTGCACTTAGTAAGCTTAGAGAGCAAACTCTAAGTGCATGTGTTGTATTAGGTAGTGGATTGTGTATCCACTTGAGCTTAGATACTTAATTCGCTCAAGTGAGCGTCTTTAACTTGTTACTTTTTGTGTTTGCTGACACCTAGACGGCTTGGAGGAGTTGTGTCAGTGATCTTCTCAAAGCAAATTGTGAGAAGACCCGAGCGGTTTGTGAGTGGTTTGGTGCTTGCCATCTCCAGAGTGGAGGAAGAGCAACTCCGAGTGGATAGAGGTGTTGGTTCTTGTTGGAGCCGATCCAATTGGTTGGACTTATCTAGGAGGTGTTGGCTTAATTTGTGGAGCCGGTCCAATTGGTTTGGGCTTACCTCAATGTGGATTAGGGGAGACCGGCAAGTCTCCGAACACCACGGTAAAACATCATCGTGTCATTGTGGTTTGTTCTTCTTATGCTTTACTATATTGTAATTTACTTTGCGCAATTTACATTCATAGAATTAAATTGTTTACTTGTATTTATATGATTGCAATCATTATCAATAGTTTTATGTTGTTAGTGCACTTAGTCAAAACTAGTTGATTTAGGTTTTAATTGTGCAAAACTGATTTGATTTACAATTCTGCATAAAACTCGGTTTTAACCAAAAGATTTTAAAACCGCCTATTCACCCCCTCTAGTAGACCTCCTCGATCATACAACAGCGTGCCATGGGCTGCGCCAGGTTGCATTAGGCTTTTCGGGTCGTGCTGACCCGAGTGCGACCCATTGGAGCGAGCGGGTCGTCCTACGTGCCCAATTCTCAGGCCCAACTCAACCCAGTTGTTCATGATGGTCCACCATGTGCCATGTTATGTCGTGCTTGGCTGGCCCAGAAAAACACGACCCAACTCCTAGGGCTTCTTAGTACCATTCATGAGGACTCATGTGCGTCACTCATGCTGTTTAAACTTAACGACAGATGATATATAATTGTGGTATAACTAGGAGGCCAATTTAATTAAAAAGAAATAGGCACCCAAAATCCGAGTCGAATAGGACTTGAACCTAAGTAGGGAGGGTTTGAGGATATATAATTGTGGGATACCATGAAGGAACAAGTATTAATTTAATTAAGAAGAAAAGGGCACCCAAATGTGAGTCCAAGAGGACACAAACCTAGGTGGTAGAGCTGTATATATACCCACATCTCCCACCAATGGAGCTAGTCCGAGTTTTTGCAGAAGATATATAATCCCTATTGTCGATGGTTTGGTATAGATCTTATGAATGAATGTTGTGGACTCTCCTCGAGTTAAACCACACATAAAGAGACATGAGGATTTTATACAGATTCGGCCATTCTCTTGAGAGAATAATAACCATACTCTTGTATTGTTGTATTGACTATACTTTACAACAGGGAAGAAATCACTAGAACAAGGGCTTAATGACTTCTCTCTGCTGATCTTGTCTTGTGTTCACTGTCGTTGTTTATGCCCTTTGTTCACCAGCTTTACTCCTTACATAGCTTGTAAAGAGGTGGCAGTTGTCCCGTATAAATAGGCGTCTCACCGTTTGGTGAAATATGCACGTTCAGTGATTTATTGTCAGAGACTAATCCTCCCACATCGTCTTACAGTTTTGTCAAAACAGAGACTCTATGGCTTTGTTGACCATAGAGTGGCCGTAGTTGACTCTATCAGTTTTGTCATAGTTATCATAAGAAATCTTATGACAACTAGGTAGTCGTAGAAGAACTTACGACCATATAGGGTGGTCGTAAAATGATTTACGTAACTCGGCTAAGTTTCTCTCTTATTAATGATAAGGGGTATCCTTACGAATAACATGAAGATATTGTTATCTACAATAACCATCACAGATAAATAATTTAATTAAGTAAAGATTATTATATCACCGTCACATATAGTAGTTGGTGGACGTAGGGTTGAATAAATAAGCAACCAGTCTTCCCTTGGTCCAAAGTGGCACGTACATAGTTTGACTCTAGGCCAAAGACACCCCAAGAGTATCCAAAACATCATTATTCTGCCATGTTGGATAAGCCCATTTTTTAAATTGTTAATCCGGAAAACAAATAAACCATTTCGTTCTCACTTTTTCTGGCTCCTTCCCTTCCTCCCCCAAAGCATAAAGCAGCGAGAAGAGAAGAGAAGCCCATCATACCTCAGCGAAGTCACACTCACAACCCAAACAACAACAAATCAAGGAAACAAAGAGGAAAGGTAGGATCAGCTGGGTATCCCAATGGTGGAACTAGGCAGATCAGCGGGGGCGAGGGAGACCAAGAAAACTACCTCCACGTCCATGAAGAAGAAGCTAGTAACCACGAAGCCGGACAGGGAGAAGGAGAAGAGTAGCAGAGAGAAGGAGAGCAGCAAGAAGCAGAGCAGCCATTGCACAGAGCCAGAGAGCCCTTCTTACAGGTTAGCTCTCAAGAGCCTCTTCTCCTGCAGAAACAGCCATGGCCACAGCCACGCCCGCCAGCACGCCCCGGACAGCAAGAAGTGCAAGAAGATCGGCTACTCCGCCTCCATCTCGAGGGTGATGCAGGGGCCGGATCAGGATGCCACAGCGGCGGCCGCCCCGCCGGGCGAGGCGTGCAAGCGGCGGGCGTCGGTGAGCGCGTGCAACAGCAGCAGCGAGCGCTGCGTCAAGAAGCCCCTCAGCGAGGTCAACGCGGTGACCGCCGCCGCGTCCAAGCACGGGGCTCGCTGTCGTCGTCGTCGACGACGGGCGGGTCGTTCAGGGGCATGCAGCTGCGGAGGCTGTCCGGGTGCTACGAGTGCCACATGGTGGTGGACCCCATCAGCGGGGTGTTCCGAGACAGCTCCATGAGGGCGACCATCTGCACCTGCCCCGACTGCGGCGAGATCTTCGTCAGGGCGGAGAGCCTCGAGCTCCATCAGTCCATCAGACATGCAGGTGAACAACACATTCAAACACATGGCATCCATGACTGCATCCTTTTCCTTTTTCTTGTTGATTCTTTGGCTCTGTTCCTCCTAAATCGTGTAGTGTTTGCCTACTACTAGAAGCAGCGCCCAGGTTACGATCGAGCTTGCTGTTAGTGCTAGAGAAATTCCTCGCAAGGTAGTTGTAATTCTATAGTGTTTGCCTATTAGTAATGCAGTAATTCTGTTTGTTGCATCGTGTGGTCCTGTTCTTGTGAGGGCAGAGATTGAATGAGATGCAGTTAGTAGGTCGTCGGCGCTGATCTTTTTTGTACCTTGTAGTGCTCTCTGAAAGTGAGATCTGTGCTTTATTCCCGCCCTGCTGCTTTCCATGTTTTCTACTACTATCACTGTAGGGAGCATGCAGCAAAGTGTTCGCAACAGTGATCGAGGCTTATCATTCATTCGTATGGCTCTACTGTTGAGACTTGACGAGATTGTTGTTCTTTTCATCATGACTCTCCTAGCGTAGTGGCAGTAGTAGTACTGTTGTAGCAGGACAACATTTTCAGGCGCATTCATTTTGACCAGATACAGATACATACAGAGCACTGTGACTGTTTCTAATCAACTAGTATGAGCAGATTAACCTAGATGCATATAGGACGGTGAAGCAATTGGCAAGTGGTGAATCAAGAGCTTGATTAATATCCTTGAATATAATGCAGTGTGTGAGCTGGGCCGTGAGGACACGAGCCGGAACATCATCGAGATCATCTTCCAGTCGAGCTGGCTCAAGAAGCAGAGCCCCGTCTGCAACATCGACCGCATCCTCAAGGTGCACAACACCCCCAAGACGCTCGCCCGCTTCGAGGAGTACCGCGACGCCGTCAAGGCCAAGGCTGGCAAGCAACAGCTCGCCAAGAAGCATCCCCGCTGCACCGCCGACGGCAACGAGCTGCTCCGCTTCCACTGCGCCACACTCGCCTGTTCCTCGGCCTCCACGGCGCCACGCACCTCTGCGACCTCGCCTCCGCCGGGTGCAACGCGTGCGGCATCATCCGGGACGGCTTCAAGACTGCGGCCTCTGGCGGCGACGCGGCGGCCGGCATCCGGACGATGGCCACGAGCGGGCGGGCGCACGACGCCGTGGATGGCACCGGCGAGCGCAGGGCGATGCTGGTGTGCCGGGTCATCGCGGGGCGGGTGAAGCGGCCGCAGGAGACGGCGGCGGCGTCGGAGGAGTACGACTCGGTGGCGGGGTCGGCGGGGGTGTACTCCAACCTGGACGAGCTCGACGTCTTCAACCCCAGGGCTATACTGCCCTGCTTCGTTGTCGTCTACAAGGCCTAACTCTCGCCCAATCGATCCATTAATCCATTCGTACCTTGCCTTGCATTGCATGGGGTAGGCACGTATGGATCTTCCTTTTTTTTCTTTTCTTGTCTTAATTAATTAGAATAGAATAGAATGGTACGTACGTGCGTGTTTATTACTGTGCTAGCGATGTTACGTATCGCAGTAGCACTAATCGCATCGCATCCATATGAATATGATGTTGGCTTCGCTTCTGCTTTATTAGTAGGTATCGTTGTAGCCTTGGCTTGATCATTTTGTATGGTATGGGGTGATCTCGCTACAGTCTTATTACTGCTTACGATCGACTGTGAATTAGCGCCGTTAAAAATTGCTATATTTGCTAGTAAAGCTCTTTTACTGCACGCTCAGTTCAATATAATATGGCCCATCCATCTGTTTCGATCCACTGGATCATATTAATTAGTCGGTATATAGTTATACTCTCCCGGCGGTATGAGCACTGCAATGAGTAAAATTGTAATCGACTATATCCGTTTTAAGTTGGACACATGAGTATACTTAGTAATTTGTGCCAGCACCAACCGGCGGCGGAACCAGGATTTCAGGGGACCCGGTCAAACCTTTGCCACAAAAACAAACATTTGCTTCTTTAACATATGAATGCTTGAGAGTTGGAAAAAGAATGTAACGGGTGGGGTTCATTTAAGTTGAGACCATCTATAATAATAGAGAATTCGCATTTCAACATAACTATATAAGAGCCTAGGAGGCGTTCATTTATAGGCATTTCATCTGTACTAGTGACCATCTAGAGCCAGTTCACGTTTTCATTCGCCCGGTGCCGCACCTTGGCCCTAGTTGTGTCGTGCCTCCCCACGCGCTGGCTCGCAAAGTCACACACAAGCGTTCGATCTAAAATTGGACGATGGTCTATATCACTAGAGTTTCACTTAGCCACTCATGGGCCGTGCCGTGGGGGTGACTTTGCAACTTGGCCCATGCTTGATGCTTCCTATGTCATCTTCTTCCTCCTTATATCCTAGCCGCCATTGTTGTTCCTCGCATATCCTCCTTTCAACCTCACCCCCGCCGGGGGAAGAAGACGAGGTACCTAGGTGTATGTCCCTGATTTCCTCCAGCGGACCCGGGGCAGCTGCCCCTGCATGCCCCGGCGCTAGTTCCACCACTGCTCCCAACTCACAACCCTAATTTGCGTAAAAATCGGGATCTCCTCGGCTTGGGACACACAGGAGAGTGCGCTCGTGTTGAGCCACGCGTGAGGGACGGGATGCTTGGCCCGTAATGGCCCATGTATTAGGATTTTACGGCTCGCCTGTTAGGGCATTAGGGGGCTAGGGGATTGGTGTTGGCGGACTCACCATGCGCCGCTCTCGTCGTGGGACCGGCCGGTGTATTGGCCGCCCGCCGCTCGGTGTCTACAGGAGGTTTGCAGCGCGGCGCATCGAGGAGAAGGGGCAAGTCCCGATCTGCGAGCTCGAGCCTCTCCTTGGCTCGAAACTTCGCCCGCGGGAAAGGGAGTCGCCTCGCCGCCAACACGCAGACGCCGCAGAATCGCTCCACATGGTCAAGGCACGGCGGGCCTCGCACCATTTCCGTGGCACCGAGCCGCCGTGGCCTCGAAGTGAAGGTGCCCAAAGCGCTCGTGCCGCTTTGCCGCGCTCGTCGTCGACGACGGCGCCGAGACAGGGTTGTGCCAGCGGCACGTGAAGAATGTAGAGTCGATTTGCGCCTCTAGTTACCTTGGCAAGAAGGCGTGGCGAAGATCCCAAATCCGCGACACCCGTGCTCGATCTCGACACGCGAGCCGTTCTCATCCACCGCCCTAAAGCGATGATGGAGTTCCGCAGTCGGGGATGTAGTAGACGCCGGTGAGCAACTGTGCTCACCGGACGGTGGTGAAGACGGCGGAGCCAACGCTCTTGATTTCCACACCGGGCGTCCCCAAACTTGCGAGCCTCGACGCTAGAGTCAAACCCGCGAAGAACTCCGTCGACCGGTCATGTGATGGGTGGCGCCGGTCGAGGCACCACCCGCCGTCTTGTCGCTTCGGAGCCGTAGCCGAGGAGGGCATGTGCTTTGGCACGTCAAGGTGGAGAGAGCCATCAGGGCGGCGTGGCACGACGCATTGAGGAATGCAAGGTCCAGCTGCAGCCGCCAATCGGTCGATCGAGGGCACTACTGGGGAACGTGATGGCGGGGGAGCACCGGAGGGGAGCCGTGGAGGGATCCGACTGGCATCTGCGCCTGACGTGGGTGCGTCTGCGTCGAGCGCGTCGCTGCCGGCCTCCTCGACCCCGCCGCCGCCCACGGCGGCCGCTGGAACACCACATGGTGCTTTGCTCGTGCGCGCGACGAGGCATCAGCGACTACGGCCAGTCGTCCTGACGAAGTCCGACGAGCATCATGGGCCTCGCGCGCGATGGCTAGGAGCGGGCAGAAATGGCAGCTTCCAGTGTGTCGGATTCAGCTTCACGATGGCCGTAGAATCTTATCATAGATCATAAACACACATAATCTAATTATCTAAAAAAATTCTTCAAGTATCTTATACATATGTGTACATATTTATTCACAAAAGATCACACCAACTTAAGATGGTGTAGATGACAGACTCACCACCACCATCAAGTAATGACTAGTTAGATGTGGACAAATACTATATGATTGACTAGCTATGAACTTTTGTAGCAATTCACACTGTACAGTATCAGAAATAGGTGGGCGAAGAACATGTACAGGATGTTGTAAATTATGCTCTTGTAGGATCGATAACGTAAATTTTGGTATGTCTCTTATGCATAAGTTGCACACCGTCAGTCGAGTGTTTTCACCCAGACTGAGTTTCTGGCAGTTCCTCGATCAGATCAGGTGACGGGTGATAATTAAGCTCCAACAAGATTCAATAGCACGTAGCAAAGTGGCATGGGAGGCGACGTCAAAGTTTCTGATTGCTTCTGTTTGTTATCTGCAAATGTAAATCTAGGTGAAAAGCTGATTGCTTCTGTTTGTTATATGCAAATGCAAATCTAGGTGAAAAGCGAGCCTGCGTGCCGCTATTAACCAAATATTTCATTATTAATTCCTTGTGGTTTGGACCTATGCATGCCTACGAGCAGAAATGAAATTGTACATTGGCACTGCCTAAAGAGAACTACTTTTTATATGTGTATTTATTAAATTAAATCGTATGAGCGTATATTGATCCGGATTTCAGTGTTTGCATGTGTGATATGGAAATTGTACATTGACACTGCCTATAGCTGAATGCTATTTGTGTGTCAGTTTGGCACAAAAATTGGATTGTTGTGTATGACCAGTGAATGTGTCTACGGTATCAGTCCATGGTGTATCAATGGTGTATGTTGTCACTTTACTAGCATGCAAATTGTCCCTGAGCTCTTTAGCCTTCAGTTGTAGTATGAAAACAAAGCAAGCAAGATCGTATTTTTCGCCACCTGTCAGGCCGAATGGTCTAATCATGTATTTGTCAGTGAATATTTACCTGTAGTTCGTGGCTACATGTTCCAGAATGAACACTCAGCAAAAGCTGAAGCATTTTTTTTACTGGTTTCAGTATACCAGGCAGTGCTTGTTGAGCTCTTTAACATATAGCATTCCAGTATTCACTTTTTATACATCAAGCATACCGAATACACCAATATGAATTCATTCAGGCATATACAACTCAAGTAAGGTCACTGCTACACTTACAAAAAATCACTTGCAGACACTCAAAAATTGAAAATCACACTTGACGAAGATCTAATGATACTCGATCAGTTGAATTATTTATATGTACTATTTATTATAGATCATAATATCTCTTATACAATCTTTATAGGTACCCCCTCAGTATCAACAATGAGGGATACTGTCGTAAGTCATCCTGCTAACACTTCATGGCCGTAAGTTTTTCTATGATCATCTATTGATCGTAAGTCTTACTACGATCACCTCATGGTCGTAAATTTTACTACGATCAGGTCATTTACAGACCTTGACAGGTGTAGGGCACCCATATTTCTCAATTCGGATTCCTCCGTGAAACAACTGTGCTATTCCCTGGATCAGTAGATAGCACTTCACATGCACATTGCTGAATCAAATCATACATGGCGTAGAACCATACCATTCATTAATTTACACATCAGAGTTTACATAGACCGCTTCGGGCCAATTTTTACAATAAGAGCCGAACAGGCCAAATGATTACATTACAAAAATAGCGGAAACGACAACGGAAGCAAGGAGGTGAGGGCACATCTCTCCACAGGCAAGTGACTGAGGTGCCCGTGTACTCCCGATATTATCCGAAAACCTCGGACAATATAGGAGGCACACAAGAACCGACGGAGTCATCTAGACTGAGGTGAGATTAGAACAGCTAAGGACTAAACTACGCTTCAATAACTCCTGGGTCTCCAGACTTCTAAATCCTCGTAGTAGTCAAAAACTTCAGGGTTCCTATTTCTGAGGGTTTGGGGGAAAGAGCGAGGGTGAGCACAACTACCGTGCTCGCGAGCCAACACAACAGATGCAATAATATACATGCAATGCTTAACAAGGATGGCTAGGGTTCTTTTATTTGTGTAAAGCAACATTTGTAAATATAGATATGAGAAAATCCCGTCACTTAGCATTTTAACCAAATTCTATTTTTTTAAAGAGATTAATTGTGCAATAATTAATAACAGCAGAGGTTCCTCCGTCGGAAACTCTAACTCATGCTTCTTTTTTATGGTGGTCACACCCGCCTATCACCAACACTGGGTGAGAATACCCAGGGAAAATCCAAATCAAGGGCTAGGTGAGCCTCGCATATTTTTCAACCCACTCACAAAGGTTTTTGAAATAGAACTAACTCTTATAGGCTCCGCATGCCCGCCCGTGACTGTGGGCATGGCTATTCGAATAATTTTTATTCTCTGTAGAGATTGTACATCTTTACCCACAAGAGATAATAGTCTTGATATATACACACATTACCTTTGACATGTGAATCAAGGGGAGATTATCACAATGCCTTTACAAGGCATCCCTCGGTATTTGCTACACCCGCTAAGGTTTCACATGAGTAGGGTTTCGCTCCCGTGGAACCAGACAACCACTTACCCAAACCCCTCTTGCGCCATACGACTTACGCCTAGGGTCCCGTAAGTCGCATACCCCAACCCATAGCCTCGTGGGCTCACGGCGATGGGGGTCCCCCAATTGTGCAGCTCGTACCGGTGGACACCAATTAGTTAGCCAGGTCGACATCATTATATACTTGTAGTTGTACTATTTTACAATAGGAGGTCATCACAGGATTAAGTCCTTAAGATTATCTGAGTGGTTCATACCATATACCAACCATTCTCGTGCTCGACGGCACCCACCTATCCTTCCATCCGCCTAGATGGGTATTAGCAAGTTTTTAGGGTTTTGGAGAAGTAGAAAACAAATTATTTCAACCAATTCAGTCATTCTCCCCAATGGTGCCCAAAATAATTGTTATGATTTAAAGAATGATGATTGGGGTAGTTAATACCTCAGTACTTAAACAAGACTAGCTAGTATGGCATTTAAGTATGACCTATAACTAGTAGGTTACCATATATTTACTAGGGTGACAAGGGTTTTGGGAGTTTAATTATCAAGGACATGGTATAGTAATTAATTAATCATCAAATAGGCATTTAACTACCTTAGGGTGTTTGACATACATTTGCATAGGAAATTAAAGCATGCAATTTGATATTTTAAAAGAACATAATTTGTATAAAATGTAGGATCAACATGGTCAAAGTGTTGACTCGCCTGGGCTAATTTACCGTGGTCTTGATCTTACTCAAGGCCTTCTCGGACAGGGGTTCGAAGTCTTAGTCGGCGTCTTTGCTTGGATCTTGATCCTGCTTGAGTCGTCGTTTCTTCTGGACTTTGATTTTTAATTATGCGACAACGATCGAAAAGCCAAATAAATCAAAAGAACTCTAAAAGATCAGATAAAACACAAGAGCTTTAAATAAGATCGCGGAGGATGAGCTTGAGAGAAGGGATTGAGCGACATGGGGATGTTTGACAGAGTCAAACGACCAGTTGAGCGAAAGGAGGAATGATAGAGAAATTCTAGGGAGGAAGATACAAATGAGGGTAAGGTCGGACGAGCTTAAGCAGAGATACCCCACTTCAGATTTGGAAGATAGCAAGATTATTACACCACCAACATTAATTATCAGATCAAGAACAAATTTTCCAATGGCCAGAGTATACATAGGGGTTTCAAATGCCAGTTCATTACATATTTTCAAATGCAAGCTGCACAAAATCTCAATTGTCATATTAAAGCAGATCTTCAAATTGACAGATTAATACAAACTTTCAATTGCCAGCCACACAAACTACTGATCCTAATGCACCAAATCGCTATTGCCAGATCACTCAATTCTTGATCCCAGATGCAAAACACAGATATTCAAATGCAAGATCAACCACATATTTTCCAATTGTCGGCACCCAATCATTGCTAATCCAACCACTGATATTGATGATCAATAAATACAGACAACAATCAATCCACTACCAACAATAACTGATTTGGGAAACAATAATCACAACAATCAACAATTCAATTTGCTACCAAATCACTTATACTGATGAGCAAACAATCACACTGAGATTTCAAGATTTCAATTATCAGATCACCAACAGAGATTTCAAATGCTAGATTATTTAGAGGTTTCAAAAGCCAGCATACAATACAGATTGTCAAATGTCAGAACACTTCACAGATGATTCATTTGCCGGATTATACACAAATTTCTAACAATTGCTAGATCAACTGAATACTGAAGATCACTGCTCTCCTAACAATCAGGATCTGGTGAAGCAAATAATCAATCAAGGAACTGATGAGGCAAACAAACAATGGTTCTAGCTTACTCATTAATTTGGCCTGAAGAAACCAAGATCGTGCAGCAATTATTGACATCAATCACTGCAGCAACTAGGAAGCAATACACCAGACATAACTCAAGCTCAACCCATAACCAACCTCGCCAACACTTTATGGCAACAAAAGAGGAGGCAAACAATTCAGACACTGCTGCTGATCAAACCATTGTCGCTGCACTGGGAGGGGGCTCGACCACAGATAAAGCAATCGACAGAGAGGGGAGCAGGGCAGCGGGGAGGACGCTCTGGCGATGGCGGTCGGGGAGACACTGGGGACGACCAAAATGGGACGCCGGGTAGGACGGGAAGTTAAGGGAGGTGGCGGCATAGATCGGAGCGGCGACAAGGAGGTGCTTGCGCGGCCGGGGGTGGTCGGGTTAGGGGCCAACAGCGGCGGCGGCGATCGGATGGAGGTGCGCATGAGCTCCAGGGGGAGGAGGGGAGTCTTACCAAACAGTCGGTGGAGGCGGGGGAGCGGCAGAGTACACCGGCGACGGGAGCCGAAGGTGGCGCAAGAGGAAGCTCCGTGACGGTGGTCCACGGCAGCCGGGAGCTCCGGCCGGCTGCTAGGGGAGGCTCGGGGCTTTGACGCGGCGCTCAGTCCGGGCGGCCCGGCCCGAGGCGCGTGAGGCCGAACGGCGGCGGAAGAGTCTTCGGCCGGAGGGGAAGAAAGAGAAGAAACAGGCGGGGTTCTTTGGAGGCGCTTACCTGGGAGAGGGGAGGGGATGGGGGAGAGGCAGAGGGGGCGCCGGGGCCTTTTATAGTCGGTAGAGGGGATGGAGCCGGGGAAGGAGAGGACAAAGATGGCGACGGAGGGGACGGCGGCATGGGCGACAGAGTGGAGCTCTGACGCGGAGGCGACGCACACGCTGATCGGGGCGCTTCATCGCTCGGACCGGGCGATGCAGGTGTTGACGGGGGACGATGCGCAGCTTGGACCGGGCGGAGGCGTCTTGAGCGAGAGGGGACGGCGGCAGCGTTACGATGGCGGAAGAGACGCCGGAGGCGAGTGGAAGCGACGTGCGGGTGGGGCGAAGCGTAGAGAGCGGTGGCGGCGATGCTTGGTAGAGCGTGGCGGCGCAAGAGGGCGAGTGGAGGCGACGCGGCACAGTGTGGGAGCGGTGGCGAGGGGAGCAGTGGGAGTGGGGTGGCGGAGGTGACTCGAGGTGGCGGTGAGCGCAGGGGATGGTGGGAAAGAGGTGGGGCAGGTGGAGGTGGGGGCGGCACGGAGGGGAAGATGGAGCCGGGCCGGGCGACGCAGGCCGAGCGGAGAAGAAGACGGGAGGAGAAGGGGCGGCCGGGCCGTGAGAGAGGGAGCACGGGCAAGGCCATGAACCGGGAAGAGGGAGAAGGAAAAAGCGAAGCGGCGAGGGAGAAGGAGTGAGTGGGGGAGGTGAGCGGACGGCGCAGCCTAGGAAAGAAAGAGAGGGGCGAGCGAGAGTCGGCCGAGAGAGGAGGGCCCGGGGAAAAAAGAGTTGGCCCAGGGGAAGATGAATGCGGGCCGGGGGGAGAGAGATGGGGTAAAGCGGCGGGTCGGAAGGGAAATTTGCCTGGGAGAAAAACCAGGGAGAGAGAAAATCGGGTAGGGAGCTGGCTGGGGAGAGGAAAAAAAGATCATGAGAAATGGGTTGGCTCAAAAATAAGGGGAGGTAAGATTTTGGGAGAGGGGTCCAAAATCCAAAACATATGAACTCAATTTGAATTTTGAATTCGAAAACTGACTGGAGGTTTGAAACACAAACCCAAGCTTATAGGAAGCTAAGAGTTTTCGGAATTTAGGCGACAAAACGAAAAACAATGAAAACCAAAAACCAATCGGATGCACTATTTGCCGTCCGAAAACGGGACGTCACAACAGGAAAAGAGAAGAGGGAAGAGACGGAACACTTTACATATGGTTAATATATAAGGATCAACAAAACTCCCACTTGGATAAGAGGCCGTACGTAAGTGCCAACTATTTTCTTGTTTCAATGGGCAAAAAATGCTACATTGTTACGTGGTTATACTCTCTACATCGGGTAAGTAATATTGCATGTGTGAGTTGTGGAGGAACCCAGGACCGGTAGGAAGAGTCCGGAAGTAGGGGATCCAAGGCGCTATAGTAGCGCAAGGTGGAGTGTTGGGTGTGGGGATGACTGTCCCAACCAACATCATGGGAACTCGGTGGAGGATTGGATGAGCGCCCTAGGACACTGACGAAAAATAATGGGTGGAGACTTAATCACGTAACCTGAAAAACGTTCTGTATTCTGAACTCGAAACCGCATCAAAGGATATTCGGGAGGTCTAGCGTAAAGAGAACTCATAGTAGCTATGGGTAAAGTGGTAAAAAGTGTGGATATCATGGGGATATGCTCCACATCTTAGGATGATGTGACAATTAGCAATGGTGTTTGCGGTTTGTTGTTTCATGTGTTTTTGATAAGTTTCAGAATTGTCAGGAAGTAACTGGTCTGACCGGTCATAGCGTGGTGGTCGGACCGGTACCAAATCGTTCCGACCGGCCATAGGCGGCGGTCGGACCGGTTAACTTAAAAAGTGTTATTTTGAGCTGGACAAAAAATAGAGGGTGTAGGCAAGAGAGGGGATTCTATTGCACTTGGTCCCATAATTTTTGGAGTCTCTAGTCAAAAGTTCTATTGGATTGAAAATTCCAGTAGGTTTCGGTTTTCAGAGGCTGAAAATCGGATAAGTCATTGCTGGCGGTCTGACCGGCCCATGTGTGGCGGTCTGACCGGCCATGGTCGGCGGTCAGACCGGCCCTAGGGGCGGTCTGACCGGTTTTCACTTTGTTCGTCGCCCGGTGTGGCGGCGATATTCGTGTGTTAGGTCAAAGTCATGAGTTTGAGGACATATATGGTGCATGATGCATGTTTTGACTAACATGGGTCAAGTTGTGAAGAACTTGTTCCCAAATTCTGTTTATTTGTCTATTGTTGTGCAGGTTGCTTGGTGGTCAACGACGGTCAACGGCGAGGATGATCGGGACTAGGCTTGGAGAGCTGAGGTCCAGAACGATCGACGATGTCGGGTGAGGTCAATGTACTCAAGCGTGGTGTAAGATGGACAAGGGAGACCTATTAGCTAATCCGAGGCGCAAGATGGCGCTTGGTGTAGCAGTTAGGTCAAGAGGAGATAAAGACGGCGCTTTACAATGCGTGCGTATGTGTCCTGTTTGTTTTGGGCCTTAACGGGAGCCCAATAGTATCAAACATCTAGAAGGTCTAAGCCTCCACTATAAATAGGAGAGGGTGGTGGCTGCACCACCTCTTCGTCCCTCTTTTGCAATTCTTGTAAACCCTAATTTTCTTAGAGAGAGCTTTTGTGGAGGCTAGGGTTCTTGATGTTTGATATGATTTTCGTGCTCTTGGATTGAACATTATCCTTCATTGATGGAGTGACTGTAAGCCCTGATCATATCAATCAATCAAAGGAAAGTTTGATCAATGTTTTGTCTCATTGCGTTCTTTCTCTCTATTTGATGATTTTGGATCTTTCTTTGATCTGAGAGTTTTTGACTGAATTCTTCACGTGATGTAGCTTGCTGTGATGTGTGGAAACCTATCTAGGATCATCTTGATCATCAATCACCCACGAGTAAAATCTTGGATCAAGTTTTCGTTTTGACCCGGTTTTGAACCCTTCTTTGATCAAACGAAAAATGATCTTTATTCTTTCAATAATTATCATAAATTTTGATTGAAATAGGTTCCTGATATCATATAGAAGGTGTGTTCTAAGTTTCATCAAGTTTGGATTAGTAGATCAAAAGTTGCATATATTTTCATCTTAAATCTGGTCGTACATTCTTACATTACGGAGGTCAAGGGTCGATCGCCAGTAGCCACCAGTCAGACCGGCCTGAAATCGGTCCGACCGCCCAAGGCCAGCGGTCCGACCGGCAGCGCACTGATAGTTGCTATCTTGTGTTTTGATCGTTTGTAGCCTTGCTTAGGGGTATTTATTGGATTCAATATTAGTTTTCCGCTGTACTGATATACTGATCTTTAAGAGATGAGTTAGAAAATGTGATAACGAACAGAGAAGAGTCATACAGTGCATCTTTGCTAACAAATACTTGCTGTGTACACTAGTATTCATTCTTCGTATTATTCTCCTTTGTTAGATCCTAGTCCAACCGGGGACTATTACGAGTGGGATGGGGGATACACAGGTGTCAAGAAGACCGCAGGAGGCGAGGGCGCTCACTACGAGGAGTAGGACGAGGTAGACACCTTATTTGGCGAGTGGAACAAGTAGGCGACCGGTGGAGTAAGGCAGACAAGCGAGAGGATTTCTATTCCAATTGTAATTAAATAAATGTATTAAAGACCATAGCCTTGTGTGGTTATTGGTTGTAATAAAGTATAGTTTCTATCTTATTATTCTGCTGCGTTAACTTTTGTAAAGTTCATTATTCGTCGGAACGGTGTTTTACCAGGCAGACGAATAATAATTCATATGCTTAAATGTGATTACTTTCCTAGGTAACGATACACATTAAGGTCCATTAATATACCCACGTAACATAAATGTGTGCTATTATTCTGTATACTAATTTTATAGTTTACCCATCTCATCGCCATATTCATCGTGTCTGCCCTATTTCTACACGAGCTACTCCATGCAGTGGATCCTAATGGTGCATGTAGGCTGGCACGCATGAGCATGGCTATCTAAAAACTAGCTAAGGTTTGTAGGGGACATTCGGAAGTTGGTTCTCAGCTTTCATTTCAGCGGCGGCCGGCCAGATTGAGCTGAACAGGAGACGCGTGACAGCTACATAATAAAGCTGCGACCATTTGTTCCTCGGCTCGGATCTGATCCGACGCGGAGAAACCATTAAACCAACCAGGATGCGTGGTACAACCTGCAGAGGGAAGGGAAACCGAACGAGTCATCTCAATATTTGTATTTTATAAACAAATATGAATGTAAATATTATCAAATATGAATACAAATATAGCGTTGAAACGAATACGAATACAAATCAAATACCTACTTAATTCGGTCGAATTCAGATATCTTTGTAACTTACATAATGATAAGATATTTATGATATTTTATCATCGTTACAATTAGTCATTGTAGTTTATCTATTTCACATAAAAATATAATTTTACATTAGATTAAAAATATTTATTCAACTAATTCGTCATACTGCAATGAAAATATGTATATTGTTTCATCGAATTCGAATACGAATAGTGTGAATAAAATAATATTTCGAATGACAAAAGTTTATACTATAGTATCTATTTTTTATGTGAATGCAAATACGATTAGAGGAGGATTTTTAATCAGATGAAAAAAAAAATCTAAACCCGAATACGAATACTAGTCGAATAAAACAATAATTCGCATCCACTTACACCCTAATCTCTACCAACCGAGCAGAACACCTTGGAATTGGCAACCATATATGGCCGGGTGAGGTGAGGTGAGGTCCCTACCCAGCCGCCGGGCAGATTTCCCCCAATTCTCGCGAGATCGAGCTCATCTTGTCTCTCTACCTATCAGCAGCCAGATCCCCCGGTCTACATGGCCATGATGCAACCGGCGGAGGGGATGGGGAGGGTGCGGAGGAAGAAGGACTTCTCCCACATGGAGCCGGTCGACGGCCGCCTGGTCAACGTGCTCCAGGGCCTCGAGCTGCACACCGCCGTCTTCTCCCCCGACGAGCAGAAGCGAATCGTCGACTGCGTCCACGACCTGCAGGACAGGGGACGCCGCGGCCTCCTCAGAGGTTATGTTGGTGCCTGCTACTCTCTCTCTCTCTCTAGAACTAGTTCTTGTTGCTTTCGCCTTCGCTTTTGCTTTCCAGAACGAGCCTAGCCTGCTGTCCCATTCTCGTGTCCCGTAGCCTCCCTGTGCGGATGCAGGGCAGGCTAATACTAGCTAGTTGTTACAGCGCGTGTTATGTACTACTAGTTTCCTTGATACAGATTAGTTTTTAGATTATCGAACATAATTTTTCCTTGACCGAGTAGAAGAAAGGTTCTCACGAGCTCAATGGACTACATGAGTTCTGTTCTGAGATATTCCTCTGTCTCTTCTTGTACCTTCCTTGCCACTGTGCTATGGATTCATGTCTGTTTACCTGCATTATCGAAAATCTTCGCCGCTTCTTAGAGCTCGTTCTTTGCATTGGATTTTTCCAATTTTTTTTTTTTAAAAAAAAACATGTTCTAACCATAGTTATAAAATTCGGACTGATTTGGCAGTTGAACCGGAAAAATTCAAATCCACAGGCTTTATCAGGCGGGTCACAATCGTAGGACCGGAGATGTAATTGATTCGGAAAACCCGTCCGACCCCGGCTAGGTCTTCGTCGACTGGTCGATTTTTGCTTGACCCGGCCTAATTTTGCTCACGAGGTCAATAGACAATAAAACCCTTCGAATGAAAGAGTTTTTCAAGACAAAACTAAAGAACATATTCATACTTTAGGTGTTGTTAAGGTTTTAGTAGGAACCCCTTGTAAAATTGGCAACTACACATTTTCTTTTATCTTTCGCTCTCTCGTTCCGGTCAGCAACTTTTCTTTGTCCCGCTTAACTTCACCTCTATAATACTATAATAAATTAATAAAAGTATAACATTTTAATCGCTTGTTCTACGTCGAATATAATTATAACACATATTCGTAGAGAATTAACATTTTATGTTCACATATGTATTTTTTACATATTAAAATACATGATAATAAAACGTACAGTCCTACGTTTGATCCAGTGATGCAACACCTCTGCCGGGTTTAATAACAATGGTTCTATATATAATGATTTTTCAGAGCGGACGTATTCGGAGCCGCGCAAGTGGATGCGCGGCAAGGGGCGCGCGACGATCCAGTTCGGTTGCTGCTACAACTACGCGACGGACAGGAAGGGCAACCCTCCGGGGATCATCCGGGACGAGGAGGTGGACCCGCTGCCGCCGCTGCTCCGGGCCATAGTCCGGAGGCTCGTCGAGTGGCGCGTCCTTCCGCCCACCTGCGTCCCTGACAGCTGCATCGTCAACATCTACGACAAGGACGACTGCATCCCTCCCCACGTCGACCACCACGACTTCCTCCGGCCCTTCTGCACAGCCTCCTTCCTCGCCGAGTGCAGCATCCTCTTCGGGAGGGACCTCAGGGTTACCGGCCCCGGGGAGTTCGCCGGCTCAGCATCCATCTCGCTTCCCGTCGGCTCCGTCCTCGTGCTCAAGGGCAACGGCGCCGACGTCGCAAAGCACTGCGTGCCGGCTGTGCCGGCCAAAAGGTTGCAATAATAACATCGGTCGATCTTTCTCTCTCAGACAAGTGATGCCGTTGCTGCTGCACCGTTAATTCCTGATTCATGACCAGTGCTGCGCTGCATTAATTCAGGATCTCGATTACGTTCCGGAAGATGGACGACAGCAAGCTTCCCTTCAAGTTCAGGCCTGACCCGGAGCTGCAGAAGCTCGCGCCGTTGCCGTATCCGGTCCAGCCAGTGGCACCTCAGCCGCAGCAAAGAGAAGGAGAGCAAACTCAGAAGAGCCCTGCAAGCGCAGCGCCGGCTAGAACGCCTCGGCAGCAGCCAGAGCAGTCGGCGGCTAGAGCGCAAGGGCCCCCTGGTCAGTACCAGGCCGCGGTCCGAGCGCGACAGAGCCCCAGCGGCGGCGACCCTTTCAGTCTCTCGACTGATGAGTTCCCGGCGCTTGGTGCTTCGCCGGCCAGTGGGCGCCGGGGAAGGCGGTAGGGAGTGTGGTTTTCCTGTGCGACCTGTGCATCTGCAGCCTGTAACAGCCGACGGCATCCATCAATTTGATGTACTCCTGCTCAGGAATAAGTACTAATGCAATTTGTTTATTGACAATTTGATATTATAATTGAATTCCTCTATTTAAAATACTGTGGTCGAATCCAATCCAATCCATGGCTCGTTAAGTTTGTGAAACCAGCACTGGTACACAGGAAAAGCAGAGTTTGTGTTTTCCTGGGGAGGAAGGGGAAGGAAAAGAAAGCAGAGAGGTTCGTTTCGAAACTCCAAGTTTGGGTTCGAACTGGATTTTTTAAAATAATCTATTTTTATTCAAAAATATAAAATTATACGTGCGATTTTATTTTACAAAAGTATACTTCCGTCGCCGAACCGTCAATCTAGCCGCCCAACGGCCAAGCGACAATATTGCAGTCGTTGAACGGTTAGGCGACAGAGATGAAATCGGCCAATCGTCGCACAACAGGTTCTGTCGTCCAACCGGTAGGCGACTGCATCCCTGTCGCCTAACGGTTCGGCGATAGGAGACTGGAGACTGGTTTTTTTATTTAATCTTTTTAAAAAATATTTGAAAGTTAATCCCTCTCGAACTGTCCATAACTTAAAAGTAGAGAATCTATATGTGAACCATATATAAGACCATCCTTTTAACTGACCGTAAATACATATATAGACTGAAAATATTTTTGTGGATTGATAACCTTTGACACTTCAGCATATATATCCTTCACAAACAACTGCACAACATTTTTAGGCCTTGCCCCACAAGTGATACATGTTGTTGATGCTTTTATAATAAAGGTGTGAATAACACAGAAGAATTGAATGCAAAAAGACGAGGAGATTTGATGTTGCGAATTAAAATAGACTTTATAATGAACCTAGTAATAACATGACGCATAGGATTTGGTTACGTGCATAAGAAACAACATCATGCACGATGCAACAAACCGAAGTACTCCTACGATACATATGCGCCTTTTTGGAATGGAAATAGATTCGACCTTCGATGGGGGAATAGTATAGAATGGCCCGACCTACTGTGTGGACCGGGGACATTTTCCCCTCCTTACTAACTCGGTGTTGAACTCCTCGCGGTCTCTTTGGCCTTGGCCGCAATTTTCCTCTTTTTCTCGCGCTCCCTGCGCGTGCACGCCTCGAGATAAGCTTTCGTCTCCCGACGTATGCGCTCGTTTTGCTCGTCGTTGTGGCGCTCCTCCTTCCGGATCTCGCAGGCCCTTTTGACATTCCACTCCTCGTAGTCGAGAGTCCACTGGTCATGTGGGTGGATCTCTTGGTCGATCCACTTGTGGTAGTCACATAGCGGATCCAGAGACTACGAGTACACGAGAGAGATTGTTAGTGCGTACTTTGAAAGAGAAATAGTAGGGGATCACACTGTAGCTGGTTCTTGCTGGCTGCCGATAGTTGCTCGTGTCCAACGTCTGTCGGGATAGCCACTAGAGTAGTTCGCGCAACCCCAGTAACGCATGCCTAGGTGTAAGATCGAGGTGGCCAACTAGAGGGGGTGAATAGGCGGTTTTAAAAAATCTTTCTGCTAAAACCAATATATGATGCGGAAGCTAATAACAATTGGTTTTGCACAATAAAAACCTAAATCAACTAGGCTCGACTAAGTGCACCAACAATATGAATACAATTCAATGAGAGCAATCATACAAGGATATATAAGCAATTAAATCATGAAATGTAAATTGCCCAAAGTAAACCACAAGCAAACTAAGATGACACAATTATATTTTACCGTAGTGTTCGGAGACTTGCCGATCTCCCCTAATCCACGTTGAGGTAAGCCCAACCACGTTGGACCGGCTCCACTAATTAAGCCAACACCTCCGAGGTAAGTCCAACCACTTGGACCGGTTCCAACACGAACCAACACCTCGCTCCACTATGGTTGCTCTTCCTCCACTCCGGAGATGGTGAGCACCAAACCACTCACAACCACGCCGAGCCTTCTCACAAACTTCATGAGAAGATCACCAGTCACGACGCCTCCACGCCGTCTAGGTGTCGGTAAACACCAAGAGAAACAGATCTCAACTCTCACTTGAACTAATCAAGTGTCAAAGCTCAAGTGGATACACAATCCACTACCTAAGGAAACACATGCACTTAGGGTTTGCTATCAAATCTCACTAAGTGCAACACATACACAAAAGAGGATGAGAGGCTTGCTCTTAGCTCAAGAGGCTCAATAGAGGTTCACAATAGCACCAGCAACCTTTTCCAACCGGCCAAGGTGGGTATATATAGCCCACACACAAAAACTAGCCGTTGGGAGAGAATCTGCTGAAAAATCAGCATATACGGAACTACCGTCGTTATACGGTTAGAACTACCGCGCCTGAACGACAAGCACAGCAACGGCTATATCAGACGAGAAACTAGCCGTTGAAAAGTGAAATCGGAACTACCGCCGTTCAACTTGCGGTTGTTCCGCACTCCGGTAGTTTCGGTTCTGATGGGCGCTACTACCACTTCCACTCAGGTCCAACACATGACACCTTCTGGAAAAAACGTACCGCACCAACTCCGGAGATACCGAGCTGCGGTAGTTCCGCGCTCAACACGCCGGTACTACCACACTTCCAAGAGAGCAAAGAAATCTCAAAAAGGTGCCTCTCTGGAAAAAATATACCGCTGGATTTTCGAACCTTCCGGCCTGCGGTAGTTCCGCAGTTATAACGCCGAAACTACCGATCTTCCTGATAGAACCAGCAATGGCTTTTACAATAATTCCAATTGCAAAACACATTTGCCAATTGATAAGCCATGCCACCAAGGATCACAGGCAAGATTCCTAACAAGTTGCAAAATACATTTGCCAACTTTAGAATCATACCACAAGGAATAAGGTACATGGACTTACACCATTTGCAAAACACATTTGCAAACTTAAGTCGCATGCTACAAGAAATCAAACATGAGCATCAACTATTTGCAAAGCACATTCGCAAATAACAACATCATGCCATAAGGCTAAAGTGAACGGACTTCAACCATTTGCAAAACACATTTGCAAACTATAGTCCCATTCTACAAAGATTAAAATGCATAGCATCAATTATTTGCAAAACAAATTCGCAAATAATAGCTCCATGCATAGATGAGCTAGAGCAACCATGATGAGCTATCAACACATGACTAACTCAAACTACTAGTTAAGATCCCTCTTACTAGTACGACAATCCTATACTAGCAATCCGGTCTTCCAACCAAACACCAAGACCGGTAAAAGACTAGAAACATATCCTTAGCCCTAGCTAGTCATACATTTGCCTTGCATCTTCTTGAAGTTTGATGACGCACATCAACACTTCAAATATGGGTCCCTGACTTGACAATCATCAACACATGATGATTTTTTCACTTTGGGATCTTGTCTTGAACATCATCAACACATGATGATTTCTTCATCCCGAGTCTTGACATGCATCAACATATGATGTATTCCTTCACTTGATCTCCATCAATACATGATGGGTCTTCTCTTTAATCATCATCAACACACGATGATTTCCGTTTCTTCAAGCTCTTCATATGCATCAACACATGATGCATCCGTTACTTGAATCTTGACTTGATGATCAACTCATGATCATCCCAAATCTTCATCATCCTGGAACATAACATATACATCCAACTCATGATAATGTTAGTTCCACAATATGATTATCATTAATTACTACATCATACCATTAACTTATAATGGTGGGACAAGATACTTCAATCTTTCCCTCTTTGGTAATTGATGATAATCATTTCAATTGCACATAAATTGAATTTAGATAATGTAACACAACGTGAGTATATATTAACTACACAACTTATATATACTCAAACATGAGTATACGAGAACTACACAAGTTCAACATACTCATAACATGAGTATACAAAACTACGCAAGTTTATATACTCAAAACATGAGTATACAAGAACTATGCAAGTTCTATATACTCAAAACATAAGTATACAAAACTACGCAAGTTCTATATACTCAAAACATAAGTATACAAAAACTGCACAAGTTTTGTATACTCAAACGGATATGCTTCAAAGTAAAGATCTCAAATATATGTGAAAAACGGAATATGGATCAATACTAATAAAACCACAAAATATAGCATGAACTCCCCCTAAATGTGTGCATACACATATGTGTAAAGGAAACATATGCACATATTCAAGTAAAATTTATTGTTGAGTTCTTCCTATATTTTGGATCGGAGGAATGCAACAATATATACGAGTATAAGTTGAATACATACCTCGTTGAACTTCACATTTATATCCAAATGAGACTACACACTAGATATAGCAATATAATAGTTAGTCTCACAATTAGATTTATCATTAATCACCAAAACACTCCATTAACTCATAATGGCGGGTCTAGATCCTTCACTAGGCTCAGTCGCTACTTAGACTTGAAGAACTTGCATGGGTCCATGTACCAACAGAGGGGGCGGCGTCTCCCCCTCTAGCGGGTGTTGCGGCGAACACTTGGTTGGGATGTTCTGGTAGGGGTTATTGCTACGAGGGGCGTCATTGCGGAGAGCTGTCATCCTGGCAAGCTCCTCTTGCTGGACCCGGGCCGCCGCAGCCCTTGCTTGCTCTTCCCAGACCCCAACAGCCCTTGCTAGTTCGTGGATCTCATCCCATTTTCTTTTCATGTTGTCCATCCCAGCGTGGTGAAGCAAGCTCTGGTGTAGTGTTGGGTTTGGTTGTGTAGTGTTCTCTCCCAGATCTCTCCCACCTCCTTTTATAAGTCAAAGAGTTGACATGGTGTGGTTAATCTCATGTGAGTAGACCGTGAGCCAGAGTGTTGCCTTGTCATTATGAAAAGTTACTGGCGAGGCACAGTGTTATCACGTCTTATATTTTAGGAAGCTGTCATGTCCTGCTTTGCAGTGCCCTGTCTTTTCGGTCTGAAAAGTTGAAGAGGTATAGTGTTTCCATGCCGATCTTAAAAGCTGGCGAGGCAGAGTGTTGTGACGTCTTACTTTGCAGAGTTTTATCACTTCCTGCTTTGTAGAGTAATTTATTTTTGGTTTGAAAAGCCGAGGAGGTCAGTGTTGTTAAGTCGATCTGAAAAGTTGTCGAGACGAAGTGTTGTCCTTTGGTCTTCTCGCTGAAAAAAGCTGGCCCGTTAGGTCTTGTCACTGCGCAAAGCTGCCCCATTTGGTCTTGTCACTGCGCAAAACTGCCCCGTCTGGTCTTGTCATTGCGCAAGGATTCTACTTTGATCTTGTCACTGCGCAAAGCAGCAGTCAGTCCCGTCTGGTCTTGTCATCTGCAAGCTAACACATTACCCGCTTTATTAGCCTCCCCGTCATACAGTAACATACCGTGCAGTAAGCTATATGCGTTGATATGCATTGAACAAACATGCATTGTACGAATGAGAACACATAAGAACAAAAAGTATTACATGCATCACACGTTAAGTGCAAAATTTAAGTATCACATAACGAATAAAAGTACAGCTAGTGCAGGGGTACACCCCTACTAGGCCCCCAACCGCACCCCCAGCATACCCTCCCGCGTCGCCACGGCCCACTCCAGCTCCGCGTCCTACCGTAGGGCTCGCTTGGCCCCCCTCCTCTGCGCTGGGTGTCGGGCCTCGGCCCCGAGAGGGAAAGGCGATCTAGAGACCTGGTCTGACCAGGACGAGGGGTGGACAAAACTGCCGCCTATGTGGGTACTGGCGCACCGGCGAGCTGTGACCCAGAGAGAGCCTCAGCGGGTGTGGGCCGAGGTGCCGGGTCCTCATCCACAAGGAAGTCGTGTGTGTACGCGTCGCCTGGGGAGGCCCCTAATCCGTCATAGGGCAGAACATCTGCACTTCAAATATTGTTAGTTAATAAAAACGCGATGCGTGCTGACAAGCAGAGACGTGACATACCCTCGGCTAGCGCCATGGCGCGCGAGAAGGCGTCCGAAGGGAAGTACGACACGTCGTACGCTCCCTGCGTGTGCCGCGTGTGGAAGGCGAAGGAGTCTGGAGGACCGACATACTGCGACGCTGCTGGTGTACGGGGTTGTGCCCAGCCGGACCCTCCGGCCTCCTCAGGTCGTGGCGGTGTCGGGCGTGGCCTGGCCGATCCTCCCGCCCGTCGGCGCGCACCGCGCGTGGCCCGCCGGCCCTCCCGCTGCTTTGTCTTTGCCGGACGAACGACGCCACGGACGTCGACCGTCGACCAAGCGTAAGCATGTCAACCTTCGGGAGCCTGGTGCACAATAACAGGCCGACAACACGTGTGGCTTGAACAACCACACGACAGAAAGCCTGGGCCAGCTCCTCATGTGTGACCTCCACACCGTCGGTGATCCTCTGAAACAAGGAGCGTAAATCCCTCTCAATCTCAGCATTGATGCTCACCTACAACGAAAGCACGACATGGTGAAAACTGTAAGTGGGGATGCCACAAGCGAAGTTTTCGAAGTAGGATGTAACGTATCGCGTGGAACACGTCGTGCGCGAGATGCATAGGGTATGTGTCAGTCGGTGCCGGGACGCGTGGTGCGGGCTGTTCGGCAGCAAGTACGAGCCCGGTACGTGTCTGAGGAGCGTACCAGCGAAGATACTTGTCGTACGTGTTGTGGTCGTAGGGGGTGTCCTCCTGAACATAGTCCTGCAGCGCGCCCTCCCACTGCCCTACCCACGTGTCCATCCTACTCCCCCAGTTCGTGTCGCGGCGGACTCCCTTCCTACTGTGTTTGCAAGGCGTAACATGTAGTTAGAAGTCGTGGGTACGAGACGACAACACAAACAGGGACATATATGCCGATTACTCACGCATGCATGTTGTCGGGCACTAGCCACCGGGCTGGTACTGGAACCACCTGCCGTAGGCCGAACTGGCGCATCACACGATGCACCCCATAGTCCTCGATGAAGACGTCGAACACAAGCGCCCTGCGGGTCAGCCAGTAGTCCCTGTCGCGTAGGCACAGCGAGGAAAGACCGTGAGGAGCGTGGGCCTCTAACTCCTGAGGGGAGTATGGTTCCCACGCACGTCGTTCGTCGTGAGCCGGTCGAACTGCTCCACGAATGGCTCGTATGCCCGTGTGATCTGCACGTGCGCAAATTGTACCTGTAAGGAACATAAGTTGTTAGATAGGACGATCGGTTATATGAAGAAATTAGTCACACGACAAAGTACGTACCCATCCCCAGCACCAGAGAGAGCCCATTGTGGGCCGGTCCACCTTGTCCGCGTTGTACATCTCCTGCCCATAGGGAGCGCTGTTGTCCAACAGGGGTCGTCCGAGGCTAAAGCGTCGAACGACCACATCTGTAGTAGGAGAGGACACCCCGCGAGGACGGAGTTCGGCCTCGACCTGCAACACACGTCGCACAAGCCGCGATAGGTGGCAGCAAGTGCGTCCGAACCCCAGCTGATCTGGGGGCCTCCCCATTGGCGATGGCCCTGGTGTACGCGATGAGCCGCGCGTCGATGGTGTCGCCGTGGCTGCTGGTGAATAGCACCCAGCCAAACAGCCACAATAAGTAGGCCTCTAGGTGGCATGACACCTGTTGGTTGTCCGCGGCAGGGTCCATCCGCTCGACCTGTGTACAAGGAAAAGATAGTAAGACTGTAGTATAGAAAGGAGACGTGGCGTACCCATTGGGAACGACGTCCAGCACGTACTCGGAACTACAACAGCCACCACAAGGGCGGGGCGTGCCTTTGTGCCTCCGGGAAGACGTAGTACCTGGCCGCGGCCGCAGGCAGAAGGACTCCATGAAACTTGGCCAGAAGGTAACCGCGCCAGTCAGCCGGATCCTCTTGCGGGAAGGCAACACCTCCCACGTTAGGGAGGCTCAGCAGAAGAGAGACATCCTGCAGAGTAGGGGTCATCTCCCCGAATGGGAGATGGAAAGTGTGAGTCTCCGGCCGCCACCGGTCCACAAGAGCTGTCAGCAGGGAGCGGTTGAACGGGAAGCATCGTGGCCGCTCTGGCCCAACATGGATGTCTCCGTCGTCACCGACCACAGGTGCTGCCGGCTCGTCCTCGTTCGTGGCCTGAACCATCCGGGCGAGAGGTAGTAGACCGGCAGCGCTGAGCCTGCGAAGCAAGAAAAGGTCAGTTCGAAAGGTATGTATGGCAAGAAGATAGTGTCTACGTATGCTAACCTGTCTGTCCACCGTGGGTCTAGCCTCCAGGCCACCCGAGGTGTACACGTGCGGATCACCCCCAACACAGTCGCGTCGCCTGCGCCCGCAGGATGCGGGACATGACACGACACGCGATGTAGCGAGTCGATGCGCTCCTCCAGGAGGCCGAAAATCCAGTCGGATCCACGAGGGCCACAGGCCATACCGCAAAACAACTTCAAGTTAGCAAATACGCGCAAATAAAACACCGAATGTAAAGCAGGAGTAAATTTAACTTGTAAACAAACAAACAAAATAGTACCAAGCTACTAGGATTATACTTTGAAAAGTAATGAAAAGGGGATAGTACTGCAACACTTACATAAACATTACGTGCAACATACGATACATGTGCTACGACAGTACGTACATGAAATAAAAATTGGGTAGTAGCAGAACAGTTACATAAACAATACAAAGTAGAGATGACAATGTACACTCATTATGTGGTACCTTGCCCTGTCCGTGTCGGGCAGTAGGGAGCACTTGTCAAATGACTCGGCCTTATCCAGTGGGAGAAGCACTCGATGTTCTTCGATGTCCTCCTCCTCGGACCAGCAGGTTCGGATTCTGGTCTCTAGTTCCTCTCGTCCACGTGTTTCTTGTTGTACTCATCCAACATCGTCCATAAGGCGTCAAATTTATGCTGCTAGTTCTACATAGTCATCCTCTTGAATAGCTTCACCAACGGTTGCTTCGGAACTTCTTGAAGAAGTTGGCACCCAAGTGGCGAATGCACCATCTACTCCTCATATCCGGCCAAGCGAACGACTCCTCAGGGTCTTGCTGAAGTTTTCTTATGGCCTTTAGCATCCCAGCGTGGCGATCATGGATCACGCACACACTAGGATGAGCTCCAATAACTCCCATCCTCACATGTTGAAGGAATCACAACCAGTTGTCATAATTCTCACATTCGATCAATGCGATGTTGTATTTCCTGGTCAAAAAGGTCCCGTCAACTGAGATCACGGGCAACATATGTCTAAAAAACCTCGATGCAGGCATCGAAGGCTACGAAGGACCTATGCAATATCGCAAAACCTCACGGCTTTTTAGATAGCTTGTCCTCCACAGCAGTGTACGTGCCTGAGTTTCTCTCATGTAGCACCCAAAGCATACAAGGAAGGTTGTCATACACTGCCTCAAAAGACCCTAACCATCTTTCCAAAGCCTTCTGCTTCGCACGCCGCACCTTCGCGTAGCTGATCTTGTACTTAAATTTCTTCTCAAGAGCCACCATGATGTGCTTGGACTCCACGTCCTTCGCCACTATCTTTCCATACATCAAATTGACTATGAAGGTCGATGTTAGGTTATGATGGTTTGGCAAAACACTGCTGAGCACGCAGGGGTGCGGCTCCACCTTCGAGACAATCTAGTGAGTCTCATACTTTGGTCTATGTGCATGCACTCGCTAAGGACAACCGACCTTCTCACACTTGACGGTGTACTGCTCCTAGCTAGATTTGATGACCCAAAACGTCCGCTGCATTGACATAGCCCACAGTTTAATGACATCCTGCAAGGATATCTTATCAGCAAATATTGAGTGCAACCGAACCTCCGTGGCATGGTACTCCCACGGTGATTTGTGCTCGTCATGCGTAGCTACACCCTCAGCGTCAAACATGTTCCATTCCTGGGGGATGGGAGCTCCGTCCTCATTGGAACTATCCTCATCGTCCTCCTGTATAGCTTACTCTTCAGCCAAGGCCATTCGGTCATCGCTCTCCATTTGATACACTATGTACTCCTTATGCTCTCCTTCATAAGCCTGTCCTGTTGGATCACCATGCGGTGACCGATCTTCCTCTCCTGCATCTACCGCGTTGGCCTCGTCATGAGCAACATCCTCGAACCCTTCGTAACACCGGCCTCCAGGTTCTCTTCTTCACCAACATGCTGGGCACCCAAGCTGCTCCCACCACCCGGATGATATCCGTCGGCAGGGCCCTGTACAACTTCTTTTGGTCATGCTTGCACAAGCAGCACACACTCATATCCACGGCGCCGACAGCCTTCTATAAATTCCTTTCAGACAGTCGTGTGCATCAGTATTCTCAACTCTTATCTAATGTCCGTGGGAGACCGGCTCCAAAGCCCTTGTACGACGACGCTGCACACCTCAGGGTCCAAGGAGAAGCTGCGGGTGAGCCAGTACATCACATCTGCGATTCGTGCATTTTCGTCGTCTGGGTGTACCAGGTGGCTTGCAGAAAACTGCTCATGTCAACACCGTACGGATCGTCACGAACGATGCCATCACCGTAATGCACTTTCAATGTAGTGGGTATAGGTATGACTGATGTCTGCCTGTAAATATTTTCAATATTGCAACTAGTCAGATCATAACGCACGATATGCAAGTACTGCTGTACTGTAATTTACATTTGTACAGTCCTTCGCCTATCATGAACAACTACACTACAGCATGGTCAAGGCATCATTTATTCCCTATGGCAGATGCCACAATGAACGTGCAGTACATTATTCCGATTCAACCTGAAAACCGAGCTATTCCATACTAAACATTATTCGATTCTGACGCTAACTTGCAATCCGAAATGCTATAAGTGGCGTTCCAGTCTTCTACAGAGCTATACCAATTACCTAAGTCTATTAGTCCATACTAATTAACCTGTACTAATTAGTCCATACAAATAATTCATCCTCCTCATGCACTAGGCCAACTTTCTAATTATTCATCGGATAATAGTCGGTCACAAATGCACCAACGCAACTACAATACTTCTCATAAACAACACTACTTTTCCCTCATGTATTACTTTCTCTCTCTAACTAATGGTTTCTACCAGTGCTACTTACATATAAATTAACAAAATTTCGATTTTCTATTTTTTCCTCTAACTAAAATTTTCTACAAGTGCTATTTATACTACTATTTTAACTACAAAAACTATTTACTTACTATAAAGAAATACACTACAGGATAAAAAAATTACCCCATAGATAAATCTTTCCTCCTCTTCTTCTCTCCCTCTTCCCCTTTCTTTCCTCTCCTCACCTCTACTCTCTTTCTTCCTCTCCTCTCCTCTCTTTCTTTCTTCTCCCTCTTCTGCCTATCGCTCGGCCAGAGACCGAGTCGCGCGCTGGAGGTTGCTGTCGCGCTCTTTATATAAGTCATTCAGTCACCCAACCGTCCGGTGACTGGAGGTTGTGTCGCCTAACCGTTCAGCGATGCATTATTGTCGTTTCGCCGTTGGGCGACTGAATCCAATCGCCCAACGGTTCGGTAACTGCATTAATGTTGTTAAGTCGTCCAATGGTTCGCAACTGCATTAATGTTGTTCAGTCGCCTAACGGTTCGGCGATATATGTATACTTTTGTAAAAAAAATCGTAGGTATAATTTTACAATTTTAAATGAAAATAGATTATTTTTTTAAAAAATTCCTCGAACTGGGCCATTGGAAAGGCCAGTTAGCCTCACTGTTTCAGGCTGGCTGGCTGGCCTCTTCTTCTCAATCTCATGTGCGTTACCTCGACTCGCCTGCTTGCTTTCTCCACGAACGACTCCTCTTCCTCTACCTCTACTCTACAGTGGAGCACGCACCGTCACCGTCTGCCGTCGCGTCGTCGTATTGACCACTCCGCCTCCGGCTCGGCGGGCGGAGGAGCCATGGGGAGCATGACCCGGTCGGACTCCCCCGTCTCCCGCCGCATCGTCCTCTCCTTCCTCGATTTCCTCAACTCCGGTCGGTACCATTCCCTTCCTTCGTTCCCTCCTCCCCCAAATACTGCTCAGTTACCCATCCGCACGTTTGCGTTTCCTTACTACTGTTTGCTAGCTAGTAGCGTTCGTTCCCTTCCTTTCCTTAATTTCTCAGGCTGATCCACCGATGGGTTGCTGCTGCTGCTTCCTGACCCAGTTCGAGTGTGATCGCCTCGCGGGTGGGGGTCGAATCGCGTGCTCCACTCGCGCCTCCTATCCAATAATTCAACAAGGGAATCGCTTGTACATACTTTACTTGTAGTGGCCGCTTCACTTAGCAACCGCAAACTAGCTAGGTTCGATTTAGTAGGGTTCAGTTTGACCTGATATTGTCACCCAATCCCGCCTGGGACCAAATTGCACCGGTTAAAGTGCTTATTTCGAATTCGATTTGCATGTGGAGGCTTGCCAAGGGAGACAACAGGCAGTTGGATGGTTCATGTGTGCATGTTAATGTCCGATTGCCTGCCCGACCAGGCGCGGCACTGCAGTTATGCGTTATGATTCCTTCTGTCTGGGCATTCAGCTGATTGGACTCTACAATTACGTTCCTGTGATCTCTTTTGTTGGGGCATTCAGCTCATTGGACTCTACAATTACGGTTCCTGTGATCTGTTATGTGCCACTTCGATGTGATCTGTGTGTTGCTGCATGCTTTGGGAAAAAATGACACTTGGTTTGACTTGTGCATGAAAAGTCTATGGATCTTTCAATGGGGGCAATGACCCTAATGCCCCATATTTCTGAAAAAAGGCAATGGATCTTATGTCCTTCTTTACATCCACAAGACTGGCCAAACGTGAGACTGATATACGTTTGTGGCATTCGCTTGGTGTAGTTTTTAGTTTTTACACGATTGCATATAGCTGGGACCAACTTTAAAGTACATGTGGTGAATGTATCATATATTCATATAATACAACTGCATGTTTCCTTTTTCCCGTGAAAAGACGAGGCAATAAAATTATCACCATAATCAATTTATGTTCTTGTCTTTTTTTTCTTTCTTTTCTTCGTTCTGGATGAAAGCACCCGATGCATTAAAACTACTTGGAATTAGGTAATAGCTACTAGCTAGCTATGGTAGTACCATATATTTGCGACAATAATGTCAGAACAAACAAATATGTCAATAAAATAACTTGCACAGATAGAAAGAAAAGGATCAGTTTAGCCCTTTTCACCACAACAGAGGTACATTGCTGCTCTGGGTTTTCTTAGCATGTGTTTTTTTAAGAAAACCATTGGCGCTTCTGACATTGGAACCGTGTTTGCAATGCAGTTTAGTTAGGTCCTGGGGTTCTGACATTGGAACCGTGTTTGCAATGCAGTTGAGTTAGGTCCTGGGGCTGAACCTGAAGCTCTCGAAGTTGCTAGGGAATGCCTGGAATCCATTTTTGATATCAACTCATCATCCACTGGAGAGGGGATACATCCAGGACTGTTACTTGAACTATTTAGTTCTCTGGAAGCTAATGAACGAGATAAGTCAAGACCAGATCCGGTGTCACAATCGGTGTCAAACAAACCCTCTTGGGGTGCGAGTACTTCCAATATCCATGATGATTCCAATAAATGTACACCATCAAATGTATGCCCCCCCCCTCCACACACGCACACACATTTTTTAGATATGATTTTATTTTTCATGTTGATGCATATTAAATGCATGTTTCTATTTTTAAATTGACATACCATCAAATATTCATTTAGATGTATATGGTCAAAGGCTTTATTCATTCAGTTTTGTTATTTTCCCTAATAACCGTCATAAGATATTAGCTTCTGATACAGTCTTTCTGCATCTCCTGGCCAGAGTGAAGGCCAAGCGGAAGATACCTTTGACTTAGGTATGACTATGGCATAAACTGTAGACTCTCTATGATTAGATGTCTGGATATTGTTGAAATTATCAAGTTTGTTTTTGTAAAGGTTTGCTGCCTGGTGTGTCACTTGATTCCATTTTAGGGTCTTGGTGTTATCACCTAATGAGGCATGGAAAGAAAAAAATCACTCGCTGAAATTACTCTTTTCCTCATGGAACTGATTTCTTTTTTGGTCAGATCATTCAGGAGATGAACTATTTGCAAAATTCTATGCCTCACTTGATGAAATCAATTTCTTTAAGACATCAACTGCTGGAGCTGAAGATCCTGATCAACTTTCAAAAGCATCACAATTCTGTGATGACGCATTACTGGTATAATATGCTGTTTTGCTTGTCTAGCATTTTCATGTGTAGTTAAGTAAAAAAATTGATCATGTTCATATTGTCCCCACCAAGGATTCAAAAACCGCTACCGGTTGAAATCCCGGTCGACGGCCGGTAACGGTAACCGCCGTTACCGGAAATCCCGAAATAAAACCGGACAAATTTCAAAAACTAAAATTTGAATTGCCGATTTTGAAAACCGGTTACCGAAAAAACCGGTGAAAAAACCAGAAAAACCGGCCGGAATTTTGAATTGACGAATTTTGAATTAGAAAGTGTTTAATGAAGTGCATATTTAGCTCATACAATACGTAATCTAGCATACTTAGCTCATACAATACGTTATCTAGCATATTTAGCTTATACAACACGTAATCTAACATATTTAGCTCATATGAAGTGCAAACCGGCCAGAAACAATAATTCAAGCATATTTAGCTCATACAATACGCAATCTAGCACAAAATAGACCTAAACCAACCTAGGAAGTGCATTATGCATTCAAAAATTCAAATTTAAAATTTAAAATTCCCGACCGGCTACTGTTCACCCGGTCCCTACCGGTAAATCCGGTTACCTGCTGTAACCGGCTGGATTTTTCCCCCTGGTCCCCACTACCAAGAGAAAGCTATTATAGATGCTTCCCTATTTTCTACATCGCAATTCTCTTTGCCGAAGACAGAGAGGACTGTTGAGGCATTAGGCCATCATGGAACTGGGTAGTGGCCTTCATCAAACCTAGCATGCAGGTCAGTGGCCTGCATGCTAGGTTTTTTTTCTTCACTTAATTATTCTACAGATATTTTAAATGATGTAGTATGATTTGTCTGTGTTTAGGAGATGCGTAAGTCAGGAAGGAAAAGGCAAGCTTAGGAGACCTTGCAGAGTTCTTTAAGTCAAAAGGTATAGCCAGTTAGCCACAATCCTTGGTCGTTTCATGTGTTCAATTGTTGATTCATTAGTTTGTGAAGCAAATTTACAACTTCTGACTTGGCAATCTTTTTTTTTTTGTTGTAAATGTAAAAGGTAATGGTTTTGCAGTTCAAGCCTTCTATGTGCATTATGTTATGGATGCGGATGTGCAGAATTTTAGTAGCTAACTGCATATTTGTTCACCAGGTAATGAATTCATGAGGTCAAAGCAACACCTTAAAGCTGTAGAACTGTACACAACTGCCATTGCATTGAGCAGAAAAAATGCCATTTATTATTGTAACAGGTATGAACAAATTAGTGAAACTTCTGATGGCTATTTTGGTGAACATGCAGCATGCAAGTGTGCAATTGTAGCTCATACTGAGTAGATTTCAGGGATAAGAACCAGAATGAATGGAACTAAAAAAATTGGGTTGAGTTTTTCGATTTTCACGAGTAATAATGTAGTATGGGGTTTTAGATGACTTAACTGACTAATAGTGGATGCTTATATAGTGGATCATAAGCATCCACTTTAGATATCTACCTGAACTAGTATAGATGCATATTACTGTATTGCTTCAAAATTATTGCATTTGCTGCTATAGCCTGTGATGTGGCGAGGATTCTCACGATCTGTTATTATTTCTTCCTACTGCTATTAATAAGGTTCTGAAACTGGTTGTAACCAGCTGCAGCTGGTTACAAGTCTTACATCTAATGGGCTGTTTCTTCACTGGAAACTACCTAGAAAGTTAATATTAGAGATTGTTGAATGCTTAGGAAACACAGTCGTTTGATAAAATAGAAAGAATGAGTTGGCCGGAAATCCTATGGAAACTGGCCGATTTCTGTCTAGGCGGCTATCAGAGGGGTCTTTAGTCCTATTCTTGTTCTGGTAGTGGTATTATTTGTTAGAATAAGAATTCTTTTGTATTTCTTTATATGCCTTTTGTATTTCCTTATATGTGTATGACATATTCCCTTGTTATATTCCCTTTGTACTTCCTATATATAGTGCTCATTGGGTCTCATGAATATACACACAATATTCATAACATGGTATCAGAGCTAGGGCACTAACCTAGCTCCTTCCGCTGCTATCCCACCACCGCTGCCGTTGTCGTTGAAGCCACTGGAGGCCACCGCTGCGACACCGCTCGAGGCCGCCGCCCGATGTCGCCTCGTCTGAATTGGGCCGCTAGCCACCCGAATTGGGTCGCCACTTCCCAAATCAGCGCGCTGCCCCCCGACGCGATGCCTCCTCTTCCGAATCGGGCCACCAGTCGCCCGAATATGGACATCCCGACTCCCCACCGCCCTACGCCGTCACTTGCGGGAATGCCGCTGCTCGCTCGGCCGCCTTCGCCCGCTTGGTCGCCATCCGCGCCCGCAAGCAAGCTGCGTCGCGCACCGCGCCCTTGATTGCCCTGTTGGCCTTCGCGATTGGATCGGCGAGGTGTCATTGTTCGAATAGAAACCGAATTTTGTTTCTATAAAAACGAAGACTTTCCGAAAACAAACGTAAAAAAACACAGAGCGTTGATCTAACTGCTGCACTGTCCAGCATTGCCTGGTAGATTTCATTGCTTTGGTCGCCGCGCCGTCCAGCACCGCCTACCGATGGTTTCTGTTACATCAACTACGATCCCATTCTTGGGAATAAAGCTTCATGGGACGAACTACAGCTTGTGGTCTTCACTCATGGAGATCACGCTCGATGGTCTCCGCTTCTAGGGACATGTCACTGGTGCTCGACCTTGTCCGCTGTCGCTGGATCAACCTCCTCCTAGATAGCCTACTTCTACACCTACTGCAGAAGATGAGGTCGCCAAGGAGGTAGAGGCCGCGGCGGCTGACGCTGCCGACGAGGCCTTTCAGTATGCCATAGACGCTTTTGAGCGTTGGTGTGTTGATGGGGCCCGTGTTCGAGCTATCCTGGTGGTCAGCGTCGACGACTCCATCCAGCTAGACATTGTTGGTCCGTGTTCCACTCGTAGTACTTGCGCGAGCGATACCAGCAGAGCAACGATGCTTAGTTCTTTTCGCTTTAGCGTGAGTTGGAGACGCTTCGCCAGGAGGATTCCTCCGTCGACGACTTCTTCCGAGCTCTGATCAGTCTTTAGTGTCATCTAGACGAGCTAGCTTCTCCGCTCTGCCAGGAGTGTCATAAGGTGTAGAAGGCGGATTGTGACCACCTTCGCCTTTGTGATTTCATCTGTCGTCTCCGCCCAGAGTTTGAGCCTATCAGGGATCAACTGCTGAGTCGCTCACCACGACCGACAGTCACCGAGGCTCTTTTGACGCTTCGTGCTGAGGAGCTTTGCCGCGGGTTAGCAACACCGTTTGTTTCGGCTGTGCTTGCTACTCTTTCTTCTTCGACTACACCGACAACTTCTGCTTCGCTATAGTCCCTCCTCAGGTGTCTGTTTCTGCTCCTGTTTTTGCACCAACTTGGGTTCAGTGCAATTATTGCAAGAACTTCGGGCACGACTACCAGAGTTGTACGGTGCGAAAAAAGCGGAACAAGGCGTGTGGGGGTGGACGATCCAAGAGGGGGCAGGGAGGTCCTTCCTCGATGGGAGGACAAACCAGCACGTCAGGACCTTCTCAGCAAGGTGACTCTGTTCAGCAGTTCTGCAAGACTCTACTTTAGCAGCTCTCTCACAGCTCAGCAGGTTTTGTTAGTCTAGCTCAGACGTCTCTTCCAGGTGCTTCTTGGGTTCTGGATTCTGGTGCCTCTTTCCACATGACACCGGACTCCACATCTCTCATTTCAGTAGGACCTCATATTTTTCCTATATCTGTTCAGACAGCCGATGGTACTCTGTTTATTAGCTATCAGGGCACTCTTTTGTCCACTGATTTTTCTGTTCTAGCTGTTTCCCATGTTCCCCAGCTTACCATCCAACTTCTCTCGATGGGTCAGCTTATCGATCTCGGCTGTAGGGTTGGTTTTGACTCTCACTTCTGTTTCGTCCAGGACCGACAGACAAGGACGGTACTTGGGACTAGTCTGTGCTGTAGGGATCGTCAAGGTGTCGACATCCTTGACCGCCTCCACCTTCCGTCCACTTCAGTTGCTCCTATCACCTCTACGTCTACCTCCATCGCCACTGCTGCCACCACCTTTGGAGTTTTTGCGCAGTAGCATCATTGTCTAGGTCACTGTGTGGGTTTTGCTTTTCTTCATTAGTTTGTCTGGGTGTTTTTGGACGTGTTACTATTGTCACAGCCATGTTTTGTCAGGGTTGTAAACTGGGCAAACAGCTACAACTTCCTTATCATTCTAGTGAGTCCTTGTCTTCTCGTCCTTTTGACTTAGTTCATTCAGATGTATCGGGATCTGCGCCTATTATCTCTAAAGGCGGACATAAATTTTATGTGATCTTTATTGATGATTATTCTTGTTTTACATGGATTTTCCTTATGTCTAATCGTGACCAGTTTCTTAAGATCTATCGTAGCTTTGCAATGATGGCTCATACTCAGTTTGATTCTTCCATTTGTACTTTTATTTGTGATTCTCTTGGTAGAAATCGCTCGACGCTTTTAGACAGTTTCTTTTCGAAAGGAGGTACTCTTTACCAGTCTTCTTGTCCTGGTGCTCATGCTCAGAATGGGGTTGCTCATCGTCATCTGATTAAGACTGCCCCCACTCTTCTCCTTGCCTCTCACGTTCCACCACAGTTTTGGGTTAAGGCTGTTTCTACGACTGTATATCTTATCAATATGCAGCCTTACACTGCTCTTAAGTGTGTTAGTCTTATAGAGTGTCTCTACTCTCGAGCCCCCAGTACACCCACATTCGTGTTTTTGGATGTACTTGTTTTGTTCTGCTGCAGCCTCGTGAGCGCACCAAGTTATCGGCTCAGTCAATTGAATGTGTATTTCTTTGTTATAGTTTTGAGTATAAGGGTTATCACTGCTATTATCTTTTGCTCGACGGATCATGATTTCACGAGACATTGTCTTTGACGAATCTCGACCTTTCTTCTATTGAGATTCGGCTCCTTGTCATGTTTCCACCGTTGAGTCGATTTCATGGTTCTCTTCCTGACTCTTCACTATCACAGTCTTCCTCTGGTTTGTCTCCAGTGGTTCCTTCTGTACCTTCGCCTCTGGTGCTGCCTCCTGCAGCACCGTCTCGTTTCTCTTGTATTTACTACTCCAGGCGTCCTCGTCCTTCACAAGTCTCCTCTCCTGGTATTTTGCCAACACTCACATTTGATCCTCCTGATGATGCCCCATGTTACATCCTTCGTGACCGAACATCCCTTCGACCTCCTGATCGTTTTGGATTTGCTCCGATAGCTCATGCTCTCTTTGTCACTGAACCTAGTTCTTATCGTGAGGTTGTTCCTCATTCTGAGTGGCAGCTCGCTATGGCAGAGGAGCTTGATGCTCTTCGACGTACGGAGACATGGGATATTGTATCGACACCTGTGCATACTTGTCCTATCACGTGCAAGTGGGTGTATAAGATTAAGACCCGGTCTAATGGTACTATTAAGCGTTATAAGACTCGTCTTGTGGCTCGCGGCTTTCAGCAGGAGTACGGTTGTGACTATGATGAGACTTTTGCCCCCTGTTGCCCATATGACCACTGTTCGCACTCTTGTTGCAGTTGCTTCTGTTCGCCGGTGGTCTATCTCTCAATTGGATGTTAAGAATGCCTTTCTTAATGGTGTTTTGCATGAGGTCTACATGCAGCCACCACTCGGGTATTTTGTTCCCGACGGGCTCGTTTGTCGTTTTCGTCGTGCTCTTTATGGCCTCAAGCAGGCTCCTCGTGCCTGGTTTGCGCGTTTTACCATAGTGATTACTGTTGTCGGTATCACTGTCAATTCCCACGATCCTGCTCTTTTTTTCCATGTCTCATCTTGTGGTGGGACATTGCTTCTTCTGTATGTTGATGATATGCTCATCACTAGTGATGATTTCTCATTCATCACGTATGTGAAGAAGCATATTAGTGAACAGTTTTTGATGACTAATCTTGGTTCTCTTACGTATTTCCTTGGGATTGAGATATCTTTCATGCCTGATGGCTACTACTTCTCCCAGTAGAAGTATGTCCAGGATCTTCTTGATCGGTCTGGTCTGACTGACACTCGCACTGCTGAGACTCTCATGGAGCTATCCCTACAGTTTCGTGCCACTGATGGTGATCTTTTTGAGGATCCTACTCGATATCGTCATCTTGTTGGGAGTTTGGTATATCTTGTGAGCACTCGTCTTGATATTGCTTATGTTGTTCATATTTTGAGTCAGTTCATGGCTCGTCCTACCTATCTTCACTACAGTCACCTTATTCGTGTTCTTCACTAGTTGCGGGGGACTATCTCTCATTGTTTGTTTTTCCCTAGTTTCACCCCACCACAGCTTCAGGCGTACTCCGATACAACCTGGGCTGGTGATCTTTTTGATCATCATTCTCTTTCTGTTTCTTGTTTTTCTTGGCTCCTTGGTTGCCTGGAAGGCAAAGAAGCAGATTGCAGTTTTCCGTTCGAGTGCAGAGGCTGAGTTGAGAGATATGGTAGCAGTGACAGCAGAGGTTACTTGGTTGAGGTGGCTACTTGCGGATTTTGGGGTGCCTGTGATAGGACCTACGACTCTTTTGTCTGACAGTCCATTTGCTATCAGTATTGCCGGTGAGGCCGTGACCCAGTGAAGCATGAGCTCAGCAAGCACATTGGTGTGATACTTCATACACTCACTCACAGGTGCAGGTGGGAGTACTTACTTTACAGTTTGTGCCATTAGAGTTACAGATTGCTGACTTAATCACGAAGCCACAGACTAGGGGACACATTTGTATTTTCTCTCCAAACACTCAGTGTGTGTGATCCATCGTGAATTTTAGGGGGGGGGGGTGTTAGAATACGAATTCTTTTGCATTTTCTTATATGTGTATGGCATATCCCCTTTGTGCTCCCTATATATATTGTCTACTGGACCTCATGAATATACACATAATATTCGTAACATTATTAACCCTGATAACTGATACTCATGTTGTTCACAAGACCATTTATCTGCTTCATACCTTGATTTAACATGAAAAAGTACATGCTACTCCCAGGGCTGCTGCGTATACCCTTCTTAATATGTGCAATGAAGCTATTGAGGACTGCCTGAAGTCAATTGAAATTGACGCTAACTACAGCAAAGCATATGGCCGACTTGGATCTGCTTATTTCGCTATGGGGAATTATCACGATGCTTTATATAAAGGATATTTGAAAGGTGGACACATCAGAAACTTCCAGTTGATTTTGTTGAAACTGTAATAGATTATGCTATGTGCTGCCTTTTTTTTTTTTTTTTTCCACTCTTCATACGTGCAGTTTACATGTGTTACCACAAGTTTTTCTGGGAAAAGTCATTTATTTGAATTGTAGGCTGAAAAGTTGAACATTCTTTTAACTTTTGAACTTATAGTAGTATCCAACCCAAGAATAACTTTATCTCATTTTCTCTTTTATGTGTAGCATCCTGTTATGATTCATCTTACCACATTATACTGAAATGCTGTGTTTAAGTGCCTTCTTCTACATTTTGACATGTAGTGTTACTGTTACAAGGCATCCAATCGAACTAAACAGTTATTTACTCGATTGCCTCTTGACCAGGGTCTGTGAACAAACCCATGTCATGTTTCTTATGGTGGCATGCTTTCAGCACTGTGTAAACTGTAAACTCTGATTCATATCAAATGTATAAACTGTAAACTCTGATTCATATCAAATGTATAAACTGTAAACTCTGATTCATATCAAATGTATTCTCTTCAACTTTCAATGCTTCTAATATGCAGTGATAATTATTTTCTTCTTCTGCTTGATCAAATTAACAGATCCAGTTGCAATTCCTGAATGAATCTACATTACAAAGATTATTATATCAAATAATATATGGAGTGTATACTGTATAGTGAACTCACATTGCTCTTATTGCAGCCTCTGAGCTTGATCCTAGTAACGAAAATGTCCGACAGAATATTGAGGTAGAGTTTTTCTGCTCTTTTTGTTCTTTTTCATTAGGAGGCGGATGGAGTTTGTTTCTTTCCATTACAGCATTACCACTATTTACTAATGATTTTTTTCTCTATTTGTCTAAAACTTTAGGTTACCAAAAAGAAACTGGCTGAACAGCGAGTTCCACCAGGACAGGTACTGTAACGAGAAAAACTACATGTGCTTTTTAAAGTGGACTTTGAGATGTGTCGTACTGTTGGCTTAACAAATCAGGACAATCATTCTCTTTAAAATAATTTGCACACTCAAAGATCCTACTTGGGACTTCTATTATATGTATAGTATGCCGATATTGTTTGGTTACAGCTATGATTTTATTTCGTTCTTTGGTCTTTTGAAACCATCAAGTAATCCATCTCCTTGAGAATCACATCCGCGGTTTACTGGCCAGGCAAGCAGTGGTGTTCCTTTCTCACTATTTCCCCCTGGAAATTGTCCTCCCGAATTCTTGGCCAATATCATCAATCGTGGGTCTGATTTTGGTCAACAGCCATCTGAACATTCCATAAATATAAATTTGAATGATATATTTGGTCATGCAAACATCAATGGGAATGGTCAAGGATCAACTCAGACAGGGAGGTCAAGTAACCATACTACATCTGCTTCTTTCTCAACCAATGCTTCAGTTCCTCCTACCTTTGCCTTCGTGGGCTCGGGTACTGAAGGAAATCGTGCACAGCAAGATTCAAATGGACATGAAATGGAGCATGGTGAACCAGGTGTGCACAGGGATGCTGGCATCCAAATAAACTTGGCAGGACCAGAGCAGGCTGCTGAGGCTCTGAGAGCTGTGATGCAGATGTTTGCACCACAGATGGGGCCACAAGAAGGCGCATCTAGAGGTTCGTAAATGATTCACTTTATTTATAAAGTGGTTTCTCTTGAGTGAAGTTTTCATCTTGGCTCATACTTGGAACAGAGCATGGGGCCGTCTCTTCTCTGTGAAGGGGGAAAAACTCGTAAATGACTATTATGCTTGTCTTTTTAAAAGGACCATGATACTATGTTTTGTTTCTTCTTAACAGTCATCCCAGTGTGTGAAATAAAATAGTGGTGGTATTTTCTGTTGCATAGATAATTAAATAAAAAGGTTGTTCTTTGGCATGTTCAAATTTGGTGTGAAAAATGGTTCAAATTTCTACCACATGGCATTCACAGTTTTGACATAAACACGTGGTGTATTTGCTTTGACAGAAAACATGCTGCTTCCTTCTAGTACCATTGATAGAGTATTTTCTTATGGAAGTAGCTGTGATCCAAATAAAAGGAATTACTGCTTGCATTGCAAATAGGAAGACATATATAGTCATAAGTCATATCTACCTCCGGTCCTCCAGCTTCCTTGTTTTTAACTTCCTCTGTCGAGTTGAAAAATATGGATAAAAGTGGATTCTCCCCATCACTTGACTGCCAGATTACTGTGTGTGTGTGTGTTTTTTTTAATATAAAAAAAACTTGAACTATTTCCTTTTAGGACCATCATGTTATAATTGGTTTTGAACAGTTGAATGACTTAAATATCAATTGTTGTACTCTGTTATGTCTATTGTGCAGGACCAGGTTAGAGCTGAGATGCAAGAAAATGTGTAATGTGGCTCGGCAGTCTTATATGGATATGTTCTTGCGTTCTTCTTGTATTTGCTATGCTGGCACATACTCAGTTTCCTTGCTTTCTCTCTGCATAAGCATCATTGTATCATTAGTCCATGTGAAGCTTGTTTAATGAAATTTAAGTATTTAACAATGATGCTAGAATTTTAAGAAAAATGAATGTTATCATCGGTCATGTCATGATTTCTGTTTGGCCATTTTATTTGCGGGTCTGTTATGTGATCTAAATGCCATATTTTATTATATGATTTGCCTATTTACTTGTTGGTTGACAATCGGTACTTGCAAAATCATCATATCTATTGCATTAAAATTCTGGAACATCATCCAGTAAGGATGTTGTCACCGGCAACTATCCGTTTTATTAAAATATATTTTAGTATGCACACCACACCACGTAAAAAAAATGCACAAAGCGATTAAAACGTTCACTTTTGTTAATTTGTTATGGTATTATGGGCAGGTGCTTGCAGATTTATTAGTTACCCTTAATTGAATTACTGTTACATGGAACACACAGGCAGCAACCACGCCCTCCCAGGTTCCATGTCCCGCGGACGCAGTTTTTGGGGTGACGGGTGCGGTTGACACCCAGGCTGAATCTCACCGGTTCACAGGAAAAACCGCCGGTTTGACCGTTCTACGGCGGGTGGATCGCGTGAACGACCCAAATGCTTGGACCGGACCGGTTTACTAACTACGGTTAAATGTGAGGGATAACATCCAAAGCGAATCGTTTGCTCTACATCATTGCTGCTTTCACTTTTGTGTACAAGGAGGAATAGAATAGAATGGCTGGCTGGCAAGTCTCAGTTAGAATCTAGGGTACACCCTACTGAGGAGGGGAAATTGGCTGCAGGTCATCGTAATTTGTCGCCTTTTGCTGATGGATATCTAAAAAATATGGCTATGTCCGAAGATAACTAAATTTTGTGGATATTGGCTCTCGGTCTACATTGAGACGGGTATTATATTATTAATCGTAGTTTTAGAGAAAGAAACACTATGAAATGACATTTATACTCCTCTCTCTCCCCTCTGTGACGAGTGGGGCGTGTGAAGGAAATAGAGTTGAACATCAGTGAACTTCAGAGAGAAAACAAAGGAGGCGACAATTGGCTCTAGACGACGGCGCTGGCAGCGAGCACATGCATGGGAGCTGCCGACGACAGACAAAATGGGTTGGAGGGGTCCCGAGGAGGTGATGGGAGGCGGCGTGCGGACTAGGGCGCACGGCGGTGGTGAGCTGGGAGGTGCCAGATGCACGGGCAACGATGTCGATGTTATTCCAGTGACGCCCTCCGGGAGTTAGCACGAGCACGGGCATGACGATGGAGAGGGGAGGCCACCAGGTCATACAGGAGTGCTGGAGGTGGTCAGTGGCGACGGGGCGGCATTAGTCGGCGTCGGGGAAGAGGGTGGTGGCGGTAAGGGTGTGCTACCGTGGCGGGTTGGCCGAACCGAGATGGGAAAAAGGTAGAGGGAGATCGGAAATACGGTGTGACGCGAAAGAATTAGGAAGATGCTCACCGGAGAGGAGATCAGGGCAAGGACGTTGCGGCGGCCGGAGAGGAAGTAGAAAGGGGGCTACACGTTTTGCCAAACGACGGCGAGTAGAAGCTAGGGTTTGGGCAAAAACGAAGAGGATGGCGATGTGGTCCTGCTACGCGTTTTATAGAGGGAGGAATGTGCTCGGAGTGGCGGGGCGGTGAGCTCCCCTCGGCTCCAATGGTGGCGGCGGTGGAACCCGAAGATGCGCGACGGCACAGACGGTAGTAACAGAACGAGAGCAGCAGGGCGATGGCGGCAGCGGTGCTGTCGAAGGCGTAAGCGGCGGTGCAAGAGCGGCCTGAGGAGGCAAGAGGCGGCCCCATCGGGAGGGGAAGAAGGGAAAAGAAGAAAGAATATGCAAGGAGGCTAGAAGGGTCAAATCGATATCATGTGCTTTCTCTCTCCTCTAACCACGGATAATAATATAATACGTTTTAGTATTCGATAGCCAATATTTATATAATTTGAGTATCTTTTGGTTAACATTCGTCTCAGGATAGCCAATATTCATAAAATTTAAGTATCTTTTGTATAATCATATTTTTTTAAAAGATGTACATGATAAAAGACGATAAATTGCGATGCCTGTAGCCCATTCCGCATCTATTGAGAATCCATGTCTTTTTGGAGCTTCAGATTTTATTGTTCGACTCATCCAAGCCCCAACAGGTGCAAAGTCTACTTTTGTGTGGTCTCCGTCTTATCTGGGCCGTGTGAGTGGCAAGAAAGCAGGGCCACGTCATGTCCCATCTTTCTAGTCGGCAGTCGGCACTGACGAGAACAGAAACTGAGAAAAAAAGAGTCATAAAATTAAGTTGGCTAAACGCCCATCGATATATAATGCTAATTTTTAAATATACAATTTTAGTGTAGCTTTTAGTTCTATTTATTTTTTATTAGTAAGATTCACTTGTATCTATTTTTGTTTAGTTTAAAATTTTTCTTTTGTATTCGTATGGTTCAGTTAGATTTACTTTTGTGTAGTTTAGATTTTTTTTATCTTTCTATTTCGTAGGGTTCGTCAAATTTATTTATTTATTTATTGTATATGTTTATATTGGTGAGAGAAAGAAAATTTGATCTATAAAATATTGATCGAACGGTGAAAAAGATGACTAACAGGTAAGAAAGAATCGACATACTCTCTTATCACTTGTAGGGGTCTGTATGATCGTGATATAAAGCCAAATTCGCAAGTTTGGCAGCTCCTCGTGCGCGTTTCATTGTTTCAGCTCTTGACGTTTTGAATGTAAATAAGCGAGAGAGCATTTTGAATGATTTGTTCAACCCAAGGTAGGTTGTAGAATGAATGACTTTCACTGCTAGTTGAGTGCCCTAAACTAAATCCTAGCAAGTGAAGTGCGTCGTAATACAAGAGTAACGTACTTACAGACAGACGCCTCCCTCCGTAATTAATCAGGGCCGGCCGTTTAACAAGATTGTTTAGTAAAACAAGTTCCTCCGAAAATACACTAGCATTAGCACTACTAGGCAGTAGCGCTAGTAATTTACAAGAGAGGAGAGAAGAGAAGAGAAGAGAAGACAAGGGAAGGGAAGGGGGCACTCGCAGAGGCAAAGCAAACCCTCGCAAATAAATCTCGTCTCGTCGCCCAAAATCGCCTTCCGCCTCCGGGGCTCCAAGCCCACCGCCGCGTCGGACCACGAACGAACGCGCCGACAACAGATCTCGCCGGCATCCCAACTCTCACGAACGGATCGGACCACCACCACCACCACCACGGAATGTCCCGCCGGATTTAGCCGCCGCAAACACACCGGACGCTCCCCCGAGCTCCGCCGCCCTAGGGTTTCATGCAGCCGAGGTCCCGCATTCGCGGGCGCGACCCGCCGCCGCCGCCCTCAGGAGGACGATACCGCCGCCGATCGCCGCCGCCGCCCTCCCCGCGCCACCACCGCCGCGCCCGCGACCCGCCCCCGCCCCCGTCCCAGCCTCAGAGACGCAGCCCCGAGCGGCCGCGCCGCCAGGAGGAGAAGCCCCCACCCGCCGTCATCGGCGGCGGCGCGGCAGAGCGCCGGTCGCGCGCCGACATCCTTCTCGAGGCCGGCCGCCTCGCCGCTCACTACCTGGTCGCCCAGGGCGTCCTTCCCGAGCACCTTCTCCGGGCCAGGGAGGAACCAAAGCACAGCCCCAGCTCCCGCCCCGAGCCCCCCGCTGCCGCCGGATACGTCAGGAAGCGGGACGACACGTACCGTGATGACGACCCGAGGTGGCGGCGGAATAATGGAGGTGCTGCGGACTGGGGCCGCGACAAGGAGGACGTCGACAGGCTATCCCGGAGGTCGGGGTGGGATAGGAGGAGCCAAAGCTTTGACGGGAGGCGTAAGTATAATGACGTGGCAGGTGGTGATATTGATCGGGGTGACCGCCGGAGCCATGAGTACGACGAGCAAAGGAGAGCGGGCATGCGACGGTCCTACTCACAGAACGACCGGCGGGTCTCCAGTGATGGCAGAGGGGATCGAAGACGGAGAAGTAGGAGCAGGAGCAGAACCAGGACCAGGAGCCATTACTATAACAGCCGGAGGGATTCAGATTGGCGAGCAGGAGGTGGTGGTTTGGATCACAACAAGGTGTCAGAGCCTGGAACTGTTCGTGGTGGTGATGGTGATGTGGACTACGGTGATATTGATCAAGTGCCAAGGGATCTTATGGCACCTCGTTCGGTGGTGGTTATGGAGGCAAATGACGGTACCGGCCATGAAGATGCAGAGATGGAGTCTGAGGTCATAGGGCTGGATCATGGTCAGGATGTTTGTGGAGACGAGGATGGTGACAGTGCAGTTGCTGGCTTCAATGATGCAGATATTGGAGAAATAAATGTCACCCAACACCTACTATCCAATGCGGATGCTGTTCATCCATCAGACTCTGTTGAGGAATCAGTGCATATGCAGTCCCAGCTCAGCGATGTTGAGGGGGACTTGAGGCTGGCATTGCACGCAGGGATGCATGCCTGATGGAACCAGTGGCTGAGAACAATGGTTTCTCCCAAGTTAGGGATAAAATGGAGGCTCCACAAAGAAAAGTTGAAACTGATGTTGGTGATCTTACCAGAGATGAACAAGAGCTGCCAGCTTGGTATGGAATTTTTGACTTCAACGTTGTCAGAACACAGGAGAGCTGTGAAATGTCTGATATATCCGGTGATCCTCCTGTTGACCATGTTTGTCATTCTGAGCCTGATTTAGTTGGCTGGATGGGCCAACGAGCAAACTATCATACTTCAGAAACTCAAGGTCAAGATGAACATGCACATGTCGACCACCAGTTGGAGGATGGACAAGTGCTTCTAAATCAGGGTATTGGTACACATGAGTTGAATAAGTACGATCTGAACAATGAGCAGAGGCTTCTAAATCAGAGAGCTGACCAAAATGCACAGGATAATCGCCCCTTAAAGAATGAGCAAATGCATCTAAATCACGACGTGGCTGTGCATGATTTGGACAATTGCCATCTGAACGATGCAGAAATTCTTCTAAAACAAGATGCAGATGAACAAGAGGATCATAGTCGCCAGATGGAGAATGAGCAAACGCTTCTAAATCAGAGCACCGCTGTGCAAGTTTTGAACAATTACCATATGAATGGTGAGCATTTACTGCTCAATCATGGCACAGATGAACATCCGGACAATAATCGCCGGATGGAGAATGAGCAAGTGCTTCTACATCATGTTACAGGAGTGCATGATTTGGATAACTACGATCTGAACAGTGAGCGGATACTTCAAAATAATGGTACAGATAAATCTGCAGCAGGTAGTGGTCAGTTAAAGGATGAGCAAATGCTTTTGATCAGGCCGCAGATGGACAAGCTACACTTCACAGTCTGGGCATCAGGCGAATGATTCCTGTAATTAATCTGGAAGATGATTACGAAGAGCAGTCTGATACCAAAGAGATTTTAGAATCCAAGTAAGCTTTCTTAGAATTCTTTTGTCAGTCTCAAGGGGGAGAGGAAAATCCTTCACACTTGAACATGTTCACTATACAGAAGTGACACCTTACACAGACACATGGATAATGTTCTACCAGAACATATGTGTTCTCAAGACCAGCAAACCTCGAGCTTTCCTGACCATCCTCAGACTAACATCCCGCAGCAGCTTCTTCATCGGTTACGCCAAATTTTGGAAATAGGTGGACCGGAAGGGGTGCTGTTAATGCACAGGTGAGATGGCTGTTTAGAAACCAGATACTTGTCCTCGTTTCATTCAATACTCTTCTTGCAGCAAGTAAAGCATCTGGTTCTAAAGTGAATTGTTAGGGGTTCACTTACTGATTAATGCTAGGAGTAGCACCCCTCATCAGTGAGCTGCTCATATGCTCAAGGCGGATAGGTTTTGTCCTTGTTCTTGTTGGCATTTGTTAGTACTTGCATTTTCTGTTGTTATTCTCCTTTGATTGCATTCAGCAACTTTGGATTTCTGTCTTGTAATCATTTTTTTGTTGTCTCTTAAGATATTAAAACCAGATTTTCACAATTCTTCAGGGAATTCCCAGTGACGATGATGTGCTGTATGTTCCATTTGACAAAATGCCATTAGGTATGCACTCCCACTTCTGGAAATGTTCAGGTTTCCTTTCTCAGCTTATGTTTGTTCAATTTCTTGGAACTTTAACATATGACTTTTCGTTCTAGTTGAACTTCTTATGTATGACATTCATTTGATCTGGGACATAGATACCACAATCCCCACTCTATTGATCTATTCTGTTCCTAGAACTTAGAAATCTCTGCTATGCATGTTGAATGAAATAATTGGTGATGAGTCTTATATTGATTATCAGTTAGCCATGGAGCAAAGCAAAATATTTACATGTAGCCTTTGTATACATATTTTAGTATGTCTTTATGTAGCAGTAGAATAGAGTAGAGGTATTTCTTTGACCCTTCCAAATAAATAATGGTGGTTGCAATATTTACACATTCCTGCTGTAATGCGCTGGCCACAATCTATTTACTTTTGATGGTTGTTCTGAGGATGCTATTTAGGCCAACAAGTCAAGCTTAATTCTTAGAATCTTACGTGTGCCTTTGTATGCATATTGCAAAATGCATACTCTCCGCTGAATCCAACTAACTTTGTACCATCCTCTGGAGCTAGGATGAACAACTTGACACTTTCTTGAACTCAACACGCCAACATGGCGTAGTTGAATATGGCCTTTAGGGGGGTGCCTTGACACTGCTAGACATGTCAAGTTTTATGCTATGTTAGCATTGTTGTGTTAGGCACTTGTAGTGATAGCACAAGCATGAGATGTTTCGTTCTTCAAGTTGAGTGTCAAGTGTAGTTGAAATGTAGATAACTATGGATTTATCATAGGCTCCTAGCCATCTAGCATGATACTGAAATATGCGTAAATCTTAGCCGGAATTTCTTCAATTTTCAGCCAGCACTTCCTGGGCACAAGCTCTGCATGGCCACATGCCAATGACATTTAAATGATGAAAATCGTCGGTCATTTCTTGAAACTGGACTGTTTTCCATTAGTTCCTGCTGGTTATTACCGACGAGCATCTGTATTTTGTGCGGTGGTGATGAATACCATCCTATTTTATATATAAATCATGCCTCCAATTCCATAAACAAATCAGATATGTATCAGATATCGTTGCTTCCTTTTCTGCTTAACTGTAACCCTTTTAATACTATTGGCATGAATGTAGATAGTTTTTATGCACCGCAGTGGTTGATTTCTCCCATTTGTTGAACTATATTTTTTCTAAACACCTCAGTGGTTGTTTTCTCCCATTCGTTGAACTATATTTTTTCATACTCAATGACTAGTTCTGTCAATCATCAGTCACTTTTTTTTTCTCTTGTACTTATGCTATTGTATGCCGTTCAATTCTTCAGTCCCCTGCTTGCTTTATTAACTGAACCTACTTTTACAGTTTTGCTTTGCGACAACTGCTAGGGTGCTGCAATTACATTATCTGTTATTCTGTGGTCACCATCACCACTTAGTTTACTTATTGTGTTCTCATTTTTTTTTGGTTTCCCAGAAGTAATCAACGTGTGGGACCTGCCATCATCTGAGCTTGGGAAATCCTTGTGAAGCATGTTGTTTGTGTTTAGCTTCAGCTTACTGTTGTCGTGGGCCATGGGAAGCTTGCGCCAGACTGAATGCTGAAGTTGGTTGATGGGTCACTGTTTTGTATGTTGTGCAGTAGAAACATCTATAGATTCCTAGAAGTCACATTTCGATGCTGGTCTAGTGACGCGTCCTACCCAGAAATTAGCTGATATCGATATTAGATGTCACGCGGGTATATCTAGTAGCTGAATACTAGCTCATACATTTTTTTTACTGCAAATGATATGGGTCATCTTATTGGTCTGAAGATTCCATGCCTCCCTTGTGCTCCTGCTTTACTTTCTCTAGGCGCAAATTTTGAGTATCATCAAGCAGGGATGGCCGCACGGACGGAAGCTAGCAGTGATAATCTCTGTATTCCAACTCCCAACCTAACTAAAGTATGCATGTACTGTACAGTATGTCATAGATATAAAACTGGACAGCGAGTAGCGAATACCATTTCTCATGAGAGGATCGAGTGTGAGGGGCTAAATACATTAGTTATATTGAGAGAGTAGTGAGTGAATAGCGAATACCCTCACATGAGAGGATCGAGTGAATGAGAGAATCAGCCCCCTTCTTTTACATACACTTGGGGCATACATTGGGAAGCAAGAAGGAAATATCCCTTTTTGCCCTTGTCTTTTATTGATGGACAAACTACTCCCAACCTAACTAAAGTATGCATAGCTACAAAATTGGACAGTGAGTAGCAAATACCCTTTTATTGATAGACAAATGTGCATTTTGGTATATTTCCGTAGCTACAGCTATATACTATGCCATATTCCCTAGCCACACTACGTATTTCTGATGACCCTTAGTGGACATGTACCAACAAATGTTGTAGACACTTAATCAGTACATGGAGACCAAAATCTGTAGTAGATACAGAGACCAACGACTACCGTACATGTATAAAAAATTGCAGTAGATGTGTAACCAATATACCTATTCACGGGTGGCTTGGCCCACCAGCCCGAGCCCGAGCTATTTTGGGACGGACTTGAGACTTAATTCCTGCCCTGAAAGTTTGGAAAATTCAATTTTAAAATAAAAACCTATTTATTTAATTCTAGAAATGAATTAAATATTATTTTTATTCCAAAAAAATAATTAAAATAATATTTTTAAATAAAAAAAATTGATTTTAGGGCTGGGCTCGAGCCTGCCAATTTGAGACCAGGCTTTTAAAGCCCGACTTGACCCGGCGTTTGAACAGCTCTAGTAGCCAAACCGCATTACAGAGACCATGATTGTAGTAGACGCAGGACCAACGACTACGTTAGACATGTACCAAAAAAATGTTAGTACGCACATAACCAGACTACAGTACGCAGAGACCACAACTGTAGTAGATGCATGACCAATGACTGTAGTAGTCTTGCACCCAAAAAATACACTAAACCACTAAACGCATGACCAAACTGCAGTTTGTGTGCATGTGTGTGTGTGTGTGTGATTAATACCTTCTACCCCGGGTGTAGTTACTCTCACCTCTGATATACCACCTAAAAGAACTTGACATACTCCTTTATCACTTTAGGTATACTCGTATACTAATTATATGATACCCCAATGTGAACCACACGAAAAATTTGCATGAGAGTCCATAATTTTTAGCATATTTTGTAAATACCTTCATATTCACACATAAAAAGGAGCATGTCTAAAAAATTATACATACTACCCCTAAAAATATATAAATACCACCTAAGTGGTCTTATATACTCGTATACTATATATATGAAGCCTTTTTTATACTCCTGGGAGTAGTTACTTAGTGTGGTTCGCATTGGAGTATCTTATAATTAGTATACGAGTATACCCAAATTGATAAAGGAGTATGTCAAATTCTTTTAGGTGGTATATCAAAGGTGGGAGTAGCTACACAGAGTATATATATATATATATATATATATATATATATATATATATATATATATATATATATATATATATATATATATGAAGCCTTTTTCCTACTCTCGGGAGTAGTTACTCCCTATTACGTATCTCACAACGTAGAGAGTATCTTGCACAACCGAGAGCATGTATGTGTAGTACACGAGTATATAACACCACCTAGGTGGTATTCACACCTTTTCAGGGGTGGTATGTATAATTTTTTAGACATACTCCTTTTTAGTGCAAATATGAAGGTATTTACAAAATATGCTAAAAACTAAGGACTTTCTTACAAATTTTTCATGTGGTTCACATTGGAATATCTTATAATTAGTATATGAGTATACCCAAAGTGATAAAGGAGTATGTCAAGTTTTTTTAGGTGGTATATCAGAGGTGGGAGTAACTACACCCGGGAGTAGAAAGTATTATATATATATATATATATATATATATATATATATATATATATATATATATATATATATAGAAAATGATATAGTATTCTGGGAGTACGTACTCCCGATTCTCATATACTACTTAAATCGTATGATGATACCTCTTTATCTATTTGAGTATACTCCAATAATGATTATAAGATACCTCAAAGTGAGTTCTATGAAAAAAAATCATTAAAGTCCACCTTTTATAGCTAAATTTGTGTATATACTTTTTTTATATATGAAAAGGGGTATATAGCAAAAAAAAAAGGATTCCAATGAAATTTTTTCAATCAAATCGCATTGGAGTATCTTATAATTGGTATTTAAGTATACTAAAAATGATAAAGAAGTATAATATATTTATTTAAGTGGTATATTAAACAGGCATCCTATATACTCAAATAGATAAAGAGGTATTATCATACGATTTAAGTGGTATATGAGAGGCGGGAGTATACTGTGAGTACCAAAGAGTACATACTCCCGCTTCAATATACCACTTAAATAAATATATTATACTTCTTTATCATTTTTAGTATACTTAAATACCAATTATAAGATAGAATTTTTCATTGAGTCCTTTATTTTGTCATATACCTTTTCATATATAAACAAAAGTATACACACAAATTTTTTATAAAAGTGGACTTTCATATATATATATATATATATATATATATATATATATATATATATATATATATACACACACACACACACCCAACAAATACAGGAGGTTCGTGAGAGGAAAATGTGGGGCACGCTAGCAGCGGCGGAGGGTCATTGGGTCCAAACAGGTTGGTGGCCTCCCTTTGCTAATGAGACCCTTTTAATACAAAAACATAGTGCACACATTAGATTAATAATTTCTCTTTCTCCGTGAAGCCCTCTCAATTCCATATCGACAACATTGTTGCTCTTTCACGTATTTATTTCCTATATCTCCTAGAAATACTCCTAACGAAATTCCTACCATGAATTCAAAGAGTTGTATTATCAACTGCTCCTACTTTGTATACCGAAGAATTGACTCTAGCTTTATCACCAAATGAAGGCAAGTTTCATAAAATATCGTATCTTAGCATCTGGCGGACCACAAATTACAATTACATTTATAATTATTAACTGGCCATTAGTTGGCCCTCCCTTGATTTTTTTTGCCCACGCTCGGCCACTGCACGCTAGTGATGGTGGTCGGGCCAAAGAGGCACGCAGTTGACTACGGGGTGCACGGGCTAAACAATCGAGATTGCAATAACTGTCGAGTAGTCATCGTTGATAAATTCAGTTCGAACGATTACCTTGTAAACAATATTCAGGATCGTAAAAACAAAGCAAGAACACACGAACATAACAGTAGTAAATTGGACACAGAGATATGAGAGGACTTCAGACTTCTTTTTTTTTTGCTCTTCAATCAATCGTATACAATGTTGAGCATCCCCTTCCTTTATATAGCCATCAGGTGGATGAAGAGCTCACCTGGACCAGGACTCTCCGGTCATGGGTCCGGTTTCTTAACACCCCCTTGGGCATACATCCAATATGTTCATGTCTCGTCAAAACTCCATAAAACCCAGTGGAAAATTTTTAGAGAAAGAGTACATGACATACGTTCCGCTGCGTTGCACGAATTGCCTCGTTAAAAACCTTAACCGAGAAACTTCAGAAAACTCGTCAAGGAAAAAAGAGTTGTTGTGTGCAGGACTGCGTGTCCTCAACATGTAGTTGGTAAATTACAATTCTGCAAGAGCGGTCAGGCAATAAATTTAATTATTTTTAACTAATGCATCTGCTAGTCCATTCTGAGTGTGGACATGTGGTACAGAATACTCAACGGTAATTTTCATTGCCATACAATAATCATCAAATGTCTTTGAAGTAAATTCTCCAGCGTTGTCCATCCTGATGGACTTCACATGATGATCAGGAAGATTATTCTTAATCTTAATTATCTGCGAGATCAACTTTGTAAAAGCGTGATTTCTCGTAGACAATAAGCATACATGCGACCATTTCAAGGAAGTATCGATAAGCACCATAAAGTACATAAATGACCCTGACAGGGACTGTATAGGACCGCAAATATCTCATTGGATACGGTCCAAAAATGCAAGGATTCCATCCTTTACTTTCAAAGTAGATGGTCTAGTAATTATTTTTCCGGTGGCACATACAGGGCACACAAAATCTTCTGGATTCGGAAATTTTTTACATTGACATTATGTCCCTGAGAATTAGTAATTATATTTCTCATCATTCTAAGACCGGGGTGACCTAATCTATCATGCTAGAGACGAAAAGTTCAGAGCTTCTAAAAGTTATTTTCAGGACAGTATAGGCTGCATGTGTCTTAATGTCAGTATAGTATAGCCCACATTCATATGAAGGAAGTCTTTCTAATACCCTTTTTATTTTTTTCGCACTTTGTAATGAGTAGGTATTTCTTACCATACTCTTCTTCAGTCTCTATATGAAGACTGTTAGTGCAAATATCTTTAAAGTTTAAGAGAGTCCTAGTCGATTCTGGGTACAATAAGGCTTCAATGACCAATGTTGTGCCCATCGAAGTATAATTGTGGCTCTTCCTGAGCCTATTACACAAGTATCACTGCCTGCGATTGTTGTAAGACTACCAACATTCTTGCTGATCGACTGAAATTTTTTTATCTCTCTTAATATGGTATTCGTTATGCCACTGTCTGCTAAGCACACTTCCTTAATAGGGCGCCACACGCGTTCTGACATATATATAAATATATAAAGTATTTATTAATATGGGTAGGAAGCAATCCACACATATAAGTAAAGTACTTCAAAACAGAACACAATTTGCTATTAATACGGGAAAAAGTCGTGCGGGACTCATAATAAGAATTTATTGATTTGCTCTCCTAGAGCTTGAGCGTTCTGCTTGGTTCTGTCACCTCTGATCTTACCCTTTTTGCCTCTTTCTTTTGGTGAGGCTTCCTCACCTTGTAGCTGCTTGCATTGAGTTCATTGCCAACTTTGCTACTAGGTGGCTGTGAAATATAGTTCTTTCTGATAACTCCATCTTGAGCTTCCGCAACTTGCATGATGTCGATCAGTTCGACATACTCCTTGTAGCCGTTCTGACGATAGTTGCGTGCGGATTGTACCGCGTTTGGGTGAAAGGTAGAGAGAGTTTTCTCGATCTTATGCTCATTCGTGGTTACTTTACCACAGAGTTGAAGATTTGTACAAATTCTGTGCAATGCAGAATTGTACTCCCACATGGTCTTGTAGTCAACAAAACGTAGTCGGTTCCATTCTTGCTCTGCCCGAGGAAGAATGGTGTACTTTAGCTTCTCGAACCGCTTCTTCAGTGCGGTCCATAAAGCTAGTGCGTTCTTTTCTGCCATATACTCATTCTTGAGCGTTAGGCAGAGATGGTGCCTGAGGAAATGAAGTGCTTGATCATTCTCCTCAGCAGTTGGAGTGGCGTCCTTCGAGGTGCCAAGTCCAATAGCAGCAAGGAGTTTCTTGGTTCCAAGTACGATTTCGACATCTCATGCCCAAGTCAGGTAATTATGGCCATGCTGGGCCAGTGCTTCGAACTCCCAGTTCATAATGCCAGTCATCTGCATATTCATGCAAAAAGTGCATAAAATTACTGCTGGTAATTTGCATAAAATAGTTGTAAAAATTATCATAATATTCCCATATTTTTCTATGCATTTTTAATAATTTACTGCTATTTTTAGTGATTAAAAGCAATATAAATAATCACAAATAGTTAAAATAGTAAATACAATACATAAATTGCAAAGAAATAATAATAACAAAGTTAAACATGCTTCAAATGTTAAAACCGATTCAAAAATTGAATTCCCGATGCTCTTTTCTGCTTGAAAAAGAACTTTCGGTGAATTCTGTAATTTTCAGGGGTTAAAACGCGAAATTTCAGTTCTGAGAAAAAACTCGTGTAATTTTCAGAACGTACGAGGGGTTTTCCAAAAAAATTCCTTATTTGCAAATTTTTTTTGTAATTTTCAGAAATCTGGGGGCCTTTTGCAAAACTAATTTTTTTTTCCTTCCTTCTGGTTATAAATTTGGACTTCATCAGACCCATTCTTGTCTTTATCTTACCATTTTTATGGCCCAATTGGTCGATTTAAAAGGGACAGCAGCGGTCGGAAACCTTAACGACCGCTCGCTCTGTGCAGAGCGGCGTCGGCGCCCTTTCTGCCATTGGTGCTAGCGCGCTGGCGTGGCAAAGGCGGCAACGGCCGGCCGGCTTCTGGCGGCGGTCGGCGGCGCTTCGTCGCGTGTCTTGTGCTCGATCCATCTCCCTCTTCCCCTTTTTTCTTCTTTGGGCGGCGCAGAACGGTGGCCATGCGGGGCTCCGGTGCGAAGGCGGCTCAAAAGCGCGGGCGGCGGCGCGCGGCGCGCGCGAGGGAGGCGGTGGCCTACCGGCCGGGAGGTACATGCCGAGGCGGCTCCAGGCGGCGGCTTGTTGAGCCATGCGGGGTGGCGCCGACCGGCCGGGAAGGGCCCGCGGCGGCGGTGCCGCCGCGAGGGCCGACGACGGGTCGGCGGTGCACGCCTCTAGGTCGCGTGGCTTCTGGCCGGCGTGCTGACCGATGGCTTTGGGCCGCTCGGGTTTTTTTAACTGTTCCTGATTATGCGATTACTGTGCATGTCGATTACTGATCATGTGATGCAATTGTCGTTCATTCAATTGCCGATCGGCTTGGCCGGCGACTTCAAGTCGGCTCGCGGTAGATTAGAACGAATTTGCAATTTCCAATCTACGGTACAATCGATATCCAATGTTTCATGCAATCTACTGATCGACATTGTGTCAGCGACTTCAAGTCGGCTCGCGGTAGATTAGAATGAATTTGCACCGTAGAAGATCAATCTAGAAAACAAATTTGTAGAATTGAAAGCGATCTAGAAAAATACGATTCAATTTACGAGTGTCGTTCTTCGACGGTTACCTTTCAATGCGAGGAGAGTCGATCGTGTTGATAACGTGTTGAGTAACCGTCACTGGCGAGTCCAGTGCGAGCGATTACCTTGTAAACAATATTCAGAACCGTAAGAACAAAGCAAGAACACAACAGTAGATTGAACACAGAGATATGAGGGGACTTCAGGCTTCGCGTTATTGCTCTTCAATCAATCGTATACAATGTTGAGGGTCACCCCTCCTTTATATAGGCATCAGGTGGATGAAGAGCACATCTAGGCTAGGACTCTCCGGTCCTGGGCCTGGTTTCTTAACAACAACAACCCACATGGCTCAAGTGGTTAGTGTAGGAGGATTTGGGGCTCCTAGCTGAGGTTGGGGTTGGGGTTTCAATTTTTTTGGATATTTTTGTCTTAACTAATGCTTAATTTCTTTTCTTAATTACACTTGGCTCGGCTCAGAGCCAGAGGCATGTACGTTGGCTCAGGGCTACTATCGTAGACGGTTTGTAAATAGAACCGTCTATGATATCTACATATCGCAGACGATTCTTGGTAGAAACCGTATGTGATACGTAGTACATCACAGACAGTTCTTAGTTGAAACCGTCTGTGATAGTGGCCCTTCGCAGATGGTTTTTATTAAAATAAATGCGTGATAATACAGATTCGAGCGGTTCCAACAAAAAATCATCTGTGATAGTTTTTATACCTTTTTTTTATTTTCGGCTAGCCTCATGAATTGCTAGCCATGCCCTCTGAAATCTAGCAAGCAGAAAACTAATACATCACAGATGAATCAATTGTTGACAACTCAAGGTGATTATTTAAAACTTAAAATCAATTACAAAAGATTATGTTCAAGTATTGTCGCTAGATTTACAATTGAATTACAACTACTCAAAGTGATCAATTACAATTGAATCAATAGTTTCAAGGTCATTCAGCGGTGTTGACGGAGTGAAACTCTTCGTCGGCGTTAACGATCTCCGTCTTGATGAAGGCGCAGAGCGCCCCTCGAACCTCCGATATCTCTTTCATAACGAGTGCATCTAAATCTATGTTCAAGCCCTGTCGCTAGCAGGAGTAAAGTAGTAAGCATATATATATTTACATTTATAATTAGAAAATAATTATTGTGAGATTGACAAACCTCAGGATCCTTCATCTTAGCACTGATAATTGCCGCATATGATGGCAAACGTAGAATGCACATAGGTGATCTTGTTTTTGCTGGTGGCACTGCAAAAATAGAATTACATATATTGGTACATTCAGTTTGAGATGCATTATTACGAAGTATGATATAGGATTATTGTGTTGTAGCGCGTACCGAAAATCGCATCCTGTGTTGCAGTGTGGTGCTCGGTGCATTGTATGGCCCTCCCTCGGCAACATAGGTGATGAATGACCTGCATGATTCCAAAAAGTTATCATCGACCATTTGAAAAGAAGGAAGACTACAATAAAGTTATGTATGGAGGAAATGAGCATACATGTCGAGTATTCCTTTCACAAGGGTAAAGCAGTGGTTTTTGTTGAGTAGGGAATCAAGGTATATTATCTTGTTCCTCTTTGGAATAATGACTAAAAGGATCCAGTGGAACCTACTCATGTATGTCGCTATAGTCATAAACCTAAGTTCGTTCTGCATATAAAGTACAAATGAAATTTGTATAGCAAGTAGTGAAGCACTTACTTCTGGTTGTAGAGCACCATTATGTAGTCCTTGTCGTCGTAAGCAAGCAATGTCGTTGTTATGTATTTCATGACGTAGGATGCGTCTTGGTTGATGGTTTGCTTAGAGATCACGTGTGGGTCAAGGAAACCCACCGATTCTTTCCATCGACGGATATTTTTCATCATGTATCTATATATAAGCAATGAGTTATGATATTTATCGGTATTACGTGAGTGTAGAACTTGATTGTACACACTTACAGTGTCCAACATCGTAGAAGTGAGATGTCGAGGGCAGTGAGGTTGAATAGGTCGAATAAGTTGTCAAAGCTCACGACGAAGTGGCCCGGCTCGTGGAAGAAATGCTCCTTCGTGTATCTGACAGTGATTCTAGTATCGCACTCCTTCTCTTGGGTCTTCCACATGTACCAGACATGCAAAGATTGACAAGCTACTCCAGCGCGGGCTAGTACTATGTCGGGGGCCAACAGAGTTCCGAGAGAGTATTTCCCGGGCTTGAGAGGCGTCTCAATGTTCTTCGATTTTGATTTGGCCTTAGCGAGTTGCATGCGGCACGTCTTCCCATGAGATGACTCAGAACCGATACGGTGACATGATTTTCTTGTTCCTTGGCGTCTTCTCCACAGAACCGATGAGGTGACCTTCGAGCGAAGGATGAGATGGAGTCATCGAGGTCTGTTGGAGAGGCATGGTGGTGTCGAGATCGCGACACTGTAGGGTCCTGGGCGATGTCCCTCTTAACAAGAACCGTCTATGATGACTTAGATTATCACAGACGGTTCTTGTTCAAAACCATCTATGAAGTATCACAGACAGTTCTTATTCAAAACCGTCTCTTAAGTATCACAGACGGTTGTATTTAGAAATAAATCGTGATAGGTCCATATCACACGGTTCCAAGAGAACCGCTCGTGATTATGTTATCACAAGCGGTTCCAAAGGAAGGATCCGTCTGTGATGAGGCACCTTCTATAACCTGTTTTGTAGTAATGATTGGTTGGAACCGTCTGTGATGAGGCATCTTCTATAACTTGTTTTGTAGTAATGGTTGGTGCGGTGCCTCGTCGGGCGGGCGTGTGGGTCATGCTCATGCATCCTGGCCTTCACCGCTGTGCGCCATTTAAAACAGATCATCCCCCGGCCTGTTTTTCTACAAATCCTACTTAGGAAACAGATTAGGAACATATTAATCTGCTTTGCTACCGCTAATTGGTTGCTCGGCTAGGCCTAGGTGGTCATTTTTCTCCATCAAAATTGGACCACCCCAACTTGACTAGTTCCATCACCTATTGTTGCTTCTTCATTCATTGATGTACATTGATTATTATAGCAGATTACAATATATATACCCCTCTAGTTCAAAAAAACAAGTCGTCTTGGAATACGTGCAGTCAAACTTTATAAACGTTGATTATCGATGTCTTTTTAAATATTTAGATTAGATACATGAAAATCATACGCATATATTCGTCTCGAAAAGTACTTTCATAATATTATAATTTTATTAGGATTTATAAATATATTATAATAATAATTAGTAGTCCAAGTTATATTTTAGATGTTCAAAATAATTGTTCTGTGAACTGAAATGAATAATTAATTAAGCTAGCTTGTAAACATGAAATGAGCAATGGCGTCCTGCAGGAGAGAGGGCGGTCGCCTGATCAGTCACCTAATTTTGTTTACCTTGTCGTGACAACTCATCGATGACATGCATGAGGAGTTAGTTGCTTGCTTGCTAGTTACGGTGGCGATGGGTACACCGAGCAGTAGATAGCCTTACAGCCTTAGACAGTAGCACCGAGCACGTACTCGTACTGCGCTGCCTCTCATCTTGTAGAATTAAATTGTCCGTCACTGTACCAGCTAGTATGCTCCGCGTGTGTTATCTCTAATTAAATAATGGAAAAGTGAAGCTTCCTCAATCCGTCTGATTCTTTGCATTAAGTACATCGTTTATCTCTTAATTTTTACCTTAGTTTAAAGTTAATCTCCGAAGTTCAATACCGGATACAATGCATACTCGGAAGTTTCTAAATTGTCATTTAATCCTTTTGAGACCGGTTTTGTGCCACGTGGTTCCAACGTGGACACTGACTGAGAAACCGTCCATGCTGGCGAGTCGTTGACCGAGTCGTACGCCCAAAATTTTGTGAACGCCTCACTCTCTCGCACACTCTCTCTCCCTCACTCTCTCTCCTAACAAGAAGAAATCCCCATAGTCGTCCCCCGACCCGAGCTTCCCACTCGTGGATCCCCCTCGCCAGAGAGGGCAGACACCGGGCACCGCTGGCTACATCAATGAACCCTAGTGAGTTCTTTTTTTCTTAGATCTGAGGATGCCCCTACTGAGGTTGATGCTCCTCCTGCTGCTGCTATGCCTGATGCAAGTGCTCTAGCGCAAGTACTTCAAAATCAGCAGTCTATTATCAGCACTTTGCAGGAAATGAAGGATGAACAAGTTGCCTTTCAGGATGAGACTCGTCATAGGCTTACTAAGATGGCAGCTATCCAAAATGACTTCTTTGATGAGACTCATAACAGATTATCAGCTTTGTCTGAGGGCCTAAATGACTTAGAACATTTTCTCAAGACCCCTCAGCGTTATGTTCGCCGACCTCCTCAGTCGCCCAAGGGTCCTTCTTCTTGGACAGCTGCACCTACCTCAGCTCCCTCAGCTGCACCTACTGAGTTTCAGGCTCCAACTCCTCCAGCTCCTACCACCCTCTCAGTATCTCAGGATCCCGCCCTCGTGTCGGCTTCTCCGGATCTCGCACGGTTTGACTCCTTTCTTTGCTTCTCTGCTCCCGCTCGGGACCCGATTTCTTCCTCTCGGGACCCCCTGTTTGATGCTTTTGGTACTTTGATGCCAAAGGGGAGAAATTGTGAAGATGTGAAGACTTAGTTTTAGGGAGCTATGGGCTTATGTGATTTATATGTGTTTTGTAAAAGCTGGTTGATTGTTGATCTATTTTGTGCTGTAATAGTTGGTAACTTTTGTTGAACTTGTGGAATGTGGTTATGTCTTATTATCTTTTTATGCAATGCAATCTGAATTATTTGACATATCTTATCTTGTATTGCTTCCTCAAGTTCATAAATGCAAAAGAAACTCCATAAAATTTTCAATTTTTTTCATATGCTTGCAAATTATTTACTATCCATATGCATTTGTTTAGGGAGTCTTCTTTTAATTGGATTTGACAAGAAAATAATTCTCAAAATTTACTTATGCTCATTGCAAAGATTATTTTACTGTCACAAAAGACTTCAAAAGAATATACACTCTTAGTATATTCAAAACAACTTTTCTCACATATTAAGTGTGTTGTCATCAATTACCAAAAGGGGAGATTGAAAGCATCTAGGCCCTAAAAATGGTTTTGGTAATTAATGATAATGTGTGAATATGGGATTAACAAGTTTACTAAGAATGTGCAAGGTTAATTCCATTTGATGAACATGATGAAGCAAGGATGCATGCTAAAGGAAAATGTGAAGATCAACAAGGCTTAAAGTCAAGGTACAAATAGTCTAGGATCCTTTTCTATTTTACCGGTCTAAGGAGAATTGGTTGGTAGACGGATTATAGGATAAATGCCGTACTATTAAGGGGATCACGACTAGTAGCTTGATAGCTTATTCTTGTGCCATATGGATCAACTTAGGATCATGCATGCATTTAAAATTGGACTTGAATTTAAGTTAGAATGAATTGATGCTTTAATTCGAATCGGATGAGCAGAAGGCTTAGCGGTTGTACGAGCGCGGTTGTTCGATGATATTTGGTGGTTGCAAAATAACGACGAGTGTAATCTCCTTTGAAAACCGCTTTTGAGAATCGGTACGTATCAGCGTATAATCGGATGAACCGCATCCGGTTGTTCCGATGATATTACAATGATTGCAAAATAACGATCTGAGTGTAATCTCCTTTGAAAACCTCTTTTGAGAATCGTTTGTACATACGTATAATCGGATGAACCGCAATACGGATGTTCCGAAATGTATTTGGCGGTTGTAAAATTCCAGAACAGATGCAAAATCTCTGGTTTAGAAAACCTGAAATCGGACGATCCGGGTGTTTGCCTGCGGATGAACCGCAACTAAATCCAACGGCTATATCAGTGCATTTAATGCGTGTAACATAGCGTTCTTGTGCATTGAGCGTAGCGCGCGTTGTACCGATGCTAACACGCCGGTTGTTCCGATATGTCTTGAAATTTGGAACTTCTTCCCAACGGCTAGAATTGTTTGGTGGAGGCTATAAATACCTCCCAAGCGCACAAGGGACATGTTACGAGTGCATTGAAGATATCTCAACCCTTGTGAGCATTGTGCATTCAATTCTACTCCCAATTTACTCTTGCATTCATTAAGAGGGAGATCAAGTGCATTCATCTATAGTTGATTCATTGGCACTTGAGTAAAGTCAAGCGAGGATCGTTGATCTATTCTCTTGGGGTGTTGCCGCACTCCTAGACGGCTTGGCGGTGAAGCACGGTGATCTTCTCAAGTGAAGCTTGTGAGAAGACCCGAGCAAGATTGTGAGTGGTTGGTGTTCACCATCTCGGAGCGGAGGAAGAACAACCCAAGTGATCGAGGAAGGCTTAATTCGTGGAGCCGGCTTGGGTGATCAAGCTTCCTCAACGTGGACTAGTGAAGACCGGCAAGTCTTCGATACCACGGGAAAAACATCATTGTGTCTTGTGGTTATTTCTTGTCTTTACAATTCCGCACTTATATTTCTAGCTTGCTTATTGTGTTTAAATTGCCTAGCTAGGAGCATATCTTGTTAATTTGTTAAAAACTTTAAAAACCTCCTATTCACCCCCCTCTAGTCGGTTATCCTTGATCCTACAAGTGGTATCAGAGCCAGGTTTCTCCGTTGTTGGACTTAACCGTCTAGGAGAGCAAGGATGGCTAGTGAGGGAATGGCTTTAGGAAGGGCTCCACTCTTTGATGGCACAAATTATGCTTATTGGAAAATTAGAATGTCAATCTTTTTAAAGGCCATGAGTCCAAGCATTTGGAAAATCGTAAATGATGGTTACACTATGCCTCTAAATCCACTTGAACCCACGGATCAAGACACGCGTAACTCTCATTTAGATGCCCAAGCTATGAATGCTCTCTTTGGCGCTTTGAACGCGGATGAGTTCAATAGAGTGAGCAATTTGGAAACCGCTCATGCTATTTGGACAACTCTCTCGGAAATCCATGAGGGTACATCCACGGTCAAAGAAGCCAAATTGCATAGGCTTCGGATTAAATATGAGACATTCATAATGTTGCCTCATGAAAACATCAATGAGATGTATTCAAGACTCAACAACATTGTGAATGAGCTCAAAGGCCTTGGGACTAACCTTCCGATGTTGATATTGTGCGCAAGATGCTTAGGGCTCTTCGACAAATATGAAACTTTGGTGGCGCTCTTCATCAACTCTCCCGAATTGCCAAGGATGACACCAACGGGCCTTTTGGGCAATCTCATCACAAATGAGTTGTTCAAGAAGGACAAAGAAGAGCTCGTGGAGACATCCTCCTCAAAGAAGAAAATTACCGCTTTCAAGGCCAAAGCGGAATCAAGTGATGATGAGGATGAAGGAGAAGATTCCGATGAGGAGTATGCACTCCTTATAAGAAAAATGAAGAAGTTCATGAAGAGACGCCCCAATAGAAGCTACAACTTTGACAAATACAAGAAGGGACAATATTCAAGTGACAAGAAGCGTTATAGCAACATTCGATGCTATAATTGTGATGAAAAGGGGCACATCTCATCTCGTTGCCCCGCAAAGAATGATGACAAGGACAAGTCATTCAAGAAGAAAGAATATAATGGCAAGAAGAAGCTTTTCAAGAAGCTTCACAAGGATGGCAAGAATGAAGCTCACATTGGAGAGTGGGATTCAAATGATGAATCAGCGACTCAGACTCAGATGAGGATGAGTCTCCCAAGAAGAAGGGACTAGTTGGCATTGCTATCAAAGAAACTCCTTCACTATTCTCCACTCCTACATGCCTCATGGCAAAAGGAGATAAGGTAAAATCCATTGATAGTGATGAACCAACTTATGAAGAATTATTGGATATGCTTGATGAATTAAATGAATTTAATAGAAAAGAGAAATCAAAATTTAAAGTCTTGAAGAAAGAATATCTCTCTCTAAAAGACTCTTTTGAGGAGCTAAAGAAAGCTCATGATTCTCTCATCTTAAAGAATATTGAAAAATCTCATTCACATATTGGAATTACTTGTGATTTAATGAATGAGATGTCTAAAGTAGATATTGCTTTAAATGAAAAATCCATGTCTAGCATTTCTACTTCATGTGATGATTTACTTGCCATGCCATGTTGCTCTAGTGATGATTCAATTGCTAGTTTAGCAAATACTTGTGATCCTTTACTTATTGTTGAGAACAATGAATTAAAAGAACAAGTCAATAAACTAAGCAAAAGTTTGGAAAGATGCTTTAAGGGTAAGGCCACCTTAGACAAGCTTTTGAGTGAGCAAAGGTGCTCATTCAACAAGGAAGGTCTCGGTATGTGCCTAAGAAAGGTAAGAAGCAAATAAACCCACAAGGTATGTGAGGGAAAATGGTAAGTATTGCTATAAGTCTTAGGAAATAGGACATGTGCAACAAAATTGTCCTAAAGGTAAAATTGCATCTTTTGGTATATATGATTCATGCTATATGCTTAGAAAGACTAAGGATGGTAAAATACTTGCTCATTTTATTGGCACTTCAATTTTAGGCGCTAAAAGAATGCTATTTGGGTGCCTAAAACCTTGGTCACTAACCTCCAAGGACCCAAACAAATTTGGGTACCTAAAAGAACTTGATTCTTGTTTTGTAGGTGAACTACAAGACCGGTGGAAAACATTGGGTGCTTGATAGTGGTTGCACTCAACACATGACCGGTGATAGAAAAATGTTCACCACATTCGAGAATGGGAAAGGAATGGACAAAATCACATTTGGTGACAATAGCAAAGGAAAGGTAATTGGATTGGGTAAAATTGCTATCTCAAATGACCTTTCCATTTCAAATGTATCTCTAGTAGAATCACTAAACTTTAACTTGTTATCCGTAGCTCAAATATGTGATCTAGGACTAATTTGTTCCTTTTCTAAAGAAGGTGTTACAATTTCAAATGAAAATGATAACTCTTTAATTTTTAAAGGATTTAGATTTGGAAACCTTTATTTGGTAGATTTCACTTCAAATGATTCATGCTTAAAAACTTGTTTGATGGCAAAAACCTCCTTGGGTTGGCTTTGGCATAGAAGGCTAGCTCATGTAGGAATGATTCAACTCAAAAGCTTTTCAAACATGATTTAGTTGTTGGCTTGAAAGATGTGAAGTTTGAGAAAACCGACTTTGTAGTGCATGTCAAGCGGTAAACAAGTCGCTAATTCTCACCCTTCCAAAAGTATCATGTCAACTTCTAGACCATTGGAACTCTTACATATGGATTTGTTTGGGCCAACAACCTATAAGAGTATCGGAAATAGCTATTGTTTGGTTATTGTGGATGATTACTCTAGATATACATGGGTATTCTTCCTAGATGATAAAAGTGAAACCTCAGAATTTTCAAAACTTTACAAAAGGGCCCAAAATGAATTTGATTTCAAAATAAAGAAAATCAGTAGTGATAATGGTTCCGAGTTCAAAATACTAAAGTTGAAGACTTTTGTGATGAACTTGGAATAAAGCACGAACTTTCCACAACCTACACCGGAACAAAATGGAGTTGTAGAAAGGAAAAATCGTACATTAATTGAAATGGCTAGGACAATGCTTGATGAATATAATACTCGATAGTTTTGGCGGAAGCAATTAACACCGCTTGTCATGCCATAAATCGTCTTTATTTACATCGTCTTTTGAAAAAGACTTCCTATGAGCTTCTTGTAGGAAGAAACCGAACATCTCCTATTTTCGTGTCTTTGGTTGTAAATGCTATATTTTAAAGAAGGGTGTTCGCTATCAAAATTTGAAAGTAGATGTGATGTTGGTTTCTTGCTAGGTTATTCATCAAATAGTAAAGCTTATCGTGTCTTCAACAAAAACTCGGTTTAGTTGAAGAAAAACATGATGTTCAATTTGATGAAACTAACGACTCTCAAGAAGAGCATGAGAATTTGGATGATGTAGGCAATGAAGCTTTGAGAAGGGCAATGGAGCATATGCAAATTGGTGATATAAAGCCGAAGATGATTCATCATCCTCCACACAAGTTGAACCACCAACATCTTCTACAAACCAAGTTCAATTTGACAATAAGGAAGATGATCAACCATCTAACTTACCACCAAGAATCCACAATGCAATTGCTAAGGATCATCAATAGACCAAATATTGGGTGATGTAAGTAAAGTGTTCAAACTCGATCTCGTGTTGCTTCTTTTTGTGAATATTACTCTTTTGTCTCTTGTATTGAGCCAAAGCATGTAGAAGAAGCACTTGAAGATCCGGATTGGGTGAATGCTATGCATGAAGAACTCAACAACTTCACCCGGAATGAAGTTTGGACATTGGTGGATCGACCCAAGGAACACAACGTCATTGGTACAAAATGGGTCTTTAGGAACAAGCAAGATGAAAATGGTTTGGTTGTTCGAAACAAAGCAAGATTGGTAGCTCAAGGGTATTCACAAGTTGAAGGTTTGGATTTTGGTGAAACTTTTGCTCCCGTAGCTAGATTAGAATCAATTCGGATATTACTTGCTTTTGCATCATGCTTTGATATTAAATTATTTCAAATGGATGTTAAAAGTGCTTTCTTAAATGGTAAAATTTCGAACTTGTATTTGTTGAACAACCTCCGGTTTGAAGATCCTAAAATCCAAATAATGTCTATAAACTCTCTAAAGCGCTCTATGGCCTTAAACAAGCTCCTAGAGCATGGTATGAACGACTTAGAGATTTTCTAGTCTCAAAAGGATTCAAAATTGGGAAGATTGATTCGACCTTATTTACTAAAGTTATAGATGATGATTTCTTTGTATGTCAAATTTATGTTGATGATATTATTTTTGGTCTACTAATCAAGATTTTTGCAAAGAGTTTGGTGATATGATGTCTAGGGAATTTGAAATGTCGATGATTGGAGAATTAAGCTACTTCCTTGGATTCCAAATCAAGCAACTCAAAGATGGGACCTTCGTGAGCCAAACCAAGTATGCAAAAGAATTGATCAAGAAGTTTGGTATGGAGGATGCAAAACCCATCAAGACTCCCATGGCAACAAATGGTCATCTTGACTTAAATGAGGGAGGTAAATCGGTAGATTTAAAGCTTTATAGATCTATGATTGGTAGTTTGCTTTATCTTACCGCATCTAGGCCCGATATCATGTTTAGTGTTTGTATGTGTGCTCGCTTTCAAGCAAATCCAAAAGAATGTCATTTAATGGTGTAAAAGAATTCTAAGATATTTAAAGCATTCCTCTAGCATTGGCCTTTGGTTCCGAAAGGTGCTAAATTTGACTTAATTGGATATTCGGACTCGATTATGCGGGATGCAAAGTGGATAGAAAAAGCACCTCGGGTAGTTGTCAATTTTAGGAAGATCTTTAGTATCATGGTCATCCAAGAAACAAAATTCAGTAGCCCTATCCACCGCCAAGCCGAATATGTTTCAGCGGGAAGTTGTTGTGCTCAATTGCTATGGATGAGGCAAACATTGATGGATTATGGAATTAAAGCGATAAAATGCCTCTTTTGTGTGACAATGATAGTCTTTGTGAAAATAGCTAATAATCTGTTCAACACTCAAGAACCAAGCATATAGATATTCGCCACCATTTCTTGAGAGATCATGTGATCAAGGGAGACATTGAAATTAGCCACATAAGAACCAAGACCAATTAGCGGATATTTTCACCAAGCCATTAGATGAAGGCGCTTTTGCAAATTGAGGAATGAATTAAATGTCATAGATTATTCAAACATTGTTTAAATTTTTGTTATTACGATTGCTTTTTATTTGGTGTTATTTAAACATTTTGTAAAAGAATTTCTCAAATCTCATATTAAATTCACTATAATTATAAAAACTATGTTTATTTATAATCTTGATATATTATATGCATAATGATCCCTAAATGATGTTTTATTGAGTGTAAATCTAAGGATCATTTGCAATTATTCAAAATTCCAAAGAATTCGAGCTTTATCAAAATCCGGTGACAATCGGACATCCGGAGTTATGCGAGCGAGACGTCCATGATCGCGGATCATCCGCGTTATAATAGCGGGCGTCCGTTTTCCTTTGACCTTATCACTCCAATGCTCGTCCGTTTTCTTTTCTCATCTCGGTCGCTCGGGTTCCTCTCTCGATCGGCGCTCTCAAAACCTCTCTCAAATCGAGTGATTCTCTCGGTGGATCTCCAAGTTCTCGCTGATCCTTGCATTTCCAGTGCTCTCCTTCCTCAAATCTCAAGGTAAAACATCTCTTGATTCGAGTTTTACCGCATTTGGAGCACTCGGGGCAGTTTTAGGGTTTCTTGAAAATGTTGTTGATTACTAGCAATCTAATTGGGCAAAAGTGCTTCTTTGGTGTCCTATGACCCTGCGCATCCAGTTCTAGCACTCACTCTCTTAGATTCCATCAAAATCTGGAAATTCTTCAACCCTAGTTTTGGTCGGGACAATCGGACGTTAGGTTACGAAAAACTCGCGTAATTTTCAGAACGTCCGAGGGGTTTTCCAAAAAATTTCCTTATTTGCAAATTTTTTCGTAATTTTCAAAAATCTGGGGGCCTTTTGCAAAACTAATTTTTTTTCCTTCCTTCCGGTTATGGGCTGGACTTCATCCGACCCATTCTTGTCTTTGTCTTACCATTTTTATGGCCCAACTGGTCGATTTAAAAGGGACAGAAGCGGTCGGAAACCTTAATGACCGCTTCGCTCTGTGCGAGCGGCGTGGCGCCCTTCGGCGGCCATTGGTAAGCATAGCGCTAAGCGGCGGCGTGGCGGCAAAGCGTGCAACCCGGCCGTGGCGCTACTGGAGCAAATCGTGGCGCTTCGTGCGTGTCTTGTGCTCGATCCATCTCCCTCTTCCCCTTTTTTCTTCTTTGGGCGACGCAAAACGGTGGCCATGCGGGCTCCGCATATGAAGGCGGCTCCAAAACGCTGGCGGTCGGCCGGCGCGGGGCATGCGCGAGCTGGGAGGCGGTGGCCTACCGGCTGGGAGGTACATGCCGAGGCGGCTCAGCCGGCAGGCTTGTTGAGCCATGCGGGGTGGCGCGGCCCGGTGGGAAGGGCCGTGCGTGGGCGGTGCCGCCGAGCGAGGGCCGACGACGGGTCGGCGGTGCACGCCTCTAGGTCGCGTGGCCGGCGGCGTCTTTGACCGATGGCTTTGGGCGCTCGTGGTTTTTTAAGCATTCTCGATTATGCGACATCGTGCATGTCGATTACCGATCATGTGATGCAATTGTCGTTCATTCAATTGCCGATCGGCTTGGCCGGCGACTTCAAGTCGGCTCGCGGTAGATTAGAACGAATTTGCAATTTCCAATCTACGGTACAATCGATATCCAATGTTTCATGCAATCTACTGATCGACATTGTGTCAGCGACTTCAAGTCGGCTCATGATAGATTAGAATGAATTTGCACCGTGAAGATCAATCTAGAAAACAAATTTGTAGAATTGAAAGCGATCTAGAAAAATACGATTCAATTTACGAGTGTCGTTCTTCGACGGTTACCTTTCAATGCGAGGAGAGTCGATCGTGTTGATAACGTGTTGAGTAACCGTCACTGGCGAGTCCAGGCGAGCGATTACCTTGTAAACAATATTCAGAACCGTAAGAACAAAGCAAGAACACAATAGTAGATTGAACACAGAGATATGAGGGGACTTCAGGCTTCGCGTTATTGCTCTTCAATCAATCGTATACAATGTTGAGGGTCACCCCTCCTTTATATAGGCATCAGGTGGATGAAGAGCACATCTAGGCTAGGACTCTCCGGTCCTGGGCCTGGTTTCTTAACAACAACAACCCACATGGCTCAAGTGGTTAGTGTAGGAGGATTTGGGGCTCCTAGCTGAGGTTGGGGTTGGGGTTTCAATTTTTTTGGATATTTTTGTCTTAACTAATGCTTAATTTCTTTTCTTAATTACACTTGGCTCGGCTCAGAGCCAGAGGCATGTACGTTGGCTCAGGGCTACTATCGTAGACGGTTTGTAAATAGAACCGTCTATGATATCTACATATCACAGACGATTCTTGGTAGAAACTGTATGTGATACGTAGTACATCACAGACAGTTCTTAGTTGAAACCGTCTGTGATAGTGGCCCTTCGCAGATGGTTTTTATTAAAATCGTCTGTGATAGTATAGTTCCCAGACGGTTCCAACAAAAAATCATCTGTGATAGTTTTATACCTTTTTTTTATTTTCGGCTAGCCTCATGAATTGCTAGCCATGCCCTCTGAAATCTAGCAAGCAGAAAACTAATACATCACAGATGAATCAATTGTTGACAACTCAAGGTGATTATTTAAAACTTAAAATCAATTACAAAAGATTATGTTCAAGTATTGTCGCTAGATTTACAATTGAATTACAACTACTCAAAGTGATCAATTACAATTGAATCAATAGTTTCAAGGTCATTCAACGGTGTTGACGGAGTGAAACTCTTCGTCGGCGTTAACGATCTCCGTCTTGATGAAGGCGCAGAGCGCCCCTCGAACCTCCGATATCTCTTTCATAACGAGTGCATCTAAATCTATGTTCAAGCCCTGTCGCTAGCAGGAGTAAAGTAGTAAGCATATATATATTTACATTTATAATTAGAAAATAATTATTGTGAGATTGACAAACCTCGGGATCCTTCATCTTAGCACTGATAATTGCTGCATATGATGGCAAACGTAGAATGCACATAGGTGATCTTGTTTTTGCTGGTGGCACTGCAAAAATAGAATTACATATATTGGTACAGTCAGTTTGAGATGCATTATTACGAAGTATGATATAGGATTATTGTGTTGTAGCGCGTACCGGAAATCGCATCCTGTGTTGCAGTGTGGTGCTCGGTGCATTGTATGGCCCTCCCTCGGCAACATAGGTGATGAATGACCTGCATGATTCCAAAAAGTTATCATCGACCATTTGAAAAGAAGGAAGACTACAATAAAGTTATGTATGGAGGAAATGAGCATACATGTCGAGTATTCCTTTCACAAGGGTAAAGCAGTGGTTTTTGTTGAGTAGGGAATCAAGGTATATTATCTTGTTCCTCTTTGGAATAATGACTAAAAGGATCCAGTGGAACCTACTCATGTATGTCGCTATAGTCATAAACCTAAGTTCGTTCTGCATATAAAGTACAAATGAAATTTGTATAGCAAGTAGTGAAGCACTTACTTCTGGTTGTAGAGCACCATTATGTAGTCCTTGTCGTCGTAAGCAAGCAATGTCGTTGTTATGTATTTCATGACGTAGGATGCGTCTTGGTTGATGGTTTGCTTAGAGATCACGTGTGGGTCGAGGAAACCCACCGATTCTTTCCATCGACGGATATTTTTCATCATGTATCTATATATAAGTAATGAGTTATGATATTTATCGGTATTACGTGAGTGTAGAACTTGATTGTACACACTTACAGTGTCCAACATCGTAGAAGTGAGATGTCGAGGGCAGTGAGGTTGAATAGGTCGAATAAGTTGTCAAAGCTCACGACGAAGTGGCCCGGCTCGTGGAAGAAATGCTCCTTCGTGTATCTGACAGTGATTCTAGTATCGCACTCCTTCTCTTGGGTCTTCCACATGTACCAGACATGCAAAGATTGACAAGCTACTCCAGCGCGGGCTAGTACTGTGTCGGGGGCCAACAGAGTTCCGAGAGAGTATTTCCCGGGCTTGAGAGGCGTCTCAATGTTCTTCGATTTTGATTTGGCCTTAGCGAGTTGCATGCGGCACGTCTTCCCATGAGATGACTCAGGAACCGATACGGTGACATGATTTTCTTGTTCCTTCGGCGTCTTCTCCACAGGAACCGATGAGGTGACCTTCTGAAGCGAAGGATGAGATGGAGTCATCGAGGGTCCTGTTGGAGAGGCATGGTGGTGTCGAGATCGCGGCACTGTAGGGTTCTGGGCGATGTCCCTCTTAACAAGAACCGTCTATGATGACTTAGATTATCACAGACGGTTCTTGTTCAAAACCATCTATGAAGTATCACAGACAGTTCTTATTCAAAACCGTCTCTTAAGTATCACAGACGGTTGTATTTAGAAATCGTCTGTGATAGGTCCATATCACACACGGTTCCAAGAGAACCGTCTGTGATTATGTTATCACAAACGGTTCCAAAGGAAGGATCCGTCTGTGATGAGGCACCTTCTATAACCTGTTTTGTAGTAATGATTGGTTGGAACCGTCTGTGATGATGCATCTTCTATAACTTGTTTTGTAGTAATGGTTGGTGCGGTGCCTCGTCGGGCGGGCGTGTGGGTCATGCTCATGCATCCTGGCCTTCACCGCTGTGCGCCATTTAAAACAGATCATCCCCCGGCCTGTTTTTCTACAAATCCTACTTAGGAAACAGATTAGGAACATATTAATCTGCTGCCCTGCTAGCTGGCTGCTCCAGCTAGGCCTAGGTGGTCATTTTTCTCCATCAAAATTGGACCACCCCAACTTGACTAGTTCCATCACCTATTGTTGCTTCTTCATTCATTGATGTACATTGATTATTATAGCAGATTACAATATATATACCCCTCTAGTTCAAAAAAACAAGTCGTCTTGGAATACGTGCAGTCAAACTTTATAAACGTTGATTATCGATGTCTTTTTAAATATTTAGATTAGATACATGAAAATCATACGCATATATTCGTCTCGAAAAGTACTTTCATAATATTATAATTTTATTAGGATTTATAAATATATTATAATAATAATTAGTAGTCCAAGTTATATTTTAGATGTTCAAAATAATTGTTACGTGAGTGAAATGAATAATTAATTAAGCTAGCTTGTAAACATGAAATGAGCAATGGCGTCTGCGAGAGAGAGGGATCGCACCGATCATCACCTAATTTTGTTTACCTTGTCGTGACAACTCATCGATGACATGCATGAGGAGTTAGTTGCTTGCTTGCTAGTTACGGTGGCCGATGGGTACACCGAGCAGTAGATAGCCTTACAGCCTTAGACAGTAGCACCGAGCACGTACTCGTACTGCGCTGCCTCTCATCTTGTAGAATTAAATTGTCCGTCCTTTGTACCGGCTAGTATGCTCGCGTGTGTTATCTCTAATTAAATAATGGAAAAGTGAAGCTTCCTCAATCCGTGCGATTCTTTGCATTAAGTACATCGTTTATCTCTTAATTTTACCTTAGTTTAAAGTTAATCTCCAAGTTCAATACCGGATACAATGCATACTCGGAAGTTTCTAAATTGTCATTTAATCCTTTTGAGACCGGTTTTGTGCCACGTGGTTCCAACGTGACACCGACCGAAACCGTCCATCTTTGGCGAGTCGTTGACCGAGTCGCACGCCCAAAATTTTGTGAGCGCCTCACTCTCTCGCACACTCTCTCTCCCTCTCTCTCCTAACAAGAAGAAATCCCCATAGTCGCCCCCAGGCCGAGCTTCCCACTCGTGGATCCCCTCGCCAGAGAGAGGCGGACACCGGCACCGTGGCTACATCAATGAACCCTAGTGAGTTCTTTTTCTTAGATCTGAGGATGCCCCTACTGAGGTTGATGCTCCTCCTGCTGCTGCTATGCCTGATGCAAGTGCTCTAGCGCAAGTACTTCAAAATCAGCAGTCTATTATCAGCACTTTGCAGGAAATGAAGGATGAACAAGTTGCCTTTCAGGATGAGACTCGTCATAGGCTTACTAAGATGGCAGCTATCCAAAATGACTTCTTTGATGAGACTCATAACAGATTATCAGCTTTGTCTGAGGGCCTAAATGACTTAGAACATTTTCTCAAGACCCCTCAGCGTTATGTTCGCCGACCTCCTCAGTCGCCCAAGGGTCCTTCTTCTTGGACAGCTGCACCTACCTCAGCTCCCTCAGCTGCACCTACTGAGTTTCAGGCTCCAACTCCTCCAGCTCCTACCACCCTCTCAGTATCTCAGGATCCGCGCCTCGTGTCGGCTTCTCCGGATCTGCACGGGCCACTCACTTCTTGCTTCTCCTGCTCCTGCTCAGGACCCAGTTTCTTCCTCTCAGGACCCCCCTGTTTGATGCTTTTTGGTACTTTGATGCCAAAGGGGGAGAAATTGTGAAGATGTGAAGACTTAGTTTTAGGGGGAGCTATGGGCTTATGTGATTTATATGTGTTTTGTAAAAGCGGTTGATTGTTGATCTATTTTGTGCTGTAATAGTTGGTAACTTTTGTTGAACTTGTGGAATGTGGTTATGTCTTATTATCTTTTTATGCAATGCAATCAATTATTTGACATATCTTATCTTTGTATTGCTTCCTCAAGTTCATAAATGCAAAAGAAACTCCGCCAAAATTTTCAATTTTTTTCATATGCTTGCAAATTATTTACTATCCATATGCATTTGTTTAGGGGGAGTCTTCTTTTAATTGGATTTGACAAGAAAAATAATTCTCAAAATTTACTTATGCTCATTGCAAAGATTATTTTACCTGTCAAAAGACTTCAAAAGAATATACACTCTTAGTATATTCAAAACAACTTTTCTCACATATTAAGTGTGTTGTCATCAATTACCAAAAGGGGAGATTGAAAGCATCTAGGCCCTAAAATGGTTTTGGTAATTAATGATAATGTGTGAATATGGGATTAACAAGTTTACTAAGAATGTGCAAGGTTAATTCCATTTGATGAACATGATGAAGCAAGGATGCATGCTAAAGGAAAATGTGAAGATCAACAAGGCTTAAAGTCAAGGTACAAATAGTCTAGGATCCTTTTCTATTTTACCGGTCTAAGGAGAATTGGTTGGTAGACCGGATTATAGGATAAATGCCGTACTATTAAGGGGGATCACGACTAGTAGCTTGATAGCTTATTCTTGTGCCATATGGATCAACTTAGGATCATGCATGCATTTAAAATTGGACTTGAATTTAAGTTAGAATGAATTGATGCTTTAATTCGAATCGGATGAACGAAGGCTTAGCGTGGTTGTACCAAGCGCGGTTGTTCGATGATATTTCGCGATTGCAAAATAACGATCGAGTGTAATCTCCTTTGAAAACCGCTTTTGAGAATCGGCCGTATCACCAGCGTATAATCGGATGAACCGCATCCGGTTGTTCGATGATATTACAATGATTGCAAAATAACGAGACGAGTGTAATCTCCTTTGAAAACCTCTTTTGAGAATCGGTACATACCGCACGTATAATCGGATGAACCGCAATACGGATGTTCGAAATGTATTTGGCGGTTGTAAAATTCGAAACGGATGCAAAATCTCGGTTTAGAAAACTGAAATCGGACGATCCGGTGTTTGCTGCGGATGAACCGCAACTAAATCCAACGGCTATATCGGTGCATTTAATCGTGTAACATAGCCGTTCTTGTACGCATTGAGCGTAGCGGTTGTACCGATGCTAACACGCGGTTGTTCCGATATGTCTTGAAATTTGGAACTTCTTCCCAACGGCTAGAATTGTTTGGTGGAGGCTATAAATACCTCCCCAATCGCACAAGGGACATGTTACAGTGCATTGAAGATATCTCAACCCTTGTGAGCATTGTGCATTCAATTCTACTCCCAATTTACTCTTGCATTCATTAAGAGGAGATCAAGTGCATTCATCTATAGTTGATTCATTGGCACTTGAGTAAAGTCAGCGAGGATCGTTGATCTATTCTCTTGGGGTGTTGCCGCACTCCTAGACGGCTTGGCGGTGAAGCACGGTGATCTTCTCAAGTGAAGCTTGTGAGAAGACCCGAGCAAGATTGTGAGTGGTTGGTGTTCACCATCTCCGGAGCGGAGGAAGAACAACCCAAGTGATCGAGGGAAGGCTTAATTCGTGGAGCCGGCTTGGGTGATCAAGCTTCCTCAACGTGGACTAGTGAAGACCGGCAAGTCTTCGATACCACGGGAAAAACATCATTGTGTCTTGTGGTTATTTCTTGTCTTTACAATTCCGCACTTATATTTCTAGCTTGCTTATTGTGTTTAAATTGCCTAGCTAGGAGCATATCTTGTTAATTTGTTAAAAACTTTAAAAACCTCCTATTCACCCCCCTCTAGTCGGTTATCCTTGATCCTACAGCCGTGGGAGTTGATGCTGCCTCAGATGGTGTGGATGACAAAGAAGCTGAATGCAATGATTGGGAAGACGAGGTTGAAGCTTGGATGCAGACAGATGATGATGAGATTGTGTCAGACAATGTTAGCAAGGTGGTGGAGGTCATACCAATGTCACCAGCTGGTACCGCAAAGGATACTACATGCAAGAAGAAGTTCTAGAGTGCAATGCCTGATAGGAAGGGGAAGGGAAAGGTTGGCATAGATGAAGCAGCCCCAGACGGTGGAATTCAGAATCACTCCAGTTCTAACAGTGATTATCTACCTGGAGATGCTGAGACCTCAGAGGATGATGATGAAGCTGCTGAGAACAAGAAGAGATATAAAGATTTCAACAACAAGTTGAAGTCAGGAGACTTTCTTGTCCATGCTAGGCAATTAGTGGCCTTAGATGATTCTGAAGTACATAATTTGGGAAAAGTACAAGAGGGCAGTGACACTTCTTATTTTTTCTGAGAGTGAGGAAGAGGATAGCTATGAGGGAGGAGGCAGTGATGGTGAGCTACTGACGAAGAAACCAAAGTACCCTAGGTATAACCCAAAAGCCAGTCTCCCTACCTTTAGCTGCAAGGACCTTTTCATTAAAGCAGTTAGGCAGTATGGACTTGTTAGGAGGCATTTTATTACATTTTCCAAGAATGACAACTTAAGGGTTACGGCTAGATGTCAGTGGCCAAAGTGTCCTTAGGTCATCCTGTTGTCAAATAGCAACATGACACAGGGCTGGCAAGTGAGTAGTTTCAAGGATGACCACACATGCCCACTAAGAAGGGACAACAAGCTTGTTACTTCCAGAAGAATATATGAGAAGTTTGAGAGTACCATCATAGCAAACCCAACCTGGAAGCTTGAGCACATGAAGAAAACAGTTCAGGAATAAATGCATGCTGATGTGAGCATAGGTAAATGCAAAAGGGCTAAGTCTCTAATTTTGCAAAAGATGTTACACTCCAAGAAGGGAGAGTATAGTAGGGTATTTGACTACCAAATGGAGCTTCTTAGGAGCAATCCAGGCAACACAGTGGTGGTTAAGCTTCATCTAGATGCCACAGAAGCTGTATTTCAAAGGATGTACATATGTTTGGATACTTGCAGAAGAGGTTTCCTTGTTGGATGTAGGGAAGTGATTGGTTTGGATGGTTGTTTCTTCAAAGGTCCAACCAATGGTGAGTTAATTTGTGTAATGGGCAATGCAAACAATCAGATGTACTCCATAGCTTGGGCTATAGTTGAGAAGGAGACTAATGAAGCATGGGACTGGTTTTATGGGATTTTCTTCAGAGACATAGAAATTGGAGATGGAGATGGATGGGTTATCATCTCAGATCAATAGAAAGTAAGTGTCATTACTAAACCAGTACTTAACCATTTATCTCAGATGACATGAGCAGTACTTAGCAATTTGTTTATTGCAGGGTCTACTAAATGTTGTAGAGTATTGGGTACCCAAATGTGTGCATAGGATGTGTGCAAGACACATCTATGCCAACTTCAGGAAGACTTACAAGGACAATGCTTGACAGAAGACATTCTGGTTGTGTGCTAAAGCTCCATGTGTAAATCTATTCAACCACCATTGGGCAAATCTTGCAAATGATACCCCTGAAGGTGCTAATGTGATCATGAGGAAAGATCCACAGCATTGGGGCAGGGCATGGTTCAAGTTGGGATCATGCTGTGATTCTGTGGACAACATGTGTGCATAATTCAACCATGCCATAGTTGAGTCCAGATTCCTCCCAATCGCCAGCATGCTTGAGTGGATCAGGAGGAAAGTGATGGTTAGAATCCATACCAACAAAAGCAAGGCAGAGAAGTGGACTGGTGCAATATGCCCTAATATTTTCAAGAAGCTGAAGGACTACATCAATGAATCAGTTTTATGTCATGCAGTGTACAATGGAAATGATGGTTTTGAGGTCACACATAGAGATCATAGATGGACAGTTAACTTGGACAACAAGACTTGTTCATGCATGTATTGGCAATTGTCTGATTTACCTTGCTCACATGCTATTTGTTGTATCTATTGGAGGAGCACTTCACTTGATGACTACATAGCACCATGCTACTCGATTGAAGAGTACAACAAGACTTATGAGCACTGCTTGCAGCCTGTTGAGGGCATGAGTTGTTGGGCCACATCTGAGAGGCCAAGACCAAGGGCACCAAAGTTTCAGAAAATGTCTGGCAGGCCAACGAAAAATAGGAAGAGAGAGCAAAATGAGAAGCCTATGAACAAGAATGTCTAAGGTAGGTACAATTATTACATGCAAGCTCTGCAAGGGGATTGGACACAATAGGTCTAGCTGTGAGAGGAGAAATGGGCAAGCACAGCAAACATCAGGGGCCAGCCAAGATCAACAATCTCATGTTCCAAGTGTTGGGAATTCTGCATCAGCTGCCCCTATTCCCCTGGTAATATGCACTACCACTAGTATATCCTATTAGTTATTACATAGTTTATGCACATATGACATTGCAGGATATTATTCCTAGTTCACAACAGAGCTGGGCAAAAACAGATAGGAAGGGAAAGGCTAGCTACCCACCTGCTCAGACCAAAAGGAGCTGCACTGGGGTAGGAATCTTGTACTCAGAGAGGACAGGGATAACTATTCAGAATGTGGGTTCATCTGTACGTAATTACATAGCTTGATTTCCAATTACTTGCATTTGGCAAAGTACTAACTTCTAGCTGAATACATCTGTACCTACAGCCTGACATGCCGAATCAGAGGATCATTATAACATCTGCTTCTGCCAAAGTTAATACAACTCATGATGGTTTTGCTTCTATGAACTTGGAGACAATTGTGCCATGTGCAAGGGCAAAGCCATGTGTTAACATCCAAGTGACCTCTAGTTCTGCTTCTGGTGAAGCCAGAGCCCAGGCACCTCCCTGCCAAAGGAAGAAGCTAACTCCAAGCAAGATGAAGAAAATGTGTAGTTCAAAGCTTGCAAAGCTTCTGGGTATACCAACTAATTAGTGATGTCATAGCTAGAAATGTCATTTCCAGACTTGGTGTTTTTTCATGTGTTGTCATGTATTTGCCAAACTTGTAATGTTGAATGATTTTCAAACTTCTTGTCCATGTTATGTCATTCCCAAACTTATGCAATCCGATGTGTTGTGAACTACTTTGTGTTGTGCTTGTCAAGTATTCTCATATGCATGTACATACTCTAGTCACATACACATACCACATTACAGAAAATGGAAAATGCAAGGAAACATTGTGCCAAACCGACAGACAATGAAAAATAGGGAAACATTCAAGTATTACCAAACTTTTGCCATTCCAATATTCATACATTGATACATCATGCAGGAGATTACATGATAGGGCAATTTCAGTTTCATGCCATACACATAGTACTGGGGATCCTAGTATTAACTAACATTACAACAAAAACACCAAACAAGAATAATATAATTCTTCTCTATTTCTCCAGCTTTGCTACCCAAGCACCGAGTCCAACTAGTGAAGCTTCTTGTTCCCTCAATTTGGCGGTCAGTGCCACAACACACTCTTCATGCCTCGACTTAACCTCGCTCAACTCTTGTATTGCATCGGAAATGCCTTCACTAAGCTCACTTTTCTCCTTCTTCAAAGCCCTAACAACATCACGCAAGTCCAGTAGTACATGTCTCAAGAAAAGGGTTGTCTCATCGTTAGACCATGCCCTAAACTTATAGTCTCCAACCTTCAAATACCAATCACAAATGATGAAACCCTAAAAAAACAAATCAACCAATTCGCGAAGAAGACTAACCCACGCTCGCATGCATGTCAAGTACCTCCGTGCCGGGTTGGAGTCGCTCCATGAAATCCACCTACCTGCCTTCTCCCCACAGTGGCAAAGGATAGTTGGAGCGTACTCCAGCGGTCGCTCTCTGTACGAGATAGGCGATGTGGAGGGACCATGGACCGCGCCGATGGAGGGTACACTTCATGCCGGCGACCTCGAGCTACCAGAGCTCGCCATGGCGCTGCCTCCACTCATCGGGGAACACTAAAGAAAAGAAAGACGCTAAAAAGAAGAAGGATTAAGTACATTGTTCATTCCTTAACTCTTGCTCTAGTTTAAAGTTAGTCTCTGAAGTTCAAAACCGGATACAACATATACTCGTAGTTTTTAAACCGTGCAAAAACCGTCATTTGACCCTTTTGAGGCCGGTTTTATGCCACGTGGTTCCAATGTGGACGCTGCCTCGGAAACCATTCCTACTTAGCCTCTGAAGAACGCACCGTTAGCCGCCGCACTCTCTCAGTCTCGCTGGCGGGGGATCAGGGTTTCTTTAGCGTCTTTCTTTTCTTGAATCTGCTGCGCTGCTGCATGCAACCCCTCCGCCCGTCACCTAGCTTGCTAGCTAGTAATACTAGACTAGTATAGCAACAGAAGAGAACCATGAACAACATGTACGGAGCCCATGGCGGCCATGAAGGAGGACATGTCTGTGGATTCCATCTCCTGCTCCCTCTCCACCACCGGCGGCTCGATCCGTCGTCGTTGGAAACCTCGAGCCCACCCACCGCCATCCATCCAATTAAGCTTCGCCCACGCCCGTTGTCGCACGTCGCGTCAGCGAGGTTTCCCGGGGTCGTCATAAGTCTTTCCATGACAAACCTTTTCTTCTGAAACCGTTGCCAAACAACCTCTCACCTCACGCGAAAATCCCGAGCAGCCATCGCCGGAAACCTCGCGACCACAGTAGGAGTAACTAGTACGTACTGCTTTACCAAAGTAAGAGGGACCTCTAGACTCTAGGCTCTAGCTAGGCATCCCCTATATACATATAGAGGGAGTATCTATCTCCTTTGAAGGAAAAAAGGATTTTTGTTTTTTTTTTTAAAAAAAAGACCGTTTGACTGCCTTTCGATGAAAGCTGCATGCCACCAATTCGTGAATGAAAAGATGGAACCTTAAGTAAAGAAGCACATTGGGAAAAGCATCTTTTATTTTTATTTTTTGCGAGAAATATGCCTATGTTTCTTTCAGAAAGAAGGAAACGGCAGGATTGATAGAAGTACGGGAACTGACAAAATGAATGTAGGACAGTTCAGGAACTAGTATCTCTGTAATTTGAGGAGGGCCTTTGCCAGGCTTGATCGAACTATAATGTTCACCGATCATCGTGTGATGCCATTCCATCTGCACAAACTACTGGTACCAATTAATTATCGTATGGCATCTCTTTCAACTGTCATCTTGCTTTCCAACAAAGAATTTTTTTTGTTGTTGTGGAAAACTAGAAAATATAATAATAGTAATAGTTCCCCAAGGAAGAAATTTATGAGAGCGATACCAGTACCAGCATCAACATCAGTCTAAGAGACTGTGCATGTGATGTGCAGATGGGAAAAACTGACAAGTCCAAGGGTTGAATCAAATCCCCTGCTTCTCTGGAAAACAACTACTACTCGAAACAAGTCAACTAGGGTGCAGCGCTGGGGGTGGATGGATCACCAGGCCTACTAAAACTCCGGATAACTTGCATGCATCAAACCGCTGAGGGGTGGAGCAGGTCACGTCAAAATGGTGAGACAGATCTGATCCAACCATCTGGAAAAGCACAGCAAGCAAGCAGTCAGTAAACAAGTGACCAATAGCATGCAGTACATTGCATCTTAGCCTTTGCTTTTGCTTTTAGTTTATTGATGCAACCAAGTGAAGAGCCAGTAAAGGAACATGAGGGAGAGCAATGGTCTTGTAGATCATTAATGGGGCATAAGCTGCGCGAATTGCAGCAGAGGAAGGATAAATAGAAAACAATTCATACTAGTTATTACTAAGCCAGTGTTTAATTACTGGTTCAGATCATCACTTCACTGTCATCCGAGTGGCCAACGGTGGCTGGTTTTAAGGAAAAACAATCAGCCTACAATTGGCGCGATATGCATGATATATCGTCGGCTTCCACAACTTGATCCGAAAGTTTTATGTAAAAATATATCTGCATTTTCATTGTAAATAAAACGCAGGAATGTTATGAGATCGTACCTGCAAGGATTAAGCATGCATGTCGCTTCAGGCTCCTTGCCTAGAATCATTTTTGGTTGTGGCCATCATCTTTACTGAGACTCCAGTCAACTGGGCTTGAGGAAGAAGCATCTTCATTAGCAGTTCCATCAACCACACCACTAGCAACTTGGTTCACTTCTTCGGAAGCACCATTGGTGGCACTTTGCACAGGTGATGTGATTGTGGTGCCAAACAGCTGCATGCTCCTCACTTCGTCAGGAAGGTCAGATGGATGCATGTTCACTGAGTTGTTGGGTGGAGATTCATTTTCAGGATTCACAATCTCAGAGGAGCCACCACTCAGGCTGCCACCACTCAGGCTGGGTGGTGGAATCTGAAGATCCCCTGGGAACAGTAGCTGAGTTGTGAACATTTTAGCGGATGAAGAGGGTACATCGGTAGGGCCATTATGCCTGGCTCCCTGCATGCCCGCAGGAATGGGTGAGCCCAGTAGTATCGCCATGTTCTGACTTTCTGGTCCCGTCAATGGGTCAGCAATGGCGCCAGTTCCAGAGCACAGAGGCGGAATGGCTTCAGAAATCCTAAGCCTCTTCAGAAGAGGAGGGTATCCAGCAAGTTGGACTTGCCAAGCATTAACGTGGCTGCTTTTTGCTGAAGACGATGACGTGGAGTCATTCCAGTCTATCTGCAGATACATCAAGCAGTAATTTCATAAAGTCAGATAAGAATAGGCAATGCAATAGTAAACCAAACAGAGCAACTGCATCTTCACTCGAGTGGAGACGCCAAGGACATGGGGACCCTAGTGATAATTACATAAAGAACTAGAAAATATATCAGATCAGTCGGTATAGTTACTGTTGAAAAATCAAGGATCGGATGGAAGCAACAACATAAAACACTGAAGAGGGCACTAGCTTCTCTTCACAGATTTGTCAAATATTTACAGCTTATTAGGATGTGAAAGAACACAGCTCAAACTAACTTGGACTTCCATGACTGCGAGGGAGGAACCAATGACACATACTTTGCTTTACTTCAGCAAGTTTCACATTTTTCGCGATTTCAATAAAAATAATACTGGATACAATACAGCGCATGGCAAAACTGGCATGACTTGGTGTATTAACACCAAAGGTGAAAGTGCACTCGTAATCCCAGATCAAATTCGATGGAGGTGCCACAGGAAACATGAGGAGAGTCAGATGAACAATCGATCGCGTCGGCTCTCAGTCCTATTGGAAACAGACAAGTGAAGCCATCCGACAGAGCAACCACCACCAAACCCACATTATAAAAAAAGACGACGAGACTGAATAATCAATCGATCGACAGCAGCAACCCTACGCGTACAACAAATCTAAGCCAAAAGTACGAGTGATCGAGTACCAAGGGTTTTTATTAGTCCAAGACTGTTTGCTACTCGTAACCTAGCTAGCAAAACACTAACAAGCTAGGTGAACGCATGGCATGGCAGTGCCGAACCAAACAGACTCTCGATCGATCACATGCACTCGCTGCTTGGACAATCAACACAAAGCATAGATGTATTAGCGGATACCTCGAGCATGCGCCAGATGGTGGAGGGATCGACGGCCTTGACAGTGCCGTTGGCCCAGTCGGAGCGGCGCGAGTCCTCGGCCTCCATGACTTGCATGCGCACCTGCACCCCGGGCTCCCAGCCTCCCTTGTTGATCGCGTCCTCCACCTCCTTGCGCGGCACGACGAACTCCCCCGCGCCCTGCCTCGGGTAGTAGGTGACCGTGAACGTGCTCCCCTCCGCCGCTTGCCGCGCCGCGTCCAGCACCTCCTGGGGCGGGACACGCGCCCGCGCGTTGCGGAGCGGGCCGGCGGCGTGCAGCGAGACGGGGTACCTGGGCGCGCGTCGCACCCCGACGAGCAGCTCGCCGTCGGGACGGCGCATGAAGACGACGGTGTCGCCGGCGACGAGCAGCTTTGCGTTGACGAACTTGGTCCAGCCGGTGGTGAGGAGGTGGCGGCGCGGCGTGCCGCGGTAGATGTGGCGGAACTCCCAGGCCTTGCCCCGCAGGTCCCGCATGAGGAGCTTCTGGACGGGCGGGTCGGCCTCGAAGTCGAGCTTGGGGAAGATGTAGTCGGCGCAGAACCTGGGGATGGAGAAGCCGCCGCCGTTGTTGGCGTCGCTCTGCGTGAGCTGTTTGGCGAAGTAGCTGAAGGCGCCCTCCATCTCCGCGTGGTTGGGGTTGGGGTTGGGGTTGGCGTCGACGGGCTCTGGCTCTGCGGGCGGCGGGCCGCGGTGGGGGCCCGGGAGGAGGGAGATGGTGGCGTAGGGCTCGTCGGTCTTGGCGTCGGCGAAGAGGTGGACGGCAGCGACGGTGCAGGGGAAGAGGTGGGGGAGCGGGAGCGGGGCCGGGAGAGGGGCGGGGCACTGCTCGGAGTGGCCGTGAGGGAAGTAGAAGACCTGGGAGCCGACGGCGGGGAGGCGGGACAGCGGGACGGCGCAGGCGAGCCAGACGAGGGGGTCGAGCGGCGGGGCGGCGGGGGGCTGCGCCATTTGAGGGGTTTTAGGGTTTGGGAGGCTGCGAGTGGCGCGGGAGAGGAGATGGGAGGAAGGGAGCGGACGGGGCAGGAGAGGAGATGGATCGATCGGCATCGATTGATTCTCTTCGCGAGATAAATAAAGGGCGTCGCTTACATGACAAGCGGTTTTCGGTTGAGTTGGTGGCCTCAAATGACACGACACGTACGGAAGGAAGGAAATAAACCTCCAGCCGAGAGCTGCTCTGCTCTGCTAGTGGACGATACGATACTATTGAGAAATGATTGAGAGAAAAAAAGGTCTTCTTTATTCTGATTTTGTACATGTATATATACATGATGAAGGGATGGTAATAAAGTAAAGGGTGTTATGAAAGGGTGGCAATAAAGTAAGGGGGTGTAAGTTACAAATAATGTTTTACACATTAGGCATTGTTTCACAACACTCCCCTTTGGCTAATATGTCTTCATATGATCTTCTAATTCATCATCTTGGAAAAACTCCTCCAAAAACTCTGTAGGGGAAAAATATGAGGAGAACCGATAGAATAGATATGCCATGAAAAACTCCTTTAAAACCCAGTGGGAAAATTTAAGGAGAAAAGTTGATATGGCATATATCTGTTCATATCTTCCTAAAACCCCTGTGAGGAAAAGAGATATATTAATGATTATGTTGTCATATTGCCTCATTAAAAACCTTGATGAGAAACTCATAAAGGAAAAGAGTACAATATTTTATCTCGAGCAGGTTGAGTCTTAGGAGATTTCTCCCCGACATCCGCAAATCACGTAGTCTTCGCATACCAATTCCATGAACACATTTTTGGAATGCGGAAGTTGGTAATGACTTGGTAAATAAGTCATGAGGTTATCACAAGACTTAGTTTGCACAATAGTGATTTCCCACTCTCTTGCAATTCATGTGGGTAAAATAGTTTAGGTGCAATATGTTTTGTGATATTACTCTTTATGTAACCCGTTTGCATTTGAACAACGCAAAGCAGCATTATCTTCGTAGATAATGGTAGGTGATGAAATAGCACCTATATCACATGGTGTTGTATGTGATTAATCATTCTGCGAAGCCATACACATTCACGTGATGCTTCATATAATGCAATTATTTCAGAATGATTAGTGGATGTAGCCACTAGGGTCTGTTTCGAAGACTTCCAAGAGATGGCTGTTCCACCGTGTAAAAACACAAAGCCTGTTTGAGATATGGCATTATGGGGATCTGATAAATAGCCAGCATCTGTATATCCTATTAAATCCATATTTTTATTCTTTTGAAAGAATATACCGAGATCTTTAGTGCCTTGAAGATATCTAAGGATATTCTTCACTCCTACCCAATGTCTTTTGGTTGGAGTAGCGATGTATCTAGCAAGTAGATTTACCGCAAATGCAATATCCGGCCGGGTGCAATTTGCAAGGTACATAAGCGCTCGATAGATCGAGATATGGAACCTCAGGTCCCAATAGCTTTTCATTGACATCTCGGGGTCTAAATGGATCTTTCTCCCTGTCTAGAGATCGAACAACCATGGGGGTTTTCGATGGATATGCTTTGTCCATATTGAATTTTTCCAATATTTTCTGGACATAGGCTGATTGATGCACTAGAATGCCTGTATGAAGGTGCTCAAGTTGTATACCTAAGCAAAATTTGGTTTTACCCAAATCCTTCATTTCAAATTCCGCCTTAAGATGATTGCGTGCTTCATCTATATCTTGTGTGTTACCAATGATATTAAGATCATCAACATACACAGATATAATGCAAAATCCTGTTGATGATCTTTTTATGAATACACATGGGCAATCATCATTGTTGGAGTATCCCTTTTTGGTTAGGAACTCACTTAGTCGGTTGTACCACATTCTACCCGACTGTTTCAAGCCGTATAAAGACTTGTTCAACTTTACACAATACATATTGCGATTTGCGTTTGGATTCGGAATTGAAATTCCATCGGGAACTTTCATGTATATGTCCGAATCGAGTGACCCATAAAGATATGCAGTCACTACATCCATCAACTGAAAAGCTAGATGATTTTTAACTGCCAATGAGATTAAATATCGGAATGTTATTCCACTAATTACTGGAGAATATGTTTCATTGAAATCAATGCCGGGTCTCTGCGTGAACCCTTGTGCTACAAGCCTTGCTTTGTATCTCACCACCTCATTGTTTTCATTCCGTTTGCGGACGAAAACCCATTTGAAACCGACAGGGAATACTTTGGGAGGTGTATGTATCACATTGGTGAATACATTTCTTTTATTGAGCGAGGCTAACTCCTCTTGAATTGCATCCTTCCATTGGTTCCAGTCCGAGCGCTGTTTGCACTCTGCCATGGTCTTAGGATCTGGATCATTTTGAAGGTTGTTTGCAATTGTTGTGGAGAAATAAATATCGACAATTGTAGTCTTACGATCATATGATTCTCCAGAATCATTATAGTTAGTGGAAATTTCTTGGACCCCTGATGACTCAATGTTATTTCCCAAAACATTTGAGTCGGGGTATTCCGATGTCCCAGGATTAGTGATTGAATGCACTGTTGATCTAGGTTCAAGGATCCTTTGGTGTCTATCAACTTGAGGTTGATCTGTATTTACATTCTTTTGTTTCCTTTGTCGCTTGTTAGAAGCTTTATCTGCCATTTGTGTCGTACTTCTCCCCATCTTATTTTGAACTGGGAGTTGAGTGGTATTTTTCGGTACCTCCACTCTTTCAGGCACATTTCTTGCAGGATTATAGGATTTTGTGACACCTTTATAATCAGTAAATGCATCTGGCAAATTATTTGCAATGTTTTGCAAATGAATAATTTTCTGAACTTGAAGTTCAGTCTCTGTAGTACGTGGGTCTGAGGCAGGAATGCCTTGAACATTCCAATTAATTTCCTGGCATTCAGTTTGGTACTTATTGTCTCCCCCTAATGCCGGGAAATGCTCCTCATTGAATATGCAATCAGCGTACCGGGCCGTAAACAGGTCCCCTGTTAGGGGTTCGAGGTATTTTATGATTGACGGTGATTTATACCCAACATAGATCCCAAGTTTCCTGTGCGGTCCCATTGAGGTACGCTGCGGTGGTGAGATCGGTACGTATGTAGCGCAACCGAACTTTCGCAGATGGGAAATATCTGGTGGATTTCCACGTACTAATTGTAGCGGGGAAGTGCTATGATATGCAGTTGGACGCAATTGTATTAAGTCAGCAGCGTGTAAGACTGCATGACCCCAACATGATGTTGGTAAGTTGCAATTCTGTAGTAATGGTTGTGCAATGAGCTTGATTCTCTTGATAAGAGATTCTGCTAAACCATTTTGTGTATGAACATATGGAACAGAGTGTTGAACTTGTATCCCAAGAGCCATACAATAATCATTGAAGGCATAGGATGAAAATTCAGCATCATTGTCCATTCGAATTGATTGAATTCGATATTCAAGATGATGTGCTCGTAATTGGATGATTTTACCAATTAACTTAGCAAATGCATGGTTTCGTGTGGATAAAAGACACACATGTGACCATCTAGTAGATGCATCAATGAGAACCATGAAGTACCTGAATGATCCACACAATGGTTGTATAGGACCACATATATCTCCTTGAATGCGTTCAAGGAATTTAAGTGGTTCAGCTCTGATTTTAAGATAAGAGGGTCTTAAAATCAATTTTAGGTTGCACAGGAAGTGCATACAAAATCTGAGGATTCGAAATTTTGTTTTGAGATATGTATGACCAATAGAATTGCTAATAATTTTCCTCATCATTCCAATGCAGGTGGCCAAGGCGATCATGCCATGTTTGGAATGTATTAGTATTTTGGAAAATTACTTTGTATGCATAATATGTTGAGCAGATTTGATGTATGTATAGTACAATCCGGAGTTTAAAGATGGAATTTTCTCTAGTACTTGTTTGCCATATCCGTTATTTTTGGTTAAGAGTAGATATTCCTCTTTGTTGTCACTTTGGGTTTCAATATGAAAACCATTCTGACGGATATCTCTATAACTAAGTAGGGTACGTGTTGAATCGGGATACAAGAGTGCATCCTCAATCTCCAATTGTGTACCCATAGGGAGAGTGATAGAAGCGCGACCAGAGTCTACTATCGTTGCATCGCGTCCAGCGATTGTTAAAATATTTCCTTTTCTCCTTGTAAGGGTTAGGAAATATTTTGTGTCCCTAAGTATAGAGTTTGTGGTACCGCTATCCACAAGGCATAATTCCTCCTCCATTGGATTGACTCCAAAATCTATATACACAAAGAAAAGAATTTAATGAAATTCTTGAAGTAATATATAGAATACATACAAACTTTATTTTGCAATATCGAATATGTTCGATATATGATTGTAGCATACAAGCTTACAATATAGATGACAACATTATTTATATTACAACATAAAAGTACTTAGAAGCTATGGAACTAGGAGTCTATTTGAGATCTCCAAACATGTCTTGAGAATGAAATTCTTCAAGTGTATCCTCGGTGCACATGAGATCATCCTTCTTTGTAGAGGCACATGTGTCTTTGAGTTCTTGAATGAACTTTTGAGAACATCCGGCTTCTTCATCGTTGGATGTGAGATTGAAGTGTGCTTCAAATCTCTTCTATTGAGCATTCTTGCCTTGAGCCAAAGACTGGAGGTAGAGGTTCACAAGATGCTTCGGGGTGCGGCATTTCTTGGTAGGATGGTTGTAGCAACCACACTTTTGACAAATCTCCTTTTTGTCAATTTTCTTACCAAAATTGCCTTTACCTTTCTTGAATCCACTTGATTTTTGCTTCATGTTGCGTTTGTGTTTACCTTTAAAGTTCTTTGAATGGTCTTTTGAACCATTGAACTCATTGTTATTTTGATTAGCATGAACTTCAGGAAGTGGAGCAGCCCCGATGGGACGTTGCTGATTATTCTTTAAAAGAAGTTCAACATGTTTTTCTGCCTGAAGTAAAGTATGCATAAGATCAAAATAAGTTTGGTAATTTGCAGCACGCCATTGCTGCTGTAGGACCCTGTCAGATGGGAGCATTGTAGAGAGAGTCTTCTCTATTTTATCCGCATCTGTTGGTTCCTTCTCACAAAACCGCAGTTTGGAGCAAATAGTATGAAGGGCATGGTTATAGTCTCCAACTGTTTTGAAATCTTGGAGTCTAAGATGTGCCCATTCATGATTAGCCTCTGGTAAGATAATGACTTCTCATTGTTCATATCTATTTTTTAGGGCTATCCATAAAGTAAGTGGATTCTCCTCATACAGATATTCCACCTTTAAATCTGGATGTATGTGATTCCGTATTATGTTTAAAACGGAATATTTCACAATATCCGGAGGAATTTGATCTGCAGGAGGATTAAATATCACCCTTTCCAACCCACGTGTGGTGAGGTTGATCTTTAAGTCCATAGCCCATGTAGGGTAATTGGTACCATCGATAGCGAGCGGCTAAAAATCTTTGGTAGCCATTTAAAACCTACATTAAAAGTACACCATAAATAATTAATTTACATGAGGTAAATTAATGTGTATGGTATTGTTGTAATAAAATGCAAAATATGTGGAAAACAATATGAGTATTGTATTCCAAATGAATATATATACCCAAATTAAATATAACGGGTGGTTATATTTATAATACCGTATAATCACAATATTGGTGGTGAACACCAATTTATTGTATGGCATAGCGTACAACTAAATGTAGCAAAAAGGGCCATAAATTGTGATATTATGGTATTTATGTTAGGTATAATATTTCTTCCCCGGCCGCGCCATGCGCCGGCCATGTCGTCAAGGCTGTAGAAGCCTTGTTGTCTTTGCTCGGCCGCGCCATGCGCCGGCCATGCCGGGCTGCGCCGAGCGCCGGAGCTTCCCCTCCTTCGATTTATGTGGATGAAAATGCATCCTCTGCGGAGGATGCTTGTATGGGGGTGCAGATCCGAAGACCGGGACGACGGTTAGCCGCTGCGGAGGCATGCGCCGGTCGCCGGTAAGGTCCATAGCGTGGGGCCTTTGCCGGTGGGCAAACGCCGTGCGTCGCCCATGGACGACGATGAGCCGGCCGTGAGCCATGACCGGTGGCGATGATGGTGGTGGATGCCTGGCGTGGTGGTGGAGGCTCCTCATGGAGAGGAGCAAGAAGAACATGCAAGTTCTTGTGTAGGGAATCAACTAGAGCGAGGATCTGCAGAAAAGCGCTTTTGTGATTGTCACAAAATGCCATTACCTCTTGTTGCTTTCTATGTTTGCTACTTGTGTGAGAGCATCGTGCTGATAACGTATTGAAAAATGATTGAGAGAAAAAAGGTCTTCTTTATTCTGATCTTGTACATGTATATATACATGATGAAAGGGTGGCAATAAAGTAAGGGGTGTCATGAAAGGGTGGCAATAAAGTAAGGGGTGTAAGTTACAAATAATGTTTTGCACATTGGGCATTGTTTCACAACACGATACGATACGATACGTTTCCCTTCCCTTCCCTTCTCAACAAAGCAACATAGAGTGGAGAGGATATATACGTTAGTTAATCCTGTGCCTGCATGTCCTGCCTCGACATCTGATCTACCCATCGTCTCCACTTAGCCATCTTACTGTGTACCGGTAGTAACCTAGGAAACGAAAACCGACAACAAATAAGCTTCCAGGTTGTCACTCTAGCAACGTGTCAGGTGCGACAGCTACCACCTCACACCATACATGCAACGGCAGACGATAGTTGTCACCGCCACGGATCATACCTCGATAAACCCAGCCAGTAGGCGACTAACTAGTGTCACCACCGCACAACACAATTAATGCACTGTATTCAGAGGGAATTCACTACATATTTTGTGGTTTCATTAGTATTGATTCATAATCTGTTTTCCACACCACATATATTAAAGATCTCTACCTTGAAACATATCCTTGAGTATATAAAACATGTGTAGTTCATATATACGCATATTTATCTACATTCAATTATTTGTAATTGAAGCGGTTATCATCAATTACTAAAGATGGAAAGCTTGAAGTATCTTGTCCCACCATTATGAGTTAATGGCATGTTGTGGTAATTAATGACAATCACATTGTGGAACTAATATTTTCCATGAGTCTAATGAATAGGTTGTGTTCCATGGTGATGGAGACCTTGGATGTCGATGCATATCAAGATCTTGAAGAAAATGAAATCATCATGTGTTGATGATGTTCAAGAAGAAGAGATGATCATGAGTTGATCATCAAGTCAAAATAAAATCATCATGTGTTAATGATATTCAAGTCAAGAGCTTGGAGTAAATGATGCATCATGTGTTAATGCGTATCAATATCTCGAAGAAAATAAAATCATTATGTGTTGATGATGTTCAAGAAGAGGAGATGATCATGAGTTGATTATCAAGTCAAGAGAAGACACGCCATGTGTTGATTGAGATCAAGTGAAAGAATGCATCATGGGTTGATGCATATTCAAGTCAAGAACTTGAAGTAAATGGGATCATCATGTGTTGATGATTATCAAAGTTAATAACTCATACTTGAAGTAAAGATGTGCGTCATCAAGCTTCAAGAAGATGCTTAAGGCAAAAGTATGACTAACTAGGGCTAAAGATGTGTTCCTAGTCTTTTACCGGTCTTGGTGTTTGGTTGGAGACCGGTTTGGTAGTATAGGTTGCTGTAATATTAAGAGGGGTCTTGACTATTAGCTTGAGTTAGCCATGTGTTGATAGCTCGGTGTGCTTGCTCTAGCTCTCGTTAGTATGTTGCCGATATTTGCGAATGTGTTTTGCAAATAGTTGGAGCTCATGCATAATCCTTGTAGTATTTGACTTTAGTAGTTGCGAATGTGTTTTGCAAATGGTTTAAGTCCATACACCTTATTTCTTGTGGTGCGATTCTAAAAGTTGGAAATTGTGTTTTACAACTTATTGAGAATCTCACTTATAACCCTTATTTGCATCGCGCATCAACTGGCAAATGTGGTTTGCAAACTGAGTTGAAGTTAAGTGCAAAATCTCTCTCTGAGCTTTGGCGGTCTAACCGCAGGCCATTGGGTGGTCTGACCGGAATGTTCGGACTAGGCAAAGGAACGTTCGGACTCGTCTTTGTGAACTGGCGGTTTGACCTCTAGTATCGACCGGTCTGACCGGTGGTTTATCGGTCTGACAGCCATAGGTTGGGCGGTCTAACCGGTCCCTTGGTTTTGTGCTGTAATACCGCACATAAGAAATGATACTACCGGAGAGAGATAATACCAGAGTCTTTTGCGGTATGTTTATTCCAGAGAAGGCATTTTGTGGAATGCCCTCTTGTTCCCTTGAGCGGTATGACCGCACCCTTGGCGGTATGACCGGCCATTGGTTGGTGGTCAGACCGAAAGTGAGTCCAACGACTAGTTTTATAGTCGTTGGAGTTTGGCCGGTCTGACCGACCATTAGTTGGAGGTCAGACTGGTTTATCCCTGTTTTTCTGGAATCTTTACTCCAACGGCTAGTTTTCCTTGTGTGGGTATATATACCTCTTGTGGCCGATTATGGGGAAGGCGGCTGTTGCTATATTCATTCTTTGATCAAAAGAGCAAGCCTCCACACTTTTATGTGCATGTGTTGCACTTAGTGAGCTTAGAGAGTAAACGCTAAGTGTATGTGTTGCATTAGGTAGTGGATTGTGTATCTGTTTCAGCTTAGACACTTGATTTATTCAAGTGGACATCTTCGACTTGTTACTCTTGGTATTTGCCGACACCTAGAAGGCTTAGAGGAGTTCCGTCAGTGATCTTCTCAAATAAGGTTGTGAGAAGGACCGAGCGGTTGTGAGTGGTTTGGTGCTCGCCATCTTCGAAGTGGAGGAAGAACAACCCCGAGTGGATCGAGATGTTGGTTCGTGTTGGAGCCAGTCCAAGTGGTTGGACTTACCTCGGAGGTGTTTGGCTTAATTCGTGCAGTCGGTCCAATTAGTTTGGGCTTACCTCAATGTGGATTAGGGGAGACCGACAAACCTTCGAATACCACGGTAAAACATCATTGTGTCCTTGTGGTTTGTTCCTCTTGTGCTTTACTATATTGTAATTTACATTCATAGAATTAAATTTCTTACTTGTATTTGTATAAATGCTATAATTATCAATAGTCTTTGATTGTTAGTACACTTAGTTGAAACTAGTTGATTTATGTTTTAATCGGGTAAAACCAAATTGATTTATAATTCTGCATAAAACTCGGTTTTAGCAAAAAGATTTTAAAACTATCTATTCATCCCCCTCCAGCCGGTATCCTCAATCTTAGAACAGGCAATAACTGCCACCACACCCCATACAATACCTCAATAAGCCTGGTAGGCAACAGCTGTCGGCACCACAGATCATTCTCAATCAACCTCGTAGGTGACATCTGTCCACATATCCTATCTTGGTAAGTTAGGCAGGTGACAACTGTCACCACTGCACACCACACAAAGTAAGCCCGGTAAATGACAGCTGTCACCACCACCGATCCCGGTAGACGACAGCTGTCACCACCGCACACCATACGAGGTATGCCCGGTAGACAACAATCTAACAACATATCTGCCTCTTTATTGTTATGCACGCATTAGCGGCCTAGCCCAATTACGTCTCTACCACGTAGGACGGCCCAATTATCCCACTTGCGACCTGCGCCTCCAATGGTCTTCATTTTCTAGTTTTGTTGCTAGTGACATGCTCCTAGGCTCTAGATAATAATTATAATTGTTACCTACCGTAAGCGAAGGGGAAAAAAAAACACTGCAAGGATTATTATTATTATTCCTAGGTGAGACTGAAAGGTGTAAATATATAGACATACTGTGGGTTATTTAGATGGATGGAGTTATATTTTCTTTCTACAGTGAACCGTTTAATTGCAATTTTAGGCTATGTGATAGCACAAATTCCTAGGTGAGACTGAACAAAGGACACCTTGTTCGACCCACACATTGAATCGGGGACCCTTTCACAAAAACAGTCACACATCTGCAAAAAAACTTCAGTCTGTCTCTAGGACTGATGGTCTCATATATATCCAATGCACCGACAATCCAGCACAAAATCTTTAGCTACATCATAAAGCTATCACCGACGTAATGACTATGATAATATGCTGAAATGGAGGATCAAAATATTTGCTCCTCTAGAGAAAACAAACAAACGAGGATTTTATAAATATAGCATTTCCTAATGTTTATGACACTCTTTGGGCACACTCATAAATATTTTTCAAGAAATAATAAAAAAGAAAGGAACTTTGATGTTTCCTAACTTCTGATTATTTGTAGCCTTATTCCAGGATGTCCGGAATCGTACCAAACATGAAACAAACCAGGTGTCATATTCGACAACAACTTCATGCTCTTAGAAGCTGTACAAAACAGTTTTTTGGTCGAGTACCGCATAGTCGGGTCTGTTTTAAACAGCAACCGAAGAAGTTATCTCCAATTTAAACTAGGGTATTAGTTGATTAACTTCGTATTTTGTTGGGATCTCCTCTCAGTTATCGTAATGTGAGACCCCGGTTTATCCGACTTGTAATGCTTAACCATCCATTCGGTCCTAGCATCATAAAGTAGATAATCCGAGACTCGAGATATATATACTTCCCAGAAATGAAGTATACACACATCTTTACAAAGTTCATGCATCAATTCCATTCATTCACATAGAACCGAAGCAAGAACAGGACAGAAGATAACATAGATAAAAGATAGATATTACAAAAGAACGGCCGACCGGCCAAATCCATACATAGACCAAAGAAATAAACAGCGGAAGCAAAAGTGCCATAAGATGGCCATAAAAAAAAGAGCCGACCAGTGTGCCTTTAACCTACAAGGCAACCGACCGGACCGCCAAGCTAGCCGCCAAACCCGAAGCACATCTCACAAAAGTGAGGCCCTTGGGGCTCACCTTCTTCCCCTGCAAACAAAAGCAGCCGGCAAAAGCCGGTGAGTACTTTGAATGTACTCGCAAGACTTACATGTGGAATAACAAACATGTACATATACTATATGCAAGCTTAATCAAAAGTAGGTTGTATGTTTCATTTTAGCATAAAGCAAGTTTTCATTTGCAATAATGTAATAGATTGAAGGCAATGTTAATCAAATCTGTTTTTAATGTTCAAATAGTAGCAAAAGACAACAATATAACAGTAGATAGGGAACAGCAACAATCCTGGAAGTGACTACGACCATTAGCCACCACAACAATAGCATGAATTACCCATTCATACCACTCATGTCAAGTTTTAATCTTGAAAACAAAGGTTGCAGTCTAACTCTTGGAAGACCTCCCCAAGCGTGTCCATAACCTAGGACGAGGCTATTCGAATAGTTTTATCCCTGCAGGTGTACCAACTTACCCACATGTCGGACCGCCTTTTTGCCACATGATTAAGCACACTGCCTTAGGTATGCCGGCACGGCTAAGTCCTACGAGATGTTTACAATATTATGTATTAACTTCGAGTCGTCCGTATGGATAGAAACCCATACGTTGTGTCGGGGTCGTGGCCCAGCCTCGGACAACTACCCGTCACGGGTAAAGCCTTGGACAACTGCGACGCCCCTCGAGGTGGAGAACCTTCACGGCAATCCCCACCACCGCACACCCAACACCCACACCAGAACACATACCACGTTTCCCACGATACACACACAAAACCTTTCCTCCTGCGACTCGGAGATAACACACGCCAAAGTACTAAGTCAAGAGGGGTCTCATATAACCCTCATGTGGTTAGTACGCAATAGTGCTTGGTTTAGTGTAACAAGATGTTCGGTCCTTGATGACTTGGGCACCATTCCGATCACACCCAAAAACACCACACCAACATACCATTATGCCCAAGTCCAAATCCGTTTTCATTTTTCAATTTTTGATTTGCAAAATTAACAAAGCACAAAGTGCTTGACATAATGGAAGAATAATAGTTTTTGTGTGATCAAGACCATCGACTAAGCCGGTGGTCGCCCAAAGCTACCGAACTAAGCATGGCTAAGCATTTTCCAATCGGAAACTACTAAGTGATCCAAGTCCCTCCATCGGACTCGACCACCAAGAAATCACCTAAGCTCATGGTAGTAGAGGATAAACGAGTCTTACAGATTATGCAACTATAGGACGCTAACCATAATTTGACAACAAAATAGCAATGCATACATACGAGTTAAAATCAATATCGTAGACTTGAAAAATAATGGGATTAACATGATCAAACTGCTTGCCTGCTTGCGGTGGGTCAAGATGTTGCTGGGAATCAACAATATTGTCGATGTGCTCTTCGGATCCTAACGAGAAAGCGAAAAGCAATCGATAAGAACGAATAAAATGCAAGGACTCAACAGCAAACTTTTTTCTTCAAAAATTCTGAAAATCTTACCGAAGCAAGGTACTGATTTATAAAGAATTTAGCAACAAGAACCAATTGATTTGGATTCTTAATGCCAAAACTACGACCGAAAGAAGGTCTTACGACCAGGTAGTGGTCGTAGCAGAACCTACGACTGAACAATAGTCGTGGAAGGATTGGCGACCAGGTAGTGGTCGTAGAAGGACGTACTACTGGGTACTAGTCGTAGACAGACTTACGACTAGGTACCATTGGTAGAAGCACTTACGACCATGGCGTAGTCGTAGCAAGTCTTACGACTAGATACAAGTCGTAGAGGAACGTATGACCACGCCATAGTCGTAGTGAGACTTACGACTATGGGGGTGATTGTAGGAAAACTTATAATCACTCGGTAGGCCTTTTCCTTATAAATATAAGGGGGGTACTTCTGGCGACTACGGGACGACCTATTGACCCATTACAATCCTACCTAGGGATGGCAATCGGTGCGGCGACCATGCAGGTAGTGCTCGCCATAACGCATACCGCGACCGAATTCCCACGGTATACCATGATGACGACGGCGAAAAACCTCGCCCATACCGTCGCGCATGGTACCGTCGCCCGGTACCGTCGCTCACGGTATACCCGTTACCTGAATAATGCATCGCCGCCTGTGGGTACCAATCGCTTGCGTACATGCTCGTTACCCACGAGCAATGCATACATCAAATTCATTATAATTCACACATCAATGGTGCATCACACATTCAACAACTAATAAAGTTCATCACAATTCACATATCATGTTCAACAAGACAACTAATCAAGTTTAACAAATAAAATACAAATTGACATAGTTTCTTACACATGTGGGTAGATTACGGATGTATCCGAAGCGGTGCACGTGGAGCTTACCCATGCCCATACCCGTTTACCCGATGGGTAAAGAATTGTTCCCGTTTTCATACCCGTGGGCAAAGAAAGACGCTCAAACCCGCCTCCATTAGGGTATTCGCCCGCGGGCACACGGGTAATCGGGCACAATTGCCATCCCTAATCCTACCTCTGGTCGAACGACTGCTACGGATCGGTCGAATTCGACCACGCGGCGCGCTCCGCACACTTTGCCGGCTGCTACGCTTCCCGACTTCTCGACCACGTGGCGCCACCAAGGGCGTGGATGAGCGTCTAAAAGTTCAATGGTCCTACCGGCGGCCAGTACGGGTCGGAGTATGGCTGCGACGGCGGTACAACCACGGAGTGCGGCCGAGTAGGTACGGCTCGGGAGAACCCCCGAACGACGATACCCAAAAGAACAACGAAAACACACCGAAGCTCCTACAGGGCAATGCGAACTCACCGGAGCTGAAGAACGACCAGAGACCCACGGAGTGGCTCCGGCGACGAGTATCCGAACGGCGGCGGTAAGGTTCTCGCTAGGCCACAGCGACCTGGGCACAGAGAGAACCAAACTGCGTGAGAGCTAAGCTCCAAAGAGTAAAGGGGGAGCAGAGGGGGCAAGGACTCGAAGAAGAAAACCCCCGCTGCACCGCCTCCACCGAAGCTCCTCACTCAACAATGGCGGTCGAAGAGATTGCGAGGAACTGCAGCTCAAGCAAGCTGGTGAGTGCTAGCTGGAGTTGCGAAAGTGCTAAAGGAAGCCAAGGGTGAAGCAAAGGAGTTTAAATAGAGCAATGGCAGTGAGCAACGGCCGGGTTTTTCAGTCGGGTCAACACTGCTATGAGAGCAGTTGAGAGCGATGGGAGCAGTTGAGTCATGTCCTCTCGAGTGATGGCGCGACAGCATTTAATGCGCCGAGCTAACCATTTAAAGGTGGACATAGAGTGGATCGCACGCCATCGCTTTTCTCCTCCGCGCACGCCATGGCGAGCTCACGCGCAGACAGAGGAAGGAGACGACTCGTTGGTCGTCGGATTGAAATCGAACGGCTGGGCTGGATCGAGCGGATTGAAACGATCCCAGCGTTCGGCTGGTCGAAGACCGTTCGATGCCGATCCATCAGTTGCGTTAGATCGGGTGGATTAAAACGACTCTATCGTTCGGCTGGTCGAAGACCGTTCGATACCGATCCAACGGCTCACGACCCTGGCGCCCGAACGACCGAGTTGGTACAGTTAGTGGACTGGACCGAGTTCAGTGGCTCGAGCCCAAGTCCGACATCGAACCGAAGGAATAGTGAAGCCAGTTAGGGTTTGAATTTGAACAATTGATTTTTGGAGAATTATTTAAGGTAGCAAGCAAGCTTCAAAAATTACAAAATTTTAACTGGAGTTTGCTGACAACCGGAGGAATCTCATATGAAATTTTCAGAGATTTTAATGTACTGAATTTTCCTTCAGAAATTCCAGAAGGTGGAAGCTATGGTTTGACCAAGTTTTGACTCGCCTCCAGAAATTATCAAATAATTTCTAAAAATCATGAGATAATTCAGAGGTGCTGCCAAGCCTCCTTAGAACTCAGGGAAAAGATTTTCCAGAGTTTGGCACAAGATCTATGACCAGGAGGTTTTGGGTTTGGAGTCAATTGAGGATTCTGATTGCGATTTCCATAATTTCTTAATCACGAATTACAGAAATGATCAATGGCTTCAAGATGCAAGAAAAGTTTTAATTTCTCCTGATTTTCTTACATTTGCAACACAAATCCATTTTTGAGACGTTACACGTAAACTACACAAGACTCTTGGTGAGAAAAGGAAAACACATCGACACTATTCTGGTGAACACTGCATGATGCTGTCAACTCAAACAAGGGTCTCAGTTAATTTCGAAGGGGGGCAGGACATTGTATAACTAACCAGTGGTTTACATGCACATTATACATACTCTCGTTCGACTTGTTGATACCGCTATTTTCACGATCATGATGTTCCTGTGTGGTGAGGAAATCGAGTTATGTAGCTTATTTACACAACCAGTTTCTTTCTCCTATGTACTGAAAGTATAACAATATTGCAGCCTTGATGCCAGGCTGAAAGGAATCATGTTGCCACCAAAGGCTCTCACGTTGGCTTAAAAGCAGTAAGTACCTCCTGGAACATCTCCAGCATCAGCTCTCGATCTGCATGGAGGAAGAAGCTATCGATCTCATCTCTGACATCGTAAATCTTTCCGAAATCAAACAAGTAGGTAAGGCACCCTTTCTTCAGCTTCTCCAGCTGATACAACCACGCAATGTGAAGCCGCTCGAGGACGTTGCCTGAATTGAAATCCTCCAGGAGGCTCTGCTCGCAACAGTCTTTGATGCTGGAAATGCTATATTTGTTCGCAGCTGCAAGTAGCGAAAGTCGATGCTTCCAGAACTGGTCTTGCCTTATGGTTCCGTAGATGTAGCCAAGAAGAGCTGAGCAGGATTCAAGACACATGTCATCTATATCGATCGTGGAGGATTTCTTCTCCTTGAGATCATGCAGGAACATTCGCTCAAACACAGGAGAGCATGCTGAGAGGATGGCCATGTGGGCCTTGAGGACACCATCTGCTGTGTTTATCGTCACATCAGTATGGATTGACTCTGTCATCATGCGCAAAAGGCATCGGAGAATGCTGCTGCTTGCAACATTCTGCACCATACCCTCATTAGGCCAAATTGACGGAGAAGATTCAGTAGCCTGTGATCATACTAAAAGATGTTAGCATAGCAGCATTACATACAATCTAGCACTAAGCAGCAGCACCTGTAATATATCTCCTAAGCAATCAGAGTTACTAGTATGTTGTCCTAGAAGGCAGCATTACATACAATCTAGCACTAAGCAGCAGCATCTGGGATTATTAGTACTCTCATAGTTATTGGGAAAAAGAAAACAATACTTGCATTGTTACTGGCAATCTTGAGGTCCAAAAACTCGACATGAATAGTAAATCGTCCATGGAACACCGTATCAAGCTGCCATGCGAAGTCCTCGCTGGTACGAAGCAGCTTCTCATGAACTGTGGTTGAAAGGACATTAACAATGAGACTGCAAAAAATGCTAAAGGGAATGTATCTAAAAACATATGGCCCAATACGACTGCATAACTTCACTTAATTCATTTCTACAATGTTATATTGGGTAGATAGTTATAGCAAGAAACTGGCTACCTGCTATTCCTTGATGATGACAACATGAATCTCTAAGTCCTTTGTAACATCAACAAGCTTGGAATTGTTTGCTGGTCAGCAATTAGCTTGTGCTTTGGTAAAAAAATCTCCATGCTAAAAACCCATTCTAAAAGGGAATATTTCATCAAATCGGTTTTTTTTAGCTTAGGAAAGCGTACTCAAGCTTCCAGTTATTTCTTTTCAAGAGCAGCTTCGTTAATCAATGTGATTCTTTGGAAATACCATAACCTTTTTGTTTTCATTCCAACACCTTTTGCCAGGAGGAATCCGCCTAGGAAGTGTGATCTGACCATTTGTACTCATAACTGCATAGCCACTTGAATCGTGAATGGGCACTGAGGCATGACAAAGAAACAAGAAGATATTTTGCCTACGCTCCTACAGCATCCTAATTCCTGTTTCGTAGATCAAAAGAAAACTAACCAGCCATTCAACCGTAGCATTTCTGACTAGACAATACCGGAATGGGTAGTCTAACCGCCTAGCCAGAACCGCTCCAATCCCACGGGATCGAATCAAATTCACACAACAACCCCATACCATGACATCATCACAATTACGCGCATAGGCCTTAGTCACTCGTCAAAGCCTTCAATGCGCCAAGAATTGTAACTTGAGTGGCCAGTGAGGAGGCATCGCAAGCGTGTAGAGAAGCGTACCAGGGGAGTCGCAGGTGCGGCGAGTCGGGCCCGTGGAGGAGACGCGAAGCACGAAGCGTGCGAGGGGCGGCTGCTCCTTGGACAGGCGGCCCGGCTCCGGGAACAGCCGTATGTACATGGACCGGCTCTTCTCCACCGACATGTACCTAGATATGCCATCAAATTCGCAAGTCGGCAGCATCAACTCGCGATGAAATTTAGCCAATTAAAATCGAATTGGCGTTTAGTTTGGTAAAACTGGGTGCAAAGAGGGTAGAAAAGTGTGTTGTTTGGAGCGGGGGAATTGGGGAACGATCGGTACCAACCAGTTCCAGATGCCGAGCTTGAAGGGCTCGGAGCGGCGGTAGGAGCAGGGCCCGAAGGTCTCGATGCGCCATTGAGCGAGGCGGGAGATGGTCTCGACGCGGGAGTCCGGCGAGCTCATGGCGCTGCTCATCGCCGGTGGGCGGTGGTGCCTCGCCGCTCAAGGTTTTGGGTGTCTCACTCCTATACGGTCGCCCTGCTGCTGAGTCCCAACTCCTTTTTTTTTTTTAACCGCGCGTCGACCGTCGGATCGAGCCGAGCGGAGATCAAGGCGCGCCGAAGGAAGGCTTTAGACATGCAACTTTCCCCTCCCCATCTCGCTCTCCCAACTCCCTTTTCTCCCGGGCCAACTGAATCCGCCGGCGCAGCCCAGGCCCGCTACTCCTGTGTCTCACCATACAAGCATCCGGTTAGCACCTCCGCTTCCGATCCCAACAATTTCGACGGCATACCTCACCGCTAAGCACGGTTCTTGATCTGTCGCGTTAGTTTGATTCGTGGCAACAATTATCTTACCATGAACTAGTGTATGAGTTACCTCCCTTGCTAGCTTTAGTTATCTTCAGATAGAGCTTGAAAAAATAGCAGACAAAAACTGCCACTCCACCCCAAATATAAAAGTCCATAATAGTAAAATTAAAGTACAAATTGTACGTGTTAAAGACAACATCTCAATTAAGAAATTACAAAATAATTTAACTCGATGAGAAATAATTAAGAAAAAAAAAATACAATTTAACTCGACGATTCTCTGTGCCTTGGAAGCACATGTGTTATTTGAACCCTAATGTGCGCAACCTTTGTGCATTAGTGCAGTCCCTACCTTACCCTCGGTCTTCTACTCTCTGCACTGAGGAGGTTTCTACTAAAATACACTTACGCATACATAAAGATGGTTATTAGAATTTGAATCCTGGTGAATGAAGTTATAAACTCATAACTTCGGCACCTTATAAGAGGTGGTTCCCAAATATAAATTATGTGATATATACATCATCTTCCTATATAGGATAAAGAGGTATCATCGTACGATTTAAGTAGTATACGATTCTGTAAGTACTATATTATATATATATAGAGGAAAATGGTTTGGTACTCTGAGTATGTCTCGCTTCTCATATACCACTTAAATCGATGATAATACTCTTTATCTATTATACTCCAATGATGATTACAAAATACTCCAAAGTGAGTTCTATGAAAAATTCATGAAAGTCCACTTTTATAGAAAATTTGTGTGTATACTTTTGCTTATATATGAAAAGGTATATGACAAAATAAAGGACTCTAATGAAAAATTTCAATCAAATTGCACCGAGTATCTTATAATTGGTATTTAAGTATCAAAATGATAAAGAAGTATAATATATTTATTTAAGTGGTATATTGTAGAGTATGTACTATTTAACAGTGTCATATATATATATATATATATATATATATATATATATATATATATATATATATATATATATATAGTATAAGAACACTTAGGTGGTATTCACACTTTTTCAGAGGTGGTATGTACAATTTTTTAAATATACTTCTTTTTAATACGAATACAAAGATATTTACAAAATATGCTAAAAATTATAGACTCTCTTACAAATCTTTCATGTAATTCGTATTAGAGTATCTTATAATTAATGTTGGTGGTGCGGTGTCTATTGAGTAGGGAAAGCTGATGAGTTGGGTGGAGGAGGGACGCGTCGATCAGTCGACGGGTGGAAAAGGGCGCGCCGTAAGGCTATCGCGCGCGATAGATTCGAAACGACAGATGGACAGATCAGAGCACCCAGTGCCAGTTCCCATCGGTAGACTAGAACGGCAACACGGGTGTCTGGAGTCCGACATTACAATTCTGCCGGGTTATATATCCTTGCCTCTCGCGTGCATCGTTTATAAAAATAGAAATACTCCAAACATGGTAATGATGCTACAACCACTTGGCAACTCCCAACGGACAGCGCAAAGACCAACAGAGGAAATTTGCAAAACTTTGAACTGACGATGGGCCCGCCTCTTACACCAACAGCAAAAGCTCACCAGCTTAGATTTCCCGGCTTTACTTGCATCATCTGATCCAATGCCGCCTCAATTTTATGTCTGGCCCTAAGGCCACCTCCTAACAACCACACCATGTATCCCAACAAGGCAATAATTACAACCATAGTTTGAGCCTGCAAATTTGAATTAGGACTAGCGACCCAAGCAAGTTTGTTCCTCCTTACCAAAATGCATGGCTCTTGAATTTTTCTGAAACCAATCATGGCTCTTGCCTTCAAGCCTGTGTCCTCACCCCGGCTATGCCTTCAGAATAACAAAATCCATGTCCTCTGCCCCCTTCTTACATGAACCAACCTGTGTCGTCACCACTGCTGAAGGACCCCATGATATCACTATCATCACCATCCCCTTCACCCATAATCTCCAGCAGTCCCCCTCCCCCTTCAAAGTCACCTTCGTCGATGAACTCAGCATCATCATCACTTTCATCCCCACTGTCAACATCGTCGTCGCCACCGCCACCATCGCTGCTGTTACCTAGATCATCATCAGAATCTGTATCCCCCTCGAGCGCTATTTGAGCCGCAAGGTCAATACCATCATCTGAGTCATCGTCATCGTCATCTTCCTCCTCTGTGTCACCTGCATCCTCCGGATCTGAATCATCATCAGTTGGTCGCTTCCTGCCAACTTCAAATAAGCGGGCAGAAGAGAACATCTCCTCATGATCATCCATTGCAACAACACCAACAAGAGAATCATTGGGCTCAGTAGCAAGATCAAGGACACCACGGTCAATTTGGACAGTTGCAATATCTGAGTAAGTCACAGCATCAATCGTGCGGAATGCAGGGAACAGAGGATGCCTGACCCTACGAGTGTTAATGGATGATGTTACATCATCAAGATTACGCCTGAGGATGGCATAGATAACATCCCCCCTGCCATTGAATTTTATTACCGTCTGGTCCAGGGAAGGGACACTCCTCAGAAGCTTAAATTTCCTCAGATCCCACACCTCCGAATTTAGGATCACCTGCAAAAAAAAAAATTGATGACGGAGATGAGAACTGAGAAGACAAACACACTAGGAACGAATTACTCTCAAAATATTGGCAAGTATAACAAATGATTTAATAGGAAAATCAGGAAAATCAAACCCATTTAGTACAGCACAATCATTACCCATGTACACTTCTAAGCTTGCACCCACTTTAGAAAACTAAGCAATCAAATGCTAAAGATCCTTCAGCGCAGAGAATACTATAAGCTATTACCCATATGCATCATTATTCTCCATGGCAAGTGAAATTTCAGTGCAATGTAATACCTTGGTGATAGTTTTCTAACTTGCTAGCTCCATGCACTTCTCTTATTCTACTCAAACATGTTTTCGCAGACTAATTATCGAGGTCCTTTATGTGGCCAGAAAGATAAGATTAAGCGCCCCACCCCACCCCCCAAAAAAAAAATCAGGTCTAGCTTGGCCCTGAGACAGCTGAACCTTGTTAAGTCCAGAATCTCAGAAGCGCAGCCAGTGCATCCACACAAAAAATATATACATAAATGTAATTTGTTTTGTACAAAATGACTTACAATCTCCATCGCAAGTTATTAGGGATTGACTACGCACAAGAATTAAGGAGGCTATAAAACCAAAGAATGGCATAAGTGTCTTGAGAGACAGGAGAGAAGGGATGGTTGTGGTTAATGCAAAAGGGGGAGGATCAATGAGCGCAAAAAAGAAAAATATGCATGGCTTAGAACAAGTTTGAAGGAAATTATACGCTATGAAATGGATAGAACTATAAATTGAAACAAAACGACAAAAATTACTGCAGTTCAAGTAAAAATTGCACCTCATTTCCAGCTGGATGGAAGCCACCACCACCGTAGTCTGTGAACTGGTCAAACTGATGGATAGGGTTCGGACTTCGCCTATCCCACAGGACCCCATTCCACAGGAACATAGTGTCTGAAGGGCTGAAATGTATAATGGGTTGTACATAATTCGGCCTGAACCTGAATGGCTAGAGTTATCAGGAAGCTGCAGATCAACATTATATGTCTGGACATCATACAATAGAACCTCCCGGCGAGTTGCATCAGTAGAAAGTGCAGCAAATAAAGTTCCAGAGTGATTAAACCTAGCAGCTTTGCAACCCTCAAATGTGTGCAAAGGCCCCCCAGATACAGAGAAGGCATCCCAGAGCTTAACCTCGTTTATGCTGGATGAGAGAATCAGCTCATTTCCACCAGAAGATGTTGATTCCATCATTGTAACAAGATGTTGGTGGCATGTTTGGGTATCTAAGAGATTTGCAGTGTTGCAGTCAAATATTCTTAATTCACCGGTGTGGTTCCCAGCTGCAACTCGTGATGCATCTCCAAGAAATGTCATGCAAGTCAACAGCGAGGACTCATCACGGCAAACACGGCATAGCTTGAACCTGCTGTATATAAATTGGCGATCCCTACGAGGTACTTGGATACCACTAAATTGCCTCCTTATCTCACAGCTTCCCATCCGAGCAGTTATGTTTGCTGGTGCACTAAGGCTGCGACTGGGCTCAGGGCAAACATGAGGATGCAACAGAGAGAGTGGTGGCAAAGTTGTTATTGGAGCAGGGCATTGGCGGTGTTGATGTTTCAAATATTGCACAACCAATGAATCAAGTGTCATACGCTCCAAATTTCCTGACTGTTGATCATTTGCACCAAGATGCGGTGTGGTTGTTACTGCTCCAGGTGTGCCTTGAGAATCCTCCAAGTTCTCCGTAGAAATGTTGTTGAAGTTTGTCCGTCCAGAGTGAAATGTGGCGGTAGGAGAATCCACTGTTACTGACAGGCCTCTGCGAGTAGGAGCAGGAGTTTGGAATAGAGGAGATTGGCATGCTTGATCAACTATTAGAGGGCGCTTTACTGCTGATGCAGAACCAAGATCCTTCATATCCACTAGCTTCCTCTTAAGTGGCAGCAACATTGGTATTTTATGTGATGTCTCTGCATCTCCAGTATTGGCAGCAGAAGCAAAGCAAGTCATACTGTCCACATTCCCAGTAGGTACAGGACTGCTCAGGCTGTTGCTTGCTCTATTACCAGAAAACAGATGCAAATGTTGGGTTCTTTGTGAGAAACTGGATGAGAAGGCCAGTGTCTTCTTCTTAGACGAGGGAAGACAGAATCAGATCTCTGACCAGCTTGATCTGTAGTCATCTTTGTTTTATCTGGAAGAAATCCCTGAACACGACCAGAAGGCCACTGTTGCTGAACAGATGATGCTTCCAGGGAAGCAACCTGGTGGACAGGAAGCACTGCAGCTGTCAATGGCAAAGGTGCAAGGTCAGCCTCCTTCTGCAACATGGCAGCAGTAGCAGTCAAACCAGATCCAAGGAGATGTTCATGTATCAGTTGCATCAGTTCCCTACACACAAAAAAGTAATTAAATGTAAGAACCCAAAGCTGGAAAAGTAACACAAGAGAAAACATACAGCAGTCAAACCTGGAGTGGTACAAACCTGGAGTGGTACGAGATAGCAGCGGCTATTCCAGCTCGCTCGATGCGCCTCAATGTCGGAGCTGCAGCATCTGTTGCTGCTAAGGTTGTTTCTTTTCCAGAATTTGTCAGGACCTGTCAAAACAAAAGAGCAACCATATTACTCATTTAGTCCACCTACCATTTCAGGGTACAAAATCTGCAAAGTTATTTTCCACAACATTGAGCAGTGCAAAATGGAGCATATCAGGCACGCATTACCATCGATATTAAATAATTAGGGAAGCATATCGCATATATCATCCCAATTGCAAGCAAGCACAGATAAAGAAGGTCAATGGAACACAAGTAGTTCTCCCACTGTCCCACAGCAGCACTACTTTCAACTTTTAAGACTGCTTATTATTCAATACTCACAGTAAGTGTGGAAATAATACCTAATAGCTACATAGCACATCCTACCCATTAACCTAATGAGCAGCCAAATTACCAACAAAGAAACTCAATGTAAGATCTTGAGCAACACATATTCACATAACACACAATATAAGCTCCTTACCGCAATTAGTTCAATTGCCACTTGGGTCAGCTCAGTTTGCCATCTTTCATTATCACCTCCAGATGTCTGGGCACTGGTATCACGAATCAGTTCTGATAATTTCTTCCCCACCTGAAATAATAAGTTAATGGTTATCTGCAAGGTACATGCTCTAGATTTATATGATTTAGCTAATCGCCTTCAACTATATGTGAAGAAAGGGTCCAAGAAGGATATCAGAGAGGGTAGTATGCATCTGTATTATCACAACAAGGAATAAGCTTGCTTACATCTCCCTCCATTTTCATAATATAGAGCCCCATTGCACTTTCACACAGACTAAGGGAGAAATGGGTGGGAGGGGGGGGGAGGGAGTGGACATGTCTACCCTATTAATGATTAGGTTGGAATAGGTGATGTGCCTTTAGTAGGGGTATAAGGTGGAAAACCTCATTAACTACACTGTTAATTTCTGCAGGGGCCTTAAATTTTGAAACAAGGCAAGAGGGGGGAGGGGCCCTACATTATCAAACGTACGGAATAGTCGTCACGCAGTGAAGTAATAATTAAGACAAAAACACTAGATGGAAAAGTAATTGTGTATGGCTCTGCAGCCCACAGTACCTGGAGCTTTGTCAGTATATGTGCAATTGCATCATCTCTAGCCAGGCCAAGCAGGACACGACAGGCAAGGGCTCGAATAGGATCAATAGCCACAGGAGGTGTAACCATCCGATAACTGAGCAGCTGTAAAAGAATCTTTATACCATTATTGGCTCTGACTAATTCTCGAGCTTGACGATACCCCTGTTCCAATTGAGCAGCAAGACCAGGACCCCCAGCTCCTACTCCCAACGATATTCTCCGATCACCAACTACTCCAGATGGCACAATAGGTGTGCTAATCTGCATAGTATTTCCTTGATGTGATGTGTTACTCCTTTCAGCAGGGTTGCCATCACCAGATCGTTCCCGGATTCACCCTGATTCGCTGTTAGATGTCTATCTGAAGTATTTTTTTCAGCATTCCTGTCTCTGCTTTCTGAACAAGTCCCAGCGAGTGCTTGGGCAGCTGCAGGTTGCTGATTGGCAGCTAAGGATGGCTTGTTGCTGATAGAAGGAGGGGGGCATACAAGATTGACAAGCACATTCAATGTTGGACAGATCACCTAATTTACAAACGATCATAATAAGAGATGTTATTTCAAAAAACTATAGCGACCACTATTGGATTTGTAAAGCTTGCTTAATTCGTAGCTTAAGAAGGAAAATCGCACCTCAGGATCAACATAGACGCCAACACTGTTCACCGCATCTAATAGGACAGCCATACCAACACGGTTGTTACTTAATATAGCATGCACTATCAATTTGCGGCTGTACGGCACAAGTGTTACGATGTGAAGAACTCCAAATGCATATTGAACTAAGTCATGCAGATACCGATCACCAGATGGAGCCTGAAAAACATATTGTTACAGGTCAAATGAGGTTACCAACAAAACTTTGTTTGCCCAAAAATAAACACATGTACAGATTTTTACCTGGCACAACTCTAGCATAGTTATATGACCACTAGAGGCCAAGAATTTGTCCAGCACAGGCCAACGAGCTCTCACAAGAGCAGGTCCTAACTTTCTGTCCCGCTGGATCTGACGAAAAACAGCATCCATAGCCTCATTGCCAATGTCAAAAGGTTTGTAACCAGCTCTTGCACTAGAAGTGTTCCGAGCAATACTACGGATACTTTTGCTTGGCCGAATGGAATCAACAAGCTGAAGGAGATGAGCTCTAAAATACTGCCGTAGCGCAACACATGAATGGTATGCAACCTGCTTTTCTGATGCAGTCAGAACCTCAGCAGGCGATCGGTCATTTCCTTGATTTACATTGGAGGATCCTAATGCTCCAGAGTTACCACCAGATCTTACAGACGCAGCATCATGTAAGATATCCAGAAGCTTTTGCATCCCATCCCGTGCATCAACTGAATCCAGAACAGCTTTGAACACAAATGCAGCAGCAAAGAATATGGCTACATTTTTTCTAGCTGAATCTTGTGGGCACTCGAGAAGTTGAAGCGCTAGTTCAACCACATTGTTGAGTGTGTCAGAAGGAGAGCGCAAACACGTTCCATGGTAGACTGAAAGCATGAAGCATATTTAGCAATTAAAAGATTAATAAACAATGGGGCAAAATAACAACAGATCAACAGACTGCATCAACAGGCAGTTTAGGTTTTGTGTTTACCTGGAGAGAACCAAAAGTAAACAAGCAGGCAGAAAGAGCAGAATATGTCTGAGTAATTCTAGGAACAGAGAGGATCTTCTGAATACCACCACGATCGACAAATAGAGCAGCAAATTTTCGGTGGGCAGCCAGGGCACAAATTAATCTAAGGATTTCAGGAATTAGTGCAAAGTGGTCACGTCTCTCCTGGTCTTTCATGCTCCGTTGCAATAATGCGAGGCAAACATCAACACCCTTTTCATGGAGAACAGGACCCAAAGCTTCAACATACTCTCCCAAAATCTGTAGGCACTGAATGCTATATTTTTCTCTGAGTTGTAAGAGCTGCCCATGGTCAATGATAACAAAATCTTCCAACTCCTGGTCCTCGCTGGTTTGCACAGCTTCTTCCACCACATGATCTTCATTAACTTGGTTAGAGCTTCTGTAACACCAAATAAAATCCTTAGAAAAAGAAAACTGAAGGAAAAAAGACATGGGAGAGATAGATAGAGCATGCATTTCTTCCATTACCGTGACACGCTAGTTGACATCGCAGCCTCCACTACTGAAGCTGCAGCTTTCTCAGCAGCTAATACAACCGCATCACCATTATTTTCGCTTTTCCAAACCTTCAAAAGTGTAGCGTGTCAAGAACAAGACATCAGTACTAATATGATATGAAGAAGAAAAAGAATCAGGGTAGAGTAGCTATCCCTATTATAAAAAGTCCAAAGACGTCTTCTTCCATACCTCCAAAGCAGCAGATTTCACAAGTTCAGCCGCAGCATCACCTGCTGCTTTCACAGCTTCATCAGGTGCATCTGCAGATCTGGCCTCAGCTTCAGCAGCTCTGACTGCCTTCAATACAATGTCAGCTATATCCTTTAAGCCGATAATGCAATCCCTGAACCGGTCTTCATACTCTTCTCTGGAAATAGCACTAAGACTCAAGGCCTGTGGAGCTATAGTTCACATCAATTGCCTTCTTTGGGTCCTCGACCCTCGCCGCAATTTTATCTCTGCTAGCCCGACTTCCTATTCTCAATCCTGAGGTTGGTGACAAAGGTGTTCTTTCACTTTCAGGCAAGCTTTCACCTGCTTTGCTTTTCCCTCTAAATCGAGATCCTGTACGACTCAACTTTCTCTTGAACAGTTCATCCCTCGAGTTTTCGCTCGTGTCTTCATCTCTACCAGGTCTCAATGCAGAATGCCTTTCCCCATATTTTGACTTTGTATCGCAAATACTTGAGAGATAAGCTATATCATTGGTCATATCAACCTCAGGCATATCAAAAAGATCCGATGAAGAATCAGCATGCTCATGTCGCAGAGAGATAGTGTCATCTACCCACGGTTCTCCATGTGCTTGTCTCATTCCAACACCACGATCAAAGTCCTTTTCCAAAGTTGGGTCAGTCAAAATTCCATCTCCAACCCTTGTTCCGTCCAATCGAGAACTGTCTTGAACCAGCCGCGATTTGCCCCTATTCTCATCTCTGCCCGGGCATGCCTGGCATCTAGTGGAAGATTAGCATCTTTCTGTGAAGATGTGACATCCCCATGGACTCGTATACGCAAAAAGTGCATGAGCTTAGCTGATACCCCCATGGTCAAGACATCTTCTACCAATTGCCCACCGCTGGGAAAGATGCACAAATGCAATAGTTAGATAAATACCAGAAAGGTAGTTGAAAACAAAAGGATGATATGCAATCTCATCTGATAAATCATGACAGTACCCACACAACGCCATAGCAAGCAATCCAATAGCATATGTTCTCAGCATCTCAGCATCTGTGGGTTTGTTATTCCTTCCTAAATGCTTCCATTCACATTCGTTCGACACTCCACCATCTTCCGTTACCCAGTTTTTTATATTTTCGATAATAGCATCTTCAAAAGCATGAGGATACTGAGGCTGAGGAGACAAACACAAAATGAAAGTTAATGGTATTCGCTGTAGAAAATAGATGTGAGGTGTAGACAATAGACAGTGTGTTCACAACATAAAAGTGGGGGGTGAAGCTAACCGTCCAGGCAGAATGGCAGCTTAGGAGCAGCCTAGCAGCAGCAGAGCGTACTGCAACAGAGTATGTAGTATCCGACAAGAACTTACAAAATACTAAATCATAAAATTCGTCATTCTCCTGCGGATACGATTGAAGTAACAATGATTAATTTCAGCAATAAACGGGTAAAACTCAAATTAGGCTTATGCGTATAGAAATCCAGAGTACGCACCCGGAACAAACTTGCCAGCTTGCCTATTGTATGGGAATTCCTTGTGTTTGTGTTATTGAATAACGGATTACGTGTACATTCTTGCACATATCTGCAGGACAAAAGTAATGATTAAGGAAAGCAATCTTAGAAGCAATGTGATTCGACAAACATATCCCAATCAAGCAGGAACCTCCGTAATGGCACCAAAGCCTTAATAAAAGTGAGCAAAGTCTATCATACATTTTGTGTGATGAGATCAAACAATATACAGAATGACCCACAATCTACGTGGTCGATTTCAGCTGCTTTTAGGCGTGAAACTTGTCACTGTATGATTTTACCCACTCACTGCACTTAACTTGTCTAGACAGAAATACAACAGAAATACAGTGTGCACCATGCAAGAGCAATTTCGTACCGTATCAACTCCGCAACAGAAATGCACCGACATAAAAAATAGTTCGGGAAAATGCTCAAAATCCATTACAGTGGAAGGAGACAATATTTTTAATACACGCGGAACATCTTCTCTCGATATTAATTCCTGTGCTTGGAATCTGTTATTGCCCTGAAAATGCGTAGGCAAGCGAAGCAACCAGATGCAATGGACGGGGGCTGGCCTGAAATGATGTTACTATAATAATAATAATAATCTAGGAGGCGGCAAGCCAGAGGAAGCCCTAGATATCATCAAGCAAGAGCATGGGCTGGTCCAATTTCGGCGAGTGGGCGAGTTGCGAAAGACCAGGTGCGATCGGGGAAGAAGAAGACGAAAAGGGAGGGAAGGGGGAGCGGCGAGTGAGGTACCTTGCTTCGTGGGCCTCGCACATGGTGGCGAGGGTGTGGAGGAGGCGGGGGTTGGGGTTGTCCTCGCGCTCGACGACCCGCGAGATGGCGGCCTGCGCGCGGGCGAGCAGCGCCTCCTCGTCGCCCTCCTGCGGCGGGACGGTGCCTCCTCCTGTCGCCGCCGCCATTGGGGCGCGGTGGGGGCAGGATGGCGAAGAGTGGAGGTGCAGGTCGAGTGGGGCGGGGGAAAGGTTAGGGTTACGGCTCCGTGCGGGATTGGAGGCAGCCTAGGGGAGGCGGAGTGGAGGAGGACGGGAACTCAAATAAGCATGGGCCGCCCAACTCAATTGGGCCCCCTCTATCACATTTAAACATTCTCGAATTTCAATTATAGGTAGTGCTATTTTTATCTTTTCCTTTATATATCTATATCTATATCTAAGCCAACTCTATGAAATCTAATAAGGGTCCAATAAATTTAAGACGAGTCCTTTCTTGTGATAATCTTTAGTATATTTCTATTTATCTTGGCAGCCGTAAATTACCTGACATCAGTTTTTATTAGTGGATGCATGTTTTCTCATGCTACAGGAGCGAACGGAACTGCTTACCTACATTACACACACATGTGCTCTGCGACGGGCGATTCTGATCGGACGCAGCGGTGGGACCCACACGTTTCCCTTTCCCCACCACGCGCGCTGCTCAGTTCCCCCGCTCCCCTTTCCTTCTCTTTCCCTCCGTCTCCATCGGGATGCGCTAAAATAGAAAGTTTCATAATCTAAAGTTAAAAGCTCTTGATTTTGAAAGTTTTCGAATGGGTGGTTTTGTATTTCGAATTGATAGTTTTAAACGGCGCGCCTACTGGGATTAGAAATCCCTTAATTGGGAACCGCATAAAAGAAATTATTTTCAGCATTTCCATTTTCCGAAGGCGCATTTTGCACTTCGCGCATTCTACCTGTTCTTCTTCCTCGCTCTATTGCTTCGTCATTCACCCGTGCTGCCCACCACCTTCGTCTCCGTCCTCATCTTCTACCACCTTCGCCCACACCACCTCACCCCGCCACCTCGCCTCTTGTTTCTCCTCTTCCCCAGCACCAAACTCATGCGGTCGGACACGACGCCGCCACGCACCGCACCCACTTGAGCCATGCACTGCTCCCACCGCCCCTTTGATCTCACCTAAATACTACTCCCACCGCCTTCACGAGGCTATAAAATCCCGTCCAAGGCATACCTTCACCTCCACCCCAACCGCAGCACCTCCCCCACTACTCCTTTCCCTTTCGAAGTTAGCCAATCGCTCGAATTGTCGCTGCACTGTTCTTCTTCCCCAGTAAGGCCCGAGGTAAATTCGTCGTCCCTTTGTTTCCCTTCCCTTCCAACTCTGGCACTAGCATTGCCTCAACTCCCCTCAACTTTCCCCCACCCTATCCTTGCCGCCACCGTGCATCACCACCGCGCCACTCGGCCAGCGGTGCAGCCGCCTCGATGCTCCTCGGCCGCCAATTTTGTCAGAGTGCCATCGCGCCGTTCCTCGCCTCGGCGCCTACACCGCCGAGCACCCATTGCTGAATCACCTCTGGCCGGCAAAACCCTAAATGGGTTGCTCGCGTCTTCCTGAAGCTCCCTAAACCACTCATTCTCACCGCCACCACAATCGTCGTCGTCGCTTTTTCTTCCGATCAGCCCCTATAGCAGGTGTAGTAGCAAAAACGAGATATACAGTAAAAGAGGGGGAACCTCGGAGAGACCTAGGAGGTCTCCCGGGGATCCTCGTGAGAGGACTAGCCAACGACAAGAACGAGAAACTGTTATTGCTTAAGAATTCGTACTTGTCCCTCCAGAAGGGGGGTGACCCCCTATTTATAGTGCCCTGTGAGGGTTTTGTACATTACCCTTCTGACCCTACAATGATACTGTATTCGTAGGGGTTGCAGGGACATTTCCGCCTCACGCCTAGGCTTTGGTCCATGGCGCTCGACCCGGCCCACCATAACAAAGGCCGCCGGTCCAGATTGGTAGCGAGGGCTTCGGGTTCGCCTGGGGTCTCTATAGCCCGACCCCGGGCCGGCTCGCCGGGGTGGCCCGGAGGTCTTGTCGCTGCCCGGTCTCATGAGCCGGGGCCCTCCGGTATGCTTAGGCGCCACGGGTGGCCTGAGGTCTTGTTGCCCGGTCCTCGCGGGCCGGGGCCCTCCGGGTATGCTTGCCCCGCCGGGTGGCCCGGAGGTCTTGTTGCCCGGCCTCGCGGGCCGGGCCATTCGGTTCGACGGTTGCCGCTGGCGCTGTGGCGGTGGGGCCACCCCTACGACAAGCCCCTCGCGGTCGAGGTCCCGCCGCCATGGTCAAACCTGCTGCCGTTTTTCCCGATGGGCTTGGGCACACCGTCCCCTTCGGCCTGGCGAAGCAATCTGTCGCACGATCTATCCTTGTGGTCCTTTGCTTGTCCCGCCTGGACTAGCGACAGTTGGCTGCTTCTTTAATGCGACGCGATTAGTCGTTAATGGGGTGCGCCGCTTCCTTGATGGTCGCGATGATTCATTAATGGGTCGCGCCGCTTCGCTATTAGTGCGTGACCGTTGGCTTTTAGGGCACACGTGTCACTTGCTGGACAGTCGCGTCTCTTCGATTTCCGGGCCCCGTCGTTTCGTGCCCCTGGCGCAGGAAAAAATATGGGGGTGGTTGCGGCCCCCTGGCTCGGTTGCGTCTCTCCAGTTTCCGTCGCCCTTTATTTCTTACGCTTTCTTGCCCCATCCCGCTGCTAGATGACGAAGCGTCTTCGAGACGAGGGGACTCCGACGATACTTACGGATGAGTTGGGCCGATCTTTAGTGACGCATGCGGTCCTCCAAGTGCTTGCAAAGGATGGAAGGGTTGCGGACCTTTCCCTCGCTCGGGCCCCCGGAGCGGAGACGGTTCCCGCGCACCGGGAGAACGAAGTTGTTCTCTTCTGCTCTTTCCTCGACGCGGGCCTCCGGCTTCCCTGCGTGGGGTTGGTGAGCTGCGTGCTGCAGCTCTACCGGGTGGAGCTTGCCCAGCTGACGCCAAATTCTCTTGTAAAACTAGGGGTCTTCGAGTGGGTACTTCGCTTCGCTGGCGCCGCCGGACAGGGTAGGCTCTTCGCTTATCTTCACGACGCCCGCTGTCAGCCGAAGAAGAAGCGAGAGACCGACGATACGCTCAATTTCGGGAGCGTCAACTTCCAACCGGCGCGCTTCGGTACTGCCCATTCTCGCTTCGCAATCACTGGAGACGGATCGACCGGAGGTGGTTCTACCACACGTCCCCGGCTGAGGATGTTGGTGATCCTCTGCCACTGCTCTGCCTGTGTTCCTTCGATGCGAGACCTCGTGGGCGGGCGTAATCGGGTCCGCGCCTTCCCGTCGCTTGGCCCCGCGGCGATCGCGGCCTATGTATTCTTGCATGGAAGCGGTCGTGCGACAACGCTGGGTGGTGTGGGAGCCTTTGCCGTGCAGGTCGCAAAACAAGAGTGGCCTCTCCTGCCCGTCCGGGGGTTGGCATTGTAGCATTGTGTGGGGCCCTTCGCCATGAAGGTCGCAGAACAGTCGTGTTTCGTCTTGTCTGCTGCGACCGCGCCCCGCACGGGTCCTCGCTCTCGCTTCCAACGTAGTACACGCTCCGCCTCTTGGCGCCGCCGTTGTTCGCGGCCGAGCGGCCGCCGCCGCGTCGCCACTGCTCCTTCGGGGACTGACCGCCACCGCGGCCTCTGGCGCTTGGTGGCCCGAGGCACCTCCCCACCGTGTGTTGTCTTCCTCCGCCCGGGCGTACTCTTCCATTTGGTCAAAGAGCTCTGCCACTGAGCGGACGGGTTTGCGGGCGAGGCGCTCTGCCAGGGGCCCCTTCTGGAGTCCGCAAGTTGCGGTGTTGATCACCGTTGTCTCATTGACCCCCTTCACCTGGCATCTAACCTCCACAAACCTTCTGAAGAAGCTGCGGAGGGGCTCTCCCGGAGTCTGTTTCATGGCGAATAAGTCCCCCGCGTCCTTTGGTTCGGCGTAGTTTCCTTGGAAGCTGTTGTGCACTATGTCCCGCAGTTGTTCCCACGCATACACGGAGCGCGGGGGGATGGTAAAGAACCATGTTAACGGTATACCCCTCAGAGCTAGGGTCAAGCTTTTTGCTTTCATGGTGTCATCCCCCCGGCGACCTCGATGGCGGTTTCGATGACCATGCTCCAGAGAGTGCCAGACAAGACGACTAGATAGAAGACTTTGTGCAAGGAGGCAAGTCGCACACCTTTGATCATTTTGAGCCTTTATTCCGTGCATTTATATTATTACTTTCATTATCATAGTTATACCAATTACTTCTTTATTAAAATAATACTTTTAAATGTCATGATAATTAGATATATCCTATTACCCCACATACAAGCCCACCTATTCTTTGTAGGCCATATTCACCTTGACAAATTTAGGTCACATAAATTGATAGTTGTATATTTAGCATTGTCACAAAAATGTGTTTATAAATTCTGATAAGAGTATTGGCTATTCACCAATGGTTTTGGTGGAGGGTTGAGACCAGAAGGTTGGACAGTCCAATAGACTCGACAAAGTGAGTCGAAGGTGAGACCAAGCAGGTGGACAATCACGAGTTGGTGTTAGTCCATTTCCTCATTGGAGACAAGTAAGGACAATAATCGTGTTCCAAGTAACAGACATAGAAAGCACTCAACCACATGTTTTGTCATTCCAACATGGCTCAGTACACTGATCATCCGATTGAATATCTACAGGACGAACACCTACTCTTGTGTAATAGAGCAGACGCAGTTTTGGGGTGGGACAGGAGTGGGCCTAAAGGGATATTCGCTGGTCTACACAACTGTAAGTACCATCAGTATCGGCTCGCAAGTTCCACTGTTGGCCGGTGGTCTCCCGAGGGCTGTATGGTCCAAGGACCTACCGGGTAAAAATTAGAAAGGTTGAGCAATGAAGAGGTTTTGTTATCCCAGCTCAGTCGCACACTAACGTGTTGCGCGTTTATGATCTAACAATACGAGCTTGTGATATCCTACGAGTAAAGTTGGACAACTCTGCAAAGTATAATCAATGATATTCGAATATGTCGTCCTTCCGGTTAATGAAGTTGTTTCCACGGGTGATTCCAATACACGAGGCATAAGTAGAGATTTTGAATGGTTAAGCTGGTAATTGCAATTGTTGAGTAAACATCTGATGTTATATTTATTACTGTTTTACTGTTTTAAAGATAAACTGCTTTAAACTCAAAATGCACCCACGTATGCCTGACATGGTAAATCCTAAACAATCCCTTGAATTCCTAGCATGTATTTAATTACCTTTTCCATGTGGCTTTGCTGAGTACGGTTGTGTACTCAATCTTGCTCAATTTTTATCAGAATATCGAAGGACACCTCGGAGAATGTGTTAGGGTTGCGACGCCACTCAAGCTTTCATGTGGAAGCATTTGGTTCTTCTAAATGTAAGTTTGAACTTAAGATGCCCATTTTGCTACTGTAAATAGCAGTTATACCATAATTTAATCAAATTAATACTTTTCAACTGTTTGCAAGCAAGTTTGATTACATTTTGATTCGCAACCGAAATCCTAGACGTTTGAAAAATAGGGTCGTTTCCACGTTTTGGTATTTAGTTTGTAACCACGACAGTATAGGACGCACGTTGCCGACCATCATGATTGCATTTGGCTTTGGCGGGCGGGGGAAGGAGCAAATGTCGTCGCAGCACCCCGATGCACCAAGCTAGCGATGGATCGAGCGAGAGTGCCTGGCTAGCTCCTTAGATTTTCAGTCCGTTTGTTTGTTTGTTTGGCTGGCGGGGAGTGAGCTGCGATGGCACCTCACAGCTGCTGCCGTGTCTGTGCGGACGCAAGACGACGTATCCTCCCTCCCATGATCGATATGCGCGCCGCGGGTGCTAGAAAATCCAATTCCCTCCCGACAAGGGCGCCTGCAATGCAAAATCGCCGATGGATCACCGCCGTAGCCTCCCATTCTGTGTCTGCCCTGCGCGCCCACTATATGGAGTATATATATATATATATAGTGGATCACCGCCGATGGATCACCGCCGCCCCAGCCCGTATTAGTGCTGCCCGCAATCGTGCAGCCGCCGTAATCATGCCATGGATCGATCGAACATTCATGTGTGCTGCGTCCCCGGCCACCGGCACGTCAGCGTCGACGGAGCCTCATCAGAAGTTTTTTTTTTAAAAAAAAAAAACAAGAGCAAGGATCGAGATGATGCTATAGCTAGCTAGGCGCACGTAGTCGGAGGAGGAGGCCGCCGGATCGACACGGAGGCAATCACCATGATGCTCCGATCGTCACCCGGCCAGCTCGAGGGGATGATTAAGTACATATATACGTCAGTAAAATGCAAGGCGACTCGCGAGCTGATCGACATACGTGCATTATATATGCCTGTAGTATATCGTTTCAGTTAATTCATGCTTGTTTGGGTACGTCGCTGTCGGAGGCGATCTCGATCCGGCCGGCTGGTCATCGTGCTACGGCCGGAGCTGCAGAATCCACAGGCGACAGTGATCGAGGCCGGCCCGGCTTGCTTAATTCGCTCCATCGATCGATCTGGACCACCGCCTTAGCTTGCTTACTGCTTACTGCCTGGGTTTGTTTTTGACTCTCCCCGGATTCCGAAATGCGATTTGACCGCTATCTTTTGTAATTTTACATTAACATGTGCTAATAAAATTATAATATAATAAAAGTATTTTTAATACCAAATTTAATGATATAATTTGCATATAATCAATCTAAACAGTTGTAAATCAATTGATGACCAAATTTTAGACAGTACTTTGGCGGCACAGATCACAGAGCGTCGAGTAAAAAAGATAACACAGTTCTAAATCTAGTACGTTTTCTTCCATCTCTTCTTACAATTAATGGACTGGCCAGGAAGATGCAAATTAACACAATTAAGCCCGGCCGGCCAGATAACACTGACTGAATCAATCATCGCACGTAGTTGTAACATCCCGTTTTTAAAATAGGACTCAAAATCAAAACTTGATTTCAATTTCAAAATTTCAAATTTCAAAATCAAAAAAATCTAACCCTAACCCTAATTTCCCCCCTTACCTCATGGGTCCGGCCCGCCAGTTCCTCCAAGGCTCCGCCTCAGCCATGGGTGTCAGGTGCATGCCAGCACGCGCTGACGCCGTCACTCTCACACAGGCGCCTCCGGACCCCCTTCTCCCTCCTCTCCCGCCACTGCCCGCTTTCTTCTCTCCCGCTCCCGTCCCTCGCGCGCCCGGCTTTTCTTCTCTCCGCCGCTCGCGCCTCGGCTATAAAGCCGAGACTCCCTCCCTTTTCCCCTTCCTCCTCCTCCCGCTCCAGCCTTGTCTCTCCTCGCCGCCTCGCCCTCGGTTGCCGCCTCGGTGTCGCCGAGCTGCAGCCTTCTCGTCTCGCTCTGGCGCCGGCCCGTCTTCGCCGCTTCGCCTGGCTCCGGCTCCCGCCTCGCCTCCCTCCGCCGCTGCTGCGCCAGGCGTGCGCGCCCGCCGCCTCCCTCTCTCTCTCTCTCGTGGGCGCGGAAGAAACAAGGCGTCGCACTCAGCGCGACGCCGTCGTTTTATCGCCGCCGTGCGGACCGACAAAGTGGGTTCCGTCTGCATGTCGTCACGCCGCAGGTGGGCCCCATCGACACCATGTTGTAGACCCGTGGACCGGCACGCGTGGACTCGGTCCACGAGCACAGTGCCCGTGGACCGAGCATAGCACTGACACGTCGTCAGCCCCTGGGTTTTTCCGGATTTTCTGATTTTCTGTTTAATTGAAAAATCGGTTAAAAGCTTCCAAAATTCATATCTTTTTCTGTATAACTCCAAAAATTGTGAAACCAATTTCTAAAAATTTCTAAAATCAAGATCTTGCTATTGGTACTGGTCTTGTTCATTTTGGAGTTCATTATTTATTGAGTTGGTATTTATTTGCTCTCTTTGTCATTGTGTGTCTTTTCCTGCACCTTCGACCGATTAGGATTCGACGACACCGAGCCCTCCCTTCGACCAAGCTCAAGATCTCAGACCCTCCGCTTTAACCAAGGCGAGTCAATACTTTGATCATTCCGAACCTACATTTTATGCAAACTATGTTTATTTAAAATAGCAAAGTTGCATGCTTTAATTTTTGTAAACAATGATATGTTAAAGCTTAAGGTAGTTAAATACCCATTGGTTGATTAATTACTTATTAAGCCATCCTTTGATAATTAAATCCAGTATTCCTTGTCACCCTAGTAATTATATGGTAATACTAGTATAGGTTGTACTTAAGCGACATGCTAGTCTTGCTTAAGTACCGGGACAATAAATGTCCCGATCATCATCCTTTAAACATGAAAAAATGGTTTTGGGCAGTCATTGGGTGTAGATGACTGATGTGTTGCGTTAATTGGTTTCCTTTCCCAAAACCCTAAACAACTTGCTAGTACCCCATCTGGACGGATGGAAAGAATGGTGGGTGCCGTCGAGCACGAGAATGATTGGTATGTGGTATGAACCGTCTGGATGGATTAAGGACTTAATCTTGTCATGACCTCCCGTGTAAAACAAGTACAACCATAAGTCTGCAAAGTGCAACTTGGCTTAGTAAAATTATCAAACCTTGAATGTCGTCTCGCATGGTGGGAAAGAGGGAATGTGCAAGTGACAGGATGCGTTCCGCTTGAAGGGACACCGAGAAAGGTGAAGTTTGCGGGCCGAGGGTAGGTTGACTCCACGCTCAACTACTCCAATCAACGAGGTGAACATCCCGCACAACGTATGGGCGTAACCCCGTATAGGTGAGATGACGGAAGGGGCAAGATAGTTCGAAACGTTACTGTGACGATCGCTCAACTACCTGACTAAGGAATCATGTGGCGTAATGAGTATGATTATCTCTTGTGGGTACAGTGTACAACCTCTGCAGAGTCTAAACTGCTTAAAGCAGTAGCGCCTTGGTCAAAGGCGCACATGGGAACTTAACCCGAGTTAGTTCTATTTCAAAAATCTTTGTGGGTGGAATGGAAATGTGTTGGGCTCATCCAAACCCTTGTTTTGGATTTTCTGGGTAGCCTTACTCGATGCTAATAATCGGTGGACGTAACCATTATCCAAATTAAGCATAAGGTGGAGGTAACCTTCGCTGTTATTTAATATTGCACTTACTCTCTTTAATAAAAAAAATGCACTTTGTTTAAAATGCTAAGTCATAGGACTTTGTAATTATGATAATTGAAAATGTTGCTTTAGCAAATAAAAGAACCTGAGCCATCCTTGTTAAACCTTGCATGTATACTATTGCATATCGTGTGTTGGCTCATGAAAGCACTGTAGTTGTGCTCATTCTCGCTCTTTCCCCAAACCCTCGTAAGCGGAAATTTTGGAGAGTTCGACATTACGAGGACCCGGATGTCCAAGACCCGTGGAGTTCTTGAAGCGTAGTTTAGTCTATAGTTGTTCTAGTCTCGCCCCAGTCTAGCTGACTCCGCTGGTACCTAGGTGCGTCCTATATTATCTGAGTTTTCGGGTAATATCGGATGTACACAGGTTTCTCCAGTTGTAGGATCAAGGATAACCGACTAGAGGGGGGTGAATAGGAGGTTTTTAAAGTTTTTTAACAAATTAACAATTTTTCCAATTCAATGACTTAGTCTAAACAAGTTATGCTCCTAGCTAGGCAATTTAATTACAATAAGCAAGCTAGAAGTATAAGTGCGGAATTGTAAAGACAAGAAATAACCACAAGACACAATGAAGTTTTTCCGTGGTATCAAGACTTGCCGGTCTTCACTAGTCCACGTTGAGGAAGCTTGACCACTCAAGCGGCTCCACAATTAAGCCTTCCTCAATCACTTGGGTTGTTCTTCCTCCGCTCCGAGATGGTGAACACCAACCACTCACAATCTTGCTCGGGTCTTCTCACAAGCTTCACTTGAGAAGATCACCGTGCTTCACCGCCAAGCCGCCTAGGAGTGCGGCAACACCCCAAGAGAATAGATCAACGATCCTCGCTGACTTTACTCAAGTGCCAATGAATCAACTAAAGATGAATGCACTTGATCTCCTCTTAATGAATGCAAGAGTAAATTGGGAGTAGAATTGAATGCACAATGCTCACAAGGGTTGAGATATCTTCAATGCAACTGTAACTTATCCCTTGTGCGGTTGGGGAGGTATTTATAGCCTCCACCAACCAATTCTAGCCGTTGGGAAGAAGTTCCAAATTTCAAAGACATATCGGAACAACGGCGTGTTAGCATCGGACAACGCGCTATACTCAATGCACAAGAACGGCTATGTTACACGATTAAATGCAATCGATATAGCCGTTGGATTTAGTTGCGGTTCATCCGCAGCAAACACCGGATCGTCCGATTTCAGTTTTCTAAACCGAGATTTTGCATCCGTTTCGAATTTTACAACCGCCAAATATATTTTGAACATCCGTATTGCGGTTCATCCGATTATACGTGCGGTACAGCCGATTCTCAAAAACGGTTTTAAAAGGAGATTACACTCGTACTGTTATTTTCCAACCGTCGTAATATCATCGGAACAACCGGGATGCGGTTCATCCGATTATACGCGCGGTACAGCCGATTCTCAAAAGCGGTTTTAAAAGGAGATTACACTCGATCGTTATTTTGCAACATTGAAATATCATCGAACAACCGCGCTTTGGTACAATCCGCTAAGCCTTGGCTCATCCGATTCGAATTAAAGCACTGAATTCATTCTAACTTAAATTCAAGTCCAATCTTAAATGCATGCATGATCCTAAGTTGATCCAAATGGCTCAAGAATAAGCTATCAAGCTACTAGTCGTGATCCCCCTTAATAGTACGACATTTATCCTATAATCCGGTCTACCAACCAATTCTCCTTAGACCGGTAAAATAGAAAAGGATCCTAGACTATTTGTACCTTGACTTTAAGCCTTGTTGATCTTCACATTATCCTTTAGCATGCATCCTTGCTTCATCATGTTCATCAAATGAAATTAACCTTGCACATTCTTAGTAAACTTGTTAATCCCATATTCACATATTATCATTATTTACCAAAACCATTTTTAGGGGCCTAGATGCTTTCAATCTCCCCCTTTTTGGTAATTGATGACAACACACTTAATATGTGAGAAAAGTTGTTTTGAATATACTAAGAGTGTATATTCTTTTGAAGTCTTTTGACAGGTAAAATAATCTTTGCAATGAGCATAAGTAAATTTTGAGAATTATTTTTCTTGTCAAATCCAATTAAAAGAAGACTTCTAAACGAATGCATATGGATAGTGAATAATTTGCAAGCATATGTAAAGAATTGAAAATTTTGGCGGAGTTTCTTTTGCATTTATGAACTTGAGGAAGCAATACAGTATAAGATATGTCAAATAATTGATTGCATTGCATAAAAAGATAATAAGTCATAACCACATTCCACAAGTTCAACAAAAGTTACCAACTATTACAGCACAAAATAGATCAACAATCAACCAGCTTTACAAAACACATATAAATCACATAAGCCCATAGCTCCCCTAAAACTAAGTCTTCACATCTTCATAATTTCTCCCCTTTGGCATCAAAGTACCAAAAGCATCAAACGGGGTCCTGAGAGGAAGAAGTCGGGTCTGAGTGGAGCAGAGCAGGAGAAGCAAGAAAGTGAGTCTGAAATCGTGCAGATCCGAGAAGCCGACACCGATGGCGCGGATCCTGAGATACCGAGAGAGTGGAAGGAGCCGAGCTCGAAACTCGAGAGGTGCGGTGAGGAGCTGGAGTAGGTGCAGCTGTCCTAGAAGAAGGACCCTTGGGCGACTGAGGAGGTCGGCGAACATAACGCTGAGGGGTCTTGAGAAAGTGTTCTAAGTCATTTAGACCCTCAGACAAAGCTGATAGTCTGTTATGAGTCTCATCAAAGAAATCATTTTGGATAGCCGCCATCGTAGAAAGCCTATGACGAGTCTCATCCCGAAGGCAACTTGTTCACCTTCATTTCTGTAAAGTCGATAATAGATCACGATTTTGAAGTACTTGCGCTAGAGCACTTGCATCAGGCATAGCAGAGGAGCAGGAGGAGCATCACCTCGGCAGGGCATTCTCAGAGACTTGTTGAGGAGGAATGGCATCTCGTGGTTTATATGGCTTGTGAGTAGATCCCAAACCACCACGGTACTCGATCTTTCTAACAATCAATGCCATGATGTAAGGAGCATAATAAATCCTTTTAACTCTGTCATTCTTGGAGGAGGCTATGCCTTGAAGAATAACATCCACTACATCAAATTTAACTCCTCCACAATATGATCTATCATGTTCCAAACATGCCCCGCATCGCATCGAAATTCCCACTCTTAGGGTAGAAAGTATGATTAATTATCCCGTTAATCATGCTCACTGCTTCAATCCAAGAATTGTCCCTAACTTGCATTTAGTCAAGAGTCATAATGCCCGCACAAGCAGAACAAGTAGGGTGAACTCTCAAAGATTTTGTCCCAAGAGCGGATCAATTCTTAATACTCTCGCAAATTCCTCTTTGGTGCTTTCCACATTTCTGACACCAGTCGGCCATCTAAAAGTCTTCAAGTCGTGAGACATATGCAGTGTGGCATAAAACTGTCGAATGATCTTGTCATCATAATTCGCTTTATGCCCACAAGATCATGAAGACCCACATTGTAGAAAAGTCGATAGACTCCACTGAATTTGTCCAAGGTATTAATATTATGCCAGTTAATCCATTTATGATCGGCAAACTTCTTGTGCCTATTATATATTTGCTCATACACTTGCTCTTGAAAGATTGTGTGGAATTTTGGATTCAATGTGTCATTCTTGAAGATATTGATTGACATGGCGCTTGATGGCATAGTCATCTGGCACGTGAAGATGCAGTCGATAGGAGTCCCCGGAGGATCAACCAAATCATCATCTTCTCTTGTCCTTGGAGGAACTTCCTCTACTTCATCTTCTTCTTCCGATTCAGCCTCAATTGATTCACTTCCGAGCTATTTTCCGATTCGGCCGAGGTGGTCTCTTTCCCTTTCCTTTTCCTGCGCAGTGGAGGTTGAGGTGCCAAGATCTTTGTCTTGACGATCCACGAGACTTCTTGGATGTTCCTCGCATTCTAGGCATCTATACGTAGATTGGAGTGATTATAAGATGTCAAGGAACGATTTGAATTGAATTGAATTGAAAGAAATGACAGTTTCGTTACGTCAGATAATCGGATCAACCGCCGTTATGTGGCGGAACGTCGAAGCTGCGGTCGTTCCGCCTCAAGAACCGAACGTCCGATTGTCTGACCAAAACTAGGGTTGAAGAATCTCCGAGATTTTGATGGAATCTAAGAGAGTGAGTGCTAGAACTGGATGCGCAAAGGTCATAGGATACCAGTGAAGCACTTTTGCCCAATTAGATTGCTAGAAATCAACCGCATTATCGAAAACCCTAAAAACTACTCCGAGTGCTCAAAATGCGGTAAAACTCGAATCAAGAGATGTTTTACCTTGAGATTTGAGGAAGGAGAGCACTGGAAATGCAAGAATCAGCGAGGACTTGGAGATCCACCGAGAGAATCACTCGATTTGAGAGAGGGGTTTTGAGAGGCGCTCGGCTGGAGAGAGAAGAACTCGAGCGGACTGAGAAGAAAAGGAAAACGGACGAGCCGCTGGAGTGATAAGGTCAAAAAGAAAACGGACGTTCCGCTATTATAACGCCGGATGATCCGCACTGCGGACGTACCGTTAGCATCACTCCGGATGAACCGATTGCCCTGAGATTTTGATAAGGCTCTGAATTGCTTTGGAATTTTGAATAATTGCAAATGATCCTTAGATTTACACTCAATAAAACATCATTTAGGGATCATTATGCATATAATATACTGAAGATTATATATAAACATAGTTTTTATAATTATAGTGAATTTAATACGAGATTTGAGAAATTCTTTTACAAAACACTTAAATAACACCAAATAAAAAGCACTGTAATAACAAAAATTTAAACAATGTTTGAATAATCTATGACATTTAATTCATTCCTCAATTTGCAAAAGCGGCCTTCATCTAATGGCTTGGTGAAAATATCCGCTAATTGGTCTTCGGTTCTTATGTGGCTAATATCAATGTCTCCCTTGATCACATGATCTCTCAAGAAATGGTGGCGAATATCTATATGCTTGGTTCTTGAGTGTTGAACAGATTATTAGCTATTTTCACAAAGACTATCATTATCACACAAAAGAGGCATTTTATCGCTTTAATTCCATAATCCATCAATGTTTGCCTCATCCATAGCAATTGAGCACAACAACTTCCCGCTGAAACATATTCGGCTGGCGGTGGATAGGCTACGAATTTTGTTTCTTGGATGACCATGATACTAAAGATCTTCCTAAAATTGACAACTACCCGAGGTGCTTTTTCTATCCACTTTGCATCCCGCATAATCGAGTCCGAATATCCAATTAAGTCAAATTTAGCACCTTTCGGAACCAAAGGCCAATGCTAGAGGAATGCTTTAAATATCTTAGAATTCTTTTAATGACCATTAAATGACATTCTTTTGGATTTGCTTGAAAGCGAGCACACATACAAACACTAAACATGATATCGTGCCTAGATGCGGTAAGATAAAGCAAACTACCAATCATAGATCTATAAAGCTTTAAATCTACCGATTTACCTCCCTCATTTAAGTCAAGATGACCATTTGTTGCCATGGGAGTCTTGATGGGTTTTGCATCCTCCATACCAAACTTCTTGATCAATTCTTTTGCATACTTGGTTTGGCTCACGAAGGTCCCATCTTTGAGTTGCTTGATTTGGAATCCAAGGAAGTAGCTTAATTCTCCAATCATCGACATTTCAAATTCCCTAGACATCATATCACCAAATTCTTTGCAAAAATCTTGATTAGTAGACCCAAAAATAATATCATCAACATAAATTTGACATACAAAGAAATCATCATCTATAACTTTAGTAAATAAGGTTGAATCAATCTTCCCAATTTTGAATCCTTTTGAGACTAGAAAATCTCTAAGTCGTTCATACCATGCTCTAGGAGCTTGTTTAAGGCCATAGAGCGCTTTAGAGAGTTTATAGACATTATTAGGATTTTAGGATCTTCAAAACCGGAGGTTGTTCAACAAATACAAGTTCGAAATTTTACCATTTAAGAAAGCACTTTTAACATCCATTTGAAATAATTTAATATCAAAGCATGATGCAAAAGCAAGTAATATCCGAATTGATTCTAATCTAGCTACGGAGCAAAAGTTTCACCAAAATCCAAACCTTCAACTTGTGAATAACCTTGAGCTACCAATCTTGCTTTGTTTCAACAACCAAACCATTTTCATCTTGCTTGTTCCTAAAGACCCATTTTGTACCAATGACGTTGTGTTCCTTGGGTCGATCCACCAATGTCCAAACTTCATTCGGGTGAAGTTGTTGAGTTCTTCATGCATAGCATTCACCCAATCCGGATCTTCAAGTGCTTCTTCTACATGCTTTGGCTCAATACAAGAGACAAAAGAGTAATATTCACAAAAAGAAGCAACACGAGATCGAGTTTGAACACCTTACTTACATCACCCAATATTTGGTCTATTGGATGATCCTTAGCAATTGCATTGTGGATTCTTGGTGGTAAGTTAGATGGTTGATCATCTTCCTTATTGTCAAATTAAACTTGGTTTGTAGAAGATGTTGGTGGTTCAACTTGTGTGGAGGATGATGAATCATCTTGGGCTTTATGTCACCAATTTGCATATGCTCCATTGCCCTTCTCAAGGCTTCATTGCCTACATCATCCAAATTCTCATGCTCTTCTTGAGAGCCATTAGTTTCATCGAATTGAACATCATGTTTTTCTTCAACTAAACCGAGTTTTTGTTGAAGACACGATAAGCTTTACTATTTGATGAATAACCTAGTAAGAAACCAACATCACATCTACTTTCAAATTTTGATAACCGAACACCCTTCTTTAAAATATAGCATTTACAACCAAAGACACGAAAATAGGAGATGTTCGGTTTTCTTCCTACAAGAAGCTCATAGGAAGTCTTTTTCAAAAGACGATGTAAATAAAGACGATTTATGGCATGACAAGCGGTGTTAATTGCTTCCGCCAAAAACTATCGTAAGTATTATATTCATCAAGCATTGTCCTAGCCATTTCAATTAATGTACGATTTTTCCTTTCTACAACTCCATTTTGTTCCGGGGTGTAGGTTGTGGAAAGTTCGTGCTTTATTCCAAGTTCATCACAAAAGTCTTCAACTTTAGTATTTTTGAACTCGGAACCATTATCACTACTGATTTTCTTTATTTTGAAATCAAATTCATTTTGGGCCCTTTTGTAAAGTTTTGAAAATTAGGAGGTTTCACTTTTATCATCTAGGAAGAATACCCATGTATATCTAGAGTAATCATCCACAATAACCAAACAATAGCTATTTCCGATACTCTTATAGGTTGTTGGCCCAAACAAATCCATATGTAAGAGTTCCAATGGTCTAGAAGTTGACATGATACTTTTGGAAGGGTGAGAATTAGCGACTTGTTTACCTACTTGACATGCACTACAAAGTCGGTTTTCTCAAACTTCACATCTTTCAAGCCAACAACTAAATCATGTTTGAAAAGCTTTTGAGTTGAATCATTCCTACATGAGCTAGCCTTCTATGCCAAAGCCAACCCAAGGAGGTTTTTGCCATCAAACAAGTTTTTAAGCATGAATCATTTGAAGTGAAATCTACCAAATAAAGGTTTCCAAATCTAAATCCTTTAAAAATTAAAGAGTTATCATTTTCATTTGAAATTGTAACACCTTCTTTAGAAAAGGAACAAATTAGTCCTAGATCACATATTTGAGCTACGGATAACAAGTTAAAGTTTAGTGATTCTACTAAAGATACATTTGAAATGGAAAGGTCATTTGAGATAGCAATTTTACCCAATCCAATTACCTTTCCTTTGCTATTGTCACCAAATGTGATTTTGTCCATTCCTTTCCCATTCTCGAATGTGGTGAACATTTTTCTATCACCGGTCATGTGTTGAGTGCAACCACTATCAAGCACCCAATGTTTTCCACCGGTCTTGTAGTTCACCTACAAAACAAGAATCAAGTTCTTTTAGGTACCCAAATTTGTTTGGGTCCTTGGAGGTTAGTGACCAAGGTTTTAGGCACCCAAATAGCATTCTTTTAGCGCCTAAAATTGAAGTGCCAATAAAATGAGCAAGTATTTTACCATCCTTAGTCTTTCTAAGCATATAGCATGAATCATATATACCAAAAGATGCAATTTTACCTTTAGGACAATTTTGTTGCACATGTCCTATTTCCAGCACTTATAGCAATACTTACCATTTTCCTCACATACCTTGTGGGTTTATTTTTGGCTTCTTACCTTTCTTAGGCACATACCCAAGACCTTCCTTGTTGAATGAGCACCTTTGCTCACTCAAAAGCTTGTCTAAGGTGGCCTTACCCTTAAAGCATCTTTCCAAGCTTTTGCTTAGTTTATTGACTTGTTCTTTTAATTCATGGTTCTCAACAATAAGTAAAGGATCACAAGTATTTGCTAAACTAGCAATTGAATCATCACTAGAGCAACATGGCATGGCAAGTAAATCATCACATGAAGTAGAAATGCTAGACATGGATTTTTCATTTAAAGCAATATCTACTTTAGACATCTCATTCATTAAATCACAAGTAATTCCAATATGAGATTTTTCAATATTCTTTAAGATGAGAGAATCATGAGCTTTCTTTAGCTCCTCAAAAGAGTCTTTTAGAGAGAGATATTCTTTCTTCAAGACTTTAAATTTTGATTTCTCTTTTCCATTAAATTCATTTAATTCATCAAGCATATCCAATAATTCTTCATAAGTTGGTTCATCACTATCAATGGATTTTACCTTATCTCCTTTTGCCATGAGGCATGTAGGAGTGGAAAATAGTGAAGGAGTTTCTTTGATAGCAATGCCAACTAGTCCCTTCTTCTTGGAAGACTCATCCTCATCGGAGTCGGAGTCGCTTGATTCATCATTTGAATCCCACTCTCCAATGTGAGCTTCATTCTTGCCATCCTTGTGAAGCTTCTTGAAAAGCTTCTTCTTGCCATTATATTCTTTCTTCTTGAATGACTTGTCCTTGTCATCCTTCTTTATGGGCAACGAGATGAGATGTGTCCTTTTCATCACAATTATAGCATCGAATGTTGCTATAACTCTTCTTGTCACTTGAATATTGTCCCTTCTTGTATTTGTCAAAGTTGTAGCTTCTATTGGGGCGCCTCTTCATGAACTTCTTCATTTTTCTTACAAGGAGTGCATACTCCTCATCGAATCTTCTCCTTCATCCTCATCATCACTTGATTCCGCTTTGGCCTTGAAAGCGGTAATTTTCTTCTTTGAGGAGGATGTCTCCACGAGCTCTTCTTTGTCCTTCTTGAACAACTCATTTGTGATGAGATTGCCCAAAAGGCCGTTGGTGTCATCCTTGGCAATTCGGGAGAGTTGATGAAGAGCGCCACCAAAGTTTCATATTTGTCGGGAAGAGCCCTAAGCATCTTGCGCACAATATCAACATCGGAAAGGTTAGTCCCAAGGCCCTTGAGCTCATTCACAATGTTGTTGAGTCTTGAATACATCTCATTGATGTTTTCATGAGGCAACATTATGAATGTCTCATATTTAATCCAAGCCTATGCAATTTGGCTTCTTTGACCGTGGATGTACCCTCATGGATTTCGAGAGAGTTGTCCAAATAGCATGAGCGGTTTCCAAATTGCTCACTCTATTGAACTCATCCGCGTTCAAAGCGCCAAAAGAGCATTCATAGCTTGGGCATCTAAATGAGAGTTACGCATGTCTTGATCCGTGGGTTCAAGTGGATTAAGAGGCATAGTGTAACCATCATTTACGATTTTCCAAATGCTTGGACTCATGGCCTTTAAAAGATTGACATTCTAATTTTCCAATAAGCATAATTTGTGCCATCAAAGAGTGGAGCCCTTCCTAAAGCCATTCCTCACTAGCCATCCTTGCTCTCCTAGACTGTTAAGTCCAACAACGGAGAGACCAAGCTCTGATACCACTTGTAGGATCAAGGATAACCGACTAGAGGGGGGTGAATAGGAGGTTTTTAAAGTTTTTAACAAATTAACAATTTTTCCAATTCAATGACTTAGTCTAAACAAGTTATGCTCCTAGCTAGGCAATTTAATTACAATAAGCAAGCTAGAAGTATAAGTGCGGAATTGTAAAGACAAGAAATAACCACAAGACACAATGAAGTTTTTCCGTGGTATCAAGACTTGCCGGTCTTCACTAGTCCACGTTGAGGAAGCTTGACCACTCAAGCCGGCTCCACGAATTAAGCCTTCCTCAATCACTTGGGTTGTTCTTCCTCCGCTCCGGAGATGGTGAACACCAACCACTCACAATCTTGCTCGGGTCTTCTCACAAGCTTCACTTGAGAAGATCACCGTGCTTCACCGCCAAGCCGTCTAGGAGTGCGGCAACACCCCAAGAGAATAGATCAACGATCCTCGCTGACTTTACTCAAGTGCCAATGAATCAACTAAAGATGAATGCACTTGATCTCCTCTTAATGAATGCAAGAGTAAATTGGGAGTAGAATTGAATGCACAATGCTCACAAGGGTTGAGATATCTTCAATGCACTGTAACTTATCCCTTGTGCGATTGGGGAGGTATTTATAGCCTCCACCAACCAATTCTAGCCGTTGGGAAGAAGTTCCGAAATTTCAAAGACATATCGGAACAACCGGCGTGTTAGCATCGGTACAACCGCGCTATACTCAATGCACGATATGGCTATGTTACACGATTAAATGCAATCGATATAGCCGTTGGATTTAGTTGCGGTTCATCCGCAGCAAACACCGGATCGTCCGATTTCAGTTTTCTAAACCGTAGATTTTGCATCCGTTTCGAATTTTACAACCGCCAAATATATTTGAACATCCGTATTGCGGTTCATCCGATTATACGTCGCGATGCAACCGATTCTCAAAAACGGTTTTAAAAGGAGATTACACTCATCGTTATTTTCCAACCGTCGTAATATCATCTGAACAACGGGATGCGGTTCATCCGATTATACGCTGTGATACTGACCGATTCTCAAAAGCGGTTTTAAAAGGAGATTACACTCGATCGTTATTTTGCAATCACTGAAATATCATCGGAACAACCGCGCTTCGGTACAACCGCTGCTAAGCCTTCGGTTCATCCGATTCCAGAATTAAAGCACTGAATTCATTCTAACTTAAATTCAAGTCCAATCTTAAATGCATGCATGATCCTAAGTTGATCCAAATGGCTCAAGAATAAGCTATCAAGCTACTAGTCGTGATCCCCCTTAATAGTACGACATTTATCCTATAATCCGGTCTACCAACCAATTCTCCTTAGACCGGTAAAATAGAAAAGGATCCTAGACTATTTGTACCTTGACTTTAAGCCTTGTTGATCTTCACATTATCCTTTAGCATGCATCCTTGCTTCATCATGTTCATCAAATGAAATTAACCTTGCACATTCTTAGTAAACTTGTTAATCCCATATTCACATATTATCATTATTTACCAAAACCATTTTTAGGGGCCTAGATGCTTTCACCAGTCACTTGCCTGTGGAGAGATGTGCTCTCACCCTTTTTGCTTACGTTGTCGCTTCCGCTACTTTTGTGATGTAATCAGTTGGCCTGTTCGGCCTTTATTGTAAAACTTGACCCGATGCGGTCTATGTAAACTCTGATGTGTTAAATTAATGAAATGGTATGGTTTTACGCCATTGTATGAATGATTCAGTGATGTATCTGTGAGTGCTATCTACTGATCCAGGGAATAGCACAGTTATTCGCAGAGAATTCGGGATTAGAAAATCCGGGTCCGACAGTAGTACTCCTAGCTAGCTAGCTAGCTAGCTAGCTTATATATCCACGCTAGCAGGAGTATTCATTATCAACAGTGAAGTACTCCCACTGAATACTCATTTATTTTGCCTGCTTAAACGCGGCATGGCATAGTTAAGTCCTAGAGAGTGATGTTTAATATGGAATTTTCTTTGACGACGATATACATGGTGAAGGGCTAGTTGTAGTTGATTGCATGGCTACACAAGAAGCTGAGCTGATTGCTAGGCTAGTTCGACCGGGGAATTGAAGAAGCAAGACAGGATCAGTGGCAGCAAATAGACCAGCAAGGAGCTATAATATATATATATATAATACGTCTATTGCAGATAGAGAAAGATCAGTACTACTTGCTAGCTAAACTGTATGCATGTATAGTTGCGTGTGCCGGTGCTGGAACTATGAGCGCCACGGAACTAGCTAGCTTTAGCTTAGCTAGTGCAAGTCGCTGTCAGTTTTGTTGACTATATACTCAACATCTAGATCGATCGATCTTCTAGATTTTTGCGGCTGAAACAATTCAGTGTATGTACCCATCCCGCGTAAATGGATTAAAATGACATTACTTATTCCCCGCTGATGTTAACAACCACATATACACTAATTCATTGCCCAAGCGTCACTTTTGTGTATCCAGTACTACTAATCACTTAATTAATGTATATACTGCATATCTAGCTTTACATGATTCACATCACATAAATTAGCCATGGCCCCAGATCAATGAATTGATTGATATACACGCGTGTTGCAAAAGGAATCATGCGAACTGATCTAATGTCACCAGATAGCGCCGGTGCATCTGCATGGGAATATATGCATGGTTTTTTTTTTTTTGAAACGAAGGCAAGAGTCAATTAAAGACAGGAAAGAGGTTCACAAACATAATACGATAAAAGAAAGGAGTGTGTGTGGGGGGGAGCCCGTAAGGACCGCTGAGGGGCTAGGACTACAGGAGAAGGAGCGATTCGAAATCAAAACGCTTAGCTAGTACTGACTATATATATATACGGCGTACATCGTCATGACCTCAAACTAATGTAGGGCCTCAGAAACTATACAAGGTAGCTAGGCACTAATTCTGCAGCCAAATACATGGTGGAACAATCGAATGAAGGCCATCGGGATACGCACGACGAACAGCGGAAAGAAAATGACCAGTTCCCAAATTTAGTAAGTGAAGCACAGTCGTACGTCTGTAAACTAGATACATGCATATATGGTATACGTACGTACAAACAAACTAACACATGGACATGGCATGTCTAGCTAGGCTGCTGCCAGATATGTACTGAATTATTTGCAAATGATCGATCATGGTGAATGTTCTTAATTCAGCCAGCTTTCTCGGACGACCATCCGTGCCGCTGACCGATATATATCCAATTCCAACCAAGATCTGCTCACTGCAGGGAGCTGGTAGACGACTCGTGGAGCTGCGACGTCGACAGCAAGGTGTCCAGGAAGTTCCAGTCGATGGCGCCGGCGGCCTGTCCCTGCTGGACGAGCTCATGGTCACCATTGCCCGACCTCTGTGCGATGTAGCCAGCTTCGGCGCAACCGAGGGTGGTAGGGCTCTCGAGCGGCGGGATGCTGAAGAAATGCCTCTTGGATTCCAAGTCTTCTGACGAATACTGCTGGGGGAAGCCGCTGCCTGCCGCAGGGTGTGAGCCCAAGAAATGGTGATCACCGTCGAGCGCGCTTACATGCAGCCGTTCGTTTGGGAGGTCGTAGTAACCGGGAGCGGCGTAGCAGCTGGGGAAGAAGGGCCTCTGGTTCGGAGTCGGCTTCTGAAATGCGCGGCACACCACCCAGCCTTCCTCCTGCATGCATATCAATGTCGATGGATGGGATCAGTAAAGTGCGAAGTACAAAAGGAAACTCGATCAGCCTAATCAAATGAACCATTCATTAATTGCAACTTTAATTAGAGATTTGTAAGACTCCATGTACAAGAGTGAAAGTGAAAAGACAGCTCTTCCAAAGGAAAAAAAATGCTGAAAAGGCACTGTAACTCCTTTTTCTTTCTTTTCTTTGAGACAAAGTGCACCAACTGACACTGCAGAAGCTTTAAGCAAAGGAAAAGAGCGACACATTTAATCTAGCTCTTGTTACCTCAGTTCCACTTAGTTGTCTGGGAAAAGCTTGTTAACAAACTTCCAAAGCAAAGAATTGAATTAATGTACCGGGGAAGAATCATGTAAAGCTAGCAGCTAGTACTGAGGAATCTGAAAACCGATCGAAAGGGACTTACCTGTGCAGGTGCAGGCTCGTTGGTCTGAAGGCGGTACTCGTGCATGATCCAGTCGGACTTCCTGCCGTTGGGGCGCGGCCCTTGTAGAAGACGAGCGTCTTTCTCATCCCGATCACCCTCGACCTCGACAGCACCGGCTTGTCCCTCCCCGTCGCCTTCCAGAAACCCGCCGCCGTCGCGCGGTTCGTCCGCGTCCCGCTCGGGTACTTCCTGTCCTTGTAGCTGAAGAAGTACCACTCCGACTGCTCCTCGTGCCCGTACTTGCACCGGTCTGCATGCAGCACATGCCATTCGTTTTGTCGATATAAATATTTGCATACATACATACATGATCACAGATTGCTTAATTGGCGCATGCTACTAACTAACTGAAGGCCGATCGATCGACTAATGCGTGCGTGCATACCTTGTAGATCCCATGGCTCTATCCTGTAGAGATCAACCTCCTGGATGATCTCGAGGTCAATCTTTTGGGATGCAACCTTCCTCGCAAGGTAGTAGCCCACAAGCTCTTCCTCTGTGGGGTGGAATCTGAAGCCCGGGGGAACACAGGACTCCTCCCGGTCCATTGCTAGCTGCTGGCGACGTATTCCTCTGATGAAAGCACGCGCGCACAAGCAATTTTGAAGTTAGTAGCAGCCAGTAGCTAGTATGTGGAGGCAGAGAGGGAGATGGAGGCGGCAATATATGTATGTATCTGTATGCGTATGCGTATGCGTGTGCGTGTGCGTGTGCGTGTGGACCAAAGAAAAGGCCGGTATGATTTCAGCAGCAGGTTCGGAAGGGCAATTAGTTCCTAGAAATCTAGAAAAAAGCGTCTAGCTAGCTGGGCTCACTCATGCAACGAGGCCTAACGCGGCGGCACACGCTCACATATGCCCTGATATTTATATTGTCATCTAGCTAGCTAGCTAGCAAACCCAAATCTGTCTATAGTCTACGCACATGCAATGCGAATATATGTCCTCGATCGACGAGGACAAGTACACTGCTATATAATTTGATTACAATTAGCTGGAGCTCTAGTTAATCAGCACTCGATGGAATGGGCTCTTCTAAAGAAAGGGAGCAGAAAAGGACCAGTACTACTTCTACTCGCTAGTTGTGAGAGTGAAGCTTTGGGGGGTATGTTTCTTTGAGTGCACTTCAGGATTAGCTAGCTAGGGGTGCTCCTCTCACATCCACCACCACCCTACACCAGGCCAGTACTACAACTACATGCACACCACCCTTCTCTCTCTCTCTCTCTCTCTTCACACACCAGAGGTAGGCAGAGAGCCCTCTCATGGCCATAAACCATGCATGGCAAATGGCCTGTAATTTTCCATCATCTGTACGTCTACGCCTACTGGTACGCAGGCCACGCGCGTACTGGTCGCATCCGGCCGCACTCCACTACAGAGAGGTCTCTGGTCAATTTTGTGGTAGACTACAGGTACAATTAACCTTGCGTTGTAGAGACAAAGATTCAAACAAAGGGGGGGATCATTATGCAGTTACTTAATTAGCTGTACCTCTCGATCTCCCTAGCTAGCTCCTGTGACAGTTAGTTCAGCCTGAAGATCCAAATTTAATAATGCAACAACCGATGCAAACTAGCTGGCTTGCGTATGTACGTACATACGAGTAAGAATATGGTCAGAGCTCCATTTCAATTTTCAGGTCAGATCACTCTGCATGCATGCAAGCAAGCGCGTGTGCTTCCCCCCCTTCCTGCTGCTGGTACTTATTCATATGGTAGCTAGCTAGATGGCGGTACTAGCTGGTACCACACTGTAGGCATATGTATGCAGCAGCTCATGACACAGTACATACAGGACTAGCAGTGCATGCATGGCTATCGACCAAGCGATCAAAGTATATACCATATCATATCACATACCACAGTTACTCAGGTACGAATTAGGGTGGGGCACTCACCAAACCAATCAAGAAGAAGAAGAAGAAGAAGCTAGTGTGCAGAGAAAGGGGTCGATCGACTGCCGTGCACACCGTGCAACTTTGTGATCCACCACTTATTAGCTAAGGCAAAGACAGAGAGGAATTAAGGAGAGGCTGCTGCTTGCTTGGTTGTTGGGAGGAGATGAGGCGAATAATATGTTGGCAGGGAAGCTTATTTGGGTCCTATTTATATATACCAAAAAGCATTGGATTGGAAGCACATCCTCTCTTTGAAAAGAGAATTGGCATGTACTCCTGCTATATATAATTGTCTATTGTGAATTGATAGAGAAATGTTAGAGAGAGAGGGCGAGAAGAGGGCCGGGCCAATCTAGTAAAAAAGCCATCGATTGCGCATGGGGTGAGCCTAGAGAGAGAGGGGGTGGTGCTGGTCGATTTGGTCGGCTAAGAAGAAGTCCTCAAGCGACTACCACCACTCACCATGCATGGTGCATAAGCTCACAAATCCATTCTCGTCTGCCTAGCTAGCTTTACTGCCGTTATATTGCTTTGCAAGATTAGTAGTCTACTTAGACGTTAGCTCCGTTCAGGCCAAAAATGCATGCCGTGCCATGGAGGATTCTTTCTTTGTTATTACCACTTGTACCGGAAAAAAAAAGAAGAAAGCACTACTACAAAAAGATTAATATTGGACGTCTCATAACAGACAATTGACCAAAACCATCTGTATCAAATACAATCACAGACGGTTTTGATTTAGCGACCGTCTCTGTTACTGACTGCGCTAAAAACCGTCTGTGAAAAAGTAATATTACAGACGGTTCATGTTGAAAAACGTCTATGAAGTACCACAGACAGTTCTGAACAAGAATCGTTTGTGATATTACTAAATATCACGGACGGTTCATATTAAAGACCGTCTGTGAAGTATCACAGACGGTTCTGAACAAGAACCGTCTATGATACTACTAAATTCACAGACAGTTATTTATTAAAACCGTCTGTAATTAGAAACAACTGATTCGCCGATTCCGACCACCCTGATCAGGCCAGATTGATATTTTAAAGTGGTCGAATTGAAGCTAATTTCCATAACAGAAGAAAGCAAAAGATATGCAATCCGGTAGGCACCTTGTTCCGCATCATGTGTAACTTCATGTTGTTAACGTGTAACTTCTAATCAACAGAAGAATGCAGAAGTACTTTACATGATCGATCGATCGGAAGTTACACATCATAGATAGTAAAATGCTCACCTGATCGTAGGGATATGATATTCTACTAATTTATTGAAGACTTCAAATCCATAGACCAAATTAACTTTCAGAACACCTAAATTGAAGTAGTCGATCGATCATCCATGGATTTTATTCTTTCCATGCACGGTGGTCGAAAAGTCAATTTATTCCGTGAATTTTGTCTTACTAGCTAGAAGGGTAGGGTGATGAGAACTATGTTTAAAAAATAGCGTGGACGCGCAGATACTCCGACTTGAAAGTGACATCATGTATCAGCAATTGATACGTATTGACTACACCCAGGTAATTGGATGTCCACATGCTCTCCTCATGTCATTACTGGCTCATAAACTCAGACGGCTCACAAAACCGATTGTGATGATGTTTTTGAACCGTGTGTGAAGATCTTTTCTGTAGTAGTGAGAGAAGAAACAACATGGAAGCGTGTGATGGGCCCACTAGGCAGACGCTTGTTGGGTGGGCCCACCGCCGGTCGGGGATCATCCTTGGGCAGTGTGCAGCCAATCATCGCATTCCCATTTCTGCCTCTCTTTCATTAGCTTTAGTTGTGTTTTATTTTGCTGTCCTGAAGCTGAAGCTAGCTAGTAGCTGTTTGTTTGGCTCCATGGATCCTATTCCTAACCCAGCTTTACTTTGCACCACCGTAGGGGAGAAGTTGTCACTGTCTGGCTTGGTGAATCGAATGCTTCTACTCAATGATTTACAGACTTGTCAAGATTGTGCACATCATGCCATGGCCATTGTATTCAAGGCCTGTCACTGATCACCTTTCTGATTCGTATCTTATGAACAGATTAGACGGATCAATACTAGCTGCCGTCTAATATAATCCTAGTATATATTCAAGCTAAGCGTGTCTGTGCGCACTTTAATTAATTACAGATAGATCAAGCAATGACGTTAAAAGACTGCTAAGCTGCAGGCGGCCATATACATATATAACAACTCAACTTGTATCAATTTTAAACGACTGGGGGACTTGATTAAAATAGGCAAGCTTTCTATCAGCTCTAATTAGAATACAGCTGCAAAGCGCAGTGATCAGGCAAGCTCGACTGCATGCCCCCACAAATTACTACATATCAGAGCTAAGCAAGCAGTAGTCACTCGGGTTAAATTAATCAGTGCAGTATGCACCAAACAGTAGCAGACAGGGTTAGCTAGTTTATTTGTGGATCGATCATCTGCAACTGCAAGCAAGCCCCACTCTAGCCAGCTATATCTTCTTGCTTGCATTCTACGGTTCAGCGGATACAATACACATATCAAATCCGTTCCAAATTAATTAATCGAACCACGTACTCCATTAATTCCATTGTACATCAGCACAAGACGTACATGTACGCAGAGAGATTTTTCTTTTTCGCCTACTGGCTGGTAATCAACTAATTAATCGTCTCATCTCATACATCCATGCGCCCTCCCTGGCTGTTGATGTTTGCAAATTGCCACCGCATTTTCCATCAGGAGATAGCTAGCTAGCTAGGACCACGTAGTGCTACTGTTCAACTTGTCACTCACGAAAGCGTGTGCAGTAGTAATTGCTGTGCTAATCAGTAATCAAGTGCTACTAGATAGATTGAATAGCATCATATCGATACATAGATTGGTCCCAGATCTCATGTGTTGGATGTCATGCCGTTAACAATCAGTTCTTTCCTATAATTGCTCTAAAGATTGCCCCGGCAATGTCAAATTGGCAACCACAAATTAAGAATGTTGATATATTGAGCAGAGCTAGGTGTTGAAATTAATACATGTTAGGTCTAATTTTTAATTCTAATTAATTCTTAAAAAAAATCTCAAAAGCTATGTGCACGTACTAAAACTGGTTAGTCCTACATGGATAATTGAAGGAGAGTTACACCATTTTATAAGGTGGAACGTGGTAACCTCTATGTGGAATTAGAGAGAGCCAACATACGCGCTCGCTCGCTCGCCTTGCCATGCCGTGCAGCACGTCGAGAGCGGACGCATTTTTTCTTTATCTATTCGAAATAGCATTAACAAACGGCTGGTAGTAACGGTTCAATTACTAGTGAGTAATGGCTGCGGTTAACACTGATTGATGGCGAATCAATGATGACAATTTCCTTGGCAAATCAAAACTTTCTGGCATCTTTTTTTTTTGCTATTTAGAAAGAAAAAGGTTCTTCTCCGATTCACTCCACGAAAGAATAAGATAGAATCCACAAGTTTGTTGTTGCATCTGGCGATCTTCGTCCCGGCGAGGCACGTGTACGGTCGAATCGGAAGAACAGGCCTCCGGAACCCTCGTCCTTGAAGGCTTGCACGAGCAAGGACGAACAAGGTTTCTGGGGAGTGTTTACGCGACTGCTAGCTGCTTCCTCTTCATTCGTTTCTCTGCCTCTACATCAATTGCATGACTACTACGCCATGACTAACGTCGAAACTTCTGCTGCTTCTGCTTCTTCCACTGGATCTGGGTATGCCTATCTCACGCTTGTTGTTTTGTTAGTTTTATTATCTGTTGTTGCCTTGAACACTGAGATAGAAATGCTAGTTTCTGTTCTTCTAGAAATTCTTATTAATATAGTGTTTTTGGTTTTATGCTTTATGAAAAAGACACAAGTTCTTTTCATGATTTATCTACTATATTTTTGAATTAAAGTAATTCAAAAAATGCTCATACTGTTATCACTAGATAGTTAGACTGTAATTATGTTCCTTTTTCTTTCTTTCGGGGGGTTGATGGTTAGGAACACTAGACTGTAATCCTAATCATGAGTGACTAAACAAAATCCTACAAAATAAAGCTCTCCTTTCCATCAAGAAAAAGAAGCCCGGAAGTGTTTTGGGTTGGATTTAACGTCCAGTTCAGATGAATATGTGGGATCCGTATGTCAGCGCAGGGTGGAGCTAGTCGAACTTGACACGTGGCAGCACGGTAGGCGCTTGGGAGTCGTGCTCTGACTGGTAAATGCTCCAGTGATCTCGTGTATCGGCGTGACAGTTGCAGCTCTGGACTGACTATTAGCTGGAGGAGAGGAGAGGAGGACTAGCCGGTTACTCTCAGACTGATCGGCTCGCAGTCTCTGGACAAAATAATGTGTGCTTGCACATTCTCCAAGAGTACTGGCTATACTTCTCCCTGTCTCCAAGATCATTCATCGATTTCATGCTATGATGATTGAAATTTCAACACGGAACGCGTGCTGATATGGTCTCTCTCGATCCCTGTGGACGTTAGCTAGTTGCCGGTGAATTTTTTCCCCATAATAATTCAGTTTACACAGATAAACTATAACTTCTTTTTTTAACAAAAATAACTCAATCACAGACCCACCAAACGGCTATACCCTCTCGCTCGGTGGGCCAACGATTAGTTGGTGCGGGAGGTCTAGTCGCGCGACAAAAACAGGATCGAGGTTTTGATATGCCACGTATATCAGTCGCTCGGTGGAACTGTGATTGTGGATTATTTATATACAAAATGATTCGTGGTTTATTTTGGTAGGTTGGATAGAATTTAGTTTATTTAATAAATAAAAATCGTTGCTGCGTTGGATCATTTGGCCAGCGCTATTTAATTGAGCCTGTCAATGGATTAATCCGTGTGCTTTATATGTGTGGGAGTTTGAGCTGGTGGGTCGATGGATGAGGCGATGAATGAGCAACACGTCCCAGTCCAATTTAAACAGCTGAAAGTAGTAGCAGATGCGGGCCAAAGAAATAGAAGAAAGGAAGTGCAATGCAAGCACTTTCGTGAAGAACCAAGGTTCTTTTCTGGTTCTGATTCTTGCATTGCCAATTCGGCACACTGCCAAGGTACAAGACGAATGAACGAACGAACGAACGAATGATTACAAATCGAAACATCCAAGTAATGAATGATCTAGCTTAACTAGCTGCTGACTGCAGAATGCAAATTGACCTGCCTCGCTGAAACTCGCCAAGACCAGCCTAGACTTTGACATAAGTCTTTGGAGCCAGCTTCCGAAGAAATAGAACTAGAACTAGAAATAGTTATAGTAATTAACGGACTATAAGCTTGATAAGTGTGACCCGCCTGACCGGGGAAGAGAAGATATTTGTTTTGTTTAATTCTGTGATTGATTGATGGATAGGACAGCAGCAGCAGCAGCAGCAGCTGAAATCAACAGTGGCAACACGGAGACGACAGCGGTCGATCTCTGCGATGAACAAGACGTCAACTCAGCGCCCGCGTCCGGTTCATATATATAAATCCAAATGAAAGATCACACGCGCAGCACTCAGTAGCTATATATACAAATATCCGGGTATTTATTAGTACGAGAGGAACTAGACTGAATATATATATATATATTAAAGGCATGCAATGATGGAAATTCCCGCGTCCGCCATTCAGGGGACCAGACGATCGACTGGGACGGGACGGGAGGATTGGAGGTTGCCAACTTGCCATCTCCTTCTCCTTCCTCTCGACTCTTCACCTCCCCTGCTAGGCTAGGCTAGCTTCTTCCTCGCAACTTAAATTGCAGGGTTGCTGCACCCATGGCCATGGCTACCAGCTAGCAACGTACCAATTAGTAAAATTAACAGTAGAAATCGACCGAGTGCCTGATTTTTGCAGTGCACTTGTCTCCAACCTGAAAACGCCTACTACACGCGTGCACTAATGCCAGTCGCACTCAAACCCTTCGCTCGCTTCTTTTTCCCTCCTTACCTTTTTCTTGTCGCTCTGAAAAAGGGGAAAAAAACTCTTGTTAATGTACTCCACTTGATAGGCCATCCAAACAGACAAAATCGTGACAAAAAATAGAAAAAGAATTGCAGCTTTATTTATGGTCCGGTTTTTCGTCGCACGGGATCGCGCGCTGCGGGAGCAGACGCGACAGCGACGTCGATCGTCGGGGTCAGCGTTCATGATATATGTATGCATCATGGTCTTCAAGCAAGATCCAATCTTTATTTCTCCACCGCATCTGCTGCTTCTGCATGCATTCTTCCTATATAGTATTCGCATTCGCATTCTACCTACAGGTTACTGCTAGCTTGAAATGAAGAGAGAGCTGAAGAAACTATTCGTTGCACTGTTAATTTGTTTATGATTCTTCAGGTTTGTACGACAGGAAGAGGATCCTCTGCATTGGTAGATACTAATTCTACTAATGCAGAGGGCTACATTACACTGCAATAGGACCACTTTGGACCATTTAATCAAAGGTTGGATGGATAGGATTGAGCCGCTACAGGACTATGCTACAGTGACAAAACTATAAAAATTTTGGAATAGTTACAATACTCTCTATGAAATCTGAACTATTCACCTTGAATCCAATGGTATAAAATTAATATAAAATACTATAATACATATATTTAGTGAAATAATGCAAAAGAATCCGAATCCTTTACGACAAAACGCATTGATCCACCGCGTCACGCCATGCTATGCCATGCCTTGCATTCCCCCGCTTTCTGATTGATTTTGAAGTGGGGAATGGCTGAAGAGAATCTACACGCACGCGTATGTTGGAGCGAGATCGAGTGCGACGGCCATCGAACGTAGCACTAGCTAGGCAACGAAACTGAGACTAAGAAGGGTAGAAGAAGAATTGGAGGCGTCCAATACGATACTGTCCTCTTCTCTTTGCAGAAAGGCAGGCAGGCCGGCCGGCTGGCGTCCAATTTGGTTGGTAGGCAATGCAATGCAATGCAATGCAATCCAACCCAACGGGGACTCTCGCGCTCGACCAATCATCCAATCTGTTGTTACCTCCTCCTTTCTCTAGCCTGTTGCTGATTTGATTTATCTTTTCTGGTCTGCTTGCTGGGTCGGTTTGTGGGGGGCGGCGGCCTTCCTCTCCATCTATCCATATCTACCTTCCTTTCCTTTCTTCCAACAAGTACAAGCTTCTAGATGCCTGCCTGCCTTCCTACCTGGCTACTTGGTCGTCACTGTCCTGTCATACCTGCACGCGCGCCCCCTGACCCCTCAAGATCGACTAAAACTGAAACTTATTACTTTCTTCCGGATCGATTTTCTGGCAAACGAGATTCAGACAACGACGAACATAGAAGTATTCTGTTTCAGACTTTCAGTCAAAGCAACCTACCTAGCTCCATCTTGCGTGTTGCGGTTGCGGTTGCGGTCAGGGATTATACAGTTCGTTCACGCTCATGTTACTAATGGATCATCACTCTATTACACTAGTTCGTAAAGATAAATTAAAAGGCCCTTTGATTAATTGTACCCGGTAAGATCTCCCTGATGGGGTAGTTTAATCTAAAGCTGTGGGGCTTTCGGCCCTGAGAATTCAAAGTTCCGACTTGAATAGCCTAGCGCAGCAAATTAAGAATACATTCATCTAGTGCGGTTACACAAGCCAGCCACTGCTAGTTTAAACATTAATTATATGGAGCCAAGTCGACTGATTTCGGTGATTCCATCGATTAGGTCAATATAATTTACCAAATGTCTCGGTAACGTATCTGCAATGGTTCCAATGAGATCATCAGCAGCTTAATAACAACAATGCAAATAAACCTCACAATGGTACGTGGTACGCCAGTTAGTACATATATAGTTTTTGTGATTGTATTTTCGTATCTTCACTATTTCTTACAACCATATGGGCATCATCATTACTCTTCTGATATGGTATAAAATAAGTCATCTTAGAAAATTGATCAACAACCACGAATATACTATCCCTCCCCTTCTGTGTTCTAGGCAATCCTAAAACAAAGTCCATCGCATAACAAAAAATATATGCCAAGCCTGTCAGGAAACATAGGAGCAAAACAAATGCTTTAGATAGCATGCCGTCAATAGTCGATCTTATCGCTTCGTAGTTCGTAGTGGATCTCTCTCGTAGACGATGTTACAGTGCCTCTCTGTACTTTCCTGGCCTATAATTTTGATGACCAAGTGCCAAGTGCAAATGTTACCAGCAAGTATATCCTCCGTTTTCTTCACGCCAAAGTATCCCATCAGCCTACCTCCATGTGCTTCCTGTAACAACAACAAACGAATAGAGCTAGCTGGAATGCATAGCTTGTTAGCTCTAAACACAAACCCATCATTAATGATAAATTTGTTACACGTTTTCCCTTCTTTACAATTCAACAATACATCTGTAAAATCAGCATCATGCACATATTGCTCTTTAATAGTCTCTAATTCAAAAAAAATTAAGTCAAGTTGTGAAAGCATGGCATATCTACTAGACAAAGCATCAACAATAACATTCTTCTTTCCCTTCTTATGTTTTATGACATAAGGAAAAGACTCAATAAATTCAACCCACTTTGCATGTCTACGGTTAAGTTTACTTTGACTTCGAATATGCTTTAAAGATTCATGATTAGAATGTATAACAAATTCTTTGGGTCATAAGTAATGTTGCCAAGTTTCTAAAGTTCGAAATAATGCATATAATTTTTTATCATAAGTAGAATAGTTCAAACTAGACCCACTTAATTTCTCACTGAAATATGCTCTAAGTTTACTTTCTTCTAACAACACGCCACCTAAACCAATTCCACTAACATCACATTCTAGTTCAAAAGTCTTATTAAAACCAGGGAGTTGGAGTTGTGACTCCGTTCTCCTGTGCGGCGCTCCACACAAATGACACGCCCTTCTTAGTGAGCTCATTCAATGATGCAACGATGATGCTGAAATCCTCCAAGAAACGGCGATAAAAGCCAACAAGTCCTAAAAAGCTTCGCACCTGTGTGACCGTGTTAGGAGTCGGCCAACTCTGTATTACTTCAACATTGGCTTGATCAACTTCAATTCCCTGTGGAGTAACAACAGTCCGTTTCACAATTTTATATCTTTAATTCTAAAACTTAAAAATATAAGAAAAATATGAGTTCTCGAAACTACATAAGATTTTCTACATTATTCAAGTTGACATCAATATTAAATTTTACCATCTACTATACAAAACCAACCTATCTTCACGACGTCTATGAGCTACGTTCAGAATCTGGATAGTAACCTTCCCGAAATCATATCTTTTTGTTCGCTACCCCGATTCTAATGTTCCAGATATTCCTGGAAAGCTAACGAGATTACCTAACGTTTTTCTAATTAGACCAACATCTAAATCCGATTCTAAATATTCCTAATCGTCCCCGCAAGATTCTGCATCTAACCTTGACGGACTAAGACAGATTAAAAACTAACTTCCCTAGGACAAAATAATCTACAACATGAATAAATACTATTGAAGGAATAAACTAAGGACTATCATATCATTACACCTGAAGGAAACACCGACGATCACAAACCCCTTGATCTGTCCCTCTTCTTCCTCGTCTCTGCTAGCCGCATGCAAGCATACAGCAGCGCAGGAGCAAGGCATGCAGGGCTAGCTTGTTGTATGTAGGTGTAGCAGTGCATATGCAGGAGGTGTTAGAATTGATCTCGGGCATTTGGCCCAACGGCCAAATGCCCAACCCCTAGATCGCGCCCTGATCGGGGGCGCCCAGCCCATTGGCTGGTGGGCCCCTGTCGCCAGCGCTATAAAAGAGAGGTGGGGGCCGGGGCGGCACGGACGACGAAGTTCACCGTGAGCCGCCACAAACCCTAACCCACAAAACCCTAATCCGATCCTAAGGGGGCGCTGAAGCGACGGGACTGTCCACCGCCGCCTCCACCGACGCGATCGACTACCGCCGGCCTCGCCTCCGCTCGGGACACGCCACCGCCGTCGACCATCGAACCTCTCCACCGACCGTCGCTGCCCTAGCGCAGATCTCAAGGACGATCCGCAACGGCCAACCCTACCTCCTCTACACTCGACGGTAATCGTCTCTCTCTCACTCGGTCTCTCTCGGATCCAAACCAAGAAAACCAGATCCGAACAAACCAAAAGACCAAAAGAGATCTAACAAGATCTAACAATGGTATCAGAGCCGTAATAGAACGACAAAGATTCAAAAGAAAAACAAACAGAAAGAACCCGAAACCCTAAGAAGGGGAAACCCTAGAAAAGAAAGAAAAGAACCGGCCGAACCCAAACCCTAGATCTGTCTAGATCGGGTCTTACCTGGAGTAGGGGAGGGTCGGGCGAGCCGGGAGCTCGTCGTCGTCGCCGCCGTTCCGTCGCTCCAAAACCGCTCCCAGAGAGCGTCCGGTGGCAGCGTGAAAGGCGCCGCCAGGAGCCTCGACGGCGACGCGCCCCTCTCGAGGGAGCGCGCGACGGCGGCGAGGACCCATGGCGGCGCCAGGCTCTTCGGCTTCTCCGTTTTTCTTCTTCGTTTTCCGCCGCTCGGGAGCGAAGCAAGAGAGAGAGGGAGAACGGAGTGAATGAGCTAGGGTTTTTGGGCGCCATGATCGCGCATGGTTTTGTTCACCGAGCGGCGCTCAACCGTCCGATCGAATCGGCGGCGAGATTGCATCGAGGCGAAACGGACGGCGGCCGCTATTGGAATCCGAATCCGACGGTATAAAAGCGCGTCGGAAAACCCTAGCAGTCAGGCCGTGGCCGAGTCCGCACAAGATCTTGGGTGAAACAGATGGGGTGGGCCGAATGGCCGGTTTGAACAGTACAAAGACCGGTTTTGCACAGTATATCGGCCGGTTATGAACAGTAAAATCCAGAAAATTGGATTTAATTTATTTTCAGAAGTATTTTTGAATGAATTTCAATAGAAAAATTGTATAAAATCTCTGTAATTTTTTGCACCAACGTGTTATTATTTCCAGAGATTAAATGTGTACAGTTAATGCTTCTGAATAATTAATTATTTTTTAGAATAATTACAGTTTCCGCTGCAAAAGTTAATGTTGATAAATTCTTTTAATTAAATTCGAACCAACGAGAGAATTTAATTTTTTAAGAATTGTTGCAAATTATGATATTGTTATTTTCGACCAACGTTGATAATACTTGATATTATAATTTTTAAATGATGTTTTTTATGCATTGTTTCTATTTCTGCCCAACGGTGATATAGATTTAATGTATAGATATAATTGTTTTAATTGTATGTCGTATTTTTTGACCAACGTTGGAAATAAGGCATATAATTTTCATGTTTTCGTTCTCACTTTATTTTAACTAAATTTTCAGGAGGATACAACTTGATGGGTTGTATCAGAGAGATCCCCACTCTCAAATGAGATAATTATGGAGAGTGGAAGAAAAAGATAGACTTAGCGTTTATCTTAGCTGAGGTGGACTGGGTCCTCACTACAGCACGACCCACTGAGCCTATGGCACCAGTGAGGGGTCAAAATGAGGATGATACTGCTTGGCAGAAAAGACAGAGAGATCATGCTCCCTTACAGATGTCTCATGACCTAGAGCATAAGAAATGGACCACAGCCAACAAGAAATGTATGGCTGTGATAAAGAACACGATTGAGCTCGCAATTGTGTGCTCAATCATGACTGTGACACTGTCACAGAATACCTTGATAAAATAAAGAGTCAGTTTACTGGCTCTTCAAAGACATATGCTACACAGCTGATTAAGCAGCTTGTGACAGAAAGGTATTCTGGTGGTGGCAGTGGAATAAGAGAACACATATTAAGGATGAGCAACTTGGCATCCAAGCTTAAACCAATGGATTTGGCACTCAAGGATGAGTTCCTTATTCACTTGATTTTTGCTTCATTGCCAGAAAAGTTTGACACTTTTGTTGTCAATTACAACATGCGACCGATAAATGGGACTTAGAAAAGTGCATAGCTATGTGTGTTCAAGAGGAGGAAAGAATTAAATCCTCACATGGTGGATCTATCAACTATGTGAAGGATAACAAGAAAAAGCACTTCAACAGTACCTCCTTCTCAAGGAACAAGGGAAAAGCCTCTGTCCATCAGCCTCAACAGAATAAATTTGCTGTAGACAAAGATCAGTGTCTTCACTGCAAGAAGACCGGACACTACAAGAAGAACTGTCCTGATTACTTAAAGATGATAATGGCAAAGAAAGGTGAGAACATTATTACCTTCATAAATGAATGCTTGTATGTGCAATATTCAAATCCACTTGGTGGATTGACTCGAGAGCAACTGCTCATGTTGCTAATTCCTTCTGAGGATTCCGTTCGACGAGGACTATGCAAAGAAACGAAAGATGCATTAAAGTCGCAAATGGAGTCCAAGCAGAAGTTGAAGCCGTTGGCGATCTTTCATTAGAGTTAGCTAATGGCTCCAATCTTTACTTAGAGATGTTCTTTTGTTCCCTCTTTCTGAGAGGAATTTGATTAGTGTTTCCAATTTGGACAAAGATGGTTATGATTGTAATTTTGGAAATGGCAAGTGCGAAATAATATTTAATAAAGAATGTGTTGGTCTTGCCATATTACAAAATGAGCTTTATTTGTTATCATTGTGTGATGATGTGAATGTCGATGCGATAATGGGAACGTCGCGTGTAGAAAGTGATTGAATCCTCGTCACGAATGTAATGAAAATGAAAGAGAACTCATAATGAATCGTCGAAATTATGGCAATCGTCGTTTAGGCCATATTTCGAGGGGAGAATAGAAAGACTTGTTAAGAATGAAATTCTTCCTCTATTAGAGTTCTCGGACTTAGAACAATGCGAGAGAATGCATTAAAGGAAAATATGTAAAGAAAACTAAGAAAGGAGCAAAAAGAAGCCGCAGGAGTTCTACAAATTGTTCACACAGACATTTGTGGTCCTTTTCCTGTGAAAAGTGTGGATGGTTATGACTCGTTCATAACATTCACAGATGACTACTCCGTTATGGATATATTTATCCAATCAAAGAAAGAAATGAAGCCTTGGATAAATTCAAGATATTTAAAGTGAAGTTGAAAACCAACACGATTTAAAGATTAAGATAGTTCGATCGATCGTGGGGAGTACTACGATCGACATACCCCATATGGACAAGTTCGGGACCTTTGCGAGGTTCTTACAGGAAAATAGCATAGTAGCCCAGTATTCTACACCGGGCGAACCTCAGCAAAATGGAGTAGCTGAAAGACGCAACCGTACCCTGATGGATATGGTGCGAAGCATGATGAGCTACTCCACACTCCCATTGAGTTTATGGATGGAGGCGTTAAAAACCGCCATTCATATTCTCAATAGAGTGCCTAGTAAGTCGGTGCCCAAACACAAATGCGAGTTGTGGACAGGAAGAGTTCCCTCACTAAACCACTTACGTGTGTGGGGGAGTCCTGCTGAGGCTAAAGTATTTAACCCAAACATTGGGAGGCTAGATCCCAAAACAGTAATTGCCATTTCATTGGCTACCCTGAAAAGTCAAAAGGTTTTCGTTTCTACTGTCCAGACATATATACAAAGTTTGTAGAAACGAGACACGCTGTCTTTTTAGAGGATGAAATGATGAGGGGGAGCATGGTAGCTCGAGAGATTGATCTTGAAGAGAAGCGGGTATATGTGCCCACTCCGATGATTCAAGAGCCACTCTTCTCACTACCTGCTGTCGCTGCACCGACGGTACAAGATACTGTGGTGCCAGCACCTGTTATTGTTCCTCCTGTGGCAACAATAAATGAGAATGAGGAACCTGTTCTTCAGGATCCTATAGAACCCATTGCCACAAATGAGGGGGAGCAACAGCAGCCTCAAATAGAAGATGTACCAAATATGGAGGCCCCGAGGAGGTCTCAAAGAGTAAGAAGATCAGTTATTTCTGATGATTATCAGATTTATCATACAGAAGAATTTCAAATGGAGGATGACCCCACCTCATTTGAAGAAGCCATGAGAAGCGAAAATTGTTCAAAATGGTTTGAGGCCATGGAAGAGGAAATGAGGTCCATGAAGACTAATAAAGTCTGGGACTTGGAAATTATTCCTAAAGGAGCCAAAACAGTAGGCTGTAAATGGGTCTACAAAACAAAGCTCGACTCCCAAGGGAATGTAGAAAGATACAAAGCGCGACTTGTGGCAAAAGGCTTTACGCAAAGAGAGGGATTGATTACAATGAGACTTTTCTCCGGTCTCATGTAAAGATTCCTCGAATCATAATGGCATTAGTAGCACATTATGATTTAGAGTTACATCGAGATGGATGTAAAGCGGCATTTCTTAATGGGGATTTTGAGAAAATGTTTACATGGCACAACCAAAAGGTTTTGTCATGGAAGAAAATGAAAGAATGGGATGCCGCCTAAAGAAATCGATTTATGGGTTAAAGCAAGCTTCAAGACAAGTGGTACTTAAAATTTGTGAAGACAATAAGAAAATTTGGGTTTAAAGAGAATGTAGAGGACAACTGTGTCTATACAAAGTTTAAAGATGGGAAGTTTATTTTCCTAATCTCAGTATGTGGATGATATCCTCTTGGCTAGTAGTGATGTCGATCGCTCTTGGAGACAAAGAAGTTTTGTCCTCAAACTTTGATATGAAAGATCTTGGTGAGGCTTCGTTCGTTTTAGGGATCGAAATTCACCGGATAGAAACAAAGGGATATTGGGACTATCACAAAAGACATACATAGAGAAAGTCTTAAAGAAATTTGGGATGCATAAATGTAGTCCTTCACTGCACCAATAGTCAAGGCGGCGGATATGGGGATTTTCAATGCCCCAGAACGATATGAGATCGATCAAATGAAAGCGGTTCCATATGCTTCATTGTCGGAAGCTTACGGTATGCTCAAGTGTGCTGCATACGACTTAGCTTTTGTTCTGGGTTACTTGGCGATTCGAGCAATCACGGAATAGAACATTGAAATTGATAAAGAAAGTCTTGCGTTATTTGCAAGGAACAAAAGGCCTCATGATGACATCTGAAGATCGATTTACTCCATATAGTGGGGTATCTGATTACGATTTTGCGGGAGATGATAGAAAGTCGACATCCAGGATATGTTTTCACTCTCGCTGAAGGAGCTATATCGTGGAAAAGCTCAAAGCAAACCGTCACTACATCGTCCACAATGTATGCCGAGTTTGTAGCATGTTATGAGGCTACGGGGCGGTGGGCGGCTAAAGAAGTTTATACCGGTTTAAAAGTGGTTGCGACATCAATAGACCACTTAAGTTGTCTGCGATAATGAACCCATGATAATGTATGCCCACAACAATAAGTCAAGTGGTCTTTGCCAAACACATTGACATAAAGTACTATGTTGTGAAAGATAAAGTTCGGGATCAAATTATAAGTCTTGAGCATATAAGTACCGCAAAGATGTTAGCGGATCCGCTTACTAAAGGCTTACCACCCAACGTGTTCAGAGAACATATAGCGGCATGGGTTTAAGGAAAGCCTATGATTCTGGACTAAAAGATGGCCAAAAGATTAAAGTAACTATTTGAGCAGGAGGTGTATTGTAGCTGTTGAATCTATCGGCGATTGACCGTGACGATGAGACACGTTCTATGCACCAATTTGTGATGGAATGAGTAAAGTCAAAAGTAATTAAAGATAAAGCACAGATTGAGATCAAGGGGGAGAATGTTAGAATTGATCTGGGCATTTGGCCCAACTACCAAATGCCCAACCCTAGATCGCATACGATCGGGGCGCCCACCAATTTGGTGGGCCCTGTCGCGGCGCTATAAAGAGAGGTGGGGGCCGGGGCGGCACGGACGACGAAGTTCACCGTGAGCCGCCACAAACCCTAACCCACAAAACCCTAATCCGATCCTAAAGGGGCGCTGAAGCGACGGGACTGTCCACCGCCGCCTCCACCGACGCGATCGACTACCGCCGGCCTCGCCTCCGCTCGGGACAAGCCACCGCCGTCGACCATCGAACCTCTCCACCGACCGTCGCTGCCCTAGCGCAGATCTCAAGGACGATCCGCAATGGCCAACCCTACCTCCTCTACACTCGACGGTAACCGTCTCTCTCTCACTCGGTCTCTCTCGGATCCAAACCAAGAAAACCAGATCCGAACAAACCAAAAGACCAAAAGAGATCTAACAAGATCTAACAGGAAACAGTATGCAGATGCAGATGGCAAGAGGAAAGCATTTGCATGCTCCCCCTCTCTATCTTAAAGTAGAGCTCTCTCGTTTGGACTATGGAATTCTAAAATTTCACTCTTGATTAACTGTGCATCAACTAATGTGGTGGCTTACGTAGTGCAATTTGTGTAAGTTCAAAACACACACTGACACACATACAAATTAGAAGGAAAAAAACAGCGTACCAGGAAGGAAAATACAATAGAAATATAGGCCAGAGCTACGCCGTGTAGCCCGCGCTACGGGTCGTATTCCAAGCCACCATGAACGTTCACCGTCAACTGATTCACATAGGCATTGCGCGCCACCTTCTCCGCCGGTGCTACATCTTTAGAGAGGCACCATAACATCGTCTACGAGAGAGATCCACTACGAACTACGAAGTGATAAGATTGACTATTCATGACGGCATGCTATCAAAAGCATTTGTTTTCCCCTATTTTGCTCCTATATTTCCTGGCATATATTTTTGTTACGCGATTGTGGGTCTATTAATTTGTTGTTCGGTTCGTCACTTAACTACAAAATTCATTTTCGAATGTAGTCCTGTACATGTAAATGAGCTGTTGGGTGGGGTTCTTTTCATCTGGGAAATAAAATAGGTTGGATTCTTTCTTTAATGCATTCTTGGGTTTCGGCCTAGCTACATCAAAATGCCGGGTGTGGGATTGGCCTTAATGACTATGATGTGTGGACAAGTTTAGTTGGGCTGGTTGGGGTTGGGGTTGGGGTTGGGCTTTAGCCATTAACTAAACCTAACTACAATACAAGCATGCATCATCAAAACCTATTGCAAAGTTATTTTCTCTTTGTCTAATTTTTACTTAGCTTCGCTTTCTTTTGACCCTTATTACTGCTTTTTTGGGTTCTCGGTCCGGATTAATGCTACCGTAAATAGGAATATAGGATTAATTACTTCTGAATTTCGAGTCATGAGTCATGACATATATTTTGGCATTTGTACATGTTGATGTAAGCAGCTGTGTGTTTTGATAATCAGATAGATCCGAAACTTAGTAATCGAATCACAGTTACATAGGAATCAATTCTACCATAGTCGTACTAAAACTTATAAGGCGCATTGGCATGGAATGGATGTGCTCGCTGAAATTTTAGATGCCCTCGCAGATCATATCACTCCCCATGTTTAGAGTGCCGTCCCATTTTGATATGCAGCTTCCATGCTCACTAATGAATCTTGTCAATCAGAGCTTACTCTACTGACATCACTAATCTTCTCTTGAGGCAAATTCTAGTTGGTAAAAAGGGAAACCGAAGACAAAAACAAAAACTGATGTATGCCCCCTGCCAGAAAAATATCTAACAGATGACAAAAATATATATATAATCGTAGGATTTGATATTGTCAGCCTTGGGTACTATGTCGGTGAATTCAGGTGCGATTGGATGACGTGACGACGGCACTCTTGTTCTTATCTGCACTGCAGGGCTTAATGATATACGGTTGCTGTCACATGTCTATGCAACGTAGTTGACAGCAACAAATGACAAGTGATCAAGTTTACAGGCATAGATCATAAAATAAAAGGGGATGCCGAGCCATGGTGCAATTACATTGAGATGTTCCCCACCATTACCAAGCTACTACTTCTATTCCCTCTGCTTGGCCGAAGCATGTCGGTCCATCAAGCGGTTCTCCGAATCATGTAACGAGCCTCGGTTTTTGTTGTAAACGTGGATAATAATTTAATTTTAAATTTTATCATGAAGTAAAGATCATATAAAGTTAGGGATGAATAAATTTTAGATTTTATCATGAAGTACTTCTAAACATACACAATAATATAATTATAACAGAATAGAGTGGTCGAACGACTAACTTACAGTCGAGCTCGGTGAAGAACAGGCAGCAGTGCAGACTTGAAGCAGAGCATGTCGTAGATGATGCAGTGAATCGAGCGGTTGCGCAGATGCGCTGCCCACATTATTGTCGCTTTGTGCAGGTGAACTCTGCGACAAAGGTTCGGAGATACCCGCTCACCCTCCTTCCCGGTGCACGCTGAGAAGAAGGGACAGCCTTGGTTCGACAACACAACACACCAGCACAAGAGAATGGAGAGGAAGAAGAAGAAAAGTGGAAGTGTTTTCAATCAGTTCTTGATCTTAATGTCTCCGGATATATTTTTTAAGGCCAAAGCAATTACTCTCTAGTAACCGCAAATTAAACCACTGGTAGCTGCTAATTCAAAACCAATTAATGATATTTTAAGCAGTGTTTAACAGATACTGATTACACACTGGTCTACAGCTTCGACCAGACCAGTGTATTCCGACCACCCTGGCTATGGATCTGACTACTATTTTTTTTACCACTGTATTTCGACCGCACTGGTCTATGCCTTCGATCACAGCGTTACAAACACATTGTTTCGACCATACTGGTCTTATGGCTTCGATCATATACCTTCGACCACACTGGTCTATACCTTCGACCACACTATTTCGGCCAGAGACGGAGAGAGAGAGAAATGCACGGTCAGCAGAAAAAAAGGTGGGCTGGGTTCACGGTCGCAAGTCACAAGTCACGCGATTGCCATGCGAATAAACACGTGTATAATCGTACGTGTGTGTGTGACTTTAGATATAGTCCTCCTTAAATCATCTCATGTTATGTATTACACAATTCAAAAGATGGTAAGAACTTCATTTTTAAAATTATTTTTCTTCTATTTAGCTAGATAATATAGAACTAACTGTACATACTTTGAAATTTCACGACTGGATGAACCAATTCTAACCGATTCAATGTGCCGTGTCGCTTTGTGATAATTTCTGTATGAAGTGACACACATGAGCGCAGAGGTTACTGCAGACGACTTAAAAATTAACCCGGAAAAATGTGTCTGTCCTCGATCCATTCGTCTGTTTAAAAATTGACCAACGGATGTTCCGTCCAGGCTCAGAGTATATCCCATTCGGACCAAAAACAGTGATGCAAGATTACATTTTGCTATATCTTTGCAAGTTTTAATTTCAATATATGTTTTTATATACAGTAATACACAGACATTCAACTAGCAAAATATAAAACACCCAGTTCTAAAAGACATATTTTCTTTTCTTTTTTGCCAAGTTATAAAAGGCAGGTTTGATTTAAAGGCGGATTTAGGAAAGCACCCATTCTTCAGCATCAAACAAAAGCAGTGATGCAAGATTACATTTTTGCTATATTTTCACCATATTTAGAGCAAGATTATATTTTACTATATCTTTGCGAGGTTTAATTTCAATATATGCTTTTTATGACAGTGATGCAAGATTGATCCGAATGGATATACTCTGAGCCTGGACGGAACATACGTTGGTGCTTATGACGCTTGTTGCTCTAAACATAGCCGGAAGATAATAGTTTACTTGAAATGTAATCTTGCATCACTGTTTCGGTGAAGAATGGATGCTTTCCTAAATCCGCCTTTAAATTAAACCTGCCTTTTATAACCTAGCAAAAAGAAAAAAAATATGTCTTTCAGAACTGAGTGTTTTAGATTTTACTAGCTGAATGTTCTAGCGTTGCTATAGATAAAAATCATATATTGAAATTAAACTTCGCAGAGATATAGTAAAATGTAATCTTGTTCTAAACATTGCGAAGATATAGTAAAATGTAATCTTGCATCACTGTTTTTGCTTGATGGTGAAGAATGGACGCTTTCCTAAATCCGCCTTTAAATTAAACCTGCCTTTTATAACCTAGAAAAAAAGAAAAGAAAATATGCCTTTCCGAACCGGGTGCTTTACATTTTACTAGCTAAATATCCGTGTGTTGCTACGGATAAAAAAAGCATATATTGAAAGGTTATACAATTTTGTGAAAGACATAGTTAACCAATTAGCAGATAAACACAAGGTTGCATCAGATGTTGTGTTAATTGAAAGGTATGATTGTATGAATCATCAACAAATATGGTACAATTACGAGAATATAGCAAATGCATAATTACGTTTATTGGTGGCGGCAATCAGACACGCAAAATATTCATTTTTATATCACTGAATAAATTCAGTTGTTGAAGGTCTTGTTGGCAAGCGCTGATATTTGAACCATAAACATCGTTTTCTTCCACCAGCTTGTATTAAAAAACTTTTAATTTTTTGTGCGATTATCGGCTGCCGCAAGTATGCTTTGAACTGCTCACACACGTTGTCTTAATAAATATTTCATTAAATATTTTCGATATGAAGAAAAGTGAAGCACTTTATTTTCTACCGAAAGACTATGCGCTAATATTCGTCTCCTCAAGTGGTGTTTTCGGTCTAACAAAACGAAAAGTGGAGCCCTTTATTTTCATCGGGAAGACTTAAAAATAAAAGGGTCTCGATTTGTCTAGGGGCGCTATGGATTGGAACTGGTGTTTGGAGTCTGGGTGAGGGACCGGACGGATAGGCTCAAACGGAAACCCTCCCCATCCTCCTCCTCCGTACAATAATTCGCAGGCAGCGACTCGATCCCGCGAACGACTCCCTCCGTGCTCGCCCCCCTCTCCTCCCCGGCCACCTCCCCCGCCTCTTTCTCTGCTCCTCCTCCACCACCCCAGACCATCGCATGGAATCCGACGTCTCCATTGCCACCACTACCCTCTACCCTCAGGTCTGCATCCGCACCGATTCCCCTTCCACACTCTCTTTTTGCATCGCTAGATGTTTTTTCTGCTCAAATTCTGTCAAAGATTCGGCATTTCCTCGTCTATTTCCTGCTCTTTTAGTTTGCCTCGTGTGCTCTACTCGCTACGATGATTAGATGCTCCTTCTGCGATTCAAGCTACGCTGATGATCGACGGCGTCAGCGATTAGATGCGCTTACTTGTGCTGTGGCTCTCCAGGCTCGGTTGCGACATGCCTTCAGTAGTTTTGTTACTAGTTAGGTTTCCGGTGGTGTTGAGCTAAGTTGCTGCCTTTTAGCCGAATTACTCTTGTTTAGTGCTAATTACTTAGATGCCGACCTGAAAAGATCCATCTTTTATCTTAGGGACTGTTATATCTTGGATGCTGACTTCAAAAGACTAATCTTTTAGCTCTTTGGTACTTATCTCTCAGCCACGGGCTGGATATACTAGTATGATTCTCGCTCACTGCGTAATAGCATTTGCAGATTGTTGGACATGTGGAGTTCAAGTCATAGTTCTATAGGAAGGGCCATTTAGTGAACTTATTCTTGAATTCTTTGATAACTAGTAGTACAAGATTGGGGAAGATACTCCCCTGGGTTCTTATTTTTGGGGAGAATTATTGACTGCTGAGTTGCCACCTTAAGCATTTTTTTTTAAAAAAAATAATCGTTTTCTAAAATAGAAATCTTGATCTTATTATGGTAAACAAGTTGGAATAGAATAATTTTGATGGTTTTACTTGCGATTTGCTACCTTGCTCGTTATGTACTTTTTTCGAGTCTATAGAGGTGTAATATATTTCTCCAGCTTCTGTGCAAAAATCCTGCTCTTTTTGGTTAAATGCTAGGTATAACATGCCAAAAAGAATCGCGACATTGTTGGTTTTCGTTGCAGGAATCTTAGCTTATTGGTGCTTTGGAGCTGCAGGTCCATACCACGTTGTGGCGGTTAGCTTCTCACGGAGACGTGGGTTTGGAGTCGAAGTGTTGAGCTGGTTTTCGTCTGTCCGTACTCCGTAGTTGTAATTTGTAGAAACAAGCTGGGTTTTCTTGAAGAGCTGTGGAGATTGATAAGATGAAGAGTACAAGAGGAGCAATGTTATTTCCTCTCTGTCTCTGTGCAATGGTTTGCCTCATGGCTCAGCTAGGAGCTGCCAATGTAGTGCTAATGGGGAATAATCTGACCTTATCGTTCGACGATGTTGAGGCAAGCTTTGGTAAGTTCTGGAGATCTTATTATCGTTTGGATTTGTCACATTAGAGTACCAACTTCTACTATCTTGATGGCACTGCATGTCAAATTTACTTTTCTTTACATGCCTTCTCTACCAGTTAGGTGTTTAGGTTGGGTTTATACTTCTTAGTTGCACTATTGATTTATGGTGACATGCATATATGTTGCACCACTCCCTATTATATTATTGTGGCTGTTTTTCTATTAGCTTTCTGAGTTATATTAAGCTTGATTTTATTCATTGATTGTGTCATGCTCCATTTGCGTGTAAGGTTGTTTTCTTCTGCATTTCACTGTCGTGGAGTCTGTATTGTCTTTTCTGAAGGATTCATTATGCCATTTCAATTGGTTTGCAGCCCCGGGAGTGAAAGGGTCAGGAGTTAATGGTGTAGTTCATACTGCTGAACCTTTGAACGCCTGCAGTCCGTTAACAAACAAAGCAGTCAAGGGTCCACCATCTCCATTCGCGTTGATTATAAGAGACGGGTGCACATTTGATGAGAAAGTAAAAAATGCGCAGGATGCTGGATTCAAAGCTGCAATAGTATATGACAATGAAAATAGCGGCGTTCTGGTTTCAAGTAATGTACCTTATCACTTCCACTTTGTTTTTGCTTTGCAGTTTATTAATGCCAGTTGCACAGCTGCATGGTACTCTTTATTCATAGCATGACCAGCTCAAATAGATTCCCCCCCCCCCTCTCCCTTTTAGGCACCTTTCCATGTTTTAGGACCCGTAGATGGCCATGCATTAAGCAGAGATGAGACAGGCTGAGAAGCACGAGTAAATGCTTTTGGGACTGCTCTCCAAAATGATGAAGCACAAATACTTATGCAGATTGTGCCCAAATAAATAAAAGATGAAAAATAACTGTAGAACTTGCTACAATTTTAATAATCATACCACTGTATTTTTTAAATTTCATATTAACATTGTTTGGAGCATATATTTTCTGCACTATCTAACTAGGAAGTGTAACAGTGGCTGGAAGCTCAAGTGGTATTCACATATATGCGGTGTTCATCTCGAAGGCCTCAGGGGAGGTGTTGAAGAAATTTTCGGGCAGTACTGATGTAGAGGTGTGGATACTACCCACATTTGAGAACTCAGCCTGGTCAATCATGGCAATTTCATTCGTATCACTGCTTGCGATGTCTGCTGTTCTAGCTACTTGTTTCTTTGTGAGAAGGCATCGAATAAGGCGGGACTGGCCTAGAATTCCAGAAGTTCGAGAATTCCATGGAATGAGCAGTCAATTAGTTAAGGCGATGCCAAGTCTTATTTTCACAAAGGCACAAGAGGACAACTGCACATCGGCAATGTGCGCCATTTGCTTGGAAGACTATAATGTTGGAGAAAAGCTAAGAGTTCTGCCTTGCCGTCACAGTATGTTTCGCCAACTTTATAACACCACAACTTGTCTTTTATAATACAGTAGTAACTTGATTGTTTGAGACCTTGCCGTGTCCAATGGATTTTAGGCAGCTCATCTATCTGCTATGCTCTACTACTCTTCAATCTTCGAATTTGGAATTGAAAATATTTTTTACAAGGTTTTTTAATCTGTTAGTGCAATGTTGTGTAATAAAATTACTAAACCACTCTCTGCAGTTCTTTTTCTTACATTTTGAATGTCCGGACTGAGTATAGTTTTGCTAGATTGAGCACACAATTTGGTAAACTCTTTCTTGTACTAGCCATTTCCTGGTCCTTAACACTATAGAAAATTGGTACTGTCAATTGTCGCATCTCTAGATTTGCTGTCGTCAAAATCGATAAATTGTGTTATTGCATATTTTTTTCAGTTAACTAGTATTGCAAAAAAAAATGGTGTAATAAATCAATTGGGCAGCTCTCCTTATGTACAAAGAAATGCATTGAATAAATTGTACCCCTTGTATACAACCAGCTATCTGAAGAATGTTATTTCTAAGGCAGTACCATAATATTTGTGTGAATTACATTGCAGAGTTCCATGCGGCTTGTGTGGACCTGTGGCTCACGTCTTGGAGAACATTCTGTCCTGTTTGCAAGCGAGATGCAAGGACTGGAATATCAGACCCTCCTGCGTCAGAGACTACCCCGTTGCTCTCTTCTGCAGTTCGCTTACCTTCACAGTCATCTTCATTCCGGTCGAGTGTGGCAGCATCCCCTCCCAGACCAATAAGCCGACGTCCTTCATCACAATCCGTATCTCGTATTTACTCTGTTTCCAGTACCCCCCACCTAAGGTCTTACACAAATTCACCTGCCATGAGTATAAGCAGAAGCAATGCAGACCTTGCAAATATGTCTTCTACTCGCACCTCGCACCTTGCCTCCACACACTCTTTGGTTGGCAGCCACTTGTCTCCACCAATCAATATAAGTTACGCATCACCCCATATGTCCCATTCTGGCTATGCATCACCCAGCCCACATGTTATTTCGTCCTATATCTCCAATTCTGGGTATGGATCTTCCAGTTACTATCTCGGTTCATCCAGTCAGCATCGCTCGTACCTAAGGCGTTGCGGGGAATCAGGACCTAGCCTGTCTACCATGGCCCCTCAATCACCACAGCAGTCTCAACTGCGCTATGGTGGTGAGTCAGAGACAAATCTAGCAGGTGCATCATCAGCTCAGTCCTTTCGGCAATCCTACCTGAGACACTGTGCTGATTCAGATGCTAGTTTATCTGCCATGGCGTCAGCTCAGTCGTTACCGGGATGTTGATTGCTCTGGAATAGCTTCTCTGTGGAAGACATGGCTTGACTTGTGTATACATTGAGGCGTGTAACATAGGCAATTGGTTGAGAAAAATGCATAGATTTGTTTGTGGTTCTTCTGCCTTTGGTTCTATTTTAGTGGCTGTTAGTTTTATTTCTTGTGTTGCTGGGTGTATATTACAAGTACACAGCAGTATCAGGAAAATATTTATGACAGGAATGCTTTTGAAATCGTGAGTAGTTTGCATTCTCTCTGGGAAATTCCAGATTGTTTTGGAACTAAGGGTTGGAATTTAGTTACCCGCTCTTGCTTCTTCTACATATATATTTAGAAAGTTTTGAAGCAGGTTCTTGGCTATGTTGAAGAGTAATTTATTGGGCGACGAGTTCAGCGGTTGCTTTTATGTAGTTGATTCGGGGAGGAGTCCATGACAGACAGTACAACATTCACCTGCTAATAATCTGCTACGGTATAGTCTATAGCCGCTTGTGCTCATTTGCTGGTGTCTTTTGAGCTGGTTACTCTTCTGCTTCCATGATTCCATCCTGCTAATTACTTGTGCCCGGTAACAATGTAACATACCTCAGCTTTGCTTCTTACTGGTGAAGAACAACTCAATTGACGAGAGGCTTCTCTTATTTGTCTGACTGGCACGCTCGTCATGCTGTGAATTGGGTACAGCAGAGCACTTCAGTCAAATTCTTGAGCAGTGTTTAAATCCAATAGGTGGCTTTCAGATTATTGATAATACTCTATTGAAGATAGTGAACTTTACCGACACCTTCCGCATGTTGCTGCGGATTTTTCGAGAGCTCAAAATCGCTCCAGAGCTGAGAGCCCTAGCTGGTGTTGCAACATTAACAGACCTCCAAGTCACTTGAGTTCTGCTTGGTTTTTGGGTGCCTTTCCCCCTGTTTACCGGGCTACATTACATTGACATGGCCCATTCTGCCTGTCACTACTCTCCTGAGGGAGTATCAATCAATCATACCAGGAGTACTCCGATTTAGCACAAGTCTAGTCATTAGTAGCTTTTACTCAGCTCACTAAACTATCAACCATGCAAACTGACCAAGTTACTGGAGTAGTATATATACATACTTATTTGAGATGATTTTAAGGTATCCTATAATTACAAGTGCGGCTGTATCATTAGGTCTGATTATTGTACTTAAGATTCCAACACGATTCTAAGGTTAATTAGTCATCTGAACAGTGAGTGGCTCCTTGCTTGCTTGACTCATCATCCGGCTGCACTTTTGTGCACTTGATGCAAGCTTGGAATGGAATGGATGCTATGAGTGGTCAAATTACAGTGCTTTTGTGCTTCTTTTAGCGGGTGCTCTGCTTTTTGACCTAAAAGAAGCAGACGTAATCACAGGCTATAAGCTAGCTAGGTCATAACCGTGGAGGAGAGAAGCTCAAGCTTTACATGAAAGCAGGAAAGCCCTCCACAATAATAAAAAGGTTGCCCAGCCCAGCTCAACTTCAAAAAAAATTGGAATAATATTATTAAAAAAAAATTACAAAAATAAATAGTTGATTTTTTTTTACAAAACTAGGCTTCTGTCGTCATATGAAATGACGAAATTGTCATGTCTCCATTCCATATGGCGACAGTAGTCTAGAGAATGATAACAGATTCTAGAACAGTGCAGAAAGATCCATGTTGCTACTCCAACTAGCCACAGGACTCTGTTGACATTTCAAATGGCAATAGAGATCTCGCAAGTCCCTAAATTTTTTATATTAAAATTTATGAAAACTGTCATTTCAAATGGCGACAGGGGTCCCGCAAATCCCTGTCGCCATTCCAAATGGCGACACAATCTACCCTATAAAAGACCCTAAAATTCTAATATAACTCACTTTTATTCAGAAAAAAAGATGGGAGTGAGAGAGGGGAAGAGAGAGGAGCAGAGTGGAGGAGATAAGCTAACGAAGTACTGCCTGTCCGGTCGTCCACCTTTCAGGTAATTTTTTTAACCGAGTGGATTGCATAATTTCATATGTATGGTTACATAGTGTAGTGTGTTGTACATAATTATTTGCAGCTGGTAGTTTAGTTTTAGATATGTGGTTAATCGTCGAAATCTTGTTTACGGTGTAGTACATCAAATATGTCGACGCCACTAACTTAAAAATTTACTATGGTCAAGGGACTATTCTTGAGGGTCCTAGAGGAATTGATTTACATTATTTTCAATCGGCGACCGTGACCCTAACAAGACCATAGCAGCGTACATGGGGCGCTGTGATGTGGTGGTTGTTCCACACATTCGATTTGGACCATCCTGTGTATGATTTGAGATTGAGTTAGCTTGCCAATCGGGCACCACTGGGTACATATTGGGAGTTAGTGCAGTTCAATGGAAAAATGTCATGGCAGTCGTATGTACGCAGGGCGAGGGGAAAAAGGTGTGATTTGGTCCTTCTGGCCCAGAGATATGCCAAGCCCACTCCTGCATTGGCGGGTGAACAAGAAGGGAATGATGATGCTGAAGAAGAAGAAGTCGGGGACTCCAGCCACAGCACGACATACAAAAATGGATGAAGGTCTGGGAGTTGATGATGCTATCGATGAAGACCCTGCGGAAGGAGCTCCTTCAATCAGGTAAGCTAGTGGGCTTACTAACGAGGGTGGAGAGCTGGAAGCCCTAGTCTAAAGGATGGATCTTGAAGACCATGACTACATGGCATTGTTAGAAGATGAAGGATCTGACAACGAGAATGTTGTGGAACAACAAGTGGTTCCATTCGAGTGGAACGCATACCAGTTCGACAACCTCGTCGTTAACGAAGACTCCCGTGTGCCATGGGAATATGGCCAGAGCGGGGTCAGACAAAGAGCTATGTACAAATGCAAGGAGGTCATGCAGGAGGCAGTCAAATTCTAGGCCTTTGTCGGCGCGACGTACATTCACAATCGTCAAGTCTAACCCAAGATACTACGACGTGAAGTGTGACATAGAGGGATGCACTTGGCGAGTGCACGCATTTCAGCCTAAGCGGGACACCTACTAAAAATGCTCTATAGTGGTCCCTCATATATGTGTCATCGCTGAGTCAGTGCAGTCTCACAAGACCCTGTCATCAGGCTTTATCGCAAACATCATGCATGATGAGATCATGGATAATCTAGATTTTGAGCCACGATCCATCATTCGGGCGATTAAGGCAATGTTTCAGTGCACAATCAGATATGTCAAAGTGTGGAGGGCAAAACAAAATACATTGGAATCATGGTTCAGTACGTTACCACAACCTTCTCGGACAACTCCAAGTCACACAAGACAGGAATCCCAGCACTCATGTCGACATTCAAAATTCTACGCATTTGAAGTGGGGCAATAAGAGTGTACTAAAGCGAGCATTCTTCATCTTTTGTCCATGCATCAATGCATTCCGGTATTACCGTCCAATCTTGTGCGTAGATGGTACATTCTTGACTAGAAAGTACAAGGGCCAAATAATGATTGCAATAGCGACGGATAGGAACAATCAAGTTCTTTCCGTGGCATTCGCATTAGTTGAAAAGCGAGAATACGGACAGTTGATTGTGGTTCCTGAGGATTTCTGTTGTACATGGTTGTCCTAACATATGCATCATACATGATCGACATGTGTCCCTATTGAGTGCAATAATTCAAATACAACAAGGAGAGAACAAACCACTTCCATGAGTGGATCTGTAAAGCAGGTGGTGCATGAGGTACTTGGGTGCAAACTTCTACATGCAGTTCTGCGATAAGGACTTGATAAGCCTGTTCAAACGACTATGCAACCAGAACCAGCAGCGAAAGTTTGACGCACTCTGGAATATTTTGGATGAGCGGACCCAAACGCACATAAGGGAGGCAGCAAGAAAGGCCGCTACAAGTGCTGACCAGACCCCCGAAGTATTACCATAGTTACCCACAGATGGTCCTAGTATGGCAAGGAGGATGGGGGTACAGGTGAAATGCTTCTCGGACTGGATTGAGCACGAACCTAAGGAGAAGTAGTCGCTGCTACATGACAGGGGTGGTGCTCGATATAGTATTATGACAACCAATCTAACCGAGGTGTACAATTAGGTCATGTGCGACGCCAGATGTTTCCCTTTGGTCGGTATTGTGGAGGCAATTCTCAACGGTACTATAATTTTACTTTATTGATAGAATCAACAACACGTCGCTCGTCATGGCAAATGATGGAGTACTGTACCTCACCATGATTACCAAAAACATAGAGGAGAAGAGCGAAAAGAGTGAGATGCATCGAGTATTTAAGATGGGCACAAGGGAGTTTCGCTTCAAGATACTGTGAAGGGATAAAGGACACCGCGGGATGATCACCCACGAGTGCACACTACGTTGCGCTAGTTGTGTATGTACTTGCAATAAGTCTCTTCTTCTACATAGGTCATGCTCACATACCATGGCCACATGTTCGATGGTGGCGCAGTATCCCGACGAGTACCTCTTTGATTATTTCAACAAGCAGGAGGTGATGCAAATCTAGAGTACAGTGTATGATTACGATGTGGTTGACCATTTCACTGGCCATCCTACATGGGAACAACTTATCGGCGCGGACATTGATAGGTTGAAGAAAAACGTTGGCCGGCGACAAGGTACGACGTATCAGGAATGATATGGACGAAACAGAAGCTAAACGTCGTACGAAGAAGTGCTCCATTTGCATCGAGTCTGGGCACACCTTTAAGAAATACCATACGAGAAATTCACATGATGAAAGAGACAGCGGTCAGTCCGGACGTCGCCGGGGGGACCTAATCCGACCGCCCCACTAGAGGCAGTCGACGTTGCGATAAGTCTTGTTGAAATATGTGATGCGTAATGTTTGTAATATCATTTTGATCTGTCGAAAACTAGGTGACGACGTTGTGCTGAATGTTTTGTAATATCAGTGTGATTTGTTGACAAAATATGTAAGGACGCTGCGTTGAATATTATGTAATATTATTGTGATTTGTCGACAAAAAAATATTATAACGTTATGTTGAATATTTTATAATATTATTATGATTTGTCTATAAAATATGTTGTCGAAAATAGATAGTAAAAAATAGGCAAATGTCCATGTCACCAGTTGAAATTGCAACATAGATCCTGTCGTCATTTCAACTGGCGACAGGGACTTCTTTGAACTATTCTGGCCTAGTGTCGCCATTGTCTAGGCTATTCTCACCATACGTAGCTTAGTTTTGTTAAAAAAATTACTATTTATTTTATAATTTTTTGTAAAATAATATTATTACAAAAAAAATCTCAACTTCAACGCACACGGACGAGAGAGAAGAGAGAGAAGAGTGCATCCCTGACAGGCTGCGTCTCTCTCTCTCTCTACCGAGGGTTGCTGCCTCAGCTGGTAGTAGTTGGTGGTGGCTGGCTGCTGGCCTGCAGTGCCGAGTGTGGGTGCCCCTCCCAAGCAGAAGCACAAGAACAGGAAGAGTAGCAGCCTCAACTCTCAGGCAGCCTCACACTGTGCTCATGCTTGGAATCTATCTCCACCGATCTTTTGCTACAGGACCAGCAGCCATCTCACAGCAAGGAAGGAAGGAAGGAAGGAGTAGCAGTACCCTGCAGCCGCATCATCCTATTCCTGCACCGGAGACTGGACTGGAACTGGAGGAGGCTTTTGGCAAAAGAGAGCCTGCTTTAACTGAATTTTTTTTCTTGCTGCTATTGCAAGCCTAATAGTGATAGCAGCAGTAACGGGGGACCTCCAGTCCAATGCACCCTCTCTCTCTATGCGTGCGTGCGTGCGGTGTGTCGGGGCAGAATCCCCTACACCTGGCAATGCTATCTCTCTTCCTTTTAGGCAAAAGGCAAAAGGCAAAAGGGAGCCACCCAATGGGCAAAGGGTTTCGATGTGTTTGCCACACTCGTTGCTGAAGAACAGGAACAGCAAAAGGAGGAGGAAGGATGCATGCGCGTGTGCGTGCCTGTTTTGATATCTGCGAAACAAGGCAATGCTGCTGCTGGGATTGGATGGTGCATTCACATTATTTAATGAACGCTGTATATATATACACACACAGTAGCAGCCAAGATTTTTTACTACAAATACAGAATATAATAGTGACGTTGTTTCTACACGCTAGATCTCATCTGAATAAAACGTAACTACGTATGGTGTGTTTCGATACAACGCTAGATCTCGTCTGAATAAAACGAGTGCAGTTTACATGCAATCGATCCCAGCTCTTCATTTCGCTTAAAAGAATACTAGTAGCTACTGGTATATAATTAAGCTAGCACGTCGCAAGAAATTAAGAAGCATTTGCATGGGCAGCACGTAAGTATAGTACACTACTTTGTTAGCAGCAGTCACAGAGCTTCCATCTTACGATAATCATATTGATCATTCATTCGTACTGCAATTCCAACAGTCGTAGAACGAACCTCGATCGGGGCCTGGCTAGCTTGCCTGCCAGCATAAAACTTGATCTGATTATTACTCCATTTCACTTCACCGCATCAATGCTAGCTTCTGCACATAGACGAGAGACCCGGCCTGTGATTAGTTAACGGATCTACTAATTGGGTACTACTACTTTAGACAGTAGAGAAAGAGGATCCGAGCATCACGACGAGGATCATCGAAAGAGGGGACAGATGTCAAGAGAGTTAGGTGTGTATTGATTGCCTTGAAAAACGTCCCCCTCGATTGCATTGGAGAGTTGGGGACAGATGTTTTACCGTGTGTTCGGATATTTGCTGGTCTCTCTTAATCCACGTTGAGGTAAACCCAAACGAATTGGATCGGCTTCATGAATTAAGCCAACATCTCCGAGTTAAGTCCAATCACTTGGACCGGTTTCAACACGAACCAACACCTACTCCACTTGGGTTGCTCTTCCTCCACTCCGGAGATGGTTAGCATTAAAGCACTCACAACCACGCGCGGGCCTTCTCATAAACTTCTTGAGAAGACCACCGATCACGATACCTCCATGCTGTCTAGGTGTCGGCAAACACCAAGAGTAACAAGACTCAACTTTCACTTGAACTAATCAAGTGTCAAAACTCAAGTAGATACACAATCCACTACCTAAGACAAAACATGCAATTAGGGTTTGCTTTCAAATCTCACTAAGTGCAACGCATGCACAAAAGAGATGAGAGGTTTGCTCTTAGCTCAAAAGAGTGTCTAACAACACTAAAACACTTTGCAATGGCAGCAACAACTACCACCAACCAGCCAAGGTGGGTATTTATACTCTACACACAAAAATTAGCTGTTGGAGGAAAGATTCCATCGAATCAGAAAGGGGCCGGTCTGACCGCCAACTAATGGCCGGTCGGACCGCCGCTTTACCGATCAGACCGCCAAGAGAGTTGGGTGTGTATCGATTGTCATGAAAAAAGTCCCCCTGGATTACATGGGAGAGACAATTATTTACAACCTTTCGATTAGGGTGCATGATACTATGGTTTTACCCCTAAAAAGACCCTATGCCCGTAGGGGTCGCAGGGGTTTTCCCTTCTCTTACGCGTAGCCTTCGGTCTACGGTGGACCCTCCTGGTCCTGGTCCAGCCGGTCGGTACGTGGGATCCACTGGAACTTTTCTCCCTTCGCGCCATGTGGGGTTCCCCGGGCACCATTCGGCGCTCCCGAGGTGGATCGGGTAGGGACCCCCGATAGCTTACTTGGTACCCTCCGAGGACCCTTAGTCACGCTTTCGGCTCTTAGCCCTCGGGGGTCTTGTTGTGGTCTTCGTCGGGTTGTTGAGGTCGATGGGCCACCCCTACGACAGCACCAGTGTTAGTACTCCTGTGTCTTTGTACTGATCAAATAATACAGAAACAATCTGACGGATCGAAGATTAGCACAAGAAGCTGATTGTTTTAAACATTGATTGATACACTGCTACCAGTCTATTGGGTGGGAAGGCAGGTGAAACAAATAAATGAATGGGTTTATATATGCATTTTGGAGTAGAGCACTAGTTAATATGTTAGGTTTCGAAGTGGGAGGAAGGTAACGTGATGGGTTATGATGTGCAGGCGGGGGGGAAGGGCGAGGGAATCAAAAACTCTGGTTCCACCGCTGCAGGAGGCTTAAGTCTAGTGAGAACAAGTAAAAGCAAAAGACTGTGACTGACTAATAATCCCTTTATGGCGGGCGGCTTGTCTTGTTCCATTTGGCTTTTTTGCTTTTTTTGATCCCCTACCTGCCCCTGTGAATGAATCCCCTCCCCCTCATGGGGATTAAATCATGATGATGATTAAATCATGTTGTTGGGCCCAATCATTTCATTTCATTTCACCGGGACCCCTTTGCTTTTGCTTGTTTTGTACTCACGATGTATCACATCAACTTAATTAGAAATTTTATTTTTGCCTCTGAGAAGGAAGCCCTAAGTTCTTCACGCAGCGTGCTTCTGCTACCTATTACTGTGGAGGGAGAGAGGGAGGCTGCATCAGATGTACTTGCTTCTCAGTTAATTACTGTGTGTTTCTTGTGGCGTGTTATGGGTTTTCAAGTAGCAACACCACTAAAAATGGAAAAGCAGTTGGTGCCCTGGCGTCCAATCATCTTGCTGCAAACATCAATCATATACAACAATCAGTACATTGACCCCATGCACATTTGCACCCAACCCGACCAAATAAAAGAGACACATTTGCGCGAGGAAAGAAAGGAAAATAGTAAAATGAACAGCGGCCGATCATTGAACTTGCTGTGTTGTTTCAACCGGATCACGATACTATCAAAATGCACGTTTGAATCATTAATGTGCATTAAGTGGTTCATTTGTAGGTCACAAACTCCATACACTGGGCATTTTTCGCAATACCACATCAACCCTACCTGTTGTAAGCATTAAATTTTTTATATTAAAAAAACACTATCCTATCTCTTCTTTCCTCCCCCTCTTCTCTACGCTGCTCTCTCCACCTACCACCCCATCGCCTTTGGCCGTCCTCAAGGTCATTCTTACCTCGTTGTTACCTACCCCGCCGTTGTCTTCCGCGACCCCACCAAGGTCTACAAGACTAACGCCATCGCCTAGCTCATCAACATGGCATGAAGCTCATGGGAGGCGGCGACCTCGTAACGTGGAGCTCGAGGACTGGGCGGTGACTGCGTGCACGTTACTAGCAAGGGGCGGTGGCGGCGATGTGGAGCTCAAAGGCCACCTCCCTGCCAATCCTTGCCACTGTCGTGATTCGGCAAGTCTCTAAGGTCACCTTCATCCATAAAAGGGGGTTAAAACTCACGCATTAGATTCCCATGTTGATCATCTTCATCGCCCTCTCTCCATTTTGGTCGAAACGCACCGAAGCACCGCCGACCATATCTTCTTCTCCAACTCGAGGCGAGGAGATGGCTCACGCGATCTCTTTTATTATGTGAGTGTTTGCTGCAAATCATTCCATCTGTATGTAATACCTCATAAATCCAGCTAGTTCGTATAGTTGGAAGTTAGTCGAAAACGAGATTTAAAAGTTCCGGAAATCGCATTCGGTAAAAGAAAGAAGTCGAGAGGAGAAAAAGAAATAGTTTTTCTGAAATTCTATTTAGGGGGTTATCGTGATTTTCCGGCAACTGGACCATGATCCGCGACTCGGGAGGCCCAAGAGAGGCAGGCCCATGAAGTGGCGGCCATAAAAAGGCGCCACTCCCCAAACCCTAGCCGGCCCCATTCCTCCCCACCTAGCCGCCACCCCTCCCTCTCCCTGGTTGGCGCCGCCTCCTCCCATGGTGGCGGCCTTTGGTGCTCCCAGTTGGTCTCCAAGATCCTGGCGCTTCTCCTCCGATCGTCCTCCGTGGTCGTTTCTTAGCCGGTTGTTCGCTGTGGTGTGGCGGCCAAGGAAGAAGAAGGGAGACCAGCGGGAGTGGTTCTTCATCGTGCTACGGGTCTTCAAGGGTAACGAGCACCCGGTTATTTGTTTGATCGATTTTGTTGCGGTAGAGATCAATTGATTCACGTCGGATTAGAGTTCCAGAAATTACAGATTGGATCAGAATGTTGCGTGGCATGTTACGGTACTTTAGAGGCCGAATTTGGGGTTTTCCTTCTAGAGTTTTGTTCCTGGTTTCGTTATCTTTCTTTTGGCACCAAGATGAGCAAAATCCGATCAGTAGTTTGGGAGATATGAATTTTTGAATACGAACTGTCCAATCTGTCTGAAATCTGAGGTCAGTAGGTTTGTCCCTCGTTTTTGTTCAAAATAGAGGCCGAATCAGAATCTTCACCCAACTAAGTTATTGTAGATCTCGAAAGTATCTTTCCAAGTTGATAAAGATCATTCCATTTGGATCAGTAGGCTAAAAGTTACACTATTTTCTTTACTGCTGATCTGTTTTCTGGACAGACGTAGATGGGTTGGGTTTAGCAGTTAATTAGTCATCTGTTTTTGCCGAATAAGGGGATTCCACCAACTAAAGTTTTGTAGCCTGATCAGTTAAGAATCAGTGAGCACTGGTTTCAGGTCGTTTAGAGTTACAGATAATTAATGGCGAATTTTCTTGTGCAACTGCCCGTAGAACGATAATCTGGACTTTTAGTGTAGATGTCAAATTGAACCCTTGGGAGGAGTGGGTTGATTAGAGAGCATCGTAGTACACTTGTAGCTGTGCCATATTCGATTATCCGTGTCGTGGTAATACTTGTGTAGGCGGTGAGACGGTGGGTGGAAGGACACCTTCGTTGTTTCACAACACGTCACCACACGGAAGGCAAGTACAAATGTTTAATTTGTGTGAATTCATTGATTACATGTTAACTTGGTAAATTATGAATATTCCTGTGATTTGAGTATGATGTGGTAGAGTTCAATACCTTATTCGATGATACATTGAGTTGAATGCCAAGTTATGTTTTTTCATTCCATGCATACATAATTGATTCTTTGTCACGGAGTGAAACTTGTTTAAGTCCCATTAATTCCAATATGGGCATGTAAGACCTACCATTCCAATGTAGGCGATTTGGACATTCCGTATGAAACGTTCTTCATACGGACTTGGATCCCGCTCTTTGTTAAGAGCGGGCTTAAATGAACACCGACGGGTGTGTCACTAGTTATCTGAGTATAAACATGTGGAAAGTCCATTCTCCTTCAATGCATTCATTCATTCATACCGTGCTTTCTTAAATTCATGAAGTAAATGATGTACTTGGTGGATTGTTTCGATCTGATATTCTATGTGAATGTATATGTTGTGCTTCTTTGAGTTTCGACTCACTCTTGCTTTTATTTATTTTTAGGTGAATTCGGTGAAGCAGTTTGCTAGCGGGAGGGTGTAGTCCAGCACGTTCCATGCACATGAAATAAATAGTCATTCGTTAAAGTTCTATTTACATCTCTTCAGTTTTATTTATAATGTAATGGACTGTAATAATTGTCACTTGGTGGTCCATTATTATCGCTTTGGTTAATTCTCGTTTAAATTTATAGATGAACTGTTATTAAGCTATAGATTGTTATAATGGTTAATCGTTTCTTTAGCATTGAATGCGATGTTAATCTTATGAATTGAATAGTAGGTTGTCTTGTTAGGTGACACCTTGTCTTCCGAATAGACAGGGTGTTACACTGTACGCTCCCCACCCCCACCAATCTTCTCAGGTATTTTGGTCGATCCACCATAGGTTCGTCCATACAACGAACCACATCAACACCGCCACTTCAAACACTGCCGCAGACACCACCCTTGGGTTACTCGTTGTCCCCCCTCACCCCCTTCGCTAGTTTCTATCCACCCACCACCGCCGAAGAGCTGCCACCTGATGCCCACCGCCATGGCTCATATGTAGAGCAAAGGAAGAAATAAAAGAAACGATTGAAGCATAGGTGGAAAAAAAAAGAAAATAAAGGAAAGGAGCGGCGAAAAGAAGAAGAAAAAGAGAAGAGGATGTTTTTTAATATACAAAGATTTACACGTGTCAGTAGAATGGATGTGACACCGCCACGTGTACGAGAAGTATCCAATATGTATATTTGTGACTCGTAAATAAACACTTAGGTCCTGTTTGGTACAATTTCATATTCTGCTCTTGATTATCTGAGAATCCACTTCTCTAAGAATCTAGAACTGTCTGTTGAAACCGTTTGACTGGTAGGTTGTCTCCAAAACCATATGAGAGAGAATTAGAGGCAAATAGACCATATCATCACTGGGTGTAATACTTCAATTATATTTGTGTAACTCAGTGGTATTTACGGGTAAAAACCTTCAACTTTAAAAGGTATTTTCGTTTATGAAGGTTGGATTCTCACGAGAATCTGTTGGGAGGCTCGCTTCGTTCTTTAGTTCATTTCGAGGCAATTTCATCGCGAGAAGCAGAATCTAGTGGTTTTGAGAATCAGGATGTTTGATATAGCTCCACAAGAATCGATTGAGAAACTGAGAGTGAAAACTGTACCAAATAGAACCTTAATACACACTTGTGACCTAAATATGTATTTCAAAAAGTACGGAGACCCGGTTGACATTTCACTTTACTCAAAGGAAAATTACCGAGAAGCAAAGATTCCTATTTATAAAAATCCATCGCTTCCTGGCTGCGCCTCCTCAACTCGTACCGCCGCCGCCTCGTCTCTCTCCCTCTCTCTCTCCGGGATCCCCCAAGCGCTCCTCCACCCCCTCCGTCCCCAGTTATCTCCTGCAGCGATGGCGGCGGCGGCGGCGCTGTGGCAGCCGCCGGAGGAGGGGCTCCGCGAGATCTGCAGCCTCCTCGAGGCCCACATCTCCCCAACTCCGACCAGGCTCGCATCTGGCACCAGCTCCAGCACTACAGCCAGTTCCCCGACTTCAACAACTACCTCGTCTTCCTCCTCGCCCGCGGAGAGGTCAGCCCCTTCCTCTTCCTCTCTCCCCACCACCCCAACCGCTCGCTTCTTTCCATAGCCATGCCGTCGTCGCGCTAGGGTTTTGGGCTGCTCACGGATGCTCCCGTGCCGCTGCGGCCGTCGGATTGATTATATATATAGAATGCCTTTGCCATTCCCTGCTGTTTCGATCTGAAACCACACTACGCTTCTTTTTGCTATGTTTTGGGGCTTTAGTGCTTGCTCTTGCTGCGTTTCATTGCCGGGCTAGAGCTCAATTTGGTTGCTATACTATGAGGTGCGATGCGCTTGCTGCTGGTACCGCTCAGATTACTACTGCACAGTATACTAGAATGGCAAGGCTAGTTCTGTTAATCGGTCCTTTGGGGTGGTCAGGCAGCTGCTTTATCACTGCATACTTGCGTAGATTTGAAGGTTGCGTCTAGACTTTCAGTCTGTGCATTGCCAGTTTGGTACAACCGGTCTGGCGGTGATTCCGTGGAGAAAATAACGGATGTTCAATTTTTCTGGTGATTAAGTTGAAAAATCGTTTTTCTCCCCACGCAAGGCTGCCTTCCCATGCAGCGTTTCACGCTCCTTTTGCGGGTAGTTTTCGCTGTCATGTTGCTAGGCGGGGTTCTAGTAGGGTTTAGATTTTTGCAATATGTCGTGCATTTGGTGTCAAAAGGTATTTTGGCTGCTACTAAACCTCTGGTTTTACGTTTTGTCTCTACCACTTGCCATTGCAGTGTCTTATATTGTGATAAATGATTCCTCAAATGCACACTCTGAAAATTATAGACGAATCATCAAATCAATTACAGATGTGAATCATGCGATAGAATAAAAGCACATCATTTTAGAAGAGAAACATCACCTGGAAACATCGACAGCCATAGGGCAGTCACTAATGCAATACGGATCTCGTATTTATATGGCTACTTGTTCCACTTAGTTGCTTGATTTCTAGTGTTAGTGAGGTTTGATTTATGATGGGCTCAGGCCTCAGGCAGCACCATATGAACGATTAAAGGTGGGGTGACCGCTTGTTAACCACTATTATAAAACATTGCTCTTGCACGCTAATTAGAGCTACAAATAGAATCGAGGCTATCTTTTTGCTTTAAGGGATTCGAGGGAACACCCTTGCCTTGCGATGGAAATGTCTACAACTGGAACCATCTGGTGGTGCGATCTGGAGTATTATTGAGAAAATTACTCATTTAAGATGATCTTCTACGTAATTTACCCTTCTGGAAATTGCACATGTTATGGTATTGCTGATTTTTATTGTAGACCCGATAGCAACTCAGGCACAAAGATACTAAACAGTTAATTGAATCTTATCTTTCAACAGTTGGCATGATATCCATTTAATCAACCCATCAAGATGGGATGAGAATTTCTGGATTGCCTGTTCCACTTACTTTTTTAAAAGAATGTTTTAGCTTTTGTATGTAGGGACCAATGGTAGGAATTTATAGATGGTTTCCCATCTCATGTAAATTTATCCATGCAAGAAATCTGTAGATTCTCAGCCTTATGGAGTAAAATTTGGTCTTGATATGGTTATTGACTGTAGATCCAGCTAGTGTATATGGTCTTGCTGACATCGGGTAAATCTCTTGCTTGTATCAGGGAAAATCTTTTGAAGTAAGGCAAGCTGCTGGTCTTCTGTTGAAAAACAATCTGCGGGCGACTTTCAGTTCCATGCCTCCTTCATCTCAGCAATACATTAAGTCTGAGTTGTTGCCGTGTATAGGGGCAACTAATAAAGCAATTAGATCCACAGTTGGGACAGTTATCAGTGTACTTTTTCAAATTGTTCAAGTTGCTGGATGGATCGAGTTGTTTCAGGCTCTACACCAATGTTTGGACAGTAATGATCTGGATCATATGGAAGGTGCTATGGATGCTATATACAAGGTAATATGCATCACTCCTGCTATATTTGAGCTTGAATTCTGATTTTGTATGTAGAAAACTCAAACTAGTTGGTAGCTATATAGCATGAGGAAGTCCCACTAGTTTGTAGCTACAAACTAAAGCAATCATGCAGTAGTGAATAATACTGAATAGTATAATATGAATCGTATATATCACTTCTTGACACAATTTGCATGCTCAAAAGCTTGCTTTTGACGACAGATATGTGAGGATGTTCCTGAAGAGCTTGATGTTGATGTTCCTGGTTTGTCTGAACGACCAATCAATGTATTCATGCCAAGATTGCTGCAGGTTTGTGTTACATCTATACTTACCAACTATATACCTAGAAAATGTGTGCTTTGAATTCCACTCTGTAAATGGTGATTTTTATTTGTCTGCACACCAACTGCTTGTATATTTGAACTAACCATGCCTCTGGTGGTATAGAAATGTTCGCATACTCTAGTTTAACATGTTTACATGATTTCATTCTAACACAGTCAGTTCAATTGGGTTTTCAGTTTTTCCAGTCTCCACATGCAAGTCTTAGAAAACTAGCACTGGGCTGTATTAATCAGTACGTTGTGGTGATGCCATCGGTAAGAGCCCCTCTCCTCCCTCCTCCATCTTATCTTGTTCAAAGTTTTTGACTAATTCTTTGGATTTATATGCAGGCGCTGTATATGTCCATGGATCAGTACCTTCAGGGCTTATTCAACCTTGCAAAGGATCCTTCAGCAGATGTTCGGAAACTGGTATTTCACTGTAGAGAAATACACTTTATGATGCGCAGATGCACTACTTGTTTGTAATTTTGTATTGACAGGGTTCAAATTCTGAATTGCATATAAATATAATTATTGCATAACTCAGTAGATTTCCTTTTATGCCATATGAGTTCTTTTCCTAGCTGACTTGTCCGCAACTGCAAATCATAATGAGGATCTGTAGATGTTGCTCTGTACTGTTCAGTTGTTCAATTGCATATATCTTTATAATTATCGCTGTTTCTTTGACAGGTTTGTTCGGCCTGGGTTCAGCTCACTGAAGTGCGTCCATCAATTTTGGAGGTAATATCACGTTCTTTGCTGCTTATTTAGATTCCATTTCTTATCCTCACCAAGCAATTCATAGACAGATAATCAAATTTGAAATTTCGTTTTGTCTTTTCGTCCTTACGTTTTTCTCCCACAAAATTTTTGATGCCCCTTATGAAAGGACTACTATGCCATGGATCTTGTCATTATATTTTTTTGAGTACGCCCAAAATCTTGTCATTATATTATTTAATAGTCTGCGAAACCACCCCATTGAGCTCAGATTGCATGCCATTGCATCTATGAACAATACACAACTGTCCTTGACAAGGGTTGCTTGTTTGTCTGTAGAACTTTACTAATCTTCATTGGTATATTTTTCGGTCAATTACTCAGTTGTTTATGCTTATATAGTCTTGTGCTGGATTTGACATTGTCTAACAAAACCGCAGCCGCATTTGAAAAATGTTACTGAATTGATCCTGCAAGCTAATAAAGATTCGGATGAAGAAGTTGCTTTGGAGGCTTGTGAATTCTGGTATGTTTTCTGTCAACATGATTCAACATGTCATATTCAAACTTAGTATTTTCATTTTTATGTTTTTTTATTGGCTCTACTTATCACAACTTTTCTTTGTCAATTATTCTTTCTAATTATCTAAATTTAAATTCAATAGTTTTAATTCTTACATTTTATTAGTTGACATCCTGCAAATTCAAAACAAACTATGATTGACTGATGACATAGCTAGTAGTTTTTGATCTTGTTTAATGCTTTTTTTACAGTACTAACTACTAACTATGGGTAAACTTTCCAGGTCTGCGTACTGTGATGTCAGCATGCCTCCCGAAGGGTTGCGAGAGTTCTTGCCACTCTTAATCCCGGTATATAATTATCCTTATTAAACTAATGCTGATGCATGTCGGAGCTGGTTACAATTTTTAACACCATTTTTGTATTTATTTTATAGACTTTGTTATCGAACATGATCTATACTGATGATGATGAATCACTTGCTGATGCTGAGGTGTGGTAAATTTCTTTATATCTTGCATGTTTCAATTGTGTGCCATCGGTGATAGTGGCTTGCTCTAATAAATATTATATGTTTTCAGGAAGACGAATCCTTTCCAGACAGGGACCAGGTTGGTTTCATCTTCTGCAATTGTATGTTTTCAGTGACAGTGGCTCGATTTTATGCTTGGGTCCATCCATGAGTAATCATATGGGATTAGGCTTGTGTTTGGTCAGTGGAAGGAACGAACACAGCTCAACCTGCAGTCCTGTAATGCTGAACTGTAAAATGCATATTAGAGGTTTTTGTTAGTTATTTTTTGTAGTTAGTTACTACTACCATTATAAGAACAATGTCATGGTCATGTTTAGGCAGTTTAGCATGGCATTAGGTTTTACAGTTATGCTAACCCTCACTTTAAGTTTTACATGTTTATGATCTCTGTTTTTTTATTGCTTGAAATAAGATGTAGAAAATTGTATAACAGGATCTGAAGCCCCGTTTCCATGCCTCTCGATTACATGGATCTGAAACTGGAGAAGACGATGTGAGTGCAGAAACATTATATATATTTGAGCAGCTGAATGACTTTCGCCTACTTATACTTCGTCAATTTAAAGTTTGTGAAAATTTACTGGTGATATGGACAGGATGATGGTGATGCTGTAAATGTTTGGAATTTGCGGAAATGTAGCGCTGCTGGGTTGGATGTCCTTTCTAATGTTTTTGGGGACGACATTCTTCCAACTTTAATGCCTTTGATTCAGGTAATTTACGTTTCTTGTTCTGTTGTCTATCATGAGTCCATGACTATTGAATTTATTTAAGTTTTTTTCCCCCTGAATTGAGGCTGTGATGCATTAATTGGCCTGAACCATGACTTAAATTCTTAGTAAATCTATTAACCATAAAACACTTGAACTAGCATTCCCTCTGATCTGAATCTGAAAATTATGAACCTTGATCTCAAACCCATCTCGTTGGAAGGTACTTTCATTCACCCCGAAAACTGGTGCCTGATTAGTTATAGCTACATAGCGGTAGTGGGCTAGTGGCTTCTGGCTGGTTACAATAATTACTATGGGTTTAGGTTCTCATAGAAGTTTGAATAAACCAGGCTTGTTAGATAAGCTTTGGGATGATGGCTTAAGCTTATCAGTTATGATTTGGCTTGACACGAGATTGCTGATAGTCTATTCTGGGGTGAAGACGTCTTCTACTTTGATACAACTCACTGATGGAAGACAATAATTGTTGTTGCTGTGTTCATGTGTTTTGCTTTCCTCTTTGTCCATTGTCTTTGGGTTTGGACTCTTGATGTAATCTGGCTTTATTTCCTGTTTTTGTAGTTTACTTTGTTAGTGGTTTCTCTAGTTAAGGGACCGGGTTTTAACCCCCTTCCTAAAAAATAGTTATGAATTGGCTTGTGATCAATTGCCCACTGCCAATGTGTTTGTAAGGGTTTAACATTTAAGCATTAAGGTAAAGCCCCTCCACACGTGCTCAAGACCTGTCATCTTGGTATAACTTGTGCGTAGGGTTATGATGACATTTTCTATGTACTTCATCATTTTCCTTTTAAAGGAATTTGTTAATAATTATGACTAGCATGTCACAGAAATCATAAAAGCTTTTTCCATAAAGCTGCACTGTTAATCGAAAGTGTAAAACCCCAATTGTGAAACCAGCTATTGCAGTAGGTGGTTAGTAACGGGCAGTTTTTTGAGAATCCTTTTTGGCTGTTCCCGATATTATTGGATTGTTGGCCAAGTGTGTATAAGTTCAGGTGCTTTTCTTTTATAGTTGGTGCTTAGTACAGTATTTATTGCTGTGTGCTGTTTCTAACCTTGAATCTTTTGGATAACCGTACATTACACATCAATTCTGTAATTTTGTAGCAAAATTTGGCTCGGACAGATGATGATGCCTGGAAGGAGAGGGAAGCTGCTGTTTTGTCTATTGGTGCTATAGCGGAGGGATGCATTACTGGATTATTTCCCCACCTTCCGCAGGTAATTTTAACGACTAATTGCTGTTGTATTCATATGGGTTGCGAGAATGGCAATTCAAATCTCTCCTCAGTTATGGTAGTACAAATGACTAAAACCTCATGAAGAAAGCATATCATGCATCATTACGAGTACAAATGACTAAAACCTCATTAAGAAAGCGTATCCTGTGTCAAATCATATTGAGGCAATCATGCTGGATAACACTCCTTGAATTTAGTTTTCAGAAGCAATTTAATTAGCCTGAATACTTGCTTCTCTCATGAATCCTTTAGAACATAGTGATGAAATTGCTTCTCAATATCTGGTATGTTTGAAATTCTTATTGCATGAAGGCATTGTTGATGCAATCATTAGTTCTCTGCAGGATATACTTCGCCCATTCTAAAATTATTTAATAATCTTATTGATTTCTGTTATCGTTATTGGAATTTCGGACTGTTGTGAGTTACAGTTCTGGTATTTAAGCTTTTCCTGTCCTCTTATCTAACTGCCTTGTTTGTTATTATATGATGTACCTTTTCTAAGATGTTCTGTTCAATTGCAGATTGTTGCCTTTCTAATCCCACTTCTTGATGATAAATTTCCTCTTATACGAAGTATTACTTGTTGGACCCTATCTCGATATAGCAAATTCATTGTTCAGGTAATAGAACACTCTTTTTGTTGATGCTATCCTCATATCTGTTTGGAAGAATTGCTTTATGGTTTTCTATTTTTGTATCTTGCAGTGTAATTAGAACATGTGGTGTTCAATTGTAGTAGACTTGTAGTATATTATGGGCATGTTCGTCTTTGGCTTCCCTTGCCTAGCCTTGCTAGTGGAGTTGAGCCAAATTCGCTCTCCCTCGAAAGCAAGGATATCCTTGCTTACATTGCCCAAAAGCAAGGCTAGGCAAACGAACGAAACATACTTTCTGTCCACTAACCTTGCTAGGCAAGGCTAGGCAAGGTGGGCAAAGAGACCAAACATGCCCATATGTTGCGTGTTTAAACCTGGGTTGGTAGATAGTCATTTCAATTTATGTCCAATGGCATGTATGTATTTCTAATGTTCTGGGTGTTTTCTTCCGTAAGGTTCATTTGTGTTAAGATAATGTTTTACAGATGTGAACTTGTTCTTTATTTATGCATGCTCGGTTTGTAGATTTATGGTTCTTAACTTATTATTATACTGTTCTTTTTCTGATGCAGAGCATTGGCCATCCAAATGGCCGTGAACAATTTGATAAGATCCTCATGGGTTTGCTCAAGAGGATATTGGATACTAATAAAAGAGTGCAGGAGGCTGCTTGTTCAGCATTTGCAACGCTTGAAGAGGTTATTCACACACCTTTGAATGTTTTCCTGCACTGAGATCTTTTATATAATTAGTACGTACTGGTTTCTGTTTTCAGGAGGCTGCAGAAGAACTAGTACCACGATTGGAAGTCATTTTGCAGCACCTCATGTGTGCATATGGAAAATATCAGGTTCTTCAGAATTCAAACATTTGCATTTTGCTACCACATTGAACACTACAACTCAACTAGTACTGCCTCAGGTCTCCTTTTCGTAGTTCTAATTCTATGTGTTGCTTCTGAGCAGAGGCGAAACCTTCGGATACTCTATGACGCTCTTGGTACTCTTGCTGATGCTGTTGGAGCAGAGCTCAACCAGGTTCTGCATTATGATGAATTCCTCTCTTGTTCTTTTATATCAACAAGCAATTAGATTTCTTTGGTGGACAACTCAATTCTGTTTTTTGTTGTGTTGATTCCCTATGGAGATTGCTAATTCCTTTTAAGATGTTATGCAGGCAAAATATCTAGATATATTTATGCCGCCATTAATCATGAAGTGGCAGCAACTTGCCAACTCTGACAAAGATCTATTTCCACTACTTGAATGCTTTACATCTATCGGACAGGTACTATTATTTTCATCTGTGCAGACCATCTGTGTAGTTCTGAAGTCTGAGCATGCTGTATCTAAATATTGAAGGTCTGTAGTACCCATGTTAGAATAATTTTGCGATTATCTTGGTTACAAACTTGGCACGGTATATAAAATCCTCTTAATGAAAATTTGTTCCAGTTTGTCTAGTGTTAACTGAAGATTTTATTTGGTGATAATAATTTGGAACAGAAGCCGCTTCATCAAATCATGAATTCATGATCCACCAAGAGTTGCCTATCTTGACACTACTATAAGAATGTGAAGGGTTCTTTCGTATGTCTTCATTTTGCAATAGTTTGTTGAGTGCTTGATATACTAAAGCAGAATCACCTTGCCCTTGCATAGGGGGATATGATAAGTGGCCTCTAAATAATCAGATATTTACATTAAGGCACCATGCACAGTGTTGGAAAATTGATTTTCTGAGATGTTCACAAAAATTCTCCATTTATAATATTTTCTAGACAAAAGCCTCTGCCCAGCTTTTGTTGAAAGCTATCAAAGATCTTACTCATCCTCAACAATATTGAGACCCCAATGCCTTTCATTTAAATTTTTTTCAGGCAGTGGGGCCTGGATTTTCTCAGTTTGCCGAGCCAGTGTTTCAGAGGTGTATCAATCTTATCCAATCCCAGCAGTTGGCAAAGGTCTGTGCAATCTCAGTTTCAGGCAATATTTGGTGTTTCATTTATTTATTTGTAGTGAAACTTGAACAATGACATCTTTCATTTAAACCACAGCTTCCGGCAGTAGCATTAACTAAAATATCCATTGTGATTTGTGCAGCCAGTCAGCCACACTAATATAATGTTCTAGTTGCTTGGACTAGCATTTATATGAAACAAAAAAAGTTTTGCTTGTTCGTGCATATATTAATTATGGACATTGCGTAATGAAAGAAATTAATATAGAAAGACATATTTTAGCCAACCAAACAAAATAATATCCGATCATATCATAATAAAGTATCGCTTGGGTCATAGTCTTCATTAAGATCACATCTCTCGAAAATCTCATCACGTAAAGCACTATCTCGGATAAAATTGTGTAGTGAAAAAAAGAGATTCATGTTTATATACTGAATGGCATTTTGGGGGTAATTTTAGCGAACTTTAGTGGTAATCAGTTATTCTATTCATAAAGCCAAAAATTTCATTTTCCGGCAGTAGCATTAACTAAAATATCCATTGTGATTTGTGCAGCCAGTCAGCCACACTAATATAATGTTCTAGTTGCTTGGACTAGCATTTTTTTCTTTCAATTGGTCCTTAGTGATATGATGTTGGATCTGTCCAACTCAAGCAGTAAAGACCTATATTTTCGGCTGATTTTTATTATTTGGTTAACACTGATTGCTTATTGTGTCTTTGTCAGTTTTATGACAGAAATTAATAATGTGAAATCAAGTTGGATTGTTCCAACCCAATTAGTAAACCTATACTTTTATAGCTGTTTTGGTACAAGTTGGTTAACACTGAATACGTAATGTGTCTTCTTCGTCATTTTTATTGTTATGGAAGACATGTTAAAGGTTGCTTCTTATTAGTTACATGTCCTGTGAACAGTTTTGTTCTTAATTTTGGTTTCGTCTACGCACAGAGGTTTTCTGTTGTAGCACGTTGTCCGGTCTGTTCATTACCCTCGACCTAGGCCAACTATAAAATCAATCTATTTTACAATCTCACATTAATATTTGCTGGGAGTATGCTACAGGTAGGGAACCCAAAACTGGTACCGCCCCATTTCCCGCCGGCCGGCCGGGAACGGTAACCGGCCGGTTACTGTTCAAACAAGAAAAAACCGGATAAAAATCGTTTGAATTTGATTAAAAACCAGCCGAATTTCAAAATTTGAAATTTGAATTGCAAAACCTGAGAAAACCGACCGGGATTTATAATCCCGCCCCGCCGGTAACCGGTAACCGGCTGGGATTTTATTCCCTGGCTACAGGGGTCCAATCACATCAGAGATAAGCTTATGCCATTCTGTTTCTTGAGGGATCTCTCTTTTCTACATGCAGGTTGATCCTGCTGCAGCTGGTGCCTTATATGATAAGGAATTCATTGTCTGCTCGTTGGATTTGTTGTCAGGACTTGCAGAAGGACTTGGTGCCGGTATTGAAAGCCTGGTAAATTTAACTCCTTGGTCAATGTTGTTTTTTATTGAGATGTTTGGTTAATGATGTATTGCTATTGTTAGATAGCATGAATAACTCTTGGTTCTCTTTGACCTTATCGATGTCGGTACTCGGTCCTTCCATGCATTTTGATTAGGGATGGCAACGGGGGCATTCGCCGGCGGGGAGTGGTGGAATGCCCCCGCCCCCGAGAGGGGGAAAATACCCTGTTCCCTATTCCCGACCCCGGTCTCGGGTGCTGTTTGTTTTCCCCCATTCCCCGCCCCCCGTCGGGGTATCAGGGATCCACACCCAATAATATGGCACACCATGGTCCAAGGCACAATCAGCAGCAAGCAAACAGCAATAGCAGCATGACCAAATCAGCAAAAAATGAACAAGTTGACATAAATAGAGGATGCAGCCATGAAGTAATTAACAAAGGATTAAAAGGTTCATCTAACATCACTTAAAAGACTATGGTTCACATAAACCCTTAAACAATGCATAACTTGTTCAGTTGTTCACCTAAGTACATAACACAAGACTTGAGCAATGCATAGCTTGCTAGTTCCAAGCACAAACCACAGACCAAACAGGAAAATTATCTAGACTTCTAGAGCCACTGATAATTCTTACAAAGAATGTCCAGATTTAGAGTACATGCAATTCATCTACTACATGTATATTTCTGGAGTTCTAGAGGAGGATGAGGATTCAGGAGTTGACTTACCAATGCGGCCGTGTGGGAGGAACCGAGGAAGTGGCCGGCGTTGGTTGTTGGAGAGAGGAGAGGAGCTGAGGAGAGGACAGGTTGGGGTGTCGCCGCGTCGGTGTCACTGCTTGGAGATGGTGGCCGTGTGTAGGAAGCTTGCTGGCGGCGAGAAATCGAGGGGATGCGGCGATGCCTGACGAGAAGGCAACGGGATGTGGCGGCAACCAGTGGCGAGATGCAGTGGCTACCGGCTACTGGCGACGGTGGGAGTGTGCGGTTGCGGCGGAATGGGCATGGATTCCATGCGGATGCGGCGGTGGCAAGGAGTGAGAAGAGGAAATTAGGAGTGAGGAGACAAACTAGATATTTAGATCTAAGGTTTTGGTTCCTTGACATGTGTAGTATATGGACTCACCTGTCATAGAGATGTTGGAGGCCCATGTGGGTGACGGGGATGGGGAGTGGTCGAACGCCCCGCCCCCCGCTTCCCCGATAACAGCCGGGGTGGGGGGGGACTCCCCCATCCCCGCCTCCTAATAGGGGATTCCCTGGGCGGGGAATGGGGTCCCGTTGCAATTCCTAATTTTGATACATTGATTTGACTTAGCATATGGCTTGTTTCTTTTCTTAATACATAAATTATCAGTTTTGTTGTGTGGGAAATGTCTTAGGGGTTGTTAGAATGAGATTCTTCTTTACAATAACCTCACATAACCAAAGAAGTGATTTGAAGGTAGAGTGTTAGAAATCATGCTTAGGCATCAATGTAATTGGATAGCAGAGTAGGCCTTCCGCCCTTTGTAAACAAGTGATAGTTGTGGTGCATAGTAAATAGCTCAGCAGTTAAGAGTACCTGTTGTGTTAGATGGCTCAAGCTTAAGTCTCCACCAAAGCAGGTTGGACATAGCTTTTAATGGGTTTTCCGGAGAGAGCTACTTCCACTTGTCTAGCTGAATGTTCTCAATGTAGACCACCTGTGAGTAATTTTAGGCGCTTGCACGCGTTGGCAGTGCTGATTGATGGCAGAAAGCAAAGCCAGGCTTTTAAGACCAAGTTGTTCAGGTTGTCCATAATATGGTAAACTATGAGCTGTAATTAAGGTTGATATAATCAGTACATACTGGAGATGAGAGGTTGGCAAGTAAATTGATCGAGAAGTTTGTGGTAACACTAACCGTGCAATAACTGAATAGTAAACTTGGGAGTGGTAGAAGAAGATTATTATTCTTAATACTGCTTATCCTCTATTTATTACTCCCTCCAGTTCACAAAAACATGTTTTGGACATTGACACAGTTCCCCAAAAGCAACTTTGACTACTGATTTATATTATAATATATTTATAAACCCGATAAATTATACTATTGCGAAAGTACTTTTTGAGACGAAGCTACACATGATTTTCATGTATCCAATCTAAATATTTAAAAAGATATCTATAGCTAAGGTTTCAAAAGTTTGATTGCATGTATCTCAAAACGACTTGTTTTTGTGAACTGGAGGGAGTAATTAGATGCTTCAAATTATAGTGTATTATATCAGCAACACTTTGATATTGTGCAAGCCATCTTTGTTTTTTGTTTAGGTTGCACAAAGCAATTTGAGAGATCTACTTCTGCAATGCTGCATAGATGAAGCAGCTGATGTTCGACAAAGCGCTTTGGCCCTTCTGGGGGACCTTTCTAGGGTTGGCTGCAAATCACCAAAATTCACTGTTCATTATCTCTTAAAGACAATTTTCGGCCTATGAAAAATAACACCTTTTCACATACTAGGTTTGCCCTATACATTTGCATCCACGCCTTCAAGAATTCCTTAATGCTGCTGCAAAGCAACTGGTAAGTATATTCTGTGTGGTCCATCCAGTAATATCTTGATTTATTCCTCACATAATTTCATTGCTGTAGAACCCGCAATCTGTGAAGGATGCTGTATCAGTAGCTAACAATGCTTGCTGGGCCATTGGAGAATTGGCTATCAAGGTCCGTGCCACCTAGCAATACTAGATTAATATTGCACATAGTTTAGGTGTTTCCTTCTTCTGGGCAAGTATATTATTCTTGCAGGTGCCCTAACTAGTTTGTTAGCGTATACCTTTGTTTACTGCTTCTAGTGCCAATCGTTTGACATAGAGTAAATTTGCTCCGTGTCATCAAGATTGTCACGAAGTTGCAAAATATCATCGCAAAGAGGTCGGGCTTACGAATGCCACCACAAAAGGGAAAAACTTGTCAAATACCACTGCTGCTAGGATTTCCGTTAGTTTATGCCGTTAGCATCCATCTAGGAGAGATAAAATCGCTGAAGTGACACATTTACCCTTAGTGTTCGTCTCCACGTCACACAAACTGTGGCATCAATGTTCTCTCCCTGTCGCTGGAACAGCAGGTTGGCATAGTCGTCGCATTCTCCAGCGGCACCTCCTCAGTGGTTGGCAAATGTAGGTAGACCCGAGCCATAACTTTGGCACAGGATGACAGGAAAGTCTGGGTGGTCGCCGGCGGCCAGAAGCACATGCCGTCCGCCCATTCAGTCGTACAAACCCCAGCTCTGATCTGTTTGATTAGATCTTCCCATTTTCTCCTTAACCCATTTGGCACGCCCAGCAAACACTTGATTCCATTCGGCCAATGTTACACAAGATTCCTCTGCTTCTTCCCATGTAAAGGAAGTGCAATAGTTTTCATTTGATCCGGGTGCTCCTGTTGGTGTTCTAGGAACAACCCATGAGCCACCCTGTCCCCTGTGACGAGGGTGCAGGTGGTGTGCTACCTGTGCCGCAACCGGCTTATGAAGAGATGAGAACACTGGGAGGAGTTGATTTGTGGGGTTGCTGGCCACCGAAGTGGGGCTTCGGTGAGAAATCGCGGCGGTGGCAACATTCTTAGGGCATGCGAACACTGCCACATGATTTGGGGATTTGTTTGTTCAAGTGAGACTGATTTTGACTTGGTCAGCCAGAGCTGAAAGCTATAGAAGAGAAACATTGACAGGTGGCACCGACCTAATAAAAAGAAAAAGAAAGGAAAGACGAAGAAAGACACGAGGGTAGAATGGTCATTTCACACCATTGGGTTGGAAAACGTGATGGCGGTGGCATTTTCCAGAGTTTTTTCATGTTTGCGATGACAATTGTAATCAAGGTCTCTTTGTGGTGGTATTTTGCAACTACGCGACAATCTGGACGGTATGGAGCAAATTTACTCTGACATATGTTGTCACTTGCCACATGGCAACTTCAAAGCTGCACTTATAAGTTGGTGGGCAATGGGTGATATTTGTTTTGTGCCTGACATACTAGTACATTAGTATTTGTAGAACTGCTTGCATTTCTGACTGTTTCCTTTCCAGATTGGCAAAGAAATTTCACCTGTGGTGATCACTGTAGTTTCATGTTTGGTTCCTATTCTAAATTCTCCCGAGGTGATCGATTTTTTAATGTTTTTTTTTACCATGTTTTCTAGTTGAGTGAGCGTGTCAGCTAAATCTTGTGTTTTGTGCCATGTTAACAGGGTTTGAATAAGCCACTTCTTGAAAATAGTGCAATTACTCTTGGGAGGCTTTGCTGGGTCTGTCCAGATATTGTGGCCCCTCATATGAACCATTTCATGCAAGCATGGTGCAATGCCTTGTGCATGTAAGCGACCCTGTTCTGGAGCTTTTATAGTATAGCCAAAGGGTTAAGACAGAATGTTATTTTGTAGCTTTATTGAATCTTGACAACATGTGAGATGTGACACAGAATTTTCTCTATTGCATGCTTTATGGAGCTAATTTACTGCCTTGTGCAGGATAAGAGATGATTTCGAGAAAGAGGATGCATTCCATGGTTTATGTGCAATGGTAATCCGCATGTCTTCACTTAATGCTTGCTCTTACATTTTTCATAGCTGTGACTGTGAGTAATGTACTTACAAAACACACTCTGTTATACTACTAGGTGGCAGCAGACCCATCAGGGGCTGTGGGTTCACTAGCTTACATCTGCCAGGCCTGCGCAAGTTGGAATGTGAGATGCAATTTCTATCAAATCTGTTTTTCGACACTAGCATTCCGTATGAGCTCACTTTATTTGTGTACAGGAGATCAAAAGTGAAAGTCTACACAATGAAGTGTGCCAGATTTTGAATGGCTACAAGCAGGTACAGTAGTTGATTCTTTAATATATTTTTTCTTGTTGTAAACAATTCCCCTTTGCAGTTGTATGGTATACACAAGAAACTAACAATATTTATTTCCCGTAGATGCTTGGAAGTGGGGGTTGGGAACAGTGCATGTCCACCCTGGAACCAGCAGTTGTGCAGAGATTAGCCAGATACGGAGTATGAGGATATCAAGAAATTTCCGCTATTTATTCCCACTATTCCATCGGAGGCACACAGCTGGAAGGAAGTGCAGGGGCATGAGATTGGGCCAAGTCAAGTCAGGAGTCGAGCATGTAGCACATTGTGTGATTATATATGATGTGATAGATTATGCCCGGTTTTGGGATTGCATACTACTAGTTAATAGTCCACACAAGATTGCTCAAAGCATTGTGTGCTTTGTCTCCAGCACAAGTGACTGGGGCAAGATGGTTTCTGTTCCTCTGTTGAGTCCAAAAGGCTGTGGTTGGTTATAGGACTTGGGTCGGGTCAATTGGCAATTGCGTGCGTTGGTTTCAGTGGGCTTGGTTTTGTTTTGTCATTCCACTGACACCTCCGCGGCAACATTGAGCTGTTGAAAGGTTTTGTACTGTATTTTATGGGAGAAAGGGTTAGGTGTAGGGTTGTTTTATCCTTGATAGGTTTGTATTAAATTCATTCCCCACAATAAAGGATTGAACGAGTCTCTATCCGAATTGTTCATTTGAGCTGCTGCTAGGCAGTGGTGGGAAATTGATTCGAATCACAGGATGGACCTTTCCGGTCCAAAATGTTATTTTATCCAAACTGTTTGAATTAGAATCCAAATTTGATGAAGCAATTGAAGGTCCTTGGACTTGCAATGGCAAAGTTGTTATTTTCTTAGCAATGGAAATACAATGGTAAGAAAACAAATTAGATACAAAAGGTAAATACAATAAGCGGTGATTGTGTCACTGAACCTTCTTTACTTGCAAATCAATTTCGCGGGCTCCTGAACTCGTATCCATTTGCACGTTAGCTCCTTTCTGCGGTTAGAAGACGGAATTTGCTTATGTGGTGTGCAGTCCCACGTCCAACATTCAAGCACATCCACCTCACCAAAGTGTGGGATCCACACGTCAGCCTCTATTAATCTTCTTCCTCTCTCGCACACGCACGAGTCCTCCCAGGCTGGAGCGCGCGCTCGTGCCCATGCTGCCGCTGCTGCGACCTCGCTCCCTAGCACCAATCCTTCCCAGCTGCGCCGACCACCACTTCGCCAAGACCACCCAATGCTCCTCAGCTGTAATTCAGAATACGAAATTGGATAAGATAACGAAAAGCGAAGTAGGGAGTGCGAGATCGGCGTCGTAATTTGGAACGTGAGTTCGGCGGTGCAATAATACAAACAAACCCTTTCGAGTGAAATGAAAAAATTGGGTTTCGGGTTGTCATGAGCGTTGTTGTCCCGATTGTATTTTTCGTGGAACCGATTCCTTCGGGAAAAGATTACGTAATATGTAATAGTCAAAATATCTGGGAAAATATATTTAAATTCGAAAGACTTCATAATTTATTTGCAAAATACATGGCGTGCTCGGTTTGGTAACGTACATTAGAAACAACAACATGCACGAATGAGCGAACCGAAATACACCTACCTACGATACATGCACGCTTTTTTGTAACCCAATTTTTTTTTATTATAACGAAATCGATCAGTCTTGGCGGCCCATCGCTTCCTTCCCCTTGTCTCTGGGCTCTCCGCGGCGTTAGCTAGTCTCGAAGTCAGCTATGTTCCGCGAAACGAACTGGACGATTGAATGATGTTAGGATAGCACAACGTAGGACCAAATTAATATTGAGGATGCATACTGAACATAACTTACCTCTTCGATCCGTACTGCGCTCGGGCGACGGGGAGAGCTAGGACAATCGCCTGTCTCACTAGCAGAGCCTTCCCCTTGTGCGCTGCGCGCTAAGCCCGGTCGTACTCAGCTTCCGGTGCCTTTTCAGTCGGGTCAGGTACGTAGGGTTTCCAGCATTTGAAGGTCTTAACTCACATTGCGTCTTAGTTCACATCGCATAGTTCAGCATGTACTTCTGTTGGATGAACGTCCTATTGTACATGTCCGGGCCGTCAATCCATTGGAAGAAGTTGTATCGCATCTCCAGCTGCCATTATGCACGGATGTAGTTAGGGATTTGTGGAATGGAACGTAAGATATGGAAAATCTACATGTGTGCAAGATTCGCTTACGAGGTGATAACCACATATGTAGTACGCTCGGGCGGCCGTCGCCGGTTGTGTGGACTGGATGATCTTTGCCGGTTCTTCGCACACATATTGCGGATGTGGGAACTCCAGTGATACCGACACATCCATCACAGAATAATCCGGGTAGAGTTTAGTCCTCTTGACAAGCCACTTGCGCTTCTGCGGGATCTTCGTGTAGAAGTTGGCCGACGAGTCCGACATCTCCTTCCTCACAGTTGTGTGAATCGAGCTTTCTTAAGTGTTGGGTGTGGTGGTGTAGTGCTATCATGCAGATCTCTTCTCCTCTCCTCTACTTCTCTTCTCCCTCCTTTTATAATGGGCTATTTCTGCCTGAAAAGGTGGTGTGGCCGAATGTGGTCTTTTTGGTCTGAAAAGGTAGTGTGGCCGAATGTGGTTTTTTTTGGTCTGAAAAGGTGGTGTGGCCTAGTATGGCCTTGTCGATCTGATAAGATAGCATCGCAGTGTGTTATCATCTTGGTCTGCAAAAGTTACAACATGTAGCGTGATAGAGCGCGGTCTCTTTCGGTCTGAAAAGGGGCATGTCAGAGTGTGGTATTTTGAGTATGTAAAGGACGTTTGGCATAGTATGCTCTTTTCGGTGTGATAAGGTAGTGTCGTAGTGTGTTGTCAACTCGGTCTGCAAAAGCTGCAGCGTGTGGCTTGACAGGGTGCGGTCTTTTCGGCCTGAAAAGGGGATACGACGTTGTCGGTGTTTTAGAACCGATCTTACGTAAAGATTGTTTGATTCGGGGGGTCTCCTAGAGATGAAATCACGCAGAGCGATTGACACATGATTTTTATACAGGTTCAGGCCTTCTCCGGAGAGAATAACAACCCTACTCCTGTGTGTGTGTGGTATTGACTGTATTCTCAACGATCAAGCAGGAAAACTAAGACTATTACAAAGAACAGTACTTGTATTTCTCCTTGATTGTCCTTGATTGGCTCTATTTCGCCCTACCTTTGTCCTTCTGATTGATGCCTTTATATAGTCGTGAAGGAGTAGCCGTTTTCCCCTGCTGAAGAGGCGCCTAATCAAGTCAGTAATGGGCACATGATGGCAGTAATTACCGGCGTAGTGGCTCCTTCACGCCGTTTGGCAGTTATCTTTCAGAGGTAATGGGGTATTAAGCACTATTACTGCGCGGAATAATAGTGCATGTGGACCGTCTGGATTCCTTAATCAATTGGACCCACTCGCTTGTAGGTTTTATTGATTATAAGGTAGTCGTGGTTGACTTGGTCGTAGAAAGACTTACGACTAGGTACAGGTCATAGCAGAATTTACGACTGGACAATAGTCGTAGAAGGACTTACGACTGGACAATAGTCGTAGGAGGACTTACGACTAGGTACAGGTCGTAGCAGAACTTGCGACTGGACAATAGTCGTAGGAGGACTTACGACTAGGTGCAGGTCGTAGCAGGACTTACGACTGGACAATAGTCGTAGAAGGACTTACGACTAGGTAATGGTCGTAGAAGGACTTACGACCAGGTAGTGATCGTAGAAGGACTTACGACCATGACATAGTCGTAGTAAGACTTATGACTATGGGGGTGATTGTAGGAGAACTTACAATCACTTGGTAAGCCTCCCCCTTATGAATATAAGGGGTACTTATGGGGACTACGTGGCATCATATTTACCCATAATAAGAAGTATAGATAAAAGATAAAATGAGGATTATCAGATCCTCGTCAGACGTAGTGTGGTCTTTTCGGTGTGAAAAGATGATTTGATATTGTGTGGTGTCATCTCGGTCTGTAAAAGCGGTAGTGTGTGGCGTGACCCGATGCAGTCCTTAATGTCTAAAACGAAGGGGAGTCGTGATGTTGACTCCCTTACGTGGCTACCCGTGCACACAAGAACAAACAGTATCGGAACACAACACTACTATAATGTAAGCTGTACATAAATTTATATTTACATAGCATGACTGATATCCACCTCGTCCATAGCATGGAAGTGACGACAAGAGGGGCATGGGAGGCATGGAAGGCCCCTTTTCCTCTACATTTTTCTTTGTAACCAAGGGATGGGGGATAATATGATGTGGGTGCCAATTGTGTTGTCTAGATATGAGTCAATGCGGAGATCATGTGGATATGATCTTAATCTTAGTATATTGAACAATTGGTAATAGTATCGAGACGTTTGGAGAAACCCTTGTTTTCAGTTAAGTCCTGCTGATGTCAGGCTGAGGAGGTCAGACCGGCTATGGTGGCGGTTTGATCGGCCATAGTGACGATCTGACTGACCGGGGACATGGCGGTCAGACCGGCCACATGCGGTGGTCTAACGGGCCAAAAGGTGAAAATATGTATTTTTAGAATCGGCTAAAAATCACGAACGGAGGAAAGTTTCAGGATGTGTTTGCACCAAATCTCATTGAAAATAAAAATTCAAGGATAAACAAGATATAGTTTGAAATTTCTAGAGAAAGTGGACTTGAAAATGCTTCTACAGGTCATTATAATGCTCCTGCAGCATTAACTCTGTTTTTCAGTGTGAATTCTGCTAGTACACAGTTTTGCTACCTTTGCAGTGTGACACACTACATTCCGCGTTTTACCTTGTATGCAGTACACCATTAGCCTTTTACCATTGGTTGACAAAAGGAATTCTCGATATGTACGAGATTGCTTGTATCAATCACAGTCGTCACATATTTTGAAGCATACTTCTATGTTGTTGGCTGTTTCTGACGAAGCTAAATTGGTTTCTTCGGTTTATACTTGATAGGGAATTGATCTTGTGGATATCATGGGGATATGTGCATGATCTTAGGATGGTGATACAATTGGCAATGGTTTTGTTGGTTTGCCGAATCTCGCATTTTCGGAGAAGTTCTAATGATGTCAGGCTTCAGGCGGTTAGACCAGCCCAAGCGGCAGTCAGACCGGCCGTGTGGCACTCCGGACCAAGCAAGACCGCGGTCGACCGTCGGTAGAAGAGGCCGTGGTCGGACCACTCTGTCGCGGCGGTCAGATCGGCCAGAACTTTTGTTGAGTTTGGAGCTAGGCCAAAAATAGAGTGTGTAGACAAGAGAGGGGAGTCTCCTGCACCTGGTCTCCTAATTTTTGGAGCTTTCATTCAAAAGTTATATTCGTTTGAAATTTCCAGAGAGCTCTCGGATTTCCAGGGTGAAATTATGGTTAAGTCTTTTCTGGCGGTCTGACCGGCTAAGACAAATCGGTCCGACCAGTTTGAGATCTGTCAGACCGGCCATGTATGGCAGTTAGACCGGTTCCCACTTATTCGTCGGCCATCTTGGCGGCGTTGTGTGTTGGTTAAGTCAAGGTCATGAGATTCAATGTTTTAATGTTGCATAGTGCATGTTTTGAGCTAACGTGGGTCAAGTTGTGAAGAACTTTTTCCCAGAGACGATTTCTTGGTCTGTTGCTGTGCAGGTGGCTTGCAGGTCAACGACGGTCAACGGCGAGGAGGATTGGGACTAAGCTTGGAGAGCTGAGGTCCAGAACCATCATGGATGCCGGGTGAGGTCGAGTGATTCAAGCATGGCGCAGAATGGACAAGGTGGATCGAATGGGCAGTTTGATGTGCTGGTTGGATCAAGCGGCGCGGGGGTCGGTGCAATTGCTTTGGAGGTTCTGATGGGATTCGGACGGGAGAGACCTGCCGACATGATGAGAGCCGTTGATCAACTTACACGTGGCGAAGCAGGCGATTGCTTCGACTGGACTGGACTCGGTCCATGGAGAAGGATCGAGAAGGGGTATTTTGGTAGTATTTTGGTAATTTCATCAAATAGCACCTTTGTGAGTCTTGACTAAACCGCGGCTCTTGGAGAAGCGGTCTAGGTCAATCGAAGGTGAAGACGGCGCATTAGAATGTGTGCATATGTGTCCCGTTTATATTGGACTTTAACGCCCATTAGGTGAACTCCTCTAGAAGCTAGGCCTCACTATAAATCGGGGGAGTTGCTGTCAACAACTCTTAAGCACTTCATTTGGTAAAACCCTAATTTGTCTTAGGGTTTAGAGAGGAGAGGAGAGGCTTAGGTCCTAGAGAGATGGTTTTGGTGTGTGCTCATGGATTGAGCTCTTGTCCTCCCTGAGAGAATGGCTGTAACTAGCAAACACCATGAATCAATCTATGGATGATTATTCAAAGATGATGTTTCTTGTGTTCTTCTTTCTCTTTTGATGATTTTTTGTGCTTCCTTGATCCCGTGGTTTTTGGTTTGTTTCTTGAGGTCTCATTTACCTTGCTATGATGTGTGGGAATACTTCTAGGATCATATAGATCATCAATCTCCCACGAGCAAGTTTTGGATCAAGTTTTTCGTTTTGCTCGGTTTTGAACCCTCCTTGGGTAAAACAGAAAAATGTCAAAACTTTGACGTAGATCTGGACGATCGTTGCTTGGAATAGGTTCCAGATATCCTTAGGAAGGTGTGTTCTAAATTTGGTCCAGTTTCATCGAGTAGATCAAAAGTTAGACCGATTTTCGTTTTAGTTTTGGGTCATCGTGCCTGGTTCCATAACGTCGATCGGTTCCATAACGTCGATCATATCGCTGGCGATCAGACCTTGATTTGCCATCGGTCTGACCACTCTAGTGAGATTGATATCCATATTTTGGGTCTTTTGCTTCTGGGGTTAATAAGATTCAGCACAAGGCTTCCTCTGTGCATTTACTGATCTTCTTTGCTTTCATAGCTTTTGGAGAAAAGTTCGAGTTGAACCTAATTGAGGTGGAAATCGAGAAAACGTCTATTCACCCCCCTCTAGTCGCCTTTCCGGTGTAGATGAGCTATGGGGAAGGTTTTGAAGATTCTTCATGATCTTCGCGCTGTTGACCTTGTTTTCACTGAGTCTGAGAACGCACGTCAGCTTTTGGGTGCTCTTGATGTGAGGGTCTAGGGAATGAAGATCAGGTCCATCAATGACAACACTGTCATGAGTGGGCTTACTATGGATAAGCTCTACTCGAGGTTGAAGATGCATAAGATTGATTTTATCTCGCGTCTCCCCAAGACAGAGTCGATGGCTTTAGTGGTTTACCCATCTAAGGGTAGCTCGTCTAATTCTTTGGACTTTGGTTCATCTGGTTTTTCTTTATCAGCTTTGCATTCGTTGAGCGATGAGCAGCTAGAGAAGCTACCTGAGGATGATTTAGCCCTCCTATCCACCAAATTCTCGAGAGTTTACAACAAGGTGAAGAACAGAAGGAGAGGTGGCCCTGTCACGTGCTTTGAGTGTGGTGAGCCAAACCATATTCGCTCCAGGTGCCCCAAGCTGAAGGGCAAGGAGGAGAAGGACTCTCGGAGGCGTCCTCAAGCTAGGGATGCAAAACCCAAGAAGACCAATATCGCAAGTTCGTCAGCTGGGTTCTTGCCGCTCTTGAGAATGTTAACATGAGCGACGTGGATTCGGAGACGGAGGACGACGAGGATGACTCCCATGGCAAGAAGAAGGCTCAGGACTTCACCGGCATGTGCTTCATGGCCAGGGACAGCCACGACATCGACTACTCCAACGACGACGATCCTTTCAGCGATCCCGATGTGATATGTCCTTCATCTGCTGATATGAAACGTGCTTTGATCCTTACTGAACAAAAATTGAATAAGCAAGCTAAATAGATTAAGAAACATGACACTATGATTGATAACTTGAACCTAGAAGTTGTTAGGCTCAAATCCATTAGTCCTGATGATATTTGTGATTCTGCACTAGCTTGCTTAATGAATTGACAAATCTAAGATCTGCTCATTTCTCTGTGGCGAATCAATTGAAAGATGCTCTTGATAAACTAGAATCTCTCAAGTCTAGTCCTGCTTGCATGAATGTCATTTCTCTTGATGTGATTGATGTAGATGCTATCTCTTTACCTTACTCAAATTGTGCTTGCTTGAATTAAAATTAGATAGCACTATGAAAGAATTGCAGAAATTTGATGCTAGTCACACTTGCTCTCATTGTGAAAATAATAGTATTAAAATGAAAGAGATAACAGAAATGGTTCTTTACTCTAAATCTGAATCATGTGAAAATTGTCCTAAGCTCACAATTGAAATTGAAGCTCTAAACAAGACGCTAGAAGAAAAGGCTAAAATTGAAAAATCTATGACCATTACTGCATCCAAGAAAGTTATTGACTTTACTTGTCATGTCTTGTGTACTGAAGTTGTGATAATTGTAGATAAGATACAAGAGGCTTTTAGAGATAAATTTAAGGAGAAGTTGAATAGGATTAGTGATTCCTATTGTGTGTCTTGTGAGGCATTAAAAGTTGAAGTAGCCCTTCTTGAGAGTAAGTATGATGAGGCAATCAAGTCAAGAGAGTATGCTATATGTGAGAATTTAGCCAAAGAGAACGATTACCTCAAAGTGACTCTTGAGAGATTTGCTAGTGGGAAGAAGAACCTCAATATGATCTTGACCAATCTAACGTGAGTATGAAGAATAGTGGCCTAGGTTTTAATTCTCAAGAGCATTCCAAGAACCATTCACCTAAGATTGTGAAAGTTGTTGAGAGTGTCCTGTTTGAGGTAGAACCCCCTGAGCCATCTAAGGTTGTCTTTAGATCTGTAGGTTTTGCCCAAACTCTGTCTAGCAAGACAGGTGCTTCTACTTCATCAGGTCTGACCCCTCAAAAGGTCAACTACTATTGCACCTTCTGCAAGAAAGATGGCCACATTGTTGAGTTCTGCTTCCGTAGAGCAAAGACTGAGAGAAAGGAGAGGATGAGTGCTTTGAGATCTGCTTCCGTAGAGCAAAGACTGAGAGAAAGGAGATGATGAGTGCTTTGAGAACCATTAGAGGAGTTCCTTCACCTGAAATAGTCTCTAGCGCCAGGCAACCTGTCTTTCCTGCTAGACATAGGTATAGGTTCATAGAGGACTTCTTTGACTCTATTGGTGGATCTAGACGGCGTTTTGGTTTAGGATATCGTGAGGAGAAACCACGGGTAGCATCTAGACAGGGGGAGTACCGATCTTTTGGTAGATCGATTCGGAGAGGTCTAGGTGGTTCTCGTGTGCATTCTTATGATTTTGTTCCTAACCATTTTACTGTTGCTTCTACTGTTATTCCCTAGCATCGCGTGACTCAGTACTGGATTCCCAGGTCTCTTATCACTAACCCCAGTACTGAGGCACAGATATTTCCTGTTCGTGCTTTTTAGGTCCGTCGTGCGAGGAAGGAGGACATATGGCTTGTTGACTCCGGGTGTTCTCGACACATGACTGGAGATTCTAGATGGTTCTCCACCCTCACACGTGCATCCGGCAATGAATTGATCACATTTTGGGATGCTTCTACTGGGACCGTGACAGCTAAGGGCACCGTGCGCGTCAACAACAAGTTCATGCTTAAGGACGTCGTTTTGGTACGTAAGCTGAGGTATAATCTGCTATCTGTTTCTCAGCTGCATGATGAGGGTCTATAAGTAAGGTTTAAAAGTGGTGAGTGTAGAGTTCTGGATTCCTCGGTTGAGCTTGTCTTTGAGATCTCCAGGTTTGAGAAGATCTTTTGTGCTGATTTCAGTGTTTCTTCTGCTTCCAGTTCTAGATGTCTTGTAGATTCTGATTCTCGTGATCTAGTTTTGTGGCATCGTAGACTTGCATATAGGCTTTGACCACTTGACTAGAGTCAGCTGCAAGGATTTGATTAGAGGTTTACCTAGGCTGAAGGCTGTTAGAGACCTAGTGTGCTCACCCTGTAGACATGGTAAGATGGTTTCTGCTTCTCATCCTCCTCTTACCTAAGTGATGACTGATGGACCAGAACCGCTTTTGCACTTAGAAACTGTTGGTCTTTCTAGAGTTCAGTCAGCGGTGGGAAATGGTATGTGCTTGTGATTGATTCTGCAGGTATTCATGTGTTTATTTTCTGGTTTCTAAAGACGAGGCTTTTGGCCATTTTAGAGAATTGGTCCTTAGACTTGCTGTTGATCTTCCTGTAGCCTTGAGAGCCCTTAGGAGTGACAATGAGACAGAATTCAATAACTCTTCCTTTGCTACCTTCTGCACTGATAGGGGAATCGAGCACCGGTTTTCTTCTCCTAGAGTTCCCCAGCAAAACGGTGTTGTAGAGAGGAAGAACAAGACCCTTGTAGAGATGGCTAGGACCATTTTATATGAGCATTCCACACCTAGGAGGTTTTGGGCCGAGGCGATCTCTACTGCTTGTTATGTCTCTAATAGGGTTTTCTTGAGATCTGTGATTGGCAAGACTTCTTTTGAGCATTGATTTGGTAATAAGTCCAAAGTCTCTCATTTCAAGATTTTTGGTTGCAAGTGCTTCATTCTTAAACATGGCAACCTTGATAAATTTGAATCTAGATGTTCTGATGGCATATTTCTTGGATATCCTGCTCATTCTCGTGGCTATCGTGTATTTAATTTTGATACTAACAAAATTGTTGAGACTTGCGAAGTCATTTTTGATAAGGCTAGTCCTAGTACTAGACCCGATGCTGCAGGTACACATGTTCCTAATATTCGAGAAAGCATCTTCGTCGACGATGACTATGAGGATGAGGACCCAATCCATCCTCCAGTCACTTCTGAGATGGTTGGAGAGCCTGCCTCTACTACTCCAGCTTGAGCTGAGCAGCCTCCTCCTATCTTCACCGACGACCTAAGTGGCTCTGCTCCTACCTCCACAGCTCATGAGGTAGAGGCCATACGCACCACGAGCTCCTCTTCACATTCAGCGACGGCATCCACTTGAGCAGATGATTGGGGATCTTCGTGAGCGAGTCACTCGCTCCAGGTTTATTTCTCCTGATTCTCATGCATATTTTGCTTTTGTCGCTTCTTTTGAACCCCGAGATATCACCCATGTTTTATCTAAAGCCTCTTGGGTCAATGCCATGCATGAAGAGCTTGAAAATTTTGAAAGAAACAAAGTCTGGACCTTAGTTGAACCTCCATCTGATCATAATGTAATTGGAACAAAATGAATTTTAAAAAATAAGCAAAGCGAGGATGAGTTGGTAGTTCGCAATAAGGCTAGACTTGTAGCTCAATGATATTCTCAGGTAGAAGGCTTAGACTTTGAAAAGACCTTTGGTCCTGTAGCTAGTATAGAAGCCATCCGCATTTTACTAGCATTTGCAACATCTGAGGGTTTTAAGCTTTATCAAATGGATGTTAAAAGTGCTTTCTTAAATATTTTCATAGAAGAAGAGATCTTTGTCAAGTAACCACCTGATTTTGAAAATCATAAGTTTCCAAACCATATTTTTAAACTCTCTAAAGCCTTGTATGGATTGAAGCAAGCCCTTAGAGCTTGGTATGATAGGCTTAAGAGTTTCTTGCTTAACAATGATTTCAAAATGGGAATGGTTGATAAAACTTTGTTTACTCTCAGGCATGGCAGTGCTGTTTTATTGGTTCAGATTTATGTGGATGATATCATATTCGGTGGTTCTTCTCATGATTTGGTGTCCATATTTTTAGATTCTATGAGCAGAGAGTTCGAGATGAGCATGATGGGAGAATTTACATTCTTCCTTGGTCTTCAAGTCAAACAACTGAAAGAAAGCACCTTCATTCACCAAAGTAAGTATACAAATGACCTTCTTCAACGCTTCGACATGGGAAGCAGTATGCCAATGTCTACTCCCATTATCACAACCACCGTACTGGACCCTGATGAGGATGGAGAGCCTGTGGACCAGAAGGAGTACCGCTGCATGATCGGCTCCCTCCTCTACCTCACTGCGTCGAGGCCGGACATACAATTTACGGTATGTCTCTGCGCTCGATTTCAGGCTTCCCCTCGTGCCTCTCATCGTCAAGCAGTGTGTCACATTTTCAGGTACCTCCAAGATACTCTTGACTTTGGACTCTGGTATTCTTCTTCTTCTGCTCTCTCTATTCAGGCTTTTTCTGATGCTGATTTTGCGGGGTGTAGAGTGGATAGGAAGAGTACTTCTGGCACTTGTTATTTTTTAGGCACATCTCTTATCTCTTGGTCTTCCAAAAACAAGACTGTTGCCTGATCCATTGCCTAGGGCGAGTATGTAGGCTGCGACCGATGAGTTGCTCTCAGGTTCTCTGGATCTTATCTACTCTTCGGGACTATGGGTTATTTTTGGGTAGTGTTCCTCTTTTCTGTGACAACATTTCTGCCATAAACATTGCCAAAAATCATGTGCAACATTCTAGGACTAAGCACATTGACATTCGATACTATTTTCTTAGAGACCATGTTGAAAAGGGTGATGTTGTGCTTCACTTTGTAGAGTCTGAGCAGCAGGTTGCGGATGTTTTCACTAAAGCGCTTGATTCTTCTCGTTTTGCTACTTTGTGGGGAGAATTTGGGGTTATTAGTACTCTTGGCCTGTTTTGAGGGGGAGTTTGCTCTTTTTGCATTCAGTGTATCATAATGCATTTTAAAATTCAAACAATCAGCATTGTAATATAAACTTATGGAACTTTGACTATTATCCTTGTATGACTTGTTTTCATACTTTTTGCCATGCCATGTTCTGTGCTAGTCTGCTAGAGTTCTTTTATGGCTCATCTTGTTTAGCTTAGCATTTGCCATGCTAGCCTTATTATCTGTGAGCAAATTGAATCAAAACATGACTTGTTGGATCTTATGACTAGTTTTGCTTTAGTGATTCACGCCATGTCATATTGGTTAAATTGAGTCTTGAACTTATTTTGAGCTGTAACTTGAGCTTTGTTATTTCTTAAGTCAAGCAAATGAAAAATGAGTTTTTCTGTGCGAAAAAACTGATCTCACCAATTCTTTCTCATGAGACTGCTTGCCATTGCACTAGGCATGAACTCAGGGGGAGTTTTGGATGACCTAGACCATTCTTTTAAGCTTCCTGCTTGAGATGGTCGCGACAAGGTTTGAGATCTAGCACAATGCTAAGAAAATAAAAATATCAATTGGTTGAAGCTTAGGAGGCCGTTGTGGATGGCTCCTAGTCCAGGACTTGCTTTACTAAGATAAAATCAATCATTTTCAGCAAAGTGCTCAAAGTGCTAACTGCTTGAACAAATTGCTTCATAATTGAACTCATAATGCTCAAAATTGACTGAGTTTCTAGTTTCTGGGCTCCATTTGGCTTATAGACATGGCTTGACTCATTTTTGGATACCTCTACTGAAACTATGATTTTGAGCAACTTGTCATGCTATCAATTCATTCAACTCATATTATTGCTATTTTGGCCTTAGCTTTGTTGTACATGTTTTGTCATGATTGAACATAGTTTCTTCACATAATATGGCTTGGTGTAATACTTGTACCGTCTCTCTGGATAATCTTCATGGTTCCTTTTTGCTCCAATTTAAAAACAAAAAATTCAAAAACTATAACCAGTCTATTCCCTTTATGCTCTATCTTCTTCTATGCACCTTGATGAATTCATTGTCAAAGGGAGAGAAAGATTGGCAAAAATGTTGTTTTAGAGCTTTTTGGAGTCATAGGGAGAAAATGATTTTCCTGGAAATTGGTGATCATAGTGAGTGCGAGCATCTCAATTGCATTCTTTTGGTCCTATTGCCTTTTCTGATTTTGATTTGCATTTATAGAAGACTCACAATGATCAAAGGTCAAATAGAACAATTGTTCTTTCATATGGACCTAAGTGAGATTTTTGCCTATTCTCTGAAAATTGAAGTTTTTATGCTCTTTGCCTTATCTCACTTACCTATGCTATTATGAAGCCAGCTTGGTCATTTCCTAGACTTTTTCTTGCTTATAGACCAAATAGTGTCTTTGCGCGAAAACTGCGAGTACTTTACTTTTCAAACCATAAACTTACATTTTTCGAGAGATTGCCAATGTGTTCATCAAGGGGGAGATTGTGGATATCATGGGGATATGTGCATGATCTTAGGATGATGATACAATTGGCAATGGCTTTGTTGGTTTGCTGAATATCGTGTTTTCGGAGAAGTTCTAATGTTGTGAGGCTTCAGCGGTCGACCGCCCAAGCGGCGATGAGCCGCCAGTGTTGCGATCCGACCGCAAGACTCTCGGTCGACCGGTCAGTAGAAGAGGCCGCGGTCATACGCTCTGTCTTGGCGATCGACCGGCGAACTTTTGTTGAGTATGGAGCTTGGCCAAAAATATAGTGTGTAGGTAAGAGAGGGGAGTCGCCTGCACTTGGTCTCTTAATTTTTAGAGCTTCTAGTTAAATGTTATATTCGTTTGAAATTTCCATAGAACTCTCGTATTTCCAAGGTGAAATTATGGTTAAGTCTTTTCTGGCGGTCTGACCGGCTAAGACAAATCGGTCCGACCGGTTTGAGATCGGTCAGACCGGCCATGTATGGTAGTCAGACCGGTTCCCACTTATGTGTCGGCCATCTTGGCGACGTTGTGTGTTGGTTAAGTCAAGGTTATGAGATTTAATATTTTAATGTTGCATATTGCATGTTTTGAGTTAACGTGGGTCAAGTTGTGAAGAACTTATTCCCGGAGACGATTTCTTGGTATGTTGATGTGCAGATGGCTTGCAGGTCAACAACGGTCAACGGCGAGGAGGATCGGGACTAAGCTTGGAGAGCTGAGGTCCAGAACGATCGTGGATGCTGGGTGAGTTCGAGTGACTCAAGCATGGCGCAGAATGGACAAGGTGGATCGAACGGGCAGTTTGATGCAGCTGGTTGGATCAAGCGGCGCAGGGGTCGGTGCAACTGTCTTGGAGGTTCCGATGGGATTCAGACGGGAGAGACTTGCCGACATGACTCGTGGCGAAGCAGGCGATTACTTCGACTGGACTGGACTCAGTCCATGGAGAAGGATCGAGAAGGGGCATTTTGATAATTTCATCAAATACCGCCTTTGTGACTCTTGACTAAATCGCGGCGCTTGGAGAAGCGGTCTAGGTCAATCGAAGATGAAGACGGCGCATTATAATTAGGGATGAAAACGGATCGGATAGTTTCCAACCGATCCGGACGAAAACGGATTCGGATTGTCACGGATCGGATTTTTCTCGGATAATTTTCGGATCGGATACGGATTCGGATTTTTTTGTCGGAAACGGAAACGAATACGGTAGGCATGCTATCCGGCGGATACGGATACGGATACGGATTATCCGGATAAGATAAGTCCGGATATCCGGATTTCGGCCCAATAGAAGATGATTTCAGCCCAAAAGGGAAAATGAGATTTTAAATGATTTTCGAATTTCAGAAAATGCAACAAATCAAATAGCCTTTTAGAAAATAGCAAATAGAGTTAAAAAATTCTAGAAAAAATCACAAAAATTCCTTAAATTATTTTGAACTTAATAAAATTAATTCCAAGTTAAATTTAGTTTTTATTTTTGCACATAAATTATTTTTAATTTCTGAAAAATATGAACAACCTTTTTAAAATCCAGAAAATTTAAGAAATTAATTATTATTTTTTCATTTCCACTTTAAATACAATAAAATCCCAGAAATCTCAATAATTTTTTTTGACATTGAAAACTAGGAAATTAAATAATTGACTTTATTTCATTTATTTTTTCTTTTTAACCAAGAAAACTCTTTTAAATCTCAAAAAATCCAATAAACTAATAACTTTATTAATTTTATTAATTTTATTTTTGGTAACATACTTTGGGATGTTACAGTCATTTACGTATAGATTAACTATCTAGCCTCATCAATGTTAGTGTGAACTAAGTTTTATGTATGTGATAAGCTAAGTGTGAATGTGTGATGACTTGTGACTTTGTGAGTTCTGACTTATAAGCTAAATATGGTAAACTAAGTGTTATGTTTATGATGAACTAGTTGATGCAACTTGTTAGTGCCAATGTTATGCGTGGTTGCTGAAAATATGAATAATTCATGAATGTGTTGCATCAAATGAACTAGTTATATGTTTTCGTTAGTTTCTGGCATACAATTTAAGTGGTTTTCATGTTCCGAAAATAATCCGCGATCGTATTCGTTTCAATTCGTATTCGCCCCGTATTCGTATTCGATATTATTCGTATCCGTATTCGTATCCGGAGTATCCGTATTCATATCCGGATCCGGGAAAAAATATGAAAACAAATATGACAGAGCCATTATCCGTCCGTATCCGATCCGTTTTCACCCCTAATTATAATACGTGCATATGTGTCCCGTTTGTATTGGGCCTTAACGGGTGCCCATTAGGTGAACTCTTAAGAACTTCATTTGGTAAAACCCTAGTTTGTCTTAAAGTTTAGATAGGAGAGGAGAGGCTTAGGTCCTAGAGAGATGGTTTTGGTGTGTGCTCATAGATTGAGCCCTTGTCCTCCCTAAGGGAGTGGCTGTAACCAGCAAACACCATGAATCAATCTATGGATGATTATTCAAAGATGAGGTTTCTTGTGTTCTTCCTTCTCTTTTGATAATTTTTTGTGCTTCCTTGATCCTGTGATTTTTGGTTGGTTTCTTGACCTCATTTACCTTGCTATGACGTGTGGGAATACTTCTAGGATCATATAGATCATCAATCTCCCACGAGCAAATTTTGGATCAAGTTTTTTGTTTTGCTCGGTTTTGAACCCTCCTTCGGTAAAACAGAAAAAGGTCAAAACTTTGACGTAGATCTGGACGATCGTTGCTTGGAATAGGTTCCAGATATCCTTAGGAATGTGTGTTACAAATTTGGTCAAGTTTCATCGAGTAGATCAAAAGTTAGACCGATTTTCATTTTGGTTTTGTCTTTGATCTGCCTTTGTTTACAGTCGGGGCGGTCGGGCCCTTTGGTGTCGGACCACTAGTTTGCCATTGGTCTGACCGCTCCAGTGTGATTGATGTCCATATTTTGGGTCTTTTGCTTCAAGGGTTAATAGGATTCAGCACAAGCCTTCCTCTGTGCATTTAATGATCTTCTTAGCTTTCATTTCTTTTGGAGAAAAGTTCGTGTTGATCCTAATTGAGGTAAAAATCGAGAAAGCGTCTATTCACCCCCCCCCCTCTAGTCGACTTTCTGGTCCTACAGATCTGCTATAACTGTTGTAGATAATTCTAATAGAAAAGTCCAATTCTTTTCCCAGTTCCTATATGGATGGAAAATCAGTACACAAACACGTAGAAGCATTATGGGAACACGGCTAGAGTTACGAGTGCCTTCTCGAGTAGAGAGATGTGATTTCACCTGTACTAGGATCCATCTCTTCCGATGGCGATCCTGGTCCATCGGAGCTTGGATTTGCAATAAAAAAATCAATCGAGCTGCTCCAGATCTTTTCCTTCTCTTGCTCGCAGGCTGTGTGAGGTGACCAAGGTTGGAGAGAGGCTGCTTGTGTTTGGCGGATTCCCCGTCTGGGCACTCAGAAACTGCAAGGTTGGTGTGACTACCAAATCTGGGCAGTGCATGTCGACTGAAACCTCCCATGGTTCTGTTTTTGGCTTAATTAACACAGTTGCGTGATGAAATAGAAAAATTACCCCCTGCACGACGAGAATTAGTAAAAATGAAATAACAAACGCGTTGACAGATGACACGTACCCCCTGCTGATCCCTTCCACACGTGTGAAAGATCTAGACCCGCCATTATGAGTTAATGGAGTGTTTTGGTGATTAATGATAAATCTAATTATGAGTTAATGAAAGTATCATCTTGTGTAGTCTCATTTGGATATAAAGGTGAAATTCAACGAGGTATGCATTCGACTCATACTCTTATATATTGTTGCATTCCTCGTATCCAAAATATATGATGAACTCAACCATAAGTTTAACTTGAATATGTGTATATGATCTTATTACACATTTCTGTATGCACACATTTAGGGGGAGTTTTATTCTATATTTTGTGGTTTCATTAGTATTGATCCATATTTCGTCTTCCACATATATTTGTGATCTTTACTTTGAAACATATACGTTTGAGTATATAGAACTTGTGTAATTTTTGTATACTAATGTTTTGAGTATATAGAACGTGTGTAGTTCTTACATACTCATGTCGTGAGTATATGTAACTTGTGTAGTTCATATATACTCACGTTGTGTTACCTTTATCTAAATTCAATTTATGTGTAATTGAAGTGGTTATCATTAATTACCAATAAGGAAAATATTGATGTATCTTGTCCCACCATTATGTGATAATGGTTTGTTGTGGTAACTAATGGTTATCACTTTGTGGAACTAACATTTTCCATGAGTTGGATGAATAGGTTATGTTCCAGGATGATGAAGACTTAGGATGATCATGAGTTGATCATCAAGTCAAGAGCTTGGTGCAAAGGATGTATCATGAGTTGATACTTATCAAGAAGAGATGATCATGAGTTGATCGTCAAGACAAGAGAAGACCCATCATGTGTTGATGGAGGTCAAGCAAAGGATCATCATGCGTTGATGATTATCAAGTTAATGACCCGGACTTGAAGTGATGATGTGCGTCATCAAGCTTCAAGAAGATGCAAGGCAAAGGTATGACTAGCTAGGGCTAAGGATTTGTTCCTAGTCTTTTACCAATCTTGGTGTTTGGTTGGAAGACCGGATTACCGGTATAGTTTGAGTTAGTCATGTGTTGATAGCTCATTGTGGTTACTCTAGCTCATCTAGGCATGATGCTATTTATTTGTGAATGTGTTTTGCAAATAGTCGAGGCTCATGCGTAACCCTTGTAGCATGTGACTTAAGCTTGCAAATGGTATAAGTCCATGTACCTTATTCCTTATGATAAGTATTCTAAAGGTTGGCAAATGTGTTTTGTAACCTACTGAGAATATCATCTTTGGAACCTTGTTGGAATTGCACGTAAATGGGCGAATGTGTTTCGCCATTTGAAGTGAATCCAATGTGTTTGGCTCTGTAGCCTGGCGGTCTGACCGCCAGGGGTCACAGTACTGACCGGTGGCCAATCGGTCGAACCGGCCATCTGTTAGCGGTCGGACCGATTTTTCTTTGAGTTGATTCTCTGTCCGGAAGTTCCACCGTTATGAAAACGGAACTTCCGATGTGAGGAAGTTCCGGGGTTCGTGCGGAATGTTTATTCCAGAGAGCTCCCTTTGTGGGAGTTAGCCGAATTTCCATCGGGCGGTCGGACCAGCATTGGCGGTCTGACCGATTTGACGGCGGTCCGACCGGCCGAAGGCCCAACGGCTAGTTTTCTAGTCGTTGGCACATGGGGCTGTCCAACCGGCTATTAGTTGGCGGTCAGACCGACACTACACTGTTTTGAGAGAATCTTTCCTCCGACGACTAGTTTTTGGGTGTGGGCTATAAATACCCGCCTTGGCTGGTTGCAGAAGGTTGTTGCTACCTTTGTAAAGTGTTATAGTGTTGTTAGACACTCTCTTGAGCTAAGAGCAAGCCTCTCCTCTCTTATGTGCATGTGTTGCACTTGGTTAGCTTGGAGAGTAAACCCTAAGTGCATGTATTACCTTAGGTAGTGGATTGTGTATACACTTGAGCGTTGACACTTGATTAGTTCAAGTGAACGTCGAGTCTTGTTACTCTTGGTGTTTGCCGACACCTAGACGGCGTGGAGGCGTCGTGCCCGGTGATCTTCTCAAGAAACTTGTGAGAAGGCCCGTCGTGGTTGTGAGTGGTCGTGGTTGTGAGTGGTTTGGTGCTCGCCATCTCCGGAGTGGAGGAAGAGCAATCATAGTGGAGTGAGGTGTTAGTTCGTGTTGGAACCGGTCCAAGTGGTTGGACTTACCTCGGAGGTGTTGGCTTAAATAGTAGAGCCGGTCCTAACGTGGTTGGGCTTACCTCAACGTGGATTAGTGGAAACCGGCAAGTCTCCGAACACCACGGTAAAACATAATCGTGTCATCTTATTTTTACTTGTGCTTTACTTTGATCAATTTACATTACATACCTTAATTGCTCATATATCATTGTGTGATTGCTCTCATTGTATTGTGTTCATATTGTTGGTGCACTTAGTTGAGCCTAGTTGATTTAGGTTTTAATTGTGCAAAACCAATTCGTTATGAGCTTCCGCATTATATATTGGTTTTAGCGCGAAATTTTTTTTAAAACCGCCTATTCAACCCCCTCTAGTCGGGCACCTCGATCTTACAACGTGGCGCGCTCCCGTTCCCTTGGACCCCCTGCTGCGCCCCCACCGTGCGATAGCACGCCCACCAAGCGGCAGGTGGCGTAGGCAGGCTGTCTGTTGCGCGGTGGGAGCGTGGCAAGGGACACGTGTTGCCTGTCGGCGCGTCCACGGTGCCAATTTTTGCCAATTCGCTCGCACGCACGCGGAAGGCTATTTTGCTATTTCGTCACGCAACAGTGCCATTTTAGCAAATAACTGCATCTCTCTCGATGCGTCCATCTGTCTAGCGCATGGCAGGCATGTAATCATAAATGAAGTGACGGCATGTAATCATAAAAGAACTGACAGATAGTAGTACATGTAATCATAAATCAAGGTTCAAGAAGCCGACTCCAGGCGCCGACTAGGTGCTGACTAGGCGTTCGGCGGGGAGCTTCCGCCGCGATTTCTCCCAAGGCGGCGCGCTAGGCAGGAGGGCCGCCTTGGACCGGCTAGGCGGCCAAAGCCGGTCCTCGGCGGCGCGCAGCGGCTCTAGGCGGGGAGACGTGAGGGGAGAGGTGACTAGAGGGGAGAGGAGAGATGGATGAGGAAGAGAGATGGTCGGGCTAACCGTTGTCGTTGTCGTCGCCGCTGCCTAGGTCTGGCCACCTCTACCGTTGCTCGCCGCCGCTACCGCTACTCGCCACTCGCCGCTGCAACTCGTGGGGCTGGAGGATGGAGAACAAGAGAAAGAAGATATCTTCATGCGAGGAAGAAGTGAGAGGAAGTGAAGCTCTGGACATCTAGTCTTGGAAGACCGTGTAGAACAAAGAGAGGTCTTGGAAGACCACAAAGAAAACAGAGAGGATAAGAAGGATGTGGGGCTTGCAGGGGACCGTATAGAAAAGAGAGAGGACCACTGGTTGGAGAATGTGCAGCCACATCATTTTATATTTTTCTACACAGTGTGCTTGTTGTCCACCATGTTGGTATGTGTAGCTGGACTTTGGGATTTTATGTGGCTTTCCAGCCTGCTGCCGGCTACTGCCTTCTGCTTTTAACATGCTGTCAGCTGCTCTGCACTGCCGCCTAGTCGGCCGCTTAGGTGCCACCTAGGTGCTAGGCACCGAGCCACCGCCCGACTAGCGCCTAGTACTTTCTTGAACCTTGGCATAAATTAAGGGACAGCTAGTCATAGATGTAATCAGAAAACAACACAGTGCATATTGATTCACCTTTCTGTTCCTTAATAATTTAGCCTAGGAATCTAACATTAATTAAAGAAAGAATTCACCTATGGAAGAACAAAATGTAGAAAAATGATACTAGCTAGTCTAGTAATACATGCATATAATCATAAAATAACACAACATATGTTGTAGCTACAAACTAGATACTAGAGAAAAGGGGACCCCAGGTTCCCTGTGGATGCGGAGGGGGAAACCCCAGAGGCCCTTAAAAGTGGGAAACGATATTTAAATGTGTTAAGGAAATGTCTTTATTGCTCCGAAAATTCCTCTACCCTATTACGTGAGGAGATGAACTATTTATAGTGTTACATCCAATGTATAGGAGATTGTAATTATACTCCTAAAAATATCTTAAATTTGTAGGGGTTGCGTGGTCTTTTTACCTCCCTATGTGTAACCTCCGGTGCACAGTAGACCATTATGGACTTAGTCCACCACTCTGTACTCCTCTTTTTGCTCCATACGAGGTGATCCCGAAGCGGATGCTCCTTAGCGAAGGGGTAGCCGGTACCTTTCGACCGTGTCGCGGTGTACGCTTAGTTTAGTGCCTTCGCTAGGTTGTTGGGACAGTTGTGCCACTCCCCATGACAATATATACTGATTCTTCTGACTGTTCATGTCACTTAATTAGCCCTTGCCAAGTCTCACTTGGCGTAGAAATCTAACATTAATTAAAGAAAATATTTACCTACACATATTGAAGAAGAAAATGCAGAACAAACAATACTAGCCAAGCCTAGTAACAAAAGTAATATGGGGTAGTAGATGAACACGTACGACATGTACAAAGCTAGGTAGAATTAAATAAAATGTGGTTGAGATGGACGAGTTGGCATAATGCAGAGGATCTCGATGTCGCTGTGACCTCATCCGACGGAGAGCCTGGGAAACCTTACACCTTATCCCCTAGCCATTCATTCGTCGAGCTCCACCCCCACCCCGACATTAAGCGCCAAGATGCTGCTCTCCGCCTCCCCCTTCATCTCCCCTCTCCCGCTGCACCCCACCGCGATGAGGTCGGCGCTGACGATCCAGGCGGCGAAGCAGCTGACGGGGCGCGTGGTGACGACCAAGGCGGACAAGACGGTGGGGGTGGAGGTGGTCAGGCTGGCGCCGCACCCAAAGTACAAGCGCCGCGAGCGCATCAAGAAGAAGTACCAGGCGCACGACCCGGACAACCAGTTCAAGGTCGGCGACGTCGTCGAGCTCCGCAGCTCGCGCCCCATCTCCAAGACCAAGCACTTCCTCGCCGTCCCGCTCCCGCCGCGCGACACCCGCCGCAAGTCCCAGCTCCTCCCGCCCCTCCAGTCACAGGCCGACGCCGGCACTTCCCAGGAGCAGACGCCGCCGCCGCCGCCTTCTTCCGAGTGACGATTCCAATCTTGTATTGCTCCATTTCCATAGCAACTGTTGGACGCTTGAGACTTTTGCTGCTTCTGTCATGTATGTCCCCTTGCAGAATGAACTACAATTAGTCACTCTTGGTCTTGGGTTCGGGATTCGCCCTGTACCGTGTACCGTGTATCTGTATGCTCCCGTATCTTTTTTGGACAAAGAATCGTCGACTTCTCGAGTGCCTCATGTTATCTGTAGTAATACATGGATGGATGAAGAGAAGCACTGAAGACGCATGTTCTGCTCTAGTCAGTGCTTTAATAGCATACTCCAGACTCCAGTGTGTTTGTTTTGCAGTTTCAAAGTAGAAATAGAAATGTAAAATAAAATGGAAATCAACACATCAACAGTTTCACCCAAAGGGCTGCATATCAAAATGGGCAAAAGTGCTCGCCTTACAAAATATTCTAAAAAGTTCAGCAAAACAGAGGGGGCTCACAACAAGTTTCTGCGAAATTTTCCGATACAAACTTAAAATTTGGATAGCTCGGTACTGGATCGGATCTGGGAGTAACTGGCTCAAGAGTCTTGAGCCTACCAGTGCGACCAAACCTGCATCTGCTGCAGCTGCGGGGTTCGTATAATCGTATCAGACCAAAAATGTCACGCCCAGGAGGGGTGCTCGAATCCATCACGGATGTTTGCGGGGCAGCGTTGCTCGTATCCGATGAATGGGCTGTTAGTTCGCCAGCATTGCCACACAAAGCGCCATGAGTCCTGATACAGATCACGACGAAATACGAAGGTCAATTATCTGGCATAGCAAACAAATACCAGAACAAGGTAAATTTTGAAGCAAGACAGAGATAAAGACTAGAGCCCTTTTTATTAAGGGCGCATACTAAACAACAGAGGTGTGCTTATTAGTAAGTAGAGCAGAGATTGTCAAGTGCAAGTGCCTGGGTATAATTGTTAAATCTGGACGATAATTCAGTGACCGGTATGTTATTGTTTAGCCCAACAAAACATTTAAGCTGTAACAGTTAAGTATTTGGTCAAAGCTTAGCCTATAAATTTATGCTATCTGCCATCACTGCCACCTTAACCTAGTTCTCAAACAACATTCCACACGAAAAAAAGAAAATAGTAAGGAATCAAACAAAATATCAAATGGTCATTTCGACATTTAATGGAGAGGGAGCTTACTTCTCAGCATATCGTCGGTGCTTGTATCCAGACGAGATTGCATCAGTTTGTTTGCTCAGTGTCGTCAAACAAACTTTCCAGTAGAGTCCCCATAAATAGAATACACGGCACTCGTATAATATCCGCTCCGGTCCCTGCAGTACCCTGTTTCTGACACCCCGAACTCAAACAGCTTAGATGGCTTTGCTAGCTGCTAGCATCCGTACCTTTCAGAAGGGTCGAATCCTCAAATGTTTATCCTGTTTCTTCAGTACCCCATTTTATGCCCGGCAAAACGGCTAGATAAACCTCCTTTCAACAAGGACTTAACGAAGGGTCAAACGTATTCTGCTTCATGCATTACCAATCCCACTGTGTCCAAATCTTTCGTCTGTTTGGAATGTCCAAGTGATCTCAAGTTCTCAACTCAGGTACTGACGTACTGTACTGCACATGTCTCGCGTTCTGTCTCAGAAGACTGACCACAGACATCACCCCAGCCAGGAAAGCACTTCATTCAGGACAGCAAAATGCAGTTTGCATGTTGAAGGGATAGATCAGGCCATGCGCTGGTTTCTTGGATTTTAGCTTTACTGCCTTCTCTGTTCTCTCCAATTCAATCAAAATTCTTGGATGATTACCTCATCTGATCCGATAATCTACAGCTCTGATGAGAATTTAATGAGGATTCTTCTTTTTTAAAAAAATACTGCAGTTTGGTATATTACAGAGAAAATGCTTAAATGAGCACCCATCACACGGCATTGGGACTAACTACAGAGAAAATAATATAAAGAATACTGAGACCAAAAAAAGCACCAGATGGGGCGGAGGGGGGGGGGGTTTACATACTACCAGTTAGAATTAGTACTAGTTATTATCAGGCTGTCCTTGAGCATCATTACTTCAAACCTTGTTACAAGTAAGGTGATATCTTAGATGGAACAATTGTCAATTAGGACTTATGAGTAGCATCCGATGTTCTCCCAAAGGCCTTGAATTCTGCATCTTTTATGGCCACAGGCAACCATTGTTACTTGAAACAAAGAAAGGAAGGGGGCAACGTTGCAACTGATACACCCCAAAAAATTCCAAGAAACATTGTAGACAAACTCTCCACATGTACCGAAAGTGGCCCAAAATGTGGCAATGCAACAACCAAAGGTGCATAAGTTTCTTTCAAACAAGTCTCTGGAGCATACCTGGAAAGGGTAGCTTGCACACAGCAGCAAGCTTAAATATAATTGTGCTGACACAAATAAACTTCAACCATACATCAGAAAGATAAGGTTCGCCAATGCAGAGCAACAGCCAGAAACAGAGCCAAAAAAAACACTTTATGATAAAATCAGACTTCCCCAACAGCTAGCTGCAAAACAACATGAACACATACTGCAGGAATAAGCTGTCGCTATAATGCACATCTTCAGCAAAACATGAGGGCAAGATAAAATATTACTGCACTTGTAGCTGCAAAAAGTTAGGATTTGACCATTAAATTGGTACAATGGAAATGGGTTAGACGCGTATGCAAAGATCACACTGGTGTGCTAGTTTATGTGTACTGAATGCAAACATGATATTTGGGGCAATTATGAGTGAATGAAAAGCGGCAAGCATTGCAAGCATACAACCATGCATTAAAGAGAAAAAGGTAAGATTGCAAATCAAGAAGAAACAAATAATACCCAGTTCAGACTATATACGATTTAATTCTCGGTATTTCTTCCAGAGTGGAAGAAAGCACTATCAATTCAATGGATGATTCAGAGACTTGACATAACAGTAGAATTATGAGATCTATCATGTTTGTAGAGAGAAATTTTTCTACATGACAAATTGCAGCTACATTGTTTAAAAGTCGCGTATATCAAGGAGGCGTGATTTTCTCTAAATTAACAAGTCAAGCCATTATTTGAATGAAAGTACTTGTATCGAGTGCATTTTAACAATGTCCCACTACAAGTTTCAAGCAAGGGGCTGGATTAACATCACTAATGTTTGGTAAGCAAAAAGTAGTCCTCCTGTTTCCACATGACCAAGAAAAGTTTAAAGCCTCATAATGTTGATGGACCAAACCTTAGCAGAATTAAACCATGCTGCAGGACAACATTCATGTTTCAGTGTTCTGAAAGACCCATTCATTGCAGCCTCAGCATTGAGCTCCGTCGCTGATAAGTCAAGGTCATGGGGTTCAAGATGCTCATTTTCTTTCCCATTAGGCAAACATTTAACATTAGGTGATCCAGAAACCTTATATGCATCTTTTTCCTCTTCTGCATAGTTCCAAAAACCTGAGTATTATTATAGGTACAACAACAGATGGAAGGAATGCATGACGCAAAGTTTAAATTCATAAAGCAGAAAGCACAAATGTTGCTGATGGTAAGCAGAAGATAGTTAACCTGGTTTTGCAGCTATAGTTCCATCCAATCTTTTGGTTAGCAGCGATGTCCCAGGAAACAACATCAAGTTAACATTGCGAAGTTGTTTTTTCTCATCATGCTCAATAGGTTTGAAATCAAATCCTGACACCCATGTATTAACCAACTCTGGGATGGCAGAAAGGACCAACATCTCAACGTGAAACGATCTCAGCATCTGTATTAAAAGGAAAGGAAAATTCACATGGTCAAATCAAGATATGCAAGCATGCAAATAAGACTGATGATAACATTAAGAAAGACCAAACCAGACAAGCATTTAGAAGGAAGAAAATCACATCCTAAAATTTATTGTACAGTTGAATTCCTACTGTAGGAGGTTATCGTGGATTCGTGGTACATGATCACGAGAAGTCCAAAATTTTCTTCAGAACACTTGTATCTGATTTCCTAACTCTAGTTCACATACCTTTTCAATGGTGTTCATCAATCTACGGCACATCCCTTGACGGCGATAGTCCGCACAAGCAGCAATGAAAGGCAGCTCGGCTGCTTTGGTCCCATGTACTCTGCACAAGATAGAAATGGAAATTTCGTAAACATATAGTCAACACAAATTAGAGAAACAACCACCACAAGATATGATTTATTGTTTACTAATTAAATTTCCAACATACTATGTTCATCTATTTATAGGTTTTGCTAACTTATTATGAGCTGAAAACTAACAATTTATTGGGAGTAAAAAAATAAACCCATGTTCAAGCCTATCCTGGACCATTTAGAATTGTAAAAAATACATAGGATGAAGAGATATTATCAAATCAATGAACTACACAAGTTAGGTTTGCATGCTACAAGTTCTGTTATGGAAAGTTTTCGCCCTCATCGATTAACAACATCCAACCAATAAGAAAAGAGGCAAGAAGAATGGATGTACAAGTGCTCCTTTAAAAATAATCAATTGTTAGATATGATTATTCAGAAAATGTTTATATCATAATTCCAAACAGAAACATAGCCCAAGGACAAATTACATTACTGCATATTTACAGCACAGAATGCACAAACTGCATAAGAATCATGGATAGTAGGTGGGCCTCTAGGCATTCGATCCGTTTCAGGGTCCATATGTCAGTCATTGTACGTACACTGCTCCCTTCACATGCATAGAGTCGCTCTTCAAAAGCAACTTGTAGATTACATCAACAACCATAACAGCAGTCAATGACATAAGCATGAGAAGCAAGTCGGTAAGAGATAGAACAAGCATCAATTGTGTTAGAGAATACTTCAGAAAGAAAAGAATGTGTGAATTGAAAAGACCCGATCAATTAAAAGCGTTACCTGATAGATGCTACGCATAAAATCTCATCACCTTTCTCCAGGATTACAGTGTAGAATCCCTGATAATCTAACCGGGCAAAGTTTGATCTGATGAAATGTGCTACATGTTAGTAAACTTCGAAATTATTTAGCAAAATATTAATCCAACAAGTAATTGAGCATGTTTGATGAGAAATAATTGGTGCAAAAGATATATAACAGGAAACTAGCTAATCTACATTATATTGATATATATATATCGATGCAAAGAAAATATAGTATAATTTGCTATAGCATTCAACAAAACATCCCAAGGTCTGTCTTCTGTACTTTAGCATATTGGCATTTCCATGAATTGGTCTTAGGTTTTAGTACAGATTCAAATTTCCACTAATAATATGAAGAAATCAACCGTATATATTGGTATGTAAAAGAACTGTGGTATCCTCAATTGTTTTCTATTATGAACTGGTGAATATAAATGTAGTCTTCAAATGGAGATTTGTGGTATCCTTAGCCTTCAAGTGGACATACATAAAAAAGAATAAAGCACAATAAAAAATTTAGGAAATATGTGGCGACCTAACTGTGTCTTTTTTGCCTTGGCTCTTGGGTTTATTAGTATGATAATCATACATCCATTATTGCAAATGACATGGAAACCCAAGCATGCAACAGATTAACGGAAGACGATGAGAGAATACATGTTCAATTGTTCATATACATACACATAACTATTGCTCATTTGAACATGATGTCTTTGCCTCTTACTCATCCAGTGTGCAAGACAATTTTATAAAGCGACACAAATATTGCCAAAGACAAAGCAATGGGGAAAAGGATAATAACTAGAAAAGGAAATAGGAAACTTACCCCTTACTGTACAAGACATGCGGTATCATGTCTACACCCGTTCTAGGATCCACCATACGAACAAAACATTCCTCCAATAGAGTAAGAGCCACTGCTAGTTTTGTATTGCATTCTGTCATACGGGCAATCTTCCGGGCAGAATGTAGCTTCCACCCATCACTGTTGCACCTCAATATGGTCCATGAAAGCTCATTGTCAATAAAATTTGCTGTGCCAACATGACTTCGTAGCCCTATGAATATCTGTTAGCAACAATGGCAGAAAAATGCTTTCAGAGAAAAGAAAATGGAGAGCAGGAAACAGAATATCTCAGACCAAAGCCTGCAGTTTGTTAGGTGCACCAAAAAGATAATACAAAATAGCTATAGTGAATCAAATTCTAATGTTCAGAGGTTTAATTGATTCTTGTGGACCACATTATATATACGTACTAGTGTCGGGCAGTCCCCAAAATAATACAACAATGGAAGTAATTAGAAATACGTCAATCATGTGTATGCCGAAGAATGCAGAGCCAGAAATAAACCATAATTTATACAAGTGTGATAAATCACAAGTCACCTCTGGTGACTAAATAATCTTGCACTACTCAGTGTCTTATCGACAAATATAAAATTAAATATTACCTCCTTACAGTATCTCCCGCAGAACCATGTGTCAGATCTTTTACCCTCATAAGGCGGCATCTCGTGCTCAATGCAAGTGTCATGGTCTGCAAGTGAAAAACAAGAATATATCAAACTGAAGTCAAAGATAAACATTAAAAGATCAATTTCATCCACTATACATTATGAATATTGAATACTGGCTAAGTTAAATGAGTTGAATGATGAACCAACAACTTCAGCTTCCGCTGAAGGCTGCCAAAAGCTTAAGGCCTCACAAACAGGGTGCAGCTAGATGGGTTTTCTTGGAGGCGTAAACACCTTTTATACTGAGAAGATGAATACTATATAAAGCAGCTTCTGTGACAACTGAGAAGCCAATCTCTAGCAATATCCATCCAATTTAAAGGTAAAGAAAAGAATTTTAGTGCCAACTTTATACCACCCACACTAGTCAACTACTACGGCGGTACGACCCCAAATATTCTAAAATGATAGCGGAAATAATGCAAATGACAAGGCAAAATAGGAGGGATGATAATTGTTACATGCTTCTCCGCACTGCAGACATTTCACTATAGCTGAGAATGTCGAAGCCCCCTTTTCACTAACTGGATTCCCACAACTCCGGCATGTACAATTATGGCAGTACCAACTGCCTTCTGGAAGCTCCTGCATTTGTAAAAGGAAGAAAATAAATTGTGAAACAAACTTCGTCTATATAAGTGTTCTATTCAAATTTCCTACAAAAACACATTTTCTGGAACAAAACAGTGTGTGAAGCATATCTAAGAGAAGTACTGGATATACAGATGATGGCACTGTAGAGGATCTAGATACCTGGGCAGATAAGCAAGCTTCATGGTATGTTGATGGGCAATTGTCACAGCAAAGTAATTCACCGCCATCTCCACAGAAACCACAGGTATCATCATTTTCATCCACCGCCTCAACTTTTCTAGCACATGCATCGCTTCTCCTGCTCATAAATTCAGCAGACCAAGCCTCTAACTGGCATAGAGTGTATGACTTGCCAGATTGTAGAAAGAGGCCCAATGAGGACTTTGGCAGACTGCAACCAGCATGAGCCTTAAAGTCTGATATAGATAGGGTCTTTGTGCAACAATTGCAAAGAATGCCTTCCCAGGTAACCTGCCCGTCCTTAAAAACTTCATTGCTCTTCATATTCCGGTACTGTATAACATCTTTTACAGTCAGAAAGCCAGTGGCAATCAACCAGCAGAGCACAGTTTTTCGTGCCAAACTTACTCTCTTCCCACCCAATAGGTTTATTCCCCCTTTTCCAGATGTTCGAACAAGTAGCTTGTTACCTCTCTTTGGGCTTTTAAGCTTCTTAAACTTCTTTGCAACCGAAACAGCCAAGTCTGCAGCAAATTTGTGGCAGGAGCCAAGATCCCTGTTTTTTACTATAGCTGTGATCAAAAGGTCATCATCATTGATACGCAACTCACGAGGTCTTTTCTTCGCATACTTCTCCCAACCTCCAGGTTTTCTTTTAGCAGAGATTTTCTTGCAGATTTGTGACTCGTGAGGTATTTCCAGGACAGCAGCATTAGATCCATGAGATAATTCAACAGGAACAGTATTGTCAATTGAAACATTATGTGGATCTTTGGGTAAATTTCCAAGGGATGATTCCTTTGACGACGGCAACTTCTTCTGGACCTTTTCAATATGGACAAACTCATTGGCACCTGACTCCCTTGCAGTACAATCAGTTTCTGAGACCACATTGCATCCCGCAAGTTCGTCAATTCTCCCCTCACTCCGAAACATACTCATTTGTTTGCTCTCTGAAGGCACAAGCATGTTGTGTTTGTTGCTTTGGTTGTTTCCATTTTGCTTTGCAGATTTGGATGAAGCTTTCAAATGCTTTTTCAGCGTGCCAACAGCTGAAGAAATATCATGTTTTTCGGAGAGGTTAATGTTTTCTGCATTAGACAAGTCCAGAGTTGCTAGATTGCTCTCTTGGTTAAACACATTTTCAATAGTAGGCTGCGTAAAGCTTTGAGAACCTCGCTCATCTAATCCATTTGCATCAATATCAGATATCCTTTTCGATTTCTTCCTTGCCTTTCTTACCAAATTATTAATGAGCATTGCTGCGGAACAAAATTGCCTTGTTTCGTCGCTCTCGTTAATGTGGTTTTCTGCTTGGTCACTTGCCTCACAATTCTGACTCTGTGTGCAGCTATTCTTCAGGTTAATATCCCCATTGTAGCCTCCTTCCAAATCATGAAAGCTCTGTAAAGCATGATGCCCATTGCAGCTCTCGGTTGCTAGTGTGCTGCAATCAGAGTCCGTGATCAATGGAGTAGACTGAATCATGCGGCTGGGCAACAAATCACTGGCTTTCTGCATGCTCTTACTTTCTGAGGACATATTCTTGTTGTCATTGACAACATAGGTTGTACTATCAACAGCTCTAAGAGTTTTATGTTGTTGCAGGGCAGTAATTTTCCTAGCGATGAACACAACAGCTATGAAAGGATCCAAAAGCTCCCACCGTTGAAGAAGTGTGAGTGCATTTTGTTGGTTTACAAGTATCTTTTCGATATACGCCATTGTATCTGTGAGGTCCTTCCAAAATGTATCCACATCAGACCACTCCATTGGATACTTTCCCCGTTCTGAACCCAGAGAAGCTTCGTATAATTTCTTACCACAAAACTTCCAAGCCTGAGTTACTGAGGTAAGAACCACTTCCCTATGTGGTGCTGTGAAATAGGATGACATCTTAGCCCTGTCGTTCCTTTTTCTTGGCTTGATAGTCCAGCCAGCATCCTTGAAAAGGCGATGCGCATGTGCTTCCAACTGATCAGGAAGATCCCTGCTTAAAGTCCTCTTGGAACCAACAACAGATGGGCCAGACTGTAGACTGCTGCATCCAGGACCATCAACATCATCTAGTGAACTAATATTTGCGTCGGGCAAACCGTTCTGACAAAGGTGGTCAAGTTCGACAAACTGCCCAGAGCCAATACAATCTTGGGATAGGTGAGGTAGGACTGTAGTATCATAGATTGCTTTGCTATAAAATGGGAATTCGTCTGGTCCTCTTTCAGATAGATCTGCTGTACTACTTGTATACGGGGCATGACTCGTGTCAAGCATTTGTCCTTGATCATAACTTAAGCACATATCGCTCGGGAATTGGTGCTGATCATGGAGCCATTGATGCAAAAACGGATCTGAAAGAAGAGCGTCACTCTGGAATTCTGATAACTCTGCTAGCGCATCTATGTAGGAAGGCATGGGATCATCAACCACACTGGTGGTGGTGCTGCCACCAAACCCGACTGCGTTGCATATCCCAGCTGCGGCGTCCTGATCTGTTGTTTGCATGTGCGTATCCAGCACAGTGTTATCAACAGCACCTGCACTAAAAACTTGCTGCGGGTCACAGCTCGCGAGGACATCAGTTGCAAACCTACCTACTCCACCTTGCCAGTATCCTATGAAACCCTGCAATGCAGCGTGCAGGTCGACAGCCGTCCCATTTTGCTGGTTGTGAGAACGGGCGTGCTCCTCGACCTCGCGGTCCACTTTGGCATCCATCCGATCAGTGGCATTGTGCTCGCTGTAAAATTGCGGATTCTCCTGGGCCTTGGGATCTGCTTGAGCTTGTGGTGCGCCAGCGGCGGCGGACTGCTGTGCAGCAAAGTGGGCGGTGCGAAGCAGGGATGATGTCTCGGCCACCTTCCCATGATCCATGAACCCAAGGTCTCTTGGAGCAGTCAGATGTGTGGAGAAGACGTCCTTGAAAACCTGAAGCTCCAAGAGCGATCTGTCGAAGGCAGCGTCATCGTCCATGCCGACAATGTCCTCGCCGAAGAGGAACCTAATGGCGTCGTCCTCCCTGAAGCCTAGCGCCTCCTGCGCGGCCATCTCGAAGCGGTGGTAAGTGGCAGCCTGCAGAAGGAGGGAGTGGAAGGGGAATCTGAGGAAGGAAAGCACCGCCACCCCACCGGGAGGGGAGAGAAAGATGCAGGTGATCAGATCCAACAAGTAAGCAGTGGTAGCGGTAGCACACTGTACCTCACTGAGGCAGGCAGGAATTCCGAGGAATCGAGGGGGAAAGGGCCGAATTCGAGGCAGGAGCACCCCCAATTAGCAGCGAATAGAGCGGAATGAGGTGGATGACATCCGAGGCCAGCGTGGAGCGGAATCGTGCTGTATCTATCTATCTAGGGTTTGGGTGGGTCGACGGGAGAGGAGAGGGGTGGTGGACGAGGGAAAGGGAGAGGGAGAGGGAGAGGGAGAGGGTGTGATGCGGCGGCTCGCTTGAGTTGCTGCTGTGCTGGGGCGACGTCTCCCTCGGCCTCGCCTCGCCTCGCCTCGCCTGAAGAAGAAGAGGAGGAGGAGGAGGAGGAGGAGCAGCAAACCAACTCGAAGTCGGAACAGAGAGGGACGATGTCAGCGAGTTTGGGGCTACTAAAAACTCTCTTCAGATTTGAACGGACTCGTTAGTCTGCAATCTGCATGTGTGGCTGGCGCGGTTCATTTTTGAATTTCGCCCATGGAATTCCCATTCGATTTCGATTGATTCGTTTGACTTGTAGTTTCCAAGTCAACAACTCGCTTGGTCAAAGCAACTGTTTTCAGTACCATGCCAATATCCAACTAAAAACATCAATCTACAAAAACAAAAACAAAAACAAAAAAAACTAAGCACCGGCTCAAGTGGACTGAGTTCAGCTGCACTACGATAGTCGGAGTACAAGTGGATCCCCGATTCTTTCTGCTCCAAGAGAAGTAATAATATAATATAATATGATTGGGTTGTTGGTCTCCGGGCTTCACCCAGAGCATCGTGAAGAGGCGTCTGGAGGTGGTGTGACAACCCGCATAATTAACACATTTGATAGCATGAAGCATTGCTATAACAGTGCAGCATCATCTTAGTCCCTCCTTACCGGGCAACCCACTCGGTGTTGGAGCCTGGGTAGCGGGGGTCGGGGCCTTCGCTCGCCGGGCGCTATCTTCCTCTGCCTGGGCGTACTCCTCTATTTTGTCGAAGAGCTCTGCCACTGTGCAGATGGGTTTGCGGGCCAGTCTTTCTGACAGGGGGCCCTTCTGGAGTCCACACGTTGTTGCATTTATGACGTTTGTTTTGTTGACCCCCTTCACTTAGCACTTTACCTCTGTGAACTTTTTGAAGAAGCTGTGGAGGGATTCACCTGGGGCCTGCTTTACTGCGAACAGGTGCCCTCCATCCTTTGACTCTGTGTAATTTCCCTGAAAGTTGTTGCGTAGTAGGTCTCGCAACTGCTCCCCCACGTATACGGAGCGGGGCAGGATGGTGAAGAACCACGTTAGCGCCACGCTTTACCCGGAGCATCATGAAGAGGCGCCTGGTGCCCCCCAAAGAGGGGGGCCTTTGTGTGTCACGGGTCACGGGGTATGTTCCGTGGTCTTCGTCAGGTCGTTGAAGTTGGTGGGACCGTCCATACGATAAGAAGCAAACTTATATATTATATCTCTAGAAGGGGAAGGATTCCTGGCCTCAGGGAGTGGCCGGTTTCGCGTCGCCCTTTGGATCGCTAGTGTGCGCCTGAGATCGGCCTTTTGTTACGCTTGTGGGCTGCTGTCTGCAGGCCTGTTTGACCGGGCGGATGTGTGTCATGCTTGTGTTCGTTTGGCTGGACGCTGTGGTTCCAGGGGTTTCCTCGGAGGCCGCCCATCGTATTGTACGGCCGTCATTGGATTGGGGGCTTCTCGCCGCGTTCAGGTGCCACCATACGGTGTGCGGAGAGGGCGGAGTATGTGATGTGGGGTCCGATTCGTGTCGCCGGGGTTCAGTTCTGCTGTCCGCGTTGTTCGTCGGTTCGTCAGTGCAGCTCTGATTGTCTTCGGCGACTCAAGGTTTGGATTCTCCCATGTGCTCGGTGGGGTTCTTCCTGTTCACTGGGTGGGAGTTCGTCTAGATTGCAGGTCAGATTCTTCTTTCGTTTGCAGATGTCTTCGTATTTATGCATGCCGGTTGTTTTACTTTGTGCTATTGTTGGATGGGGTTTGCTTGGTATTCCATTAAAATACTATAGCTTAGATAGGCAGGTACCAACAAATATAGATAGACAGCGACACAGACCAGGTTCCACTAGGAAAATTATAAAAACAACACCCTCTACTTTACCTCGGTAAAATACATGTTCATACGCCTATAGTAAACCTAATCAGTGTAGAGAGACTGACTACTCTTGATCCCCCCCCTTCACCCCTCTCGGTCTGAGATCCCCACGTATACCACACCCTAGACATGGAGTCAGAATGGCAGCCTCCATGTCGAAGAGCGAGAATCCTGCCGCCTCCACCTGCGTATCACTGCCTTTCGCTTCCAGATCTACTGGGATCCTGACATATTCCAGCGACAAGAGACGGCGGCGACTGTTGTTTGGCGTTTCTTTGGAATGAATCTGGTGGTTTTGGTTCGGGTCCGAGAGAAACCGAGAGAGAGAGAGAGATTAGGGTTAGGTTACCATCCGATGTAGAGGAAGTAGGGTTGGCCATGGCGGTTCGTCGGTGAGACGAGTCTCCCCGGTGGCGTCTCCCGGGCGGCGGCGGTGGCGCAGATCCGGTGACGAAGACGGCGATGGAGCTTCCCGTCGCTTCAGCGCCCCCCTTCGGATCAGTCTAGGGTATGTAGGTTAGGGTTTGTGGCGTCGGTACGGTGAACCTCGGTCCCTGTGCCGCCCCGGCCCCCACCTCTATATATATGTGGCGCTGGCGACAGGGGCCCACCAGCCTAATGGGCTAGGCGCCCCCGATCAGGGCGCGAACAAGGGGAATGAGGCATTTGGCCGTTGGGCCAAATGCCTGAGGAGATCATTCTAACATTCTCCCCCTTGATCTCAATCTATGCTTTATCTTTAATTGCTTTTGACTTTACTCATTCCATCACAGATTGGTGCATAGAACGTGTCTCATCGTCACGGTCAATTGCCGATAGATTCAACAGCTACAATACACCTCTTTTTCTGAAATAGTTACTTTAATCTTTTGGGCCATCTTTTAGTCCAGGAATCATAGGCTTTCCCTTAAACCCATGCCGGCTATATGTTCTCTGAATCGTTGGGTGGTAAGCCTTTAGTAAGCGGATCCGCTAACATCTTTGCGGTACTTATATGCTCAAGATTTATAATTTGATCCCGAACTTTATCTTTCACAACATAGTACTTTATGTCAATGTGTTTGGCAGCACCACTTGACTTATTGTTGTGGGCATACATTCTGCGGGTTCATTATCGCGATACAACTTAAGTGGTCTATTGATGTCGTCAACCACTTTTAAACCGGGTATGAACTTCTTTAGCCGATTCACCGCCAGTAGCCTCATAACATGCTACAAACTCGGCATACATTGTGGGCGATGTAGTGACGGTTTGCTTTGAGCTTTTCACGATATAGCCCCTTCGGTGAGTGAACACATATCCGGATGTCGACTTTCTATCATCCCCCGCAAAATCAGAATCTGTATACCCCGCTATATGGAGTGAATCGATCTTACGTATGTCATCATGAGGCCTTTTGTTCCTTTCAAATAACGTAAGACTTTCTTTATCAATTTCAATATTCTATTCCGAGATTGCTCACGGAATCGCCAAGTAACCCCAGTAATAAACGCTAAGTCGTAGGCGTGTACACACTTGAGCATCTTGCAAGCTTAGATAGTGAAGCATATGGAACCCATTTTCATTTGATCGAGCTCGTACTGGTTCCTGGGGCATTGAAAATCCCCATATCTGTCGCCCTTGACTATAGGTGTAGGTGAAGGACTACATTTATGCATACCAAATTTCTTTAATACTTTCTCTATGTATGCTTTTTGTGACAGTCCCAACATACCCTTGTTTCTATTCCGGTGAATTTCGATCCCTAGAACGAACGAAGCTTCACCAAGATCTTTCATATCAAAGTTTGAGGACAAAAACTTCTTTGTCTCTCGATGTGATGACATCACTACTAGCCAGTAGGATATCATCCACATACAGGATTAGAAAGATAAACTTCCCATCTTTAAACTTTGTATAGACACAGTTGTCCTCTACATTCTCTTTAAACCCAAATTTTCTTATTGTACTGTCAAACTTCAAGTACCACTGTCTTGAAGCTTGCTTTAGCCCATAAATTGATTTCTTTAGGCGGCATCCCATTCTTTCATTTCCTTCCACGACAAAACCTTTCGGTTGTGCCATGTAAATATTTTCCTCCAAATCCCCATTAAGAAATGCCGTCTTTACATCCATTTGATGTAACTCTAAATCATAATGTGCTACTAATGCCATTATGATTCTGAAGGAATCTTTACAGAAGACTGGAGAAAAGGTCTCATTGTAATCAATCCCTTCTTTTTGCGTAAAGCCTTTTGCCACAAGTCACGCTTTGTATCTTTCTACATTCCCTTGGGAGTCAAGCTTTGTTTTGTAGACCCATTTCTGACCTCTTGTTTTGGCTCCTTTAGGAATAATTTCCAAGTCGGACTTTATTAGCCTTCATGGACCTCATTTCCTCTTCCATGGCCTCAAGCCATTTTGAAGAATTTTCGCTTCTCATGGCTTCTTCAAATGAGGTGGGGTCATCCTCCAGTTGAAATTCCTCTGTATGATAAATCTGATAATCATCGAAATAGTGATCTTCTTACTCTTTGAGACCTCATCAGGGCCTCCTCGTTTGGTACATCTTACATTTGAGGTCATTGCTGCTCCCCTCATTTGTGGCAATGGGTTCTATAGGATCTGAAGAGCGGGTTCCTCATTCTCATTCATTGTTGCCACAGGAGGAACAATAATAGGTCCTTGGCACCATAGTGTCTTGTACCGTCGGTGCAGCGACAGCAGTAGTGTGAAGAGTGGCTCTTGAATCATCGGAGTGGGCACATATACCCGCTTCTCTTCAAGATCAATCTCTCGAGCTACCATGCTTCCCTCATCATTTCATCCTCTAAGAAGGCAGCGTGTTTCGTTTCTACAAACTTTGTATATCCATGTCGACAAGAGAAACGAAAACCTTTTGACTTTTCGAGTAGCCAATGAAATGGCAACTTCTTTATTTTGGGATCAAGCTTCCCAAGGTTTGGGTTAAATACTTTAGCCTCAAAGGACTCCCCACACACGTAAGTGGTTTAGTGAGGAGCTCTTCACGTCCACAACTCGCGGTGTTTTGGGCACCGACTTACTAGGCACTCTATTGAGAATATGAATGGCGGTTTTCAACGCCTCCATCCATAAACTCAATGGGGTGTGCGAGAGCTCATCATGCTTCGCACCATATCCATCGAGTGCAGTTGCGTCTTTCACTACTCCATTTCTTTGAGGTTCGCGGTGTAGAATTTGGGCCACTATGCCATTTTCTGTAAAAACCTTGCAAAAGGTTCGTGAACTTGTCCATATGGGGTATGTCGATAGTAGTACCCCCGCATCGATCGAACTATCTTAATCTTTAAATCGTGTTGGTTTTCAACTTGACCTTAAATATCTTGAATTTATCCAAGGCTTCATTTCTTTCTTTGATTGGATAAATATATCCATAACGGAGTAATCATCAGTGAATGTTATGAGCAGTCATATCCATCCACACTTTTCACGGAAAAGGACCACAAATATCTGTGTGTATAATTTGTAGAACTCCTGTGCTTCTTTTTGCGTCTTTCTTAATTTTCTTTACATATTTTCCTTTAATGCATTCTCTGCATTGTTCTAAGTCTGAGAACTCTAATAGAGGAAGAATATCATTCTTAACTAGTCTTTCTATTCTCCCTCGAAATATGGCCTAAGCAGCGGTGCCATAATTTCGACGATGCCTTATGAGTTCTCTTTCGTTTTACATTCGCATTCTCGACGAGGATATACGCTCATTCACATCACATATGGAATTCACATTTTCACGAAGTGACAATAAATAAAGCTCATCTTGTTTGATGGCAAGACCAACACATTCTTTATTAAACATTATTTCACACTTGCCATTTCCAAAATGATAATCATAACCATCATTGTCCAATTTTGAAACACTAATCAAATTCCTCTGTAAAGAGGGAACATAAAGAACATCTCTAAGTAAAAGAGTGAAACCATCAGCTAGCTCTAATGAAAGATCGCCAACGGCTTCAACTTCAGCTTGGACTCCATTTGCGACTTTAATGCATCTTTCTTTTCTTTGCGTAGTCCTCGTCGAACGGAATCCCTTTCTTTGCCATTATCATCTTTAAGTAATCGGGACAATTCTTCTTGTAGTGTCCCGTCTTCTTGCAGTGAAGACACTCATCTTTGTCTACTGCAAACTTATTCTGCTGAGGCTGATAGACAGGGGAAGTTGCTGTTGAAGTTCCTTTTCTTGTTGTCCTTCACATAGTTTATAGAACCACCATGTGAGGATTTAAATCTTTCTTCCTCTTGCACACACAGCTATGCACTTTTCTAAATCTCATTTCACGGGCTGCATATTGTAATTGACAACAAAGGTGTCAAACCTTTCCGGCAAGGAAGCAAAAATCAAATGAATAAGGAACTCATCCTTGAGAGCCAAATCCATTGGTTTAAGCTTGGATGCCAAGTTACTCATCCTTAGTATGTGCTCTCTTATGCCACTGCCACCACGGAGTACCTTTACATCAAGTCGCTTAATCATTTGTGTAGCATAAGTCTTTGAAGAGCCAGTAAACTGACTCTTTATTTTCTCAAGGTACTCTTTGACAGTGTCACACTCTGCGATTGAGCCCACAATTGCAGGCTCAATCGTGTTCTTTATCACAGTCAAATATTTCTTGTTGGCAGTGACCCACTTTTTATGATCAAGATCATATGACATTTTTATGGGAGCAAAGTCCCTCTGTTTGGTCTGCCAAGCAGCATCATTCTTATTTGCCTCCCTCACCGGTGCCACAGGCTCTGTAGGACACGGTGTGGTGACTACCCAGTCCACCTCAGCTAAAACGAAGGCCAGGTCAATCTTTTTCTTCCATTCACCGTAATTGTCTCCTTTGAGAACCGGGATATCTCTGATGTAGCCCATCAAGGAATATCCTCCTGAAAACACAATCCATATATAGTGAGAACATTTATAATAACATTAACTGCATGCCTTAGTTTCAACGTTGGTTAAAATTAAAACATACAATTTTATTTATACATTAAATCTATATCACCGTTGGGCAGAAATAGAAATAATGCATAAAAACATCAATTAAAATTATAATACTGTTATTATCAACGTTGGTCAGAAAATAACAATATCATAATTCACAACAATTCTTAAAAAAATTAAATTCTCTCGTTGGTTCGAATTTAATTAAAAGAATTAATCAACATTTAACTTTTGCAGCGGAAACAAAAAATTATTCAAAAATAATTTATTCCAAAAGCATTATTACTTTACACATTTAATCTCTGGAAATAATAACACGTTGGTGCAAAAATTTACAGAGATTTGAGTCAAATTTCATTCAAAAATGCTTCTGAAAATAATTAAAATTCAATTTTGAGTTACTTGCTCAAAACCGCCGAGTTTCTTGTTGAAAACGCCATTTCGCCCGTTCGCCTCGGCCCGGCTGACCCGCTCGGCCGCAATCCACACGCTTCCTGCACGCGCGCAGCCGCACTGGGCACGGGCGCGAAAATCGCTTGGCCTTGGCCGCGACCGCGCTCGATCTGTACCGATGTAATCCGACGGCTCGATTTAAATCAGCGGAACAAAACGCGAGCGGCGTCCCAGGAGAAACCCTAGCTCCATTCGATCTCCCCTACTCTCACTTCACGCTCCGGCGGAAGAACCGAAGCGACGCGGCGCGGGAGAGAAGAAGGCGGCGCCGCATGGCCTCTCGCCGGCGCGCGCCTCGAGAGGAGGCGCCATTGCCGAAGCGGCTCGCGTGTCGGCGCTTCACTTCGCGTCAGGGCCGGACGCGCTGGGCTGGTCGCATAGTCGTGGCGCTCCCGCTTTGGAGCCCGGCGAGCCACGGCTCGCTTGATGGTCCCCTGCGGATGTGTAAGACCCGCCGTTTCAAATCTAGGGTTAGGGTTTTGCGGTTCTTTTTCGCTTGGATCTTCTCCGTTCTTTTCTTTTCTTTTGCCGCCTAGATCTACACCTAGAGGCTCGATACCATTGTTTGGCGTTTCTTTGGAATGAATCGGTGGTTTTGGTTCGGTCCGAGAGAAAGCGTCGAACCCGGAACGAAGGATCCGAATTCTCGTGTTCATACACTAGTCCAGATTTCCAGTGTACCAAATACAAAATGTTATCACAAACATATCCAGCGTGTATTAATAAGCATAGAGTTTATTACAAGCTGGTAGAAGGCCAAATAAAACATTGCGGAAGCAAATAATAAAGGTAAGCCACACGACACGCCACAGTAATAAATGCGGAGATCGCGACCTAATCGCCCCGCTCCTCACCTTCGGATAGCGGTCTTCTCCGAATAATAATATTCACAAGAGTGAGCACTACAACTGTGCTCGCAAATTACACCCAATACGTAATTTAGAATGCATGCATAAGTTATTCAAAGGAAGGTTGTAGGGTTTATTTGCATAAATCGACCTTTTGGTTTAAATAGTTATACTAAGTTTCAAGGCACATTTTTATTACATAACTAAAATCAGATTTAAAGATTGATCATTTTATAGTGGATAACCTCCATATGAAACATGGTGATGGATACCCTCCTATCACAAGGCTACCCGCCAAATTTACCACAAGGATTAACCATCCTCAAATCATGTCCAAAGTTATTTTAAAACCAAAACAAATCTAACTTAGAGTGGCTTTGCTCGGCATGTCCTTGACCGTGGACACGGCTATTGAATAGATTTACACTGCAGAGGTTGTACAACTTTACCCACAAGAGATAATTTGCATTATGTCGGCCAATACACACTTCCTTAGGTGTGTGACTAGGCAATTATCACAAGGCGTTTCAATGCTTTACCTCAATACCAAGTATGCCGCTTAAGGTTTCATTTCCATTAGGCTAACCACTGCTGAAACCCCTCTTGCGCCAAGTGGGAATAAAGTCTAACCGACACCCACACAACAAAAATGGCATAAATAATAACGAGGTAATACAAATTATTAAGCCCGGTTACGCTTATCTGTAACATGTGGTAGTACTAAGTGGAGCTTTTGCAAGATGCGGCTCAAAGGCCGGTCCTTAATCTACTTGGGCAACTTTCAATAAAAACCACAGGTCTCGATCCTAACTGAGACGGGCAGTGCATAAACTTGCACCCACCAAGCGGTCCATGTTTGCCCAAGTACAAACCATTTTCTTTTATTTTAGATTTTCAAAGACATTTGCAAAAATCCACCATGACAAAGCAATGTCATAGGTTTATTATCAACTTAAGAAATTTTGGCTAAATTCTCTCAAAATCAAATATTTCATGGTCTAAGCATTTGATATGCATATATTTATTTTAAATTCATTTGACTAAGGTTACAAGGAATTGATAATACAACAATCAAATTTGGCTATACAAAGGAATTGGAATAATTAATTATTTAAAACAGAATTTAAAATAATTAAATACAATTATGCATGCAATAATAATTTAAAGCAGAATTAAATAATTTTAAATATTGGGGCAAAATGGTCAATGGTGTAACTTGCCTTGCTCAAATTCCTGGTATTCTACTTCTTCAATAGGGTCAAGCTCTCAGGAGTCTTCAAAATCTATACTGTGAAAATATTCCAAATTCAAAGCGTAATTCAAATGAACACAAATAAATTCAAATGAAAATTCAAATTAACTCCAAATTAAATAATTTTGGTTTAGTTAGTTAGATCTTGATTTTATACAAATTTAGAAATTTGAATCACCTAAATCAGAGTCTCAGTATGAAGAAATACGAGCTCTCGAAGTTTAAATCAAATTTTAATTCAAAAATCGAATTTTGAATTTCCGAATTAAATTTCTAAAGGAAAATCTATTTATTGCGCCGGTGACGTCAAGAATACTGTTCACGAGACCGACATGTGGGCCCAAACAGTCATGGATCGAGTCCACGGTGTTTTCCAAGTCCACGGTGGACTCGGCCACAAAGACAGTGATGTGAAGGAGCATTGTCTTTGGCGTGTACAAGGCTTCTACCGGCATCCACGTACGCCACGCACGCGGTAGGGGTGAGGTGGCGCGATGTGGCGCGATGTGGCTAACCACGCTCGGCCGGAGAGGGAGGCGCTCGAACCGATGGCGCAGCGAACGGCGGCATGGCGAGCTCCGCGAGGCGCAAAACGCTCGTGAGGAATACACCGAGTCGAGCGCGCTACTGGCGACGCGAGAGCGTGGCCGGAAGTTGGTCGGCGACGCGAGAGGCGGTGTGGTTCGGCCGTTGGCGGCGAAGGAGCTCGGCGATGCTTCGAGGGCGGAGAGTGCGCGCACCAGTTCGCGATGGCCGAGGCGGCCGGTGGTGCGCTTGAGGCGGCCGGAGGTTCACCGGTGGCGGCGCTAGAGGCGTGAGCACAGCTCGGCCGGCGAGAGAAGAGCCAATGCGGGCAACCGGGAGCGAGGGAGGTGTGGAGAGTTGGGGCAAAGCTTGAGGAGTAGAGGCGCACTGGTGCTCCCTTTTATAGGCGAGGCGAGGCCGGAGGTGGAGATCGTGGGCGAGGTGGCAACGGCCGCTTATGGAGGTGAGGCGGCGGTGTTACAATGAGTTTTAAGGTGAGTAAAGCCGGAATGAACGCGGTAGGAACGGCCGCTTATCATGCTGCGTGATGGCGAGAGAAATGGGGAGGAAACACGGGCTTGAAGAGCTCAGTGAGGCTTTAATGGCGGCAGGAGGACGTCAGCATGAGAAGAAGGGAACAGGGAAGACGACGGCATGGGCCCCACCCCGACAAATGAGACGAAGCGGGAGAGAGCGGGCGGATTGATTGTTGGCCGTCCGATTTTGATCGGACGGTCAGCGTTACTCATGCATGGGAGAGTCGGCCGAGATGCGATCTTGGGCTTGCCCGATCAGAAAGCGTGTTTTTAAACCTTTTTCAATTGATTTAATTCGTAAATTCAAATAGGCTTTAGAAAATAGTAAATGAAGTCCAAAAATTTTGAGAAAATTCACATAAATTCTATGAGGCATTCTGGATTTAAATAAAATAATTCCAACTTTTAGTTGGTAATAGTTTTTGCACATAAATTCTTTTAGCCTTAATATACTTTATTGAAAAGCTTTTAAAAATTCCAGAAAATCCACAAAAATTAATAAAGTCTCATTTTTAACTGAAATTGAAATTTTGGGCTGTTACAGAAACCGAGAGAGAGAGAGATTAGGGTTAGGTTACCATCCGATGTAGAGGAAGTAGGGTTGGCCATGGCGGTTCGTCGGTGAGAGGAGTCTCCCCGGTGGCGGCGTCTCCCGGACGGCGGCGGTGGTGCAGATCCGGTGACGAAGACGACGATGGAGCTTCCCGTCGCTTCAGCGCCCCCCTTCGGATCAGTCTAAGGTATGTAGGTTAGGGTTTGTGGCGGCGGCACGGTGAACCTCGGTCCCTGTGCCGCCCCGGCCCCCACCTCTATATATATGTGGCGCTGGCGACAGGGCCCACTGACCTAATGGGTTTGGCGCCCGATCGTATGCGAACAAGGGGAATGAGGCATTTGACCGTTGGGCCAAATGCCTGAGGAGATCATTCTAACAACTGTAACTAACAGGGGATGGATGGGGGTTAAAACGAGGGAACAAAGACCATATCCGACGAATCGGAATAAGCGCCGAGGGGAAGACGCAGCGGAGTAGGGTTAAGGAGTAAACCACGACTTTCCAAGAGCGAATGAAACTCACATCCAATGAAAGAGTACGAGAAGAGTGATGTGATGGAGCTACAAGGAGGAGGAGGAAGAAGAAGAAGAGAAGGAAGCAGCAGCAGCAGCAAATTAACCCAGCCGACGATACCGTACGTTATGTTTTAAAAACAGAGCAGGTCCGGCCTTACCGCTAACTGCTAGAGAGCTAATCAATATCTGTCTGAGCGGTGGCCCGTAGGCTCCTTTCATTTTCTTGTTTATTTCCTTCCACCGCCAAACCAAACCACCCAACCGCCCACGACTATTGTGCTTTTCCCTAGTATAGAGGGGAGGGCAGCGCAGGGCGGGGCTTCTTCCTCCCCAGAGCAGAGCAGAGCAGAGCAGTCCCAAGAGGCAGAGCAGAGCAGAGCAGAGCATAAGCTGCTCTTAGCTAAACCCCCACGCTCCTCCTGCTAGCCCTAAGCCCTTACCGCAGGCAACCACCAAACAACGCAGAGATCAAGATGAAGCTCGCCGTCGAGATCTCCGACGCCGCCGACCTCGCGCCCAAGGACGGCGCCGGGTCCTGCAACCCCTTCGTCGAGGTCGAATTCGACGATCAGAAGCAGCGCACCGCCACCAAGCCCGGCGACCGATCGCCCTACTGGAACCACACCCTCCTCTTCGACGTCCGCGACCCCACCGGCTTCCCCTCCCTCCCCATCGACGTCTCCGTCCACCACGACCGACGCCTCCAGGACCACCACGCCGTCCGCCCCCACACCTTCCTCGGCCGCGTCCGCATCTCCGGCGCATCCGTCGCCCCCTCACCCGCCGACGCCGTACTCCAGCGCTACCCACTCGAGAAACGCGGCCTCTTCTCTCGCGTCTCCGGGGACATCGCCCTGCGCGTTTACCTAATTGCCGATGATCGCCCTTCTCCCCCTGCCGACTCTGCCGCTGCCCCTTCTCCCTTTGACCAGCAGCAGCCTCCCGAGCCCGTTGCCGCCGCCGCCGCCAGCGGAGACCCCGACAGGATCGTCAGGTCCGCGTTTGCCGCCGCCGGTGGTCAGACGGAGGAGTCTGCTGCTGCTTCCACGTCGGCGGCCGAATCCAAGGGCAAGAACAGCCACGAGCCTCGTGTGTTCCGCTCCGTGCCCGCCTCTGGAGGAGGCGGAGGCGGTGGCGGTGGCGAGGCGAGGCGGGCCACGCTTCAGGCCGTGGCCGCGCCGCCTCCGCCGCCCGGGCAGACGGTTGTCATGCCGCGCCCCGCCGGCCTGGCCCCGGGGCCCGCGACGTACGGGCTGGTGGAGACGAAGCCTCCCCTGCCCGCGAGGCTCGGGGGCCGGCGGCGCGGCGGCGGCGAAGACCGCGTCGACGTACGACATGGTGGAGCCGATGTCGTACCTGTACGTGAGCGTGGTGAAGGCGCGGGACCTGCCGACGATGGACATCACGGGGGCGCTGGACCCGTACGTGGAGGTGAAGCTGGGCAACTTCAAGGGCGTCACCAAGCACCTGGAGAAGAACCCCAACCCGGTGTGGCGGCAGGTGTTCGCCTTCTCCCGCGAGCACCTCCAGTCCAACCAGCTCGAGGTCATCGTCAAGGACAAGGACGTCCTCAAGGACGACTTCGTCGGCCACGTCCTCTTCGACATGATCGACATCCACCACCGCGTGCCCCCGATAGTCCGCTCGCGCCGCAGTGGTACCGCCTCGCCGACCGCTCCGGCGAGAAGCTGCGCCACGGCGAGATCATGCTCGCCGTCTGGATCGGCACCCAGGCCGACGAGGCTTTCCCGGAGGCCTGGCACTCCGACGCCCACTCCGTCTCCCTCGAGAGCCTCACCAACACGCGCTCCAAGGTCTACTACTCGCCCAGGCTCACCTACCTCAAGGTCGTCGCCATCTCCGCGCAGGACCTCGTCCCCGCCGAGAAGGGCCGCCCGCTCGCGCCCACCATCGTCAAGATACAGGTGGGCGGCCAGATCCGGAGGACGCGCCCGGGCCAGCCTCAGGGGTCGGCCAACCCGGCGTGGAACGAGGAGTTCATGTTCGTCGCCGGGGAGCCGTTCGACGAGCCGCTGGTGGTGACGGTCGAGGAGCGCGTGGGCCCCGGGCGGGACGAGCCGGTGGGCCGCGTGATCATCCCGGTGGCGTTGCCGTTCGTGCCCCGCAACGACCTGGCCAAGTCGGTGGAGAGCAAGTGGTTCAGCCTGTCGCGCGCGCTGACGGTGGACGAGGCGGCGGCGGACGCCATGGAGAAGAAGAAGGAGTCCAAGACGTTCGCGAGCAAGATCCACCTGCGGCTGAGCCTGGAGACGGCGTACCACGTGCTGGACGAGTCGACGCACTGCAGCAGCGACCTGCAGCCGTCGGCGAAGAGGCTCCGCAAGGGCGCCATTGGGATCCTGGAGCTGGGCATCCTGAGCGCGCGCAACCTGGTGCCCATGAAGGCCAAGCAGGGGAGGCTCACGGACCCCTACTGCGTGGCCAAGTACGGCGCCAAGTGGGTGCGCACGCGCACGCTGCTCAACACGCTCGCGCCGCAGTGGAACGAGCAGTACACCTGGGAGGTGTTCGACCTCTGCACCGTCATCACCGTCGCCGTCTTCGACAACTGCCAGGTCGGGGGCGGGGGCGGGACGCCAAGGACCAGAGGATCGGCAAGGTGCGCATCCGCCTCTCGACGCTGGAGACCGACCGCGTGTACACGCACTACTACCCGCTCATGGCGCTCAACCCGTCGGGGCTCAAGAAGACGGGGGAGCTCCACCTCGCCGTCCGCTTCACCTGCACCGCCTGGGCCAACATGCTGGCCATGTACGGCAGGCCGCTGCTCCCCAAGATGCACTACTCGAACCCCATCTCCGTGCTGCAGCTGGACTACCTCCGGTTCCAGGCCATGCAGATGGTGGCGACGCGCCTGAGCCGCGCGGAGCCGCCGCTCCGGAGGGAGGTGGTGGAGTACATGCTGGACGTGGACTCGCACATGTTCAGCCTGCGGCGGAGCAAGGCCAACTTCTACCGGATCACGTCGCTCTTCTCGGGCGTGGCGGCGGTGGGCAAGTGGTTCGACGGCATCTGCAAGTGGAAGAACCCGGTGACGACGATCCTGGTGCACGTGCTGTTCCTGATCCTGTTGTGCTACCCAGAGCTGATCCTGCCCACCGTGTTCCTGTACCTGGTCATGATCGGGCTGTGGAACTACCGGCGGCGGCCGCGCAAGCCGGCGCACATGGACACGGTGCTGTCGCACGCGGAGGCTGAGCTGGTGCACCCGGACGAGCTGGACGAGGAGTTCGACACGTTCCCGACGACCAAACCGGGGACATGGTGCGGATGAGGTACGATCGGCTGCGGAGCGTGGCGGGGCGGGTGCAGACGGTGGTGGGCGACCTGGCGACGCAGGGGGAGCGCGCGCAGTCGCTGCTGAGCTGGCGCGACCCCAGGGCGACGGCCATCTTCATCGCGCTGTCGCTCGTCGTGGCGGTGGTGCTGTACGTGACGCCGTTCCAGGTGGTGGCCGTGGTGGTGGGGCTGTACCTGCTCCGCCACCCGCGGTTCCGGAGCAAGCAGCCGTCCGTGCCATTCAACTTCTGCAAGCGCCTGCCCGCCAAGTCCGACATGCTGCTATGAAATTAAACTCCATATATACATGCTACCTACGTACCCTACCGCAACAAAATTGAAGGGCCTCCTCCTCCTCCTCCTCCTCCTCCTCCTCCTGCTGCCTACTGGAATGAACAGGTCACGCGAGCACTGTGCGGGCATTTCTGCCGGGATCACGTTGCAGGTTGGTTTTCGTACTTACGGCATCCACAGTGTCATGAGAAAGCACGTCGTAAAGGTTCATGTGCCAATCTTACGATCGATCATAAGCATTGTCGCCAAAAAAACAAAGTCGGTGATAGCTTGAAGCCGGTCACAAACTTAAGCTTGGGTCTCAAGGGGTTAAAAAAATCATCGAATCTCTTATCATCTCTCCAATTCACCGAGATTATTGGTGCTGCCGCCAACGGACGGGAGGATGCAAAACTGCCGACTGTGGCCACCACTGGATGTGGCCGCCGTTGGATCCAGACGCCTAGAGCTCGAGGACAATGACAGGTGAGGCGATGCCAGGAGACGTTGCTCCATCGATCGCCGTCGCACCATCGAGAGCTCGGATCTTGCCTCCAGGAGCTTAGTGGAGACGCTCCCTCGCTATACCCACCGGATCCTGCCGAGGGAGATGCACTGCCGCCACCTTGTTGCTCCCTCGCACGACCACTAGATCCATACGCTTGGAGATTGGAGGAGCTCAGAGTTCTTGAGTGGTGGAGAGGGACAGCAGTGTGGGCGAGGGAGGGAGGAGGAGAGAGGGCGATGCTGGAAAGGCGGTGAAGTGGGTGGTACGGACAGAGGAAGGCACGAGAAGATACGGGAGGGAGGGGGGTGGGGGTTGGTGTTTGTGTGTTTGGTTTTTTTGGCGGTGTGTTTGGTACCACGTGGGGTCCACATTAAGACCTCCTCCCGGTATTAAACATTGTGACAATTGTAACACGCAACATGTGGGTGGCGGCGTGTCAAGGACGCATAAGCTTTCTTTCCTTTCCTTTCCGTGTCAGAGATTAGTTGGGTACTCTGAACACTCAGAAGCTTCTTCGTCTATATCTTGGCGCAGCAGCAGCAATCATGCATGGAATGGAATGGAACAATGTTCGTACTGGTTGTTGGTGCATTCTTTTCGGGAATCCATTTTTTTTATAATTATATGTTGCAGGTCTTGTTTGTATATTCTTCGTCTGCGTAGCACGCCAAGATCCCTTCCTCCTTTCTTTTTTTGGATGCGTGTAGCGTGCAGAATAAATAAAAGTCCTGGATGCGGTGCGGGGGGTGTCCATGGCGATCCAGCTCCACTCTCCCCCCTACTTTTTATTGCTCTAGACTAGCCTAAGAACAATAAAGCTTGTACCTTCCCTTTTTCGAACATTTTTTATTATTTAAACAATTTTTTTTAACTTATTTTTATTGTTAACTCCTCACCAACTTTATTTCTTCTAGCAGCAGTCTTGCAATTGCATCGATAATTTTCCTTTTCAATGAGTAATTAGCTTGTTTCTCGAAGGCTCCAAAGGGCAAACGAAATTTGTTTGCTAGTGGTAGGGCCTTGACATATATTTTTCCACCAGCTGATCATGCAGAGTGGTTCCTGATTTACCTTGCCTGTTCAATCCAGACTTGTCGAATGCCACTCAAGTAAAGCAATCGGCTTTCTTTTGAATGTGCACGTAGCTACCCATTCAATTATATACAAGAGCACCAGCACTAGCACTACTCTCTCCGTCCCAGGATGCTCGGTCCTATTTAACTTTTTACGGTCTCTAAATTTAAACTTTTACTTCTAATTTTATACTACTATATTTTATAACATATTATGCAAATATAATATTACAAAAGTATTCTCTTACGATAAATATAACAATTTGATTTTAATACAACTAATCTAAATTTTTAGAGAAGTATTATTGGTAAGAGATTATCAAGTTTGACGGGGCAAAGCGAAAGAAGGACGAGCTTGAATACCTAACAATAAGGCTGGCTTGCTGAACAAGCTTAACTGAAGGAAATTATGGGGTGTATTTTACAAGCAGTACCATCAATAAAACCATATATGGGCGGGTCCACGTCTAGCTAGGGGGTGACACGGGTCCATTTCAATTTATCCCTGTATAGCGTGTGTGGAAGAATAATTCCTCTTTTCACCTGTGGGACCCACTCCACTAAGTTAACACCTGCTTATCGGATTTAGAAATATAATTACCTTGCAAAAGCCGATTGTACCCCTCACTTGTACTCGTAGAATAGTCATCCCTAAGGGGTATTTTGGCCATCTGTGACTATAAGTACCACATGTATTCCTCGTTTGAAATTGGGCTCTTTTGAGCATTAAAGAAGCACAATCAAACTAATGAGCCCTTGGGGGCTCTCTCCCCAGAGGTAACCCACTGTTGGCTCACCGACAGGAGCAAGGTGATCATCTCGGACCCTCGAACCTGTATAAATACTCGTGACATTTTTTACTCTCATGGACGATGGCTCGTCAGACGACCAATGTCTACCCCCTCACCCGTGTTCGATTTTTACACCTATAACATTAGCACCGACCGTGGAGGACTGTAGCTAGTTGACGAAAGGCTATGGCTCCTACCAAAAAAATACTCTAAGTCCATGAAGCCTCCTCCGGCTCCGGAGGGCAATGATCTCGTAGACGGCCCTTTCGCTCTTTGGAGGAGCTCCACCCGAGCACCCTCGTTGGAGATCAAGGCCATCCACCCCCCGAGATGGACAACGTCCTACATGCCCTGGGCTCCCACGTGCGTCCTCCTCCCATGTGTGGGCCGATGCAAGGCCCAGCCAAGGGCAAGCAATTCAGGGCACCCTTGCAGCCAGTGCTCAAGGGATTTCACCCTCTTGGTGCATAGGGCGTACGACCTTTGCGGTCTCCCCTAGCAAAAGTCCATGGTGGCTTGGGCGTCCGTCACCTCCAGACGGTCTGCCGAGCCAGACCGAGTGGCCGAAGGCGTCGGCAGGCCGGCCGGGCAGCGGCGTGGCGGCCGGGAGGAGCGGTGCACATACCGAGTGGTGGTGGCCGTGAAAGAGGCCGGGCGGCAGGGGCATGGCGAGCCGGAGGAGCGGCTGAGACCGGGAGCCGAGAGGCGGGGGCAATGGGCCGAGAAAGGCATGCGGCGGCCGGAGGCGCGACGAGCCGAGCGGAGATGGGGCCGATGCCATGAGGGGACGGACCAGGGAGCAAAGCTCTAGTAGAGAGAGAGAGTCATGAGAGCCATGAGAGGAGGAGAGAAAGAATTGGGAAGAAGATGAGGCGGGGAAAGATTGGAAATTGAGCCTTGGGTGTGGTGCGTCGGTCGATTGGATAGTGCTGAGAGAGAAGAGTAGGAAAAGAGAAGAGAAGGAAGGGAAATATAAATTTTGTAGTAATTTTTTATAAAATTAGAAACAGGTAGAGAGTGCTAGTAGTATTTTATTTTGGTACATTAAAACGCGGGTTAGACCATAGAACGATCACAGTTGGGGAGTGCTAACCTAATGAGGTCCCCAAAATATTATTAAATTAAAATCCACCAACAAAATAAAATCCATTAACTTATGTTTGAATAATATCACCCAAAAGCAACTAAATATTTATTTATTTATTATTTACGCTGCCGCGTAATTACAGAGGGCGAACCCACGCAGACCGGAGTAGCTGATCAGTAACTCGTTGACCCGATCCTTCCTATGACTACGAAGGCAAGCTATTCTCTTGAACATAAATCTTGTTATATTAAATGTAAACAATATATTGATGTACCATATATGTATTTACATGAAAACTATGTTTCAAAACTCAAATCAAGTAAATGAGATGATGTGAAAAGATAAGAGAGCAGAGATGATGACTGAGTTAATATTATGGCTGGTAAAGGGGGCCCATGGTAGGATAGATATGAGGGAAGAGGTAGGACCTCTTTACATATGGTTAATATATAAGGACCAACAAAACTCTCACCTGGATAAGTGGTCGTATTTCAGTGCTAACTATTTTCCGTTTCGACGGGCAGAAATGCTATCTTGTTACGTACCTAAAATATCCACATCGGGTATGTAACTAGGTGTGAGTGAGATGGAGGAACCCAGAGCTGGTGAAAGTCGAGAGCGGGTGATCCAAGGTGTTGTAGCACTAAGGTGGAGTGTTGGGTGCGGAGGATCCGGCCCAACCAACATTATGGGAACTCGGTGGAGGACTAGGTTAGCGCCCAAGGACACCGACGGAAAGTAATGGGTGGAGAAAACTAATCACATAACCTGGAAAACGTCCTGTACTATGAACTCGAACCCACATCAAAGGAAATCTAGGGGACTCAGCTCAGAGAGATAGGTCAGAGTAGCTATGGGAAAAGTGGTACAAGCCTGCGCAGTGCTAAATAAAAATCATGAATTCATGCTTGTCTCCTAGATTGGAGGCTACGGTGACAACTGGGAGGTCGATCTTCTTTCCAAGTGACAAGTAGTCTTTTCAGTATTAAAATCTGTCACCTAATGTTTTATCGAGTTTTTATTTTCTGAAAAGAGATGAGCTAGAACTTGTAAGAAAGAACAGAGATGAGTCATCCAGTGCATTTTTGCTATTAATATTTGCTGAGTATGTTTGTACTTAACATTGTTAGTATTCTCCTTTGTTAGATGAGGTCGCAGGAGGCGAGGACCCTTGCGACGAGGAGCAGGGCGAGGTGGACGCCCTATTTGACACGTGGGACGAGCAGGATGCCAGGTAGATAAGCGAGGGGACGCGGTCCCATTTTTTACTTGTGAATTGTTACTTGTAACAAGAACTATAGCCTTGCATGGATACTGCTGTAATAGAAATGTACAGTTTCTATCTTATTGTTCTGTTGTGTTGACTATGGTAATAACTTACTATTCATCATAGTAGTGTTCTATCGGGTAGACGAAAAGTAATTAGTATATCTAAGTATAATTACCCTGCGGTAATAACACGGGTAGCACACAATCAAATAATTCGCGAGGACACCGGAGGCTAAGATAGGCTTAGACAGTGCAATTTCCGTACTATTTGCCTTCGGCTCTTTACATCAGGAGAATGTCATGCAATGCAAACAACAAGTCGGCTAGTGGGACAAATATTCCATGAATGAAGGGGCTGATGATATTTTGGGCCTTGTATTTTTTCCCCCTTCTTTGAACTGAAAATTTGGGCCTCCGATCAACTAAAGTCCAAACCAAATTAAATTGGGAGCCACGTGGGCAAGAAGCTAGCTAGAAAGAAATAAAGCAAGCGAAGCGTTGAATAAGCGTAGTAGCAGCAGTAGGATTAATGTGCTGCTTGCATATGGCTAAGGGATGAGAGAAGCTGGAGTGAATTAAGTTGGATTTTGGGGGGGTACGTGCGTAATTGGTTATGATTAGGGCGGCCGGGATGGACGGATACGCGTGATGATATATGTATGCATGATTTATTAGATTTAGATAGGAATGCAAAAATCCTATTGAGAGGCTCAGGATCGTCGAACGACGATATATATGGTCAGTACCAGGCATGATGATGCACTTGTTTCGATATGCATGCATGCGATCAACTTTGACCATTCATTCACCATCGATCTTACGCCTCGGTCGATCGGCCTGCATATTCTATTTGTTTAATCCCACGAAATAAATATCCGGATGATCACGATTCTCTTTGGAAATGGAAATATATATCAATCAAGCGCACGCAGTATATATATATATATATATCTCAAACGCCAGGCTGAATCTGGTAAAAACGGCAGGGGATATATGGAACTGTATTTTTATTTTATTTTTGGGGGTACATGTCCGTGTGTGGCGTGAAGATTAATTAGTCGAGCGCTGAAACTCATGTACGTTGATCCATGCATATGCTTTAGCTTTTTTCATATTGAGCCGGCCAGGTGATAATACTATATACTATTGGATCTAATCATTTCACTTTGCCTCTAAAGCAATAATTCATTCAATTCGTGTCTTTTCTTGTCTTGTTTGGTTCGGTTGTGCCACGTTTGGGCTACATATATATATAATGAACGGACGCTTGCATATATATATATATATATATATATATATATATATATATATATATATATACATATATGTCTGATTGGTATAGCTGAAGTTGGACTGCGGCGATAATGATATGATCGATCGACAACTAACGCCGGCTGGCCCGTTTAATAACTATATCTCTGTCGTATCAAGCTATTATCGGAGGTTACTGGACGATTAATTTGCCCTACGTACTTATCCATCCGCTTTGATGATGATGATATATGATTGAGCTCCGTCATTCAAAGATTGAAAAGGAATAATATTCATTTCATTGGTTGGCCTGGGTCATCGATCTAGCTAGACTCTAGAGGCGACTGGATCCACAGGATACGATTAGGCGGGCATGACAGACACACGCAATGACGAGTGGACGATGCTTGCACTTGAGCAGCTAGTATATATATCAGATTGCACAGTTCTGAAATAGCTTTTTGTAACGAAATTCAATTAAATGCATACATATTGATAAGTCACGGCGGCCCGATCTTCCAATAGGTTCGATTTGGTTCGTCGTGAGGACGTTGACGCTTTGAGGCTTTCGACCAACAGATCGTCACCTCGCAATTCGCTACACCCGCACACCTGTCGTTATCGACCACGCTTGCACGCGATCGACCTTACCACGAAGGTTATTGTTCCTGCAAGCAATCGAAGCAACTCACAAGAACAAGGTAGATGCAATCTGAATTGTATTGCGGATATGGATGAAGTTTACAAGTGGGGTTCCTTAAACCGATAATCGACGAAACTGCAATTGGCAGAATAATCTAAGAAAAACCCACCTCTAAACTATGGCGGCTACTGTATATATATAGGGGAACGTGAGGAGGTCGACCTAGAGTTGTGCGGTAGTGGGATGAAGCGTACACAACCTGGACTCCGACCTCGTTACGTTTACAAAGTCTTATTAGTTTCCAAAACGGTGACGCAGCACCTTGTGTTGCGTATTCCTGGTCGTAGGACTGGTCCTAGGGTGGTCTTGAGGAGTCCATGCTATCTTTGGTCGTAGATTGTGTCCAACGAGTACTGTGCTCGCTTTTCTGATCGTAGATTGCTCCCAACGAGTCATCTGGTCGTAGTCCATCTCGTCTCCTCCAACTGCAATGTTAGCTGCAAGTACATATTCATCATCAATATCACTAGTACTTACATATCCACCGTCTGTGGTGGCAAGGTATGCTCGCTGACTTGGGCAGTCCTTCATGACGTGTCCCATTCCCTTGCAACGGTGGCAAATAATCCGGTGGTACGACCGGTGGAAGCAACCAGGAAGAACTCTTGGTGGAGCACAGTACACTAGTAGGTTTGCTTACCTCGGGTGCTGTGATGTGGTCGGAGGTCTTCTTGAGCGCACCCTACTCGAGGAGGCGGCAGCACCGTGTAGTTGAAAGTGGGGTGTTTTGGCTTGCCCAAGACCTTGGTCGTGGTGTAGACATGCTCCCAAAATTATTCCTTGGCCTCTGTTGTCGTCCACGCAATTCTTTTTACGCCAAACATGCAAGTTGGAACAATCTAGGGACACTATCGTATTCTTTGTAATCCACTATGTCACGAATTTCACGTCTTAATCCTCCATAAAAGCGTGCTATTGCGGCTTCTTCATCCTCAATAATATCACAACGCAACATGCTAATTTGTAGCTCGATAATATCCTTCTACGGATCTATTACCTTGATTTAAGCGCTGTAATTTATTACGCAAATCACGTTTAAAAGAAGGTGGGACAAATGCATTACGCATAGCAACCTTTAAACCATCCCACGTAGTAGGCGCTAATCCTTGGTGCAAACCCTATTCCACCAAATGATGGCAAAGTTTTAAATTCACTTGTGGCTTTCCTAACTCTATGCACTTCAGGAACTAAGTGAGCATTCAATTTTGTTCTCGTCATCTCCCAATCTAGATATATTTACGCATCATAAGCACCCATAAAAGATGGTATAGTGAACTTGACTTTAGCATATGGATCATCATGGGCATTATGTTGCTTTGAAAATTGTTACCTCTCATACCTTGACGGTTGAAGTTGGACGGTTCCGTTATCGTGCATCAAAGGCGTCGTGGTCGTGCATCTCATTATCATTATCAAACTCATGGTCATGGGCCGCACCATGAGGTTCCACACGACCAACGTTTGGTGGTCGATTCACCATTCTTCGAGGCGTGTAGTGGCGCCGCAATACTATCGTTGATTGAACATTGTAATGTGATCGTGGTAGCTTGAAGCTTCTGTCGATGTCCTCATTAACGGTAGTGCGTTGTTCATCCAATAGCGTCATGAGCTCTTCCTCAAAATACACTCTTGCGCATCCAATCCTTCACGACATGGTTAGTAGGAGACAAAAGACAACACAAAGGTATTATCCCTATCACTATTAGGTGGTCGGAGGGTGGAATCACACACTCTCAAGCGTCTTACCAAGCTCTTATGAGTTTCTTACTAAATTGCAGCAGGTGGTCTAATCGGCGAAGGTGGGATGTACGATCACGGCGGAGGCGAATGCGAGGATCAATCGAGGGCGAAAGTATGTGGAGCTCGGATAGGCAATGTTTAGTAGCAAGGAATAGCAATAATGAAATCAGATTAGCAAAGTGAATAAAAGTCCACGATGACTAAATCACGATTCTTTGGCCCAAACGCGTTCCTAGAATTAGCTCAAGCAAACGGAAGGATAGGGTAGATACAAACACAATCGGATCCAAAATCACAAAGCAACTCCTTCTTCTTTTCTTTTTTTTTTGCACTCTTTGCTTTTTTTTTTGGAATGCAAAAACCCAACCTAGGGTTTTTTTTTGCGAATGTGACCTTGACTCAAAACTCTTCAAAACCCTTTTCTGGGTCTATGGATATATATGGGTCACAAACTTTTTCCGGAGAGCAGGGGTAAAAAGGTAATTAAAAGATTCTCTCTCTCTCTCTCTCTGAACTTTAGCTATGGGAAAAATCCGACCAGTCGATTGTTTTCGACCAGGTGGAGAAGCCGAATCCGAGTAGGTGGTCGTATGGGGGTGGTGTTGTGGTCGTATGGGGGTGGTGTTGTGGTCGTATTGGGGGGTGTCTAGATGATCGACACAGCAAGGACTCGACGCTAGAAACTAGATTACGACGACTAGACCAAACAACAAAGACACCGACGATGGACTCGAATTCAACAACCTGGCGAAAACACAATTGCGAAGGCACAAAGTGGTTTGGACAAAGAGAATAATTACGATCTAAATTTTTTTGTAGGGCAATTTTACGGACTCTAGGTGATGGAACAAAACTCACAAAAGGGGATAAGCGAAATTACCTAACGGGCAACCTTAGCTCGATACCACTTGATGAGTCACGGCGCCCGATCTTCCAATAGGTTCGATTTGGTTCGTCGTGAGGGCGTTGGCGCTTTGAGGCTTCCGACCAGCGGATCGTCACCTCGTAATTCGCTACACCTTACGCTGTCGTTATCGACCACGCTTGCACGCGATCGACCTTACCACGAAGGTTATTGTTCCCGCAAGCAATCGAAGCAACTCACAAGAACAAGGTAGATGCAATCAATTGTATTGCGGATATGGATGAAGTTTACAAGTGGGGTTCCTTAAACCGATAATCGGTTTAAAGCGCAATTGGCGAATAATCTAAGAAAAACCCACCTCTAAACTATGGCGACTCTTGATATATATAGGGGAGCGTGAGGAGGTCGACCTAGAGTTGTGCGGTAGTGGGATGAAGCGTACACAACACGGACTCCGACCTCGTTACGTTTACAAAGTTTTATTAGTTTCCAAAGCGGTGTGTGACACCTTGTGTTGCGTATTCTGGTCGTAGGATCGGTCCTAGGGTGGTCTTGAGGAGTCCATGCTATCTTTGGTCGTAGATTGTGTCCAACGAGTACTGTGCTCGCTTTTCTGATCGTAGATTGCTCCCAACGAGTCATCTGGTCGTAGTCCTTCTTGAAGTGGTCGTAGGCCTTCTTGAAGTGGTCGTAGACCTTCTTGAACTGGTCGTAAGCCTTGATTTCTGAGTACAAGTAAATCATCTCCATTAGGCAGCATCATAGAGTTCTCAAATAATACACTCAGCCCTAGAAACGATTTTACCTGATAGATTAAGTCACGTGCTCTAGCTCTTGTCATAGGACCTTGTAGTTCAACACCCAAATATGGAGGATCTTGTGTAGTACGTGTATCCAAAGGAGGGATATCCTCATCACATACCCTAGTTGAATTGTAGCTGAACTGCTTAATTGTTTCTTGAATGAATGAATGCCCATTTTGCTTGCTATGTTCAGTCCTGATGTGCAAAAGACAGGTGTATGTGTGTGTGTGTATATATATATATATATATATATATATATAAGTCATGCACTGACAACACTGGAAGCCCAGATGCAACCAAAACTCAAGATATATGCATTTTACTTAGTTTCTTTCTCCTAATCAAACGGATATATTATTTTAATGAGAGAAGTGTCTAACGGCAAATAACAATTTTAAAAAGTGTCTTTTGACAAAGCCAATTCTTTGGATGTCCATCAGCAATTAAAAGACACAAAAATTGAGTGTCATGTAGTCAATTTTGCCTTTCACTTAAGTCGAGTATCTCATAATTGGTATTTCATATATATATATATATACACACACACACTAAACCAGTCAATTAATTAGCGGAGCAAATCGTGAATTATTGCAGGCATACAGAGGCCGCCAGCCGGGGTGTGTGATATTTGGGCACAAGTAATAATTCAGCCGGATCCAGCTGCATGATGGCCGAGATATAGAGGACACGTGGTCCGTTTTGCACGAAACACAAAACGATTCAGCTCCTCTCCCTGTGGCTACGTGTCAGCTTGAATTGCATTGTGAGCCGACGTGGCCTTCTCTACTCTCGCAGCTCCTCCTCAAATGGTTGTCACCGTGAACTATAAACCTTTGAACGATGTACCACTATGGACTATATACGTGACGTGTTATCACTAATTACCAGCAACACACGTAGCAATATCAGTATTGTTGGCGCATGCAAATAACTATCAACATTGTTAGAATTGTGATCCTAATCGTAGATTGTTTAATAGGACTGTAAATCGTAGGATCGACGTAAAATCTAATATCCTATCTGATTATACTAAAGAAATATTTTTTTAAAAAAAAAACAAAATCTGTCTTATATTTTAACACTTTGACATTTTGAAAGCTATATTTTTAGAATTTTTGTTTACCAAAATACAATGCAATGCAAAGAAAAGATCGTTTGTTATTTATGCAAATTATAATGGACATTGTCGGTGTATTAGAACCGATCTTACGTAAAGATTATTTGATTCGGGGGGTCTCCTAAGGATGAGATCACGCAGAGTGGATTGACACGGGATGTTTAGACAGGTTCAGGTCTTCTCCGGAGAGAATAATAACCCTAATCCTGTGTGTATGGTATTGTTGATGATCTAGCAAAGGACTAAAACTATTACAGAGAATAGTGCTTGTGTTTCTACTTGACTAGCCCTTGTTTGCCGTTGTTCTCCTCTGTCCCCTTTGTCTCTCTGTTTGATGCCCTTATATAGTCGTGAAGAAGTAGCCGTTTTGCCCTGCGGGAGATGTGCCCAATTAATGTAGTAACGGCGCATGATGGCGATAATTACGGCGCCTTGACTTCTTCACGCCATCCGCAATTATCTTCCGGAGATAATGGGGTATTTACACACCATTAATACGCGGAATAATAGTGCGTGTAGACCGTTCGGATTCCTTAATCAATTGGACCTACTAAATGCAGTAGGTTTGATTATAAGGTGGTCGTAGTTTTCTGGTCGTAGAGGACTTACGACCGGTAGCGATCGAGAAGAACTTACGACTATGTAGTGGTCGAGAAGGACTTACGACTATGTAGTGGTCGTAGAAGGACTTACGACTATGTAGTGGTCGTAGAAGGACTTACGACCATGATATAGTCGTAGCAAGGCTTACGACTATGGGGTGATTGTAGAAGAACTTACAATCACTTGTTAGGCCTCTCCTTATAGATATAAGGGGTACTTACAGGGACTATGTGACATCATATTTACCCATAATAAGAATTATAGATAAAAGATAAAATGAGGATTATTAGATCCTCGTCATCTAGCCCCGACTTTAAGTGAAAGTAACTTACTTGGTAAAGGTTTCAGTAAATGGACTTACGACCATGAACATGTCGTAGAAAGATAGTCAAGGAAAAACTCTTCCGATTGATACTTCCTTTGACCGTAAAGATTTGGTCAAGAAAGTAATTTTACTTGGAGGTGATGAAACGAACCTAACTTTCCGAACAGGCCATCTGGGAATTGCAAACAATCTCTACAGATCTGTTGATGAGGCAGTTCGGCGATTGCAATCGTGAAGATTGCTTACGACTATCAAAAAGCGTAAAAACCCTACGACCGTCCGGTGGTCGTAGTAGGGAATCGGAGAAAAAGCCTTCCGATTGATATTTCCTTGACCGTAAATACTTGGTCAAGAATGTAATTTCGCTTGGGGTGACAATACGCACCTAATTTTTCTCGAGCAGACCATCTGGGAATTGCAACGGCTCTCACAGACTTGTCCGATGAAGCGGTTCCGGCGGTACAACCAACTCCTCTGGACCTATAGGCGAGGCGGTTTCGGCGGCGAGATCGTCTTGATTATAAAACTTACGGGAGGTAGACTTGGGTTTTACTTTTCCCCAAATCACTCATTGTTCTTGAGCTCTTGCTTTCTTCGTCCTCGACTAGGTTTCATCTTCTCGCCGCCAACCCAATCAAAAAAAAACTGCTTACGGCGAAATGGCCAAGAGAGTTTCGAATGGGAGGAATCGGAGATGGATGCGGCTAAGATCAAGATCTTGGTCGATCTGGGAAGATCGAGAAGGCTCGTGAAGTGGATTCCGCCATCGGCAAAGATCGCCATCGGGGAAAATGGGCAAATCCCGTCTTCCAAGCGTATTGTGAGTGCGGCCTTGATTACTGCCACCCCTTTCTTACTGTGAGTACTCGAACACTTTGGGGTGGAACCGTGAACTTAGGTCCCAATTCCATTACCATGTTGAGTGTGTTCGTGTATCATGCGAGGCATACACAGGGATTCCGGATCTCGATTGTTCCAATATTATTATGGGATGGCTCGACAAACCGAATTGGAAGTATGATCTCAAGCTCCACGACTCGAAGTCGAAGGAGTACATTGAGCTTTACCGGTCTTCGTGGCCGGGCTGGAGGAAGAGGTGGTTCTACTGGAAGGTCACCTCTGAAGACAGCCTTTCTTTCGTGGGGAAAGCTGCTGAAAAGAAATCTTCATGGGATTCAACCCCTGAAGATATTAGCCGGATTAGCCCTTATATTCAAGCCATTAAGGACTTGAAGGAAGAAGGGCTGACCGGATGGCATGTGGTGAAAGATTTCATCACACGCCGAATTAGTCCTCTGAAGAAACGAGCATCTCCTATGTGGAGGTACTCGGGAAGAGGAGACCCCACCAGAGATTACGAGGAGGGTAAGCAATTGTTGACTTAACTCTCCGTTTGGTCTTTCTCAACTTTGTCTAATATTTTTATCTGTTTACACAGATCTTTCACAGGCTGAGGTTGACTCCAGAGTCAGACTCATCTGTGAGAAGTCCCCGCCACTCAGGGTGGTTCCTCAAGTCATTGCGGTTTTGTCATGAGATGAAAGGATAGAGCGCCTAAAGGTAATCGTAAATCGATTCTCTCTTTAGGACTTTATAGTCGTAGAAGATACTTACGACTAATGGTGATCGTAGAATATCTTACAATCAAGAAAAAGTCGTAGAAAAACTTACGACTTGGTACTAGTCGTAGAAAAAACTTACGACTAATTAGTGATTCTTCTTTTTCTGTTTTGCTTTACAGAAAGTAGGCATGGAAAATCGCCAGGACGACGAAGAAGTCGTTCTGATGACTATTGTATTTGGGTTGTCGAAAGACAAAGACTCGGCTCCTCCTCGAAGAGACGTCGACTTGTAAAATCTGCCGAGCAAGGGGAGCAAGTTCGAGTTCGGTCTTCGACCAAACCTCTACAAGACTGCGGCGGTGTAGTTGTATCTGAAGCGAGGCCGCAGTCGCCGGCCGAGGAGGTTGAAGCGATTGAACCTCTCAAGCGCAAACCTCGCAAGGCTAAGGTACCCTTCTATTATGACACGGAATCTTTCGCAGATTGGTGCCACTCCTAGTTTTATTAAACAAGCTGGAAAGGGAGAAGCTGGAAGGATTTTATGTCTTTTATGAAGGGCGATCTTTCGCATCGGACAACTCGCAATCGAGGGCGATCTTTCGCTTCGGAATGGTCGAGACACTCTCGTCCATCCAGAAGATCGAGAAACCGAGCTCGTTCTGTTCAAACTCTACGACGGGCGTGGTCGAGCCGAGCCAAATGTTGAACCTCGACCGGGCGTGGTCGTGGAGAAGAAGAGGTCCTCCGTTGGGAGGATTGCTCCAAAATTCTGGTTAAGACCGAGTGCGAGGTATGTGAAATGTCTTGAAGTGTAAGAAGGACATTTACCTTTTTCTTTTCACAACTGATTTGCTTTTCTTTATTTCATCCAGACTCCTTGACCCAGGAATGCTTCCACTGAGAAGTCCATTGCCATCCCTTCAGTTACTGGGGAGGTAGCAATGGAGGTGGTCGAAGCATCACCTTTGGCCCAGGTGGTCGATGAAGTCGAGACTCCCAGAGTGACTCCCACACCTGCTGAAATTGTAGCTACGACTCTTGAGGTAGCGGTAATTCATTGTTGAGGTGGTCACACGATTCTTGAGGTCGTAGAGACAACAGAGGCATTGTGGAAGCCTCTGGTCAAGGTGGTGAACGACTGCGCACCACTGGGAAGGAAAATGTAGGAGGCGTTCCTTCCCCTACCCAAAGAGAAGTTACAGAAACAGAAGGAGAAAATTTCAACTTCTGTGGTGACTTCTTTGGGCCTGCCTCCATCGTAGGGTCTTCTGCTTACAAATCTCGTGACCGAGTCCCCCATCCCAAAGATATTCCCAATACGGATAATACTTTTGACAACGAGCGCCTCGAGAAGGTGTGGTGGGACAAAGTCGCGAGGATAGATAAGCTGCGACACGGACCTTGTATATTCGATTTTGCTAGAACGACTATGAATGTAAGTATCTTCAGAATACTTATATATGTGGCTTTCCTTCCCTTCTCACTGTTTTCTTTTTGCAGAAAGCTCTGGAGCAAATTGCTGTTGTCGGTGAGTATCATCGACAACTTTTAGAGCTAAGACAGGAGAAAGAACTACTCTGCAGAGGCGCAGAGGTGGTAAGTCACTTATCATTCATAGTTGTTTAAACTTAAATACTCGTATGATGCTTTACGAGAATAGTCATGGAAGAAACTCATGACAAAGTGTTAGTCGTAAAAAGCTTACGACTACTTACGACCAGATAGTGGTCGTAGAAAGACTTACAACCATTCGTAGTCGCAGAAAAACTTACGACTAGGTCAGTGGTTGTAGAAGTATTTATAACCATTCGGCTGATTTTTATCTCCATCTCTGTCCTTTGTAGGTTAAACAGTGATTCAAAGACCTTAGCCGACTCGCTCGACTATGAAAAAGAGGAGTCGAGGAGGCTAAGGAATGAAGTATTAACCTCTCGGAAAGACTTGAGAGGTTGTCTCTGCATCTAAGAAATTGCAGGAAAAAATAAGCGATGAAGTCTTGAACTTAAGACTGCTTTTGAGTTTTAACCTTTACCTAACTCTCTCATTTCTTCTTGGATAAAGAAAATGAGATGAAGAAGCTCGATGAAGTTGGAGACAAATCTTTGGTCATTCAGAGTTTTCCGCATTACCAAGAATAAGGATCAAGAACTTGAGGTTACGAGAACTCAAGTCACGAGTAAGTAACTCTTTACCGTTGTCCTTTTGAGTGTTTTCCCTTTTTAATGTCAATTCCTTGTTCGAAATTGCGCTCAATTGAGAATCCTTGAGGTGAAATCCAAGCAAAGACCTTGATTCGCAATGAGTCCGTCGCATTGCTAAGATGAATGAGAGGACATCGAGCGTGGGAGCAAAAGCATCTTTGTCAAACTGTTGCTTTCCATCGAAGAGGTCAAGAAATTGGATTCTCAATTAGTAGGTAAGAAATGCTTTTACCTACAAATATCTTTGTGTTATGTTCCTCTAGAAGTATTTTTGTTTGACCGGTATTATTCTTTTGAGAACAAGTGGTCGAGAACAAAAGCTTCAGTGAGGCTTCGACTTGTACCCAACAGAGATGGAGTCGATGAAGACTAGTCTTCAAGGCAACATCACTCTCTGAACAATGTGTAGTGAGCTACATTCGAGGGAAAACTCCTCGAGAAGATACTATAGTTTGCTCACACAAGTACTATTGGAGAACAAGTCGGAAAATTGCAAGAAATGGTGACCACTCTGAAGGCTAATCTGTTGAATCAATAAGGAAGCGATCGAAGTCGCTGTAAGTTACGCTTTAGCGAAACTTAAAGCTCAAGATCCCCGCCTTAATGTTAAACCAATCGAAGCCGACTTTGATCACGAATCGAGGCAAGTCGTCGATCGAGGAAATGATCGATTGGTAAAAGGTGGCGGAGGAAATGCACTAGGCTCTCCCCTTCGAGTAATCTTGTAACTACCTTGTAAAGCGGACAATTTTGTTAATGAGTAATATATGATCCGCTTCATTTCACGAAAATCATCTTGTCGAGTAGTTAGTAACTCAAAAGATAATAAGCGAATGAAAGGCGAATGAAAGACTAAGAATTGAAGTCAAATTAATAACTTTATCCTAGCCCCGACTATTTGTTTAGATTGTTTAGACAATCTAAATAAATAGTGTTTAAAATGGGGTTTACGAAAACAAAGAGAGGTTTATTTAACTTATAGCTTTTGTTACGGGTGTCAAGCCTTTGGTCGAAAGAGTTAAAAGCGACTCGTCACTAGGAAGTTCCTTCTAGTGGGCGTAACCACGTCTGCGAAAGGAAAGGCTTCGACTAGGTGATGTTTTCTTTTCCGACTAGTTTAATTGAACCAAGAACAACAACTTGAGTTAAGCAGACGTCTTAGAGGACTTTAGTAATTCGTTCGTCCTTTTTGGTGGACTTGATAAGTCTTTTCCAAAGAGCAAAAGTAGGAGGCGAGCGGCGCTAGGAAGTTTCCTTCTAGTGGGCGTGACCACATGCGAGAGAGGAAAGACTTCGACTAGGTGTGTCTCTTCCTTGACCGATTAAAACAAATCGAGTACATCAAAGGTGGTCGAACAAATGTAAGAAAGTGTACTCTACTTAGAATATTTTTGAATTGGTGAAAAAATAGACTAAGATTGAGAGAGTTGGCTTTGAGAACATTTATTGGATAGAACCGGGCTCTTTGTCTTGGCAAAAAAATGAGTAACGAGTCAATGCTTGGAAATTCCTTCTAGCGGGCGAACCACATGCAGAGAGGAGAAGTTTCGTCGGATGGCGTTTCTCGCCGCCGGTGTAAAGAAAAGCGGGTGTTCTCATATCATAGTCGAAAGATTAAAAAGCACTACTCGAAAATAAGGCAAAAAGAGGTAGAAAGAACACGGACTTTTATTGCTTGAGAAATCGGTCACACATAGAATTTGCGAATCGGTCGATGTTCCAAGAGTTTGAGAGAACTCGTCCATCTTCCATTGCTAGTCGTGCAGGCCACTCGCCGAAGTTACCGACCATCGTAAGGACCTTCCCATTTAGGGAAAGTTTATTAGGTTAGACTTGGATTGGCGAGCCTCAATACCAAGTCACCTCTGAGAAGGCTGCGAGGTTGGACCTTACGATCATAGTATCTGCGCAGGCTTGTTGGTAGGCGCCGAGCAATTAAGGCTAGGTTTCTCCTCTCTTGAGTAGGTTAATGTCATCTGCTCGAAGTTGTTCTGGTCCGAGTTGTTGAAGGTTTCAACTCGTGTCGACCGCAATTTTAGCTCGGAGGAAGCATGGCTTGACTCAGAACACTAGAAAAAATGGTGTTTCTCTGTTGCTCATTGGTGGTTGTCTGAACGCCCATAATATGGAAGGTAATTCTTGTACCCAAGCCCCAGCGCTTAACAAGTCTGGTCGAAGACTCGAGTTTTAATTCCTCGCATTATTTGGCCGTTTGCACGTTCAACCGCCCCATTACTTTGGGGATGTGCAGCGAAGCATAGCATAACTTGGTACCCAACTCGTCGCAAAATTCACGAAATTTTGCACTTGTAAGTGTTTACCATTATGCGTAATTATCCGACTTGGTACTCCAAATCGACTAATTACGCTTCTCATCATGAACCTTTTCTTTGCCGTTGTTATCGATTCTGAGTTGACTTGATCCATTTTGTGAGCGTGTCAATAGCCACAAAAGGAATTGAAACCTCCCGGAGCTTTGGGAAAGCGGTCCTAGGATATCAAGCCCCAGTGCAAAAGGCCAAGAAAGAGGTATTGTTTGTAATGCTTGAGTGGTTGGTGTATCATCTACCATGAAATTGGCTGGACACACTTTTAACCACCTCTTTAGCATCGTCACGTGTAGGCAATAAAAACCTTGTCGAAAGGCTTTACCAACTAATGTTCTCAGTAGGAAGCATCGTCCCACAGATGCCCTTGTGTATATCGTGAAGGAGTGTTATTCCTTCATTTTGCGAATGCATCGCATGAGTATCCCTTGGGTTCCTCGTTTATAGAGGACTCCTTCAACCAAAGTATACATTTTGGCTTTTGGGATAATCGACCGCCTCAAGATCATCTTGGTCTGGAACCCTTGCAAAGATACTCGTAGATGGGAGTCATCCGGTATCCTCGTAATCTAATGAGGCCATCTCAAGAGGAGGTGCCTCTGGTTCTTCGACCGAGACGGTTTTGGAGTTGCTCCAAGAAAACTCCTTTTGGTACTATGGATCGGGAAGAAGCCATCCGAGCAAGTTGGTGCATGAGGAAATTATCCTTCGAGGATAAATTGTACCTCGAAACCTAAAAATGTTTTTCTAGCTTACGATACGATAAGTACCGAGCCATTGTTGAGTTAGAGCATTGGTACTCTTTCCCAATTTGATTCACGACTAGTTGAGAGTCTCCTCTTACGAGTAGTCGGCGAATCGAGAGTGCTTCGCGGCTCGTATGCCGCCTAGCAAACCTTCGATACGCCACATTGTTAGTGGCACGAAAGTTTAATTGTATGGCATACTTTAAGGTTTCTCGGTAGGAGATACCAGACCACCTGACCCAGAGCCACTTAAAGTGAGTGACCGTCAAAGTACATCATCCACCGGTCGTGGGAATCGTCGGGATCTGAGCAGTTCAGATTTGTCCATTCGGCGACAAAGTCCGCCAAGATCCGGGATTTTATGGCCGTTCGGGACACGAAATGGAGGTCGAACTCCCAAGTTCGATGACCATTTGCCATGCGTCCATTGTTTCCTTATTATGGAGGATTGCTCCCAAAGGAAACTCGGACAGCCTGACTATTTTGTGCGCTGAAAATAATGCCGATTTCCTCGAAGACATGAGGAGGGCATACGAAGTTTTGGACACGAGGTGCGCTCCTTAGGCGTGTAAAACTTCGCACACGTAGTAAACCGGTCGTTATGCGTTTTCACGTTCTACGACCAAGATCGCGCTTTTGCGTGGCGTGGCGGCTAGGTAAATTAAGGCGTCTCTTACGGCTTTGGAGAAACCGAGCAGAGCACTCGAAAGATACCTCTTGACATCCTCAAAGGCAATGTTTGCCTCGTCCGACCACTCAAAACCTTCATGTCTCTCGAGAAGTTTAAAGAAAGGTAGTCCTTTTCTCCTAGTCGTGCGATGAAACGACTTAAAGCCGCCATGCACCCAAAGTGAGTTTCGGACTTCCTTTTTGTGTTTGGAGGTCGATCCGAGGATGGCCTTTATTTTTCAGATTTGCTTGATTCCTCGTTCGGATACTAGGAATCCAAGCAATTTTCTGAAGAAATTCCAAACACACACTTCTCTGGATTAAGTTTTAAATGGTGCTTTACGAGGTTGTCGAATGTTTCTTGTAGGTCGATGATATGATTAAGTCTCTTAATGCTTTTACGACTAGGTCATCAACATAGGCTTCCAAATTCGGCCTAATTGAGATGAAAAGTCGATTGCATTAAGCGTTGAAAAGAAGCACGGCATTCTTTAGACCAAATGGCATTTTGATATAACAAAAGGTACCAAATGGAGTAATGAATGCGGTCTTTTCTTCATCGTTTAGACACATATTGATCTGGTGATATCCAGAATATGCATCTAAAAAACTTAATATTTCACAACCCGCAGAGAATCAACCGGTGATCAATACGAGGTAAAGGAAATCATCTTTTGGACAAGCTTTATTAAGATCGATAAAGTCTACGCACATACGCCATTTGCCGTTTGACTTTTTGACCATTACAGGGTTAGCCAACCACTCTGGGTGATTGACTTCTCTTATAAAGCCTGCTTTAAGTAGCTTATCCAATTCTGATTTAATAGCATCTCGTCTATCGAGGGCAAATCTCGTAATTTTTGTTTTACGGTACTTTATCAGCCGTAAAGCTAGCCTCGTGCTCGATCACCTCCACAGGGACTCGGGCATGTCGGATGCTTGCCACGAAGACATCTGCGTTAGCTCGGAGGAAGGTAATGAGGCGTCTTCCTATTTGGGATCGGAAGTCTCCCAATGCGAGCAGTCTTGAGGTTTCTGCGTCGGAGGAACCTCTTTGACTTGGTCGTTCGGCTTTGGTGCGACTTTAGGCTTCGACTTGCTAGTCGAAGGTGACTTTCATCTCGAGTTGGTATTTGACCAACCATCTCGAGGATCGCGATGTGACTATCGCCATCTTTTGTCACATTGAATTGTGATCACTCCTTTGGGACTGGCATCTTAAGACATTGATACCCATAATGAGTAGCCATTAAGAATTTTGCCAAAGTTGGTCGTCCGAGTATGGCGTTATATGCCGATCGAAATCGACCACATCAAAGGAGACTTTCTCGTCTGAAATTACTTGGCGAGCCAAATGTTAAAGGAAGAGAAACTTGGCCAATGGGTTTGGCGAAGACCCGATGCGATTCCATGGAAGGAATATCGTCTCGCCTTACCTTTGTCCCGGTACTTGCATCTCATCCGGGGCTTTGGTAAATAATATGTTCAAAGAATCGCCACCATCAACCAACACTCGATTTACGACAGAGTTGTTGATGGTGGGTTCACCTGTCGAATCGACTGATCGACTCATAGTGATCGGGCAATCGTCCTTCTCAAAAGAGATGGTAACTTCCACCACTTCGTAATTTATTGACAAGAGGAGTATGTATGGAATTTACCTCTCGTCCGCAGACTTTAAGTTGTCGTTTGAGTCGTATGCCGATGATCCTCCATAGATATGCTCAACGGTATGGTGCGGATCTTGGAATGGCATCTCCTCATCATCCGGCGACTTCGACCACTCGTATGTCCCACCGCCGAGAGTAGGGAGCGGTGCTTCTTGTTGTAGTAGTCCTCGAGCTTTCTTTGGAAAACTTCGGCGATTCTTGAGGTCATGTCCTTCCTTTTTATGAAAAGGACACCATCTTGGTTTGTCGTTCCTACGATCAGGGCGCTTACCTTTGCCTTGATCAGGGTTCGACTTGGTGGTTTGGGGCTCTCTATCTTTACGGCCAAAACCTCCTTGAAACCACTAGTTTGTGGCTTTTGACTTTTTATTTTCTTCTTGGACTTTTTTGCTTTTTTGTCCTTACCAACCTCACCTGGCTCTCGAAGAGCGTGTGTTTCTCGATCGATAGTGTTATTCCACTCGACGCCTCGAAGCGATTGCATATCGATCGGCCATCTCAAAGAGTTCTAAGAGCGGTGTTGGGAGGATTTAAAGCAATATCCTCTGTTATTCTTCTACTACGGACTCCTTGCTTAAAAGCCACGATCACGGAGGAGTCGAAATTTCGGAATTGAGTTCTGAACGACTAAAGCGTTTGATGAATTGACGCAAAGTCTCGTTGTTGTTCTGTTTGATCCGTGCAAGTCGTCTTCCTTTCCAGGGCGGTTGTATGTGCCTTGGAAATTTGCCTGTAGAAGATCACAGAGGTGTTGCCAAGAGTAGATCGACTCGAGTGGTTGGTTTAATAACCACGATCGAGCGGATCCTTCGAGCACAGTTGGAAGGTAATTCGCCATTACGTGCTCTCCTCCTCCTGCTGCTCGGACAGCTGTTGTATAGATCTGAAGAAACTCGATGGGATTTTGAGATCCATCAAATTTCTCCATGTTCACTGGTCGAAAATGAGGTGGCCAGCGAACTGCTCGAAGGTCAGGCGAAAATGCCCGGCATCCGGTAATTACTTCTTGACGCCTTCTTTGTAGGAAAGAAGGGTTAATGTCGCCAGGTGATCGTATCTGACGATACCCCGACAACAGTGACTGATACATTGTAGGTCTCAGTTCTTCGAGGGGAATACTCCTCGTAATCCACCCGTTGTGAATTTCTTTGCCGGAGTAGTGATTGATCACCTCCTCGGAGGGCTACTTGATCATCAGCCGATCGAAAAGTATTTCTCCGAATAGGAGATCGATGTGACTTATGACCGTGTCGATTCCTACGCAGAGAAATATTCGATTGACTGGTAGCTGAAGAAGTCGCATTGCTACGACTACCTGAATGTTGTTGACGAGGTACTTCCAGTCTTGTCATCACGATTCAAGCCTTTGCGCAATCTCCTCGACAAAGAGATCGTATCTGGCGTCGAGCAAGCTCTTGATTGGGATTCTCAAGCAAGTCGTTGATGTCTGAGTTCTTGTACCTCCTGTGGATCGATATTGAATGCGCCTGTAGGTTCTTCAGGCTGCAATTTTCTTTCTTGGATGACCTCAAAATCCTCCCGTCGGATCTTTGAGGCCTTCTCGATGGAGTGCGAGAATGTCGAGGATTTCTCGCGTTCATCAGTGTTGGTTCTCTCTGTCGCCGGTGGTTCCTTGCCATTACTACGAGGAGGCGCGGTCGTGATCTTCGGGAGGTTCTCATTTCGTCCTCCATGAGGTTGACTCGATTTGAGGAAGGGCGAAGACCTCCGTTGATGATTCTCACTTGCGCTTGAGGCCTCCCGCTTGAGGAGTGCTCGAGAGACACCATCTGGCGACTTGGAGTAATCCCCTCCAGGTAGGGGAACTCCGGGTTATAACTGTCTCCATCCGCAAATGAGATCTGCGGAGAGACGGTCGTATTCGTAGGAAAAGCATGCTTGATCCCACTATCTCTGGAGTTACCCTGAGAGATAGGATCACAAGATCTTGGTGGAGTCTGGAATGGTGGCTTCGGGACTTGTCTCACTGTGTCGGACCGCCTTAAGGAACTTGGACACTTAGAGGAAAAACTCTCATTGTGTCGTGAGTCCTCCAGGTGCGGTTACGTCGGATTGACCCTTGTCCTTGGAGGAATTGACTCCTCTGTTGGGCGTATCGTTGTGGGGATAAGGATCCTCCTCAACTCCATTGATGGGATGGTTTTCGGAGAATAATCTCGGAGGCAACATCACCATCAGCGGATGCATCACTCGGCTCGTAGTCGAAACCGGCATCCATGTCGACGTCTGCGTAGTCTGCCAAGTCGAACCAGTTCTCCTCGTTCCATTCTCCTGCCATGCTTGCATGAGATTGGAAAAAGAGAGTATGTTGACAAGAGATTAGGAAGATCCCCACGGTCGGCGCCAGCTGCCGGTGTATTAGAACCGATCTTACGTAAAGATTATTTGATTGGGGTCTCCTAAGGATGAGATCACGCAGAGTGGATTGACACGGATGTTTAGGCAGTTGAGTCTTCTCAGGAGAGAATAATAACCCTAATCCGTGTGTATGGTATTGTTGATGATCTAGCAAAGGACTAAAACTATTACGAGAGAATAGTGCTTGTGTTTCTACTTGACTAGCCCTTGTTTGCCGTTGTTCTCCTCTGTCCCTTTGTCTCTCTCTGTTTGATGTCCTTATATAGTCGTGAAGAAGTAGCCGTTTTGCTCTGCGGAGATGTGCCCAATTAATGTAGTGCGGCGCATGATGGCGAGAATTACTGGGCGCCTTGACTTCTTCACGCCATCCGCAATTATCTTCCGAGATAATGGGGTATTTACACACCATTAATACGCGGAATAATAGTGCGTGTAGACCGTTGGATTCCTTAATCAATTGGACCTACTCGTGCAGTAGGTTTGATTATAAGGTGGTCGTAGTTTTCCGGTCGTAGAGGACTTACGACCGGTAGCGATCGTGAGAAGAACTTACGACTATGTAGTGGTCGAGAAGGACTTACGACTATGTAGTGGTCGAGAAGGACTTACGACTATGTAGTGGTCGTAGAAGGACTTACGACCATGATATAGTCGTAGCAAGGCTTACGACTATGGGGTGATTGTAGAAGAACTTACAATCACTTGTTAGGCCTCTCCTTATAGATATAAGGGTACTTTGGGACTATGTGACATCATATTTACCCATAATAAGAATTATAGATAAAAGATAAAATGAGGATTATTAGATCCTCGTCAGACATAAAGAAATAAAAATTACAAATTTACAATGAAAGAGACGTATGCTAATAATTATTTATAATATATCACTAGAACTGGCTGGGTAGGATGGTATGAAAATTTTGATTATGATTCTACAAATTTTTTTTGGTTAGATTCGTAATAATTTTAAGATTATATAAAATTAAGACATCACCATAGAATCGGATCGATCCAATCAATCTGTGTTATAGAAACATAGGATCGTGTGACTGGAATCGAGATTCTAACAACCTTATACCACTAGTTACGCTATATGTGTAAGTATTGATATACATAATTGTAAAGTTAGCTGCAGGTTAGGTTAAGTTCCATGAGATAATACTATGTCGACGATTGTTAGTTTAACAACTAAGACTATGTACAATGGAGTGACGTTAGTTGTCTGTAAGCTTTGACACTTAAGGCACGAGATGATGCGGATGAGAGAGAGAGAGCATAGAGAATTGAGCCATCTTTCACGCAGTAGTCGATTGTAACACGAGAAATAATATGCATACACATGTAGTTGTTGTGCATAGAGAAATGTAAAAAGATAATTTAGTGTGAAAATTGTCTTTAATGTTATCTATAGATGAGATAGAGAGAGATAATATAGATAATAATTATCCATTGTATATGCACGCACATGTGTCGGTGAAACATTTAATTCTATCTAATCCAAGCAAATCGCACTGTGGCCTGCAACCTCCGAGAGGCTCAGCTTTAAGAGGACTAAGGATGTAGTTTACACACTCGATTCTTCTCTCCTTGGACTGACTCACTCCATTAATTCTCTCCTCCTCCCCACCATTCCATTTCCATTCCTTTTCTTCTTTTTAATTGATTGCAACTCCAACCCGACCACCTTTTGCTCCGAGGCTGCTGCAACTGCAAGGAAGGAATCCCCTCCGCGGCTTGCTGCGGCTGCTTTTCCGGCGGTGAGTTCATCGGGAGATCCACTTCATTCAAATCTCTCTCTCTCTCTCTCTCTCTGTATGTACATTTATATATTTCCCGCTTCCGTTTTTGCTCGAGTTCGATTGAATTCTCGGATTTCCCCACCTTGTTCTGGAGTAGACCTTTTCTTTTTTGCTTTCTTTTGCTGGGGACTTTGCCGTTGTCGTCCTTGTCTTGTCTTCCAACATCTCATAGCTTCCGCGTCGTTTGTATCCATCTTAGGGATTCGATTTTGATCCCAGCAGAACGAATCGAATCGAATCCTGGTAACACATTCAGTTTGGATCCCTCCATGCGCATTTCATTTAATCTCGCTGCAGTTCCATTTTTCTCTACATTTTAAGATGGATGGGTTCCGTGCGTGCGTTTGACCCACGCTACCTAGAAAGAAGGGGGGAAAAAATACATTTTTGTTTCTTCCAATCCACGAGCTCTTCAATTCTGAACCCTGAAACGTCAGAATAGACTAGTATCCTTTAACCTCGTCGATTCATCCATCTCAATGGAAATAACTAATTTTTTCCCCTCTTAGTTTAGGTGGTTAATCAATTCTGACATCTCTTCTTCTGCTCCGTTGTTGGAGCTGCGCGTCAGGCGCCGCATATATTAAAGGCATGTGAGTGAGAGTGTCGGACAGACTGCACTGCTGCCATTTGGCGCAGGTCATCCGCCGGCCGGTCATGAATCTGCTGCAGCTCAATAGGTATGTACTATTCTATGTATGTTGCTTCCTGAGTAAATATTACTACTGAATACTACGATTGGAATGGAATTGGGAATGCTTAAAACAAGTACTAGCAGTATGTAATGTACATGCATCCAATTCCGAGTTGATGTGCCTGTAATGTATCCACAGGGAGGACAGCAGCGTGGATACTAATCGAAACCGTCACGCGCTGCACCATATCCATCACCCGTCAGACAGCAACCAGTTTCCCCCCAGTGGCTCCTGGCACCGCCGTGACGGCACCACCGTTGATTCTGGTGATGATTCTGATGGGGCTGAGAGTACCAGTGGCAGCAAGGGTGGCACTGAATTCATCAACCTTGAGGGTGGTGATGCCATCTGGATACCGCCTGAGGCAGCCGACAAGGAAGATGAGGCCGTCAACCATGTGGCTAGATACATAGATGATGACGATGAGCATGATGATGGTATATACTGGGGCCAGTCCAGCTTCTCCCCCAATGGCAAGGACCCTGAGCCCAGCCCCGATCCTAGGGAGGAGCGACAGAGAGCGCTGCTCAAAGCCGTGAACGGGCAGCTTAAGATACTCGTTAGTCGCTTTCTAGCATCTGCTGGCATCTCCTTCCCGCAAGGAGAGGACGGTGCTGAGAGCTGGCTTGATATTGTCACCTCCCTGTCCTGGGAAGCTGCCCTGCTGATCAAGCCTGATGGTAGCGTGGGAAAGGAAATGGACCCTGTGTCTTACGTCAAGGTTAAGTGCGTAGCATCTGGTACCCGACGACAATGGTAAAATACTATTATATTATGCCTCTTTCGCTGTTTGAAACCAGATAATGGTCGCAGCAACAGTAAATAGTAATGGAGCCGTTTGTGTCTTCATTGCAGCGAGGTCATCAAGGGCTTGGTCTTCAAGAAGAATGCAGCTCATAAGCACATGCCGACCAAGTGTCACAACCCCAAGCTGCTGCTACTTAGAGGAGTCCTTGGGCATTCCTATGTCGGGTTGTCATCATTTAATTCCATGGAACAGGTCGTAGGGCTTATATGCGGATGTACTTCAAGCACTAACTTCAGACCATTTTATATATTTTAGAACCACAACTTTAGGTTTATATCGATGGGCAGAACATTAACACCATCCTTTCTATGTTATTTGTCAGGAAAGGGACCATTTGGAAAAGTCTATCGGTCAAATGTTGGAGATATGCAGTCCAAATGTTATTATGGTCGAGAAAACAGTTTCACGCGACATACAGGAGCTTATCTTGAAGGAAGGTGTCACTCTAGTGCTTGATATGAAGCTCAACCGGTTGCAAAGAATTGCTCGCTGTTCTGGCTCTCCCATAGTCTCATTTTCAGAAGTTCTGAGTAAGCCAAAGCTGAAGCAGTGTGACTACTTCCATATTGAAAAAGTCGTGGAGGAGCATAACCATACTGGTGAAGGTGGAAAGAGGCCATCTAAAACATTAATGTTCTTGGAAGGCTTTCCCAAGCCATTGGGATGCACGGTAGGTCTAGACCATTGCCTCCATTTATTACAAGATTCATGTTATTTTGCTAACTCTCTTTCTTGTACGAAATTCATAGAAGAGTCTCTGCTGTCCACCACAGCAGGATGTATTTCTTCTTTGCTATGCATGGTTTCCATTTTAGCTTGTTTGTAGATTACTTGATGAACCTGCTAATGTTGCATACTTGGACAATGATGGATGGATCATCTGCACAGTCGTGATGATTTGTTTCTTCTGCAGATATTGCTCCGAGGAGCAAACAGTGAAGAACTGAAGAAAGTCAAGCAAGTCATGCACTACACAGTATTTGCAGCGTACCACCTGGTTCTTGAGACATCCTTCTTTGAAGATCAGAGGGCATTCTTAAATAATAGAAGTACTTCCAAAGAAGAAAATTCTGTTGATACGAAGGAAGGGCCATCGCCAGTTTTCTCAAATGGTTATCTTCCTGCCAGTCACACAGATAACTATGCTTCAGCACTTAAACTGTATCCTGTCGCTTCTAATGGATCCTTGGTAGAATACGCTGATGGTGAGACAGCTACCATTTCTTCTACTAATCCAGATGCTTTAAACTCACCCGCAGAGGGCGTCCCGAATGAGCTCCCAGAGGGTACAGTCATCCATTATGATTCAAACCAAACTCGTTGTTCTGAAAACCTGCAATCATCGGTCTCAGGATCACTGAGAATATTCATTGATATATTCCGTCATCAGAATATTTACTTACCTGTCACTTCTTCTCAAGAGACAGCAAATCATCAGAAAGAAGGAAGGATTGAAATCAGTCAAGAAATCGCAAGTAATGATTTTCATGTCGGGGCAAAGGAACAAAAACCAGTTGATTCTGGTGAGACTATGAATCATTTAAGTGATATCCAGAAACCAGCATCCACCCGAACCAACCAACAAATGGCACTGGCCGATCCTTCAGTTTGCGAAAAACATGAACAATCATCAGTTCCATTGGAAAATGGGGAGCAACACATCACCAGTTACGTTAGTGAAGAGAAAACCTCAGACATAGATGAGGCTGATGATTCATTGGATTCTCAGAGCATACTGATTTTAATGTCCAGCCAATGTATCTCAAAGCAGGTTATCTGTGAGCAGAGCCATCTATCCCGTATAAAATATTATGGAAATTTTGATGTCTCCCTGGGACGATATTTGCAAGACATTTTGCAGAATCAGGTAACATTATTATATCATTCTTCTTCTTATTTTATTAATAATTTGATACCTACAAGTACATCCGTATATTATGGTCATACAGAAGCCTGCCCCACTTGATATGAAGAATGTGCCCATGATTCATGAATGCTTATTTGTGGCAGAACCTAAGCTGTTCCTCATGTGGAGAGCCTCCAGAGGCTCACATGTATTCGTACACTCACCGCAATGGAAATCTGACCGTTCTTGTGAAGCGTTTGCTGCCTCGACATTGTTTGCCTGGTGAATCTGACGGAAAAATTTGGATGTGGACTAGATGTCTAAGATGTCAGCACGAAAATGGGATCTCCAAATCATCTCGAAGAGTGCTAATATCAACTGAAGCACGCAATCTCTCGTTCGGGAAGTTCCTTGAACTCAGTTTTTCAAGCCATTCTGCTGCTAGAAGGCTATCAATATGCGGACATTTGGTGAACAGGGATTGCTTGCGCTTTTTTGGGTATGCTCAAGCACCTTGAAACATTGAGTGCAAATGATATAAGAAGTGATTTTCTTTCTTTGTATATTCTATTGAGATTTTTGTTTGGGATCTTTCAACTTCAGGTTGGGCTCCAAAGTTTCAATGTTCCAGTATTCGATGGTTGAAATTTACACCGCTTTCAAGCCACAACCAACTCTTGAGTTTCACAATCCCAACACACATGAGTGGTTCAAGCAAGAGGGGAGAAATGTATGCATTGTTTTCTTTATTGGTTTCATCTCATGCTTATCTTCTTGACATTCGTGATGCAGTCTAATGCTTCTGTTGCATTCTTTAGGTTCTTGCCATAGGAGTTACGCTTTTCTCTGAAGTAGCAAGCGTGCTACAGCATATGAAGAATCAGTTTCCTGAGGTGGCAATCAACTGTGGCGCCTTCTTTCCTGTTAAAGAGCTTTCTCAACTCGAAGAGATGTTGATTAAAGAGAAGGCCGAGTTTGTGGTAAACCCTACTGCCTTTTCTTTCTTTCTGTTAATCTGGAAATTGTTACTGTAATGAATTTACTCTTGGTTTCTGGTAATCATTACTTTACTGGTTGTCTTTCAACTTCATCAAGCAGGATTCTCTAGTGAAGGCTGTTGATCAAAGTGGGATGCTGAGCACCTCTGTGCATGGGATTCTTAGTGTAAATTGGCTCTATCAGGATCTTCTGCTTGAACTATATGTGTGGGACCGTCGTCTGCATCAACTTCTAGAGTGTAAATCTGCTGGAAAAGGAAGAATGGGTAATTGCATCAAGGAGGAAACTGTTGAATTTACATGCGACCGAACTGCAGCAGTTGCTGAGGCAGATGATACCACTGAATGCACAAGCAGCATGCTATCCTTTGAGAATGGATATGTCGAGCCAATGCGGTTCAGTGAGCCGGGGACAAACGGACATGCATTAACCTTGGTTGATGAAAATCCGCGGGACAGACACTATGAAGAGCAACATAGCAAAAAAGTGCCTTCTCTTGAAATCTCAGATAACTTGGATGCTCAGGGCAATGGGCTAGTTTCATGTTCAATATCCATTAAGCAAGAGCCATTGAGTATTCCACAGTTCAGAATTTCTGAATGGGATGACAGGGAAAGATGGGTTTGGAGTCCATTGTATGAGTCAAGATTGGCTTACAGGCAGGAACTTCAGGTTGGATGTTTGGAAAAATTTGAACTTGTTAACAACTATTCTCCATCTCATCTATCCCCCTTGCACAAGCAATCTATTGAGGAGGTGTGCTCTGCACAGTTCACAGTTGGTCCAGGTGGTAATGTCTTGTGTGTATCAGAGGATGAGATATCCAGCATAATATCCCGTGCTCTTGTCATATCCGAGGAACATCGCCATTTACTGGATGCTACAGTTGAGAGTGAAGCAGCAGACACCAGGGGAGGAGAGCGTACTAAAACAATGGAGAAATCTTACAGCTTTCTATCTGAGGGTTCCTCAGCCTCTTCATCCTCATCATGTATTGGATCTTCAGATTCTGAAGCAAGCTTTTCATCCGATGACCTCTCCAGCTATGATAGCTCGCTTCTATTATCCTCTCTCCATCCGGAAATATCTGTCAATGGGAAAGTAGCTCTCAAAGGGAAATATTCAGTTATTTGTGTACATGCTAATCAGTTCTACACTCTTCGAAAGAAATGTTGTCCATCTGAGCTTGCATATATTACTTCCTTGAGCCGTTGCAAGAAGTGGGACGCTCAAGGCGGAAAAAGTAAGGCTTTCTTTGCAAAGACAACGGATGACAGGTTCATCATAAAGCAAATAAAGAAGACAGAGTTTGAGTCCTTTATAAAATTTGCCCCGGATTACTTTAAGCATGTTTACCATTCTCTAGACACCGGCAGCCAAACTTGCCTAGCCAAAATTTTAGGAATCTATCAGGTATTTTACATTAATACATGGAATAAAAATTCCCAGATTTTCCCCTGCTGTTTATATTTTTAAAGAGTGAGTGTCCTATTTCAGGTTAAGCAAATAAGGCATGGCAAGGAGGTAAAGATTGATCTTATGGTGATGGAAAATCTTCTGTTTGGACACAATGTGTCACGGACATACGATCTCAAAGGTTCTGTTTTTTCCCGATACGTCTCTGACTCAAGTGGCCGTGACACTGTTTACTTAGATCAAAACTTTGTTGAGGATATGCGTGTCTCTCCAATCTATATTGGTGGAAGAACGAAACATCTCTTGCAGCGGGCAATCTGGAACGATACATCTTTTCTCACTGTATGTATTACTTCACTTAAACCCAAGGTAATCTGTCATGTTTTCTGTTGGAACACGTGTTGACAAAACTGTTGTGCTTGCAGTCAATTAATGTTATGGACTACTCTTTGCTTGTGGGAGTGGACGAAGAAAAACATGTGTTTGTATTTGGCATAATTGATTACCTAAGGCAATATACGTGGGACAAGCAACTCGAGACATGGGTGAAAACTTCTCTGGTGGTGCCAAAGAATGTCTCGCCAACGGTAGTTTCCCCAAGGGAGTACAAGAAAAGGTTTAGGAATTTCATGACCAAGTATTTCCTAACAGTTCCAGATGATTGGAGTACGGAGAATCGTTCTGGCCCCTGCAAATCCTGTGCTCACAGCAATAGCAAGCTGTCAGAGGTTAATGATGAGAAGCCTCGATATCAAATCGAGGCCTGCGCATAATTCTCTCACGGTTTTGCTGAAGCCTATCTAGTTCCCCTTCTGGCTTATTGCTAGCTTGTTACCTTGAAAGCAGTGTAGATTCTCCAAAAATTTGCAGCTTTTAGGCAAAAAATGTTGGGAGCAAGTGAGGTCCACGATACATGTACCTTTATAGTTCTTTTACTGTCAATTTTCACAGTTGTTATAGTTCAAAAATTACGTAACGAGTTGCTCTTCAGAGCACAAAAGGGCGAGAAACGTAATGAAGACACGAGATCAAGTGACCACATATCCAAATTCAAAAGGAAACATTGGGTGTGCGTCGTCCATGTGCTCTACAAACGATGCAAAATCTCTAGGAGGTCCCAGACTGTTTGTAGAAATTTTCTAATCTGGATTCTGGATTATAGATTATAGGCCACCCACTGGCCACCAGAGCGGATGGATGATGCCTGCAGGATTCGTCTTTGGTGCTGACGGGGCCGTGTCGTGCAGCTGTCCATGTTTATCGATCCAGACCAGTTGAGTTCCAAGAGAGTAGTCGTCTGAACTGAAGATGATAAAGCATTGAGCATTCAACCTGAAGATAACTTGGAAATACATAATACTACCCTCATTACAAACTTCTCGTTAAAATTCTGTCGAAGATGCCTGTCAAGGCCATACATAATACTACTTTCATCACAAACTTCTCGTTAAAATTCTGGACATTACATGCTGCTGTTCACAAGCAATGCAAATGCAAACGGCGACCTTTGGAAATTGGAATGCAGTATCTAGTCCATTGCGGCATTGGCTGGCCCAACGAGTACAATGTATGTTGGAGTTCAAAAAGGAGGGCCGAAAAAAAAATGGTCCTGCCCTTGGAGAGTGATCATGTAGTACACGATCCAGAGTATAGCATGAATATAATGAGCACTAATTGGCAGTTGAGATGAAAATAAATTCTCATATCAGCAGTCTAATAAACAGGATAAATATATGGCAGCAAAACAAGAAGATAAAAAAGAAGCACCCTTCTAATCACGAATTCTGATGCTGCGAGATTAAGATGACAAATGACAGGAAGAAACAGCCCTATAAGAATGACAAGTTACTGACTTGCAGTACGCCTGAGTGCATATATGCTTCACACGAGTATTACCCCCTATGGTTCCGCTTAACTTAATGCGTGTTTGAGCCAGTAGAGTGTTGCCCGACAACCACCGGCTTCCCTGAAAACAGCATCTGTACGCTAAATTGTACCATCATCAACTGCTGAAATGGCTGTTGGATATGAGGGTATTCTCTTTCTAAACCTTTTCTTGCTTGCCGTCTACAAGGGGGAGCATCTCCATCAGACTTCTTGGCGAGGTCGTGTGGGGTGTCCTTGGGCTCCCGGGGGCAGTGGCCCGCTGTTGGGAGATCAGATGCCTCACATACCCATAGAAGGTACAGCCAACAAGGGTGATTGCGCACCCAATTGCATTCATAGCAGAGATTGGGTTCCGGAAGATCAACCACGAGACCAATACCGCGACAGCAACCTGCAACGTAATGTTCAATAGTAAAAACAGAGCAGAAACATCAGGGAAGAAAGCATATTCCAAAGGGACCTTACTTTAAGGTTGCCGGCAACATTGAAGGTCACTGCCGTAGTTGAATGGATCACATAGAAGATGGAGAAGTTGAGGCAAAACGCAAGCACCCCTGATCCTAGGATGATGATCAGCGCAGGGGCGACTGAGTCATGTGTGTAGAACCAGTTGATTACGCCTCCTCCTTCAAGTAACATTGCTGGTAGAGCCAGTATCATGGTAGCAAATGGTGCCATGTAGTACACCGTGTTAATGCTGCAGAAAACAGAAGAAATCATCTTACTGAGGAAAACTTGTGTGATGGACTTTGGTGGAAACACTATAATAAGCAGTTCTAATTGCTATATAATAGAAAGAAATATCATCTATGCAAATAGTAACTCATAACTTTGGGGAAGAAGAGAATGTTTTAAACACTGTGCTTGACAGATCAACCAACTGCTAAAGCACCAGTAGTCACACCATAAGATTAGTATATACCTGTCAAACTTGTATCCATGGAGTAGGGACTCCGCCAAGATGGTCTTTGTAGATGTCGCAAGGCAGCCAACCATGGCAGCACAGAAGCCAAAAATGTTGAAGCTAAGCTCTGTCATTGAAGTTAGGAGTATTCCCCCAACTATTGGAACAAGCGAAGCCCATATGCGCCACTCAAAATACTTACTCCAAACTAACCACTGCAGAATAACTGCATTACAAGGAGCTAGCTTATCAGACGATGCTGTAGCAATACCACAACTGCACTAACAAAGGGAAAATTTAACAGAACAATGAGGGTAGAAAGGGCACAGAATCATGGTACCTGTGGTTGCAGGAGTGAAAGATTTGATTGTCTGCATAAAGGAGACTGGAATGTACCGCAGGCTGACATTTCCCAGCACAATGTTTATGCAGAACACAAATGACATTGGAAATATCCTTTTCCAACGGTCCTCCGGGTCAACTTCAATCAGTGGTTTTGCTTTAAGCACATGGATTGCAATATAAGCTCCAATTGAAGAGCATACGAAGTGGACACAAGACACCGTCAGAGGAAATTTGAAGTCCAGTTTCTGCATAAAAGGTTTATCTTATGCTATCAAACATACAAACACATGGCTTTGCAGAAAGGAGGTTAATCATAAGATGATAAACAGTTCCTTTCAAACTGTGTATGAACAAGATTGGTGAGAACAATAAACAGAAATTCAATACTTGATATTAATGTTCTCATGTCATCCTATAAGTTTTATCTGGTAGTAAATCAAGCAGATTGGTTGTTATTCTGGACTAATAAACTCCAGTTTATGCCGAATATATGTACCGTGCTGCATCTCTAGTCCGAGGTTATAGTTCAGGATCATCCCATATTTCACATGATGATTTATGAACAGCCTTTGGGGGGGGGGGTATCTGGTCTTTATGTCTGACTATTGCACTAGTATATGGAGTATGGAACAATGGAAGCACAAGCTATTATATTCCTGTTTTCCTTTTAATTGTCAGTAGACAGTAGGGTTTGCAAATTAACACCACAAAAGCAGGCAGCAGTGCAGTACTTGTTCCTCTAGTTCCTCTCATTTGTATTTTCCATTACTTTTCACTAATGACTGAGTATTCGTTGTCCATTCAGAAGAATTGTTTCTTTATTTTTACAGTCTCTCCTCCCAATCTAGACGCCCAATGAATCATGTGATGTTGTTTGAAGGGTAGGGTAGCATAAATCCATCAACAGTTTATACAAAGCAAATCGTACAAAGACTGGTCCTTTCCCCGTTAGGCAACACCCCTAGCCTTGCTCCTCCTTCCTGCCGCCGTCATTACTACCAAATCAGCTCACTGCGCGCGTCACTCGCCTGCTGCATCCTAACCCCCCAAAAACCAAATCTTTCACAGGAAAGTAGGCACCTGTTGCGCCCTAACCCGCAGATCCAACCCCAGTTAAGGCCGGAAGGAGAGAATGAGAAGGGGAGAGGCCTGGAATGGAATGGAAACAGATCAAATAAGATGGTTTGGGGACTGGACCTGGAAGATCCACTTGTTCATGATGATGACGGCGACGTTGAAGGCCCACCACTGCAGGATGGCGAGCACCGCGCGCAGGGTGCCCAGGCCGCCGCCCGCCTTCCCCTCCTCCATCTCAAGAATGAAATTCACCGGCCGGCCGGCCGTCGTCAACGTCTCCTCCCCCCGCACACTGATACTAGCTCACCCTCGCTGACTCCTAGAAGAGAAGGCCCGGACGGTGCGTCTGGAAGTTTCTAGAGGGGCAGGGCCGTGGGAGAGGGGAGGGGGAGGGGAGACTGACGAAAGGGCTCGCCTCGTGTTCCGTAGGAGGTTTAGGTTTACGACGATCCAGTTGGGTTGTCGTGTAATTTACCTTAGCCTTACCTGTGGGATCCGGATCCTCTACGTTAACCTTACCTGTGATCCGGATCCTCAGGTTCGGCAGAAGAGAACGACATGCATATCTACGGGCAAAGATTGTCAGCTTTCGAGGATAACCAGTAGTATGTTCGTGTGTTGCAATAGAATACTAAAAGAGAGCGATACATATTAATAAATTTTTACAAATCCTACAAACAACAAGTTAATATTGTTCCTTCAACAACCCTTGCACAAGATCAACGAGAAAGAAATAAGCATATCAGGAGCTAATAAACATTTACGGTTAAACATTTTTAAAATCTACCGTGGTTACTTCAATTTGTAAGATACTAGTCATTGACTCTTGTAGGGGCCATACATTGTGTGACAATCCCGAATTCAACAAGATATTTTCACTTCCATGGGCATATTAAAGAAGAAATAAGATAAAGATGCTACAAAGTCTTACATTTGTTCATAGCAATTCCTTTCACTCAAACCAATGATCTTGTATTCTATGTTTGCTGGACTTGTTTTTATCCTTAATTTCTTCAGTGCGCGCTTGGCCTACAAAATTAAACAAAGATACAATTATAGAAGTTGTGCGCCTCCTCGGCCGCGTCCCACGCCGAGTCCCTCCGCTCGCAGCTCCGCCCCGATGGCTCTATCCTCGCCTTCCTCCGCTCCCTCGCCTCCTCCAAATCCATGTCGTCCTAGATATCCTCCTCATAGGTATCCTCCGCGAAGCCCCTCGCCGAGGATGACCCAGCCGCCTTGTACATCGTGGTGGCCGACCAGGACTCCGCCTCTGTCACCTCCCGCATCAACTGCCTCATCCTCTCCGCCGTACGCAGCATCCTGGCGTGACAAGGCTTCTCCTTCGCGGTCCCCTCCCGCGCCACCTCCAGCCAGGTCTACCTCCTAGACCTCGACCACATCGTGCTTCTCCGCCGCGAGTCCGCGAGGCCCTTTGCCAACGTCGCCACCGCCCGCAAGGCCACCATCACCGCACGCGTCCTCTCCCTTGTCCATGTCGTCCTCCGTAGGGGCATCCACGTCACCAAGCGGGACCTCTTCTACACCGACGTCAAGCTCTTCGGGGATCAGACCCAGTCCGACGCCGTCCTCGACGACGTCTCCTGCGAGAAGGGCATCGTCATCACCCACCTCACCTTAGCCGACGATAGCAACCGGATCGACTACACGCGCATGGGCGTCGGCGGGAAGGCCATCCCGCCCAACATCGACAGGGTCTCAGGCATCGAGAGCGACGCGCTGTTCATATTGCTCGTGGAGAAGGACGCCGCATTCATGCGCCTCATAGAGGACCGGTTCTACAACCACTTCCCGTGCATCATACTGACAGCGAAGGGGAGCGGGGGTTTGAGGTGGAGGGTGATGGGAATGGGGGTGGTTGCATGGTGTGGGGATGCGGGCGGTTGCCTGGCAGCGAGTCACAGGTGGGGGGGCGATCATCCCTAGAGCAGGGTAAACTCAGAATTATAGTAGTTAATAAGATAGAAACTGGTTATCCTTCGATCCTATTTGGCATTAGTGGTTCCAGCTGGGTGGATGGTAAAGAATGCAAGGATAAATCAATGGCATTGCGCAAAATATAGCGTGTCTATCGGATTTACCATGCAAACCTACTGGCAACAGTGCGAGAAAACAGAGAGGGAGAGTGGGTGGAAAGGAGGTGGGAGGTGCGAGGAGCCGAGTCGATTGAGAAAATAGAGGAAGGAAGGGAGTCGGTGGAGAAGAAAAAGAAGAAAAACGCGTGATGCTGAGATTTTGCAGCTGCTAGTTATCATCGGGTCTTTTTCTTCCGTTGCGTCTATCCAAATTCGTACCAATCTATCTTTTAATTCGTCTAAGCCTTGCGAGTCCACAAATTTATTATTAGTCATAGAAGCATAGGAATTCACTTTTGAAATGGTCGTCGTTGCTCCTCTCTAAGCCATTGCAGATCGCAGAAGTTGTTATGATGGTATCAGAGCAAAGGTTAGGGTCGCCTCCGCTGCCACTGCCCTCGGGAGGACCAATCTTCGCTCCCGGGGATGGCCTCCTAGCTTCCATCAACGTCCCCGCGCCTGAGCTTGTTCCCCTACGGATCGTCCCCTTCGGTCGTCCCTTTCAGCTGCTGCTGCTCCCAGGAGGAGACCCCGGAGCTCTGGACGCTCGTGCCCAGCCACCGGACGCAGATCCTCTACATCACCGCCCCCGTCAAGACCTCGGTTTGCCGTTGTTGGTCTTCCCTTGCTTGAGCCGCCGCCGCTACTGCTTGTCTCTTCTCGGCCGCCGCCATTCCGACCCGATCTGGATCGGGCCGCTGCCACCTGTACCTCGGGTCATCCCTTGCACGACCTGTTGTGCTTTAAGCCGCCTCCGGATCCGCGCCGCCGATCAAGACCAGGCCACCTCGGCTCCCCTGGATTGGGCCACCACCATCCAGATCCAGCGTGGATCGCACTGCCGCCGCCTCGCACTTCCTGCCGCTGAGGAGCTCATCGAGGACTTTATCCTGCTCCTCCCTGTACTTGCGCTTCACTACCTTGTTCTGCCGGATCTCCTCCTTGCGCTCCGCCACGCGCGTTTGTTAGACGCGCTTCAGGGACTTCTCCTGCGTGGAGCTTTCTGTCTGCTGCTGCTTTTGGTGGAGTTCTTCAATGACAGCTTTTACACTGCTGTCGGTTTTATCATCTTTTCGTTGTGATGCCGCGGTCGACTTTGCTCCCGCACCTTGTGCTTTATGGGCTGTCGCACGACACCGGATGTGATGATATTTTTTATACTCGATATATTTTTGCAAGAGATGCATGCTACGACGACATTATCAAGACTCAAATTTTGAATTTTATGTAGTTTAGTATCAACTCTTTTCAAATGCAATGCTATTGTATACGTCTTACATTTGAGTGGGTGTTAGAAATAAGGTATTAGAATAGAGACTCTTTTCTATCATCTTATTTGTATATGACATACACCATTTGTACTCTATATATATTGTCCATTAGATCCCTTCAATACACACAATATTCATAATAGACGCAAGCACCGGGACGTAGGGGGTAAGCCACGCCGCTCGCCATTCGCGAGGCCTAGCGGCGTTCCTTTTGTCCTGCGCAGCATCTCTACCTATGTGTGTGTGTGGGGTGGGGGCACAAGTCCACTAAGGGGCAACTCCAGGATAGGGATGGCAATTGTGCCCGAATACCCTAATAGAGGCGGGTATAGGCGTCTTTCTTTACCCACGAGCATGAAAACGAGCATAATTCCTCTCCCATCGGGTAAACGGGAGTGGGCATGGGTAAGCTCCACCCGTATCCGCTTCGTCCGATTAGCCGTGACCTACCCGCATGTGTAAAGAACTACGTCTGTTTGTATTTTTATTTTATTTGTTGAACTTGATTAGTTGTCTTGTCGAATATGATATGTGAATTGTGATGAACTTTATTAGTTGTTGAATGTGTGATGCACCATTCATTTAAAGTTCGGAGGCTAGCTGGCGAGGATTAAAACATCTATGTATTACTTTAATACATAAAAAAAATCATGCGTCTTCGTGGTCGTAACCCCTAAGGCTAACAACCTCACTGGTCGTAAGGATTCCGGAGGTTACATAATAAATACCCTGGTCGGACAAGGTCTCGTACCTAGTCCTCGACTAGTTAACTGCTCGTAAAGCTATGAACTGATATCTGGATCCAAATCCAGATATGTCCTTTACCATATGATGAATGAAACACATGATGTATACTCCATACCACGCGATGTTATATAATCCTAAGACACTGACTAATGGTCGAATGTCTCATCGATATTTAACCGCACAGCAGAACTGCCACATCCCTCCGACCAGACGCAAAGCTTCGCACAGGCGTCTTCTCCAGAAAACAACTGCCACCTCTTTGGAAGCTATTTAAGTATGGAGCGTGGAAGGAGACGGGGGGCAAGACAGACAACGAAGAAAGACAAGAGACTACTGACATTAGATTCATACTTCTGATCTATTTTCAGTAGTATAGACAACATTATATTCAGTGTAATCGGGATTAGTCTTTTGTCTGATCGTAGGTATTCATTATAAACAACCAATTCATAGTAATAAGGAGCGACATCATTCCCTTCCAGGAGATACACATCATTTTCCCTTTATTTCTATATATTTTCATAAGATCGACAATTTGATTGTCGACAAACTTGGTGTATGCATTGCTCACGGGTAACGAGCATGTCCGCGGGCGATAGGTACCCACGGTCGGCGATGCATTATTCGTGGGTAAACGGGCATGCCCGCGGGCGACTAGTATGGACGAGGTTTTTCGCCCGTTGTTCTTCTCGGGTATACCCGTGGGGAATTTAGGGTTGCGGGTATGGGTATAGACGAGCACTATCCGTACCCATCGTGTCCGATTACTATCCCTACTCCAGGATGACGGACGCTGCGGCTCACGAAGGCGTAGGAGGCAGTATAGGATGAAGTGGATGCGCAGACGGCGGCGGCGTTCTGTTCTGTGGTAGGGGATTCTGGGGTGGCCGAGCAGGGGTAGACGGCGGCGTCGGCGACGATCTGTGGGCAAGGATTGGGTGGGTGGAAGCGGGGAAGACCGCAATGGGAGCAGTGAGAGCACGACCACCCGCTGAGGGCGGGGAAAAACTATAATAAGTATACGATGCAGTCTTTTCGCGTCAATCTAAGCCATCTGGCCACTGGAAGCGAACGTCAGCAAACTTGACATGTGAATTCACTCACATTCACGCATCTCTCTCTCTCTCTCTCTCTTCTCTCTTCTCTCTGCTAAGGTAGCTGCCTGCCTGCCTATCTCTCAATTCTCATGCTTAATTGGTCGGACCACAAGGGTCCATTCCATCTCTTGTTTTTCAATATATATTTCTACACGAAGATAGAGTAGTAGCAAATAGTAATAATGTTGCTGTAAAACTAACTGGTGCATTCGGGATCAAGTCCCTGAAAAAAGTTTTATTTGATGCCTACACTACATACTTGGAGTGCAATTTGCACAGCAAATATACTATATAGTTTGTGTTTTCTTGTGTGTCACCTAGCTCAGCTGGCTGCTGGTTTCTGTATTTTGTCAGGCCCATTCCTATCAATCAATCAATCAATCAATCAATCAATCGCTTCACCTAGCCTCGTGACTTGTGGACACGTTACTCCTTTGACTTGGTATATTCCATCGCGCATTAGGAACGATACGATTCCTTAAAGTAACATCTCTCGTGTACCGGCAGAGCAGCATTTAGCTAGTACTAGTCGTATTTCAATTACTAGCATTGGTATACAATACATAGGCGAGTGAGACGATCACAATAGTTTCTTTCATGTAACAATTGTCTCTTCCGTGTGACCGACGAGCTAGTTTCTTTCATGTAACCGACGAGCTACCCTAGTGTAACATTTCAAAATTTTGATTTTTTTCAAATAAATAAATAAATTATATTAATTAATTCAAATTTATGAATTTTAAATTGCAGTTTTGTAACTATTTAAATTCCTAGTTTCCTAATTCAAGTCCAATTTGATCGTCTCAGTTCAAATTCTACGCCAATTTCCAAAATTCAAATTTTTTTATTTGAATTTTCTACAAAATTTCATTTTTTCCTTTCCTTTCTTTTTCTTTAGGGATGGGAAATGGCAAAAGATAATCTGTTTTATCCAATATTCGTATTTGAGAAACACAAATGTGGTAAGTAAAATCTGCATTCGAATGAAAAATGAATACTATTAGGAGAAACAGATAGTATTCGTATCCATATCCGTATTCAGTGTTATTCGTATTCGGGGGAAAAACCGGATAGTATCAAGAAAAAATGAATACGAATACTATCCTGTTTTTTTCTAGATACGAATGCGAATACTATCCTTTTTTCCCGGATACGAATATGAATACTATCCATTTTCCCCAGAGCGTTTTTTTCGACAGGGTCTTGATTCGGTGTCGAATCTATGTCTATTGGGTGTTGCTACGACTCGTGTAGATAGTAGATTGTAGACATGTAGTCATGTTACATAAATTTGTTCTACTTGAGATTTGCTGCAAAAGTTGTAGGATATTCACATTCGACTGAATTGAGTACGTATTCGATTCGAATTCGTATTCGTATTCGTTTTTAAATATAGATTTGTATTCGTATTCGATCCGTTTGCATCCCTACTATTCTTATCCCAATTCTCCCCCCTCAATCCTGCGCTGCCCTTCTTTCTTTTCTCTCCAAACCGGCCACCACAACCACCTCCATTGATCTCCCTCTTCGGCCATCCTTTTGCCACGCCACGCGTCACGAGGTGCGCCTCGACCTCCTCCCCCGCATCCCTGAAGTGTTGCCGCCGGTCTTACCATAGTTCCGTCGAATCAAACTCGGGAAGTCGTCACAGTCGAAGCTCTTCATCGCCGGTTTTCCTCGCCGTCGCTACTCCTCCGGCCATATCATCACCACCAGTGAGCTCACCCTAACACGTTCTACGTGTTGCTTCCATCTTCTTCGCCCGAAGGTCACCGCATCACCGCATACCCTTTCTCCTCCAACTCCGTCGCGCCGTCCTCCTCCACCATTCCCCCACCTCCATTCGTCTTCCTCGCCACCGAGGAGATTTCCCACCGCCCCCACCTTCTTCTCCACCTCCGGGCGCAACCCATGCTCGCCCTATTTCCCCAAGAGCACCGCCGCACCTCACGAGCGTCGCGCCGCCCTACACCCAATCTCCCACCCTGGCCAGTCTCTTGCCAAACCGTCCTTGTCACATCGCGTTCCCGGAACCCCTCTTCCATTCCCTCGCCTCCTCTCATTCTATCCCTCGCCGTGAAGCTCTCCCGCTGCCGCCACCTTCTTCCCCGTCTCCGCCGCCGCCTACTCAGCCATCCTCCTGCCAACCTGCCCCCACCATCGCTTTCCCCTCACCCGTGCCCCACCCATGCGTCCGTCGCTTGTGCCGCCGCACCACCCGCACCACCACACGGCTGAGCGTCGTCGCCTCTAGCGCCGCCGTCGCCTTCGGTCGAGCCGCCACCACCTGAAGGTAGAACGTCGCCATGGGATTCCATTTTGGTGGTTCCCCAGCCGCCCCGCTGCCTACCTCGCCGGCGTCGGCGCCATGGCCGTGGAGCTTTGGACTGCTCTATTCTTCCTAGTGAAGAGCTATGTTGTTTGTTCTCTGTGAAGACTCTGTATTGAGTTCTTGTGTCTATGACTTGAAGTCCCACTTGTCAATGACCATTCCAATCCTTCATATCATGTATGGTATTTCACTAGCTAGTGGGTCCATGATGTCAATCACTCAAATCCTTTGCTTCTGTTATGTTGTCAAACATCAGAACAAGAAAAATTCTAGAACATTCGATTTTTAGGATTTCCTATCATTTTTTGTGATCGCTTTCTTCCAGACGTTCGTTCTCCCTCATACGAACCCAGAATCTGTCGATTCTTGTTTCTAAATTCATAATATCTTTTTTGATACTATATATATATATATATATATATATATATGTATTTTTTTATTTATTTATCTCATTTCGCGCATGTAGAGTCCGACGCCTCCAACACCAGTTTGGACCAACCATTCGCAGCAACCTCAACCTTCGACGAAGGCGAGTCTCCTTTGACTATTTTGTACCTATAATTTTTAAATATTATTATCAACTTTTAAAAGTATCATGCATTGCTATTTATCATAAAATGACAAGTTTAAATTGTAGGTTGTTAGTTAAATCTAAAATTTGTTAATGTCTTCCTTTGATAATTGTTATCCTATACCTTTTCAATCCTAGCATAGTAACTCCGCAATATCGATTACAACATTGTGAAATAGTTAAACTCAGTAGAATTGTTTGACATACTTTTTGGGTTTTGATCAACCCATGGGAGGAAAACCCATTATTACCTTTTATGCTTCACTTGGAAAAAGTATGACATCAGGTAATGTCAGTATTTGAAAAATAAAATAAAATAGTGAAAACTTGTGCTTAGACTTGGGCGGGTGGTAAGTTTAGGTGGATGCACCTAGAGCACGAGATCTTGTATTGTTGTAAGTTCTGCCCAAGTCATATTAAGGACCGACAGTTGTGACTATCAAAACTGAGCAATACCGTACAACCACATGTCCAGTATGAGATGAACTTGGCTGAATAATTTACTGAGTTCAAGCATTACGCCATGTCTATCGGAGCTTGCGTTGGGCGATGGTAAATGACGTCCATGTCCGGGTAGATTATCCCCCATAACGGTGAACTCCGGGTCGATGGTAAATGATGTTCATAACTTGGGGTTAAGCTCATCGTGCAGGCTAATATAAGGATAAAGCATTGTAAAGGGCTTGTGATAATCACTTAGTCGCACGCCTAAGGAAGCGCGTCATGACCGGCATTATAAGTTGATTATCTCATGCGGGTAAAGCTGTACAACCTCTATGGAGTGTAAAACTATTCGAATAGCCATGTCCACGATCAAGGGCGGACAAGGTGCGTTTTCATATACTAGATTTTGATTTCAAAGGAGTAAATTTTGAGAACCCAAGAGCAATTGGAACTCTCGGTTAGTTTTTCTAACATCTAGAGCCAGTTGGGCGCCTAGAGCACTATCCTTTAAACCTTGATGGCTAAAGCATTGATACTAGTAGTTAGTAGCTAGAACATCCGCTAGTGATACAATTAATTTAGTTATTGGATCTTTGTTTGTTAAAAGTGCTTTATGAAAATTGTTTAAACTTGAAATATTGCTTTGTACAAAAGAACCATATAAACACAATTGTTAAAGCTATGCATATGCATCTTTCTCAAAACTCGCAGAGTATTTTATGTACTCACATACTACACTCAAATCAAATATCAAAAGCCTTCAATGATGATGTGGACAACTACGACTACTACGCCTGCGGGTTTGACGAAGGACACCCAGAGTGCTAGGCTACGCTCTCCAATCGAATGCCAGTGGACAGTTTGATGAGCCATCACTCGGAGTTTAACTTTTGTTGTTTCCGTTGCTGTAAAACTCAAGGTCTATGGACCTTTTTTGTAATAAGTGGCTTTAAGGTTGGTACTTTATTGTCACTTTTATGTTAATCGTGATTCGAATTTGTTATCAACGATGTAACTGTATGCACTAGCTACTGATTCAAATACTAGTGCAAAAAAATATAGAGAGTTTTGGATTTGAAAATCCAGGATCCCCACGTCTGGCTCCGGATCTATCTTTTTCTTTTACAAGATGATCTAGTAAGGTGTACTACTCGATCGTCTCAGCAATGAGCAAGTGGTAGTTATTCTCGCTAGATACAGCACTAGCTAGCTTGCTTGCTTGTGCAGAAGAAAGCAAAGGAACTAAACAAACTAGGAAAGTCCAAAAGTCAAAATTGGACGGAAAGGGAAACGTAGCGTGCGATGCGCGTATGGCTGAGTCAACAGCCAAGCAGACTTAACAGTCCCTCCAGTGGTGTCCAAATGAGGTGGAGGATGGCTACTCCAACAAGAAAGAAAGTTAGGTTCTACTTGATTGGCCAACATCTCGAACCCAGCACAGCATGATGGGATTTGGGGCACATCACGAACAGTTTATGTCCATTGAGATGGCCGAAACAATTCAGCAAGGGAACGATTCCCAACGGTATGTGCAGAGAACATTTGCAAATTGAACAAACGCACCCCTTCGTTGCCTATATCTCCTCTTCTTCAAATGGGTCTCTCTCCGGAAGTCGCCAACCTACAAAGAGAACCTGCTTGCTGAGTAACATTCCCGAGGTTTAATTGGACAGGTGAAAGCTAAATATATAACAGCAGATGAAAAATATGTGCTAGGTATCTGCAGACTTGCATCAGTGCTCTCACATCCAATATCCACTATTGCATGTTCTGGCATTGCAAGCAAACTGCAAAGGTCATTTGAAGGAATACTAAGCCGAAAGGGTGCATGGTCTTTACATCAAATTTCCATTATTTGAGCAAGCAGAATTAAAGTTCAGCTGCATCTATAACATCCAACCGAAATTATTGGACCAGTTGCCAGGTCCTCACCATGTGTACACCAAAGGTAAAACTAGTAAGGCATCTAGCAAGGAAAAATACCTTTACTTTCCCTGGCCTAACAATTGCTCCATGCCCTTGAGGGCACTCAAAGAAGCGAATGCCTTTCACCCTACAGCATCCAACAGGTAGAACAAAATGTTACAAAGAGCTTGTTCTCCAAAGGTACGTTACTAGTCACCAGCCACAAGTCCACAACATCTTGGAATCTCCTATAAAAATGAAAGGAGAAATAGCTGGCCAATCATCACGAAAAATATCATATATCAGAATTTGGCATGCCAACTCGTAGTGACTAGTTACATATTTAACACAAGGCCTACTATTTATCACTCTGATAGTTTTAGAATGAACATACATGCCATCGTGCTTTCCAAGTGGCTCATCATATTGCACCCCAACCCAAAATCCACGTCCAAGGGCTTCAACTCTGCCAACAAATTTTACAGTGCCCCTCTTGGCACCTGGCTCAACTTCACATCTATCTCCCACCTGTGACATAGTAATTATTAAAATCATAAAAGATTACACAAAGAAAAACAGGTACAATTTTCATTTCATACTACAGAAAATAAATCTTACCACCCAATCTGCAACTAGTTCCCTTCAACAGCAAGGAATTGACACATTTTTCAAAAAAACAAAAACAATAAGGAACAATATTTACAGTACTGTCTGATACATCCACATATGCCTCTGAAAGTATCTAGTGCATTATATTAAGTTGTATACTTGGAAAAGCAAATTAACTGACCTTGATGTTGGCACACAATTCCTCCGTATGCTTGTCTGATTGCTAAAGAGCAAGAGAAATAGAGTAAGCAAACTGAAAATGGGAACAAAGTAATACAAGACTCGAGCAACTTACTTCTGTGTCATCTGATGTAGGGTTTTTCGACACCATCTTTTCTTTGAATTTTCGAAAGTTAGCTGGCACAAAAGTTAGATGTCAGTATTGGGCTGCTAGACAAAATTTCGTAAAGGATGTGGCTATATTCATGCATTTAATAGAAGTCGATGAAAACAATAAATGGACTTAGGACTATACTACTAGTTGTTCATACACACGGGCCACAAACATTTTATCACCTGTTTATATTACTTCTCCTACTATAATCACAGTAATCTCTACAAAGCAGTGTGATAGCATCAGCACAGGATTCTTGATGCAACTTGACATCTCTAGCTAGAAGTTCAGGACTCGTTTGTGTTAGAGATACATGTATAGTTGTGTTATTCCCCATTGTTATAAGAGGTTATTTGCATATTTACCTCCTGTACTTGTCTATATATATTGGCCCATTGGCCCCCTGAGAATACAAGTTGCTATTCCTAACGTGGTATCAGAGCCTATTAGGGTTACCTCTCCCGGACGTGCAACTCGTCCTCCCCTGGCCGCCGCCGCTAGCCTTTTCTCCGCCTGGATCGAGCTCTGCGCGGACTCATGTGGTCTCATCGGTATCGCGCGCGAGCGCCTTCCGCTTCGCCTCGGTGGTCGCCGTCGCGTCAAGCGCTCGAGATCCGCTGGCTGGTCACAGATCGGGCCAGGAAGTCCTCGTTGGGCAGCGTCCTCGCCCTCCAGACCGCCCAGCTCGTCTCTGTCGTTGCAGTGCAGGTCGTCTGGATCCTGTCGGCCCTGCAGCTCGCCACCGAGCCCCAACGGTCGCCAGTCCGCCTCCGACACCGGTCCCGTGCCAATCACCACCAGATCCGGTGGAGCCCGGCGACCCGAGCCTCTCCTGCTCTTCCTCGCTTGGATTCGCCGACTGGCCTTGCGGAGCTCGCAGCCTCTCTTGCTCGCTTGGATCCACTAACTGGCCTTGCGGAGCTTGCAGTCGCCGAAGCCGAGGAGACGTCTTCCAGATCAGGAACCCGCCGGAAGGAAGCACCTCTCCGCGCGCTGCATCCGCTCGGGGCCCTGCCCGAGCTCTTCATCGTCGCCCGCGCTGGCCTCCGCATCTTCCAAGCCGCGCCGTTGCCGGGGATCGAATCAGCTTCCGAGCTGCGGGCCGCCGCCGCCGCAAGCCGCCGCCATGAGAACGAGGGGGGAACTCTAGTTCACCCCCCCCCCCGTTTCGGCATCTGGGCCGAATCGATTGATATTTAAAGCGTCAGTTGTTGAAAAAAAATGTCGTTCTAATCGCCGCGCCGTCCAGCGCCGGCTGTTAGACTTTGTTGTCTTGGTCGCCGCGCCGTTCAGCGCCGCCTACCAATGGGCACCGTTTCCCCCCTCGCTGCCCGGTGATCTTCGATGGTGTTAATTACACCGACCTCGTGTCTCACATGCGTGGACTTCGTCACTGGGGCGTCCTCTCTGGCGATGTCATCTGCCCGCCTTGCCCTACTCCCCCGACGGAGCCTACGTCTGTTGTGCTGCCCCCGACAGCAGACAAGGCTGCTTGCCTTGCTGATGAGAAGGCTGCCTCTGCCTACCAAGAGGCTTTGGATTTCTACATGGATCGATTGACCGCCTACACTCAGTGGTGCGACGACGCCTTCGCCGTCATTGTTTTCATCGCCAGTGTCCAGCCTCGGTTCTCTTCTGAGGTTGTGGGACTTTCTTCGGCTGTCCAGATGTGGACTCACCTTCGTCAGCGCTACGAACCCTTTGGAGATGCCCTCTATATGTCCGTAGTTCGTCAGGAGCACTCTCTTCAGCAGGGTGATGCTACCGTTGACGCCTTCTATGCTCGAGTTACGCTTTACGGCCACCGACTCTCTTCGCCTCGCTGGCCGCCGCGCCTGCCCGTCTTTGCTGGCCGCACGTATTGACACGAGTTTCAACGTATCTACGAGTTCCTTACTCACGTTCGTCCTGAGTTCGAGCAGAGGCGTGCCCAGCTTCTTGCACGCCACCCTCGTGTCACTCTTCTGGAGGCTCTTACCGAGATACATGCAGAGGAGACTCGCCTGAGTGGTGCTGGTCTGATGTCACTCCCCTCCGTGCTTGCCGCTCGTCTACCTACTACACCGATCGCTTCCACGCCAAGACATCGCCTCCTCCAATGGCCGACACGGTGGTGGTGGACGCCCATCTGGCGGTGGCCGCCCCTCATTGCTCCCATCTGCGACAAGGTCGGCCACATTAAGTCCCAGTGCTATAAGAAGCAGCGGCATCTTTCACACCGTTCTTCTCCTAGCACTGGCACCGGTGCTTCTACATCGACGTCTGCATCGACTCCTTCAGCAGTTTCTCTCACTGAGCAGGAGATAGCCAGACTTCGACACCGCTGCCGCCAGTTCTCCATTGACGAGTTTCGCAAGTTCGCTCATCGACTCTTCTGCAATGAGAAACCACCTCTTACACAGTCAGGTACCTCCCCATGGATTCTTGATTTAGGAGCATCATTTCATATGACTTCTGATTCTTCCACTCTGTCTTTCATTACACCTCTTGATTCCGCTGTTAGTGTTTTTACTGTTGATGGTACCTCTTTCTGTCTCTGGTCAAGGACCTCTTACTAACTCATCCTTTCATGTTCCTTCTGTTGCTCATGTTCCTCACCTAGCCATGCAACTTCTTTCTGCTGGACAGATTACTGACCTTGGTTGTCGGGTCATTCTTGACTCTGACTCTTGTTGTGTTCAGAACCGCCACACGGGGGCTCTGGTTGGTTCTGGCCCTCGGCTCCTTGACTCGCAACGCCTCTGGGAGCTTGATTGGCTTCACCTTCCTTCCGCTGCCACCGTCGCCGCCAGTCTTTCCGCTTCTGCCACTCCGTCTACCTGCTCTTTCTAGCAATGGCATCACCGTCTTGATCATCGTGTGGATCTCGTTGTCATCTTTAGTCCGTCGTGGTCTTCTGGGGTCTGTCTCAGGAGACGTGTCTTTAGATTGTCAGGGCCGTAAGTTAGGGAATATATTCAGCTTTCATATTCTCATGGTGAGTCTGTGACTCAGTGACCATTTGATCTTACTCATTCAGATGTTTGGGGCCCGGCTCCCTTAATTTCGAAAGGGGGCTATCGATATTATATCATTTTTATAGATGACTTCTCTCGCCACACTTGGATATATTTTATGTCTTCTCGTAGTGAGGTCTTGTCTATCTATAAACAATTTGCTAGTATGGTTCACACACAGTTTTCCACTCCTATTCGCGTCTTTCGTGCTGACGAGTACCTCTCTCGTTACCTGCGCAGCTTTCTTGCTGAGCAGGGCACCCTTGTTCAGTTCTCTTGTCCTGATGCTCATGCTCAGAATGGTGTCGCTGAGCGCGAGCATCGTCACCTCCTTGAGACGGCTCATACCCTGATGATTGCCGCCTCTATTCCACCTTACTTTTGAGCCGAGGCCGTTTCCACTGCCACCTATCTCGTCAACATTCATCCCTCTTCTGCTCTTCAGGGTGAGATCCCGGTTGAGCGTCTCTATGATTTTTCTCCATACTACTCCGCCCTTCGTCTGTTTGGCTGCGTTTGCTACGTTCTCCTTGCACCTCGAGAACGCACCAAACTGACTGTTCAGTCTGTTGAATGTGTTTTTCTGGGACACAGTGTCGAGCACAAAGGCTATCGGTGCTGGGACCCTGTTGGTTGACAGATGCGGATTTCTAGGGATGTGACTTTTGACGAGTCTTGTCCCTTCTACCCACGTGAATCATGCCTCTCCTTCGGTTTCCTCTGTGGAGTCCCTGACTTTTTTGACTTTTCCAGATACACCCATCTCTGTCTTGCCCTCATCCACCCGTCCCACTGAGTCTCTATATATACCTCCTGAGGTCTCTTCACCGTTGTCGTCACCTGCTTCGTCCCCTGTGGCTCCTCAGGCTCCTCTCACTCTCTTTTACACTCGTCGACCTCGTATTGATGCTCTCCCAGATGAGCCATCTTCCCCTGATGTCTCATCTTCTCCTGATGCTCCATCTTCTCCTGATATGTCATCATCTCCTCGCTACGATCTCCGCGATCATTAGTCGATTCGGCCTCCTGCCCGTTTTGGTTCTGCTGGTGCAGCTACCCATGAGCCTGTCTCCTACTGGGATACTGTTACTCACCCTGAGTGGCAGCATGCCATGGCCGAGGAGATTGCTGCTCTCGAGCGTACTGGTACTTGGGATCTTGTTCCTTTTCCATCTCACCCTCGTCCCATCACGTGTAAATGGGTCTATAAGATTAAGACTCGCTCTGATGGCTCTCTTGAGTGCTATAAGATGCGTCTTGTTGCTCATGGTTTCCAGCAGGAGCATGGTCGTGACTACGACGAGACTTTTGCTCCTGTGGCCCACATGACCACTGTCTGCACTCTTCTTTCGGTGGCGTCTGCATTCGCCATTGGTCGGGCCACTTGATGTCAAGAATGCCTTTCTTAATGGCGAGTTGCGTGAGGAGGTCTACATGCATCCGCCACCTAGATATTCTGTTCCTGAGGGAATGGTCTGTCGTCTTCGTCGCTCTCTCTATGGCCTTAAACAAGCCCCTCGTGCTTGGTTTGAGCGCTTCTCCTCTGTGGTCACTGCTGCTGGCTTCTCAGCTAGTGATCATGATCCTGCTCTTTTTGTCCACATTTCGTCTCGTGGTCGGACTCTTCTTCTATATGTTGATGATATGATCATCACTGGAGATGATTCTGAGTACATTGCATTTGTCAAGGCTCGTCTGAGTGAGCAGTTCCTTATGTCGGATCTTGGTCCTCTTCGTTACTTCCTTGGGATTGAGGTTACTTCCACTCCAGATGGTTTCTTTATGTCTTGAGAAAAGTATAGTCAGGAGTTTCTTGATCGCGCTACTCTCACTGACCAGCGTACTGTTGAGACTCCCATGGAGCTCAACGTTCATCTCCGGCCCTCTGATGGTGAGCCTCTTTCTGATCCGACTCACTATCGTCATCTTGTTGGGAGTCTTGTCTACCTTGCTGTTACTCGTCCGGATATCACTTATCCAGTCCACATTCTGAGTCAGTTTCTCTCTGCTCCCACTCAGGTCCACTACAGCCACCTTCTTCGAGTTCTGCGATACCTTCGTGGGACTATCTCTCGCCGTCTCTTTTTTCCACACTCCAGCTCGTTACAGCTTCAGGCTTATTCGGATGCTACTTGGGCCAGTGATCCATCTGATCGCCGATCTATCTCTGCTTACTGTGTTTTTCTTGGTGGTTCTCTCATTGCCTGGAAGACGAAGAAACAGACTGCAGTATCCCGTTCGAGTGCAGAGCCTGAGTTACGAGTTATGGCTCTCTTGACAGCAGAGATTACCTAGCTACGGTGGTTACTTGAGGGTTTTGGTGTTTCTGTCACTACACCAACTCCTCTTATGTTAGACAGTACAGGTGCTATCAGTATTGCCCGTGGCCCTGTGAAGCATGAGCTCACCAAGCATATTGGTGTTGATGCTTCCTTTATGAGGTCTTGTGTGCATGATCAGGTGATTGCTCTTCAGTATGCGCCTTCCGAGCTTCAGATAGCGGATTTCTTCACGAAGGCCCAGACTTGAGCACAACATGACTTCTAACTCTCCAAACTCAGTGTTGTTGATCCACCATGAGTTTGAGGGGGGGGGTTGTTAGATATATATGTATAGTTGTGTTATTCCTCATTGGTATAAGGGGTTATTTGCATATTTACCTCTGTACTTGTCTATATATACTGGCCTATTGACCTCCTGAGAATACAAGTTGCTATTCCTATTTGCAGCGTACATCTGTAAGCATCCAACTTTATCTAGAACATTTATAGAGTGAAATAAAATGTATCCTGAACTTACTGTCAAGCTTATTGTACGCTTCATCTGAAATCGTGTACTTGTCGACAAGTGAAGTATCTTCCAACCAACCACCAGAGGTCACCGACGAAGGATCAAGATCAATAATATGCAGCCGGTACCTTGGGAGCACACCATGACATCCCATCAGATGTAGTAAGTAGTACACAAAAAGAAAAACGTGGAGTGAAAACAATCTCGATTTTATGCAATCTCAATCTTGCTATTAACTTAAGAGGTAGTCAAGTGATAAGCATGATCCGTAATGGTTGTGGTCCAACTAGTAAGGACATGGATGAAGTAGGATACTCCACAAAGGAAAAGACATCCAGGGCTTGATCTCATAGTAGCGAGGCAGGACGGTGGATGAGGTAGGAGTAGCTAGATACGGGTAGAAATAAGAGAAGAAGGCAGGGGAGGGGCGGACCCGTTGTAGGGGAGTAGGAGGCGACGGGCGCGGCGTCGTGGTCGAGGTCGGCGATCTTGGCGCCGGTATCGTCGCGGAGCTCGAGGCGCATGGAGGCGACGGCGGTGCCGGTCTTCCTCCAGAGCTTCTCCTTGAGGGCCTCGACGGTGGTCTAAGCACAACTCACAGCCATGCGGTCCCATAGAAGAAGAAGAGTTTGAGATCCAAGCGAAGCGGATGGAATCAAAGCGAAGGTGTACCTGCTGCGAGACGCGGATGTCGGAGGAGAAGGTGGTGAGGTTGGAGTGCGTGACGAGCAGGAGGACGCTGTCGTCCGCCGGCAGCTGCAGCTTGGACGACGACGACATTGGTGCTGCTCCTGGTGCTGGCCGCCGCCGAGCAGTGGTGGCACCGGTAGATAGAGGGAACGGCCCAATGAGAAGCAGGCCCAGAAGGCCCGCCATAGTCCACTACAATGCTCCAGACTCCATAGAAGTATTTTGCTTCTCCTAGGCGGAGAGGACAGGATAGGACACTAGAGTGACTGAGTGAGTCTTGCTTGTCCGAGTTGTCTCGTCTCGACCTCGTTGCGAGCGGAGCGGAGGAGATGGCGGCTATGGCCATCCCCACGGTCCCGGTGTCCCCGCAACTCACCAACGCTCCTCCTCCCCATACCACCACCAAGCCCCACCTTCCTCTGCTCCTGCTCGCTCCCCGGCGCCGAGCTGTCTCCGTGCGCGCCGCGCCCCCACGACAGCACCACCGCCGCCGCGCTCCGCCCAGGCTTCACCACGAAGACGACTACGACGACGCGCCTCCCAGGAAGCGGGGCCCCCCTCCCACGCCTATCGGCCACCGCCGCGCGCCACCGAGACCGAGGGGCAGGGGTCCTGGCGGCCGCGCCCCGGTTGCCGAGATGGTCCGCTCCCCGTCGTTCTACACCAACAGGAGTACGGGGACTACGACGAGGATGGCCACAAGGAGGAGGAGGAATATGAATACCACGACGACGACCAAGACGAGGAGGAGGGAAGGTTTGCTGGGAGGACCCGGGCGGCCGCCATGCCCAAGCCGCCTGCCGGCTTCGTGCTGGATGACCAGGGCAGGTGCATCGCCGCCGCCTCCAAGCGCATCGTCACCATCGTCAGTTTTACCACCTCCACTCTTGTCATACGACTGAGACTAGCTACTACTTCATATAATATATAGCAAGCAATCGCGCGCTTCTTGCAAGTTCTTCTTTCTCACTCCGATCCGTTTCAACTCTCCGCAGATTGATGACACAAACAACCGTCCCTTGGGGTGCATAATCAGGAGGGTATTCCGGAGCACGCAGGATCACGAGTGCATGCTTCTCTGCCCAGTTGACATGTAGCCACCCCGCACTACATAGTATGCAACATCCACCACTGATTTCCCTCCTCTTTCTTTCTCACAGTACGAATTCCCTCTTTCAGGCCTGTGCAGGTCCTCAAGAGCACCAATTTCAGTGGCTGGATAGCTGTATGTCTCCAACTCTCAAGTACTCAACTCATTTATAGTGCAAACAAAGCTTGCGGTTGATGCTAAAAAGTTGCTCATTTCTTTTCATATGATGAACGATGAAACAAATGCTGTTATCTTCCTTCATATCCATATCATGCACAGTTACTTTTGTAGGTTGATGATGACCAGCTTAAGCAAATCATTCCATCTGTTGCCTACGCCCTTGCTAGAGTACATATGCACTTTGTCGAAAGTGGGTAAGGATAACAGAACCACCATATTGTGAAATTATCTTACCCTTTTCATGGAACTGAGATATGGACATATCAATATATCTTAACGCATATTGATTTTTATTTTATTTTATCATGTTCATTGCTTACATAACACTGCAATCTCTCGCTCTCTCTTTCAGATTCTGTTATACAGCACGGGCGGCTTCTGCTTTCCTGAAGATGCAATTCAAGAATTTCATGGTAACCAAAAAGGCGCTAGCATGATTATAGTTAAACTTATCAAATAGTCAAAATGGAATGATTGTATAGAAGGTTTTGACAATATACAGTTATACCCATGATATGACTCCACCTACTGTACCCAGTTATTTGGACATGCATGTTTAATTGTTTTTTTACATTCTTTCCAAAAATATTATATTGTTTAGAAAGGTAAGGTCTATATCATAATCTGTCTCCAGCTTGCTTTAAGTCTTAAGAACAATCTCATGGACAACTACATGTGCAACATCTCTTCGAAAGCATGCTCTATATCTTCTATGATCATTTTACTATTATCTGTTTGTGTAGGTCCTCTTTGATTTCTCATATAAATACTGCAGATTCTGATGATGGTAGCGATGGGGTACCTTTCAAGGTGTAGAGATTTGCTGTTTCAACTTGGTGAGCAAACTGATTTCTTTACTTATCTTCTTCTTTCGCGTGGCTGTAATCAGAGAATCCAATTTGGGTAAACTAGGTAGTTGCTGGTACTGTTATGTACTTAGCTTCCGAGAATAATTAACATACTTTTTAGAACAGAGGCTTCAAAAAACTAAAACAAAGGCTTCGGCATAATTAACATATTCATTGCGCTGCTACTATATATAACTGACTTGGCTTCACAAATTAATGAATTGCTAAATATTCCGTTAGCATGCTTGTGATTGCTGACACTTAGCGTGGGCATGATATTTGCAGGACGGTGCACATTATATGATTTATACACCGGTTGATCCTCTTTTGTTCGTTGCAGTCAAGGTATGTTGGTTGTTCTTCAACTTGTTTAGAAACTCCCAGCTGAATGCTTTTAAACCCCTGAAAAAGAAGCTGCACATGATGCCTGAGAACACGTCTTTCTGCAGGATAAGGATGGTGTGCTACGCATTGCTGAAGATGTAAGCAATGTTACTATTCATAGCAACATTTTCGAAGCACTTTATATTTAGACCGCAGGAAATACTTACGTGCGCTGTGAACAGGAGCTCATGGACGACCCCAGCATTGTCGGCGCCATAGACGAAGAGACAGAATTTACTGCTTTAGTGGTAACTTGTTAGTTATTAGCTCCTAGTGTCTCAGGTGGATGTTATTGGTAAGATTCTGTGACTGAAGTGATTTACTGTTGGTGTGTTGCTCCATGGAACTCTATTGTTCCTGTATCCTGATCATGCAGGAGGAGGAGGAGGCCCTTCTTGAATCAGTACTTGGTGAAAGGCGATGATGTTTGTTGGTTCGTCGTCTCCGTCTGCTTTATCGTGCTTCCACCAGAGGATACGAGTCCCATGTACCATGTATGATTACCACCAAGTAGGTAGTACAAGCTTGTGAAAAATACTTGTGCCAGCACATCCACACAGGAAGGGATTTCCTCTTGTTTTCGAAGAATGAATTTAGTATGTGTTTGTGGTGATAATGTTATCTGTGCAAAGTATTTTGAGTTGTAATCTAACCTTAACCTGTGTGTATAGCCGAGCAAAATCCTTTCTGAATAATGGAATGCTAAGATAGATAGCTGGCTTTCTTTGGTGTGCTTATGGTTGGTGTGTTGTGCATGCAGGGTGCGTCCGCAGCTAGTCCATGTCTGACCCTGAGCGTGTTCCTCTGTCGGGTCCGGTTGTAATGGGGCATCGTCATCTAGGACCTTGATATTATGATTAATAGATGGCTAAATTAATCAACCGGTGAAGCAGGAGATGAGAGGTCAGGATTGGAAGCACGCGCACGGCCACGGCTCCGGTTCCGGCGATCGGGAGAGAGAATTGGCAGCAGGCGGAGGCAGGGCAGCAACACGAAGATACTAGTGTACTGCAAGGTTGGTCTCTGATTCTGATTCTGATGCTGCTTCTGCTTCTGCGAACAGAACATTCCTATTCCTCTTCCTCTTCCTCTTCCTCTTCCTCTCCAATTGGCAATGCAAAGCGCACAAGGCTGCTTCCCAACTTGTCCTGCTCTGGTTTTACTCTGCCAAGGGATGTGCAGAAAGAATGCATGGTTTTGTCTTGCGTGAATGGTTGCCTGCTTGTCTGTAACAAAACGGGGAATATGACGCGCGCAAGACAAAAACGGAGACCCTCACGCGGCATTGAAGACTACCCGTACTCAAGTTCCAAGTGACAGAGAATCAGAGCATGCCGCTCGCCATAGATACATTGCAAGGTCTAGTGATTTTGAAACATCGTTTTCAAGGAGGTCAGGCCGGCGACAGGAGAAAGATTTTATTTGTGTCAAGGTCTTTTGAGGCCGAGAAATCATCGGGTTATGGTCCCAAGTCGTGGATAAGGAGGAGCCAAGGGTGATCCACAGGCATGAGAGGGCACTTCATAAGATCAGTCAGGGGTGACTCACACCTCACGGTTTGTGTTGTGCACAAGGGCAGCAGCAGTAGGAGGGCAGACTACAGGAGATGCTAGGAAAGGAGTGGGAACAATCTTGTCACTTAAGGTTGCCCAAGTTCAGTTCTTTTGTGAAGATCCAAGCCTATGTCATCTCAAACAACGAAATATATTTTTAGGCTGTCGTTTTCCATTTTATTTGTGTCAAGGCTGAACAGTAGTCTAGCTGCATCTCAGATGAGTAGCAATTTACCTTAACACCCACCAACATAATTTTCCTTCTTTTCTTGGTTCAAACACGTACATGCGAAATATTTCTTTTTAAAAAAAAAAAAAAGACAAACATGACATAAGGTGAATATACACAAGGATACAATCACTTGAGGATGGCATTACGAAAGCGATCCTAGTTTCTCAATGACTTGAGGATATATATATATAATCTATGCTCTCGAGGAGCGTATGCTGTGAGTTCGTGAAGCCCAAACTCCAAAGACGAGGAACCAGAACACGAACAAGATTGCCCAACATCGCATAGACCCACACCGGATTCTTGGGAAAACCTGCAAACATATAGGATGGTGAAAATTACACCATGGGCATTCACAGAAACAGCAACATTAGCAGGGAAGAAACATCAGTTTCTGAAATGTGATTGCAGTAAAAGTTCAAAACGTGGCAAGGAAATGACAAATGTTACGAAAAGTATCGCTTACTTACAAATCTCAGGGAGACTATTATAGTCAACGCGCATAAACCTCCAAGAAGCATATGAAGACAAATTACAGCAGCTTTCTGCACAGAAATGTTTTTAAAAAATCATGCTTCTCATCAACATTTGATCCATAGGGGTACTGTACTTGCTAATGGGCTGACAGTTATATATGCAGAAAGCAACATAGACACCGAGAGAAATAACAGAAAATTGCATGTGACACGTCATATACCCTAAAAAAGCGAACATGGTGAGAGTACAACCTGAGGATATAAAGGCACAACTGCATCTAAATGCACTTTCGTAAGAAAAACACGTGAGACATCATTGTTAGAATATAAATTATTGTGGATATCACGGGATATGCTCTAAATCTTAGAATGATGTGACAATTGGCAATGGCGTTAAAGGCTCGTCGTTTCACGTGTTTTCGGCAAAGTTGCAAGGCTGTAAGCGGTCAGACCGGCCTAAGGGCGATCCGACCGGCCATAGCGGCGGTCGGACTGGCCAACTTCAGAAATATTGTTTTGAGCTGGGCCAAAAATAAAGGGTGTAGGCAAGAGAGGAGATTCTATTGCACTTGGTCCCATAATTTTTGGAGTCTCCAGTCAAAAGTTCTATTGGTTTGAAAATTCCAGTAGGTTTCGGAATTTCAGAGGCTGAAATTGGCTAAGTCCCAACTGGCGGTCTGACCGGCCAATAGGTGGCGGTCAGACTGGCCAGGGTGGGCGGTCTGACCGGTTTTCACTTAGATCGTCGGCCTTCGTGGCGGCGATGTTCGGTTGTTAGGTCAAAGTCATGAGTTTCAGGGCATATATGTTGCATGATGCATGTTTTGACTAACATGGGTCAAGTTGTGAAGAATTTGTTCCCAAATTCGGTTTACTTGTCTATTGTTGTGCAAAGTTGCTTTGGTGGTCAACGACGGTCAACGATCGACGATGCGAGGATAATCGGGACTAGGCTTGGAGAGCGCGAGGTCCGAACGATCGACGATCTTTGGGTGAGGTCAATGTACTCAAGCGTGGTGCAAGATGGACAATGGTGACCTATTGGCTAATCCTAGTATTTAAAGCAATCTTGCCTGTCGCTTCCCACTGGGTGTAGCTAATTATGTCAAAGGAGATATTGCAACAATGGCTTTGCATATTAAAATGCGTGATTGATAATGTGTCTGTTTGTTTTGGGCCTTAACGGAGCCACTCTTTTGTCCATATGGCTTTTATGTTCTATAAGGACCGATCTTGTACTCAGTTTGATTTTTCAATCCGTTAAATGCCCTTTAATGTTTTAATTTGTAACATCAAATAAGTGGACATTTCATATCTAAGTCGCAAACATTTACCTAAAAGCCGACAACCAAACACCAAATCGAAAAGTACTATTCGACGCTTTTAGGCAGGCTACACTCAAACAGGCCTCGCTTGTTTCTTTCGAGTACTATTCTGGCGCTTTTAGACAGTTTCTTTCTGAGCAGAGCACTCTTTACCGGTCTTCTTGTCCTGGTGCCCATCCTTAGAATGGGGTTGCTGAGCGCAAACATTGTCATCAGATTGAGACTGCCCACACTCTTCTCCTTGCCTCTCATGTTCCACTACAGTTCTAAACTAAGGCTATTTCTACGATTGCATATCTCATCAATATGCAGTAGTCTTCCACTGTTCATAAGGTTGTCAGTCCTATAGAGCGTCTCTACCCTCGAGCCCCCAGTACACTCACCTTCGTGTTTTTGACTGCACTTGTTTTGTTTTGCTGCAGCCACGTGAGCGCACCAAACTATCGGCTTAGTCAGTTGAGTGTGTGTTTCTTGGTTATAGTTCTGAGCAAAATGGTTATCGCTGCTATGATCCTTTTGCTCGACAGATCATGATCTCACGAGATGTTGTCTTTAACGAATTTCGATCTTTCTTCTACCGAGATTCAGCTCCTTGTCATATTTCCACTGTTGAGACGATCTCATGGTTGTCTCTTTCTGACTCTTCACTCATTTTTCCACTATTGCAGTCTTCCCCTGGTCTGTCTCCAGTGATTCCTTCTATACCTCCGCCTCTGGTGCTGTCTCCTGCAGCACCACCTCTTGTTCCTACAGCACCACCGTCTCGTTTCTCTAGTATTCACTACTCCAGGCGTCCTCGTCATTCACCAGTCTATTCTCCTGGTATCTTGCTGACACCTACATCTGATCCTCCTGATGATGCTCCTCGTTACGTCCTTCGTGACGGAACATCCCTTCGACCTCCTGATCGTCTTGGATTTGCTCTGATAGATCATGGTCTCTCTGTCACTGAGCTTAGTTCTTATCGTGAGGATGCTCCTCATTTCGAGTGGTAGCTCGCTGTAGCAGAGGAGCTTGATGCTCTTCGACATACGGAGACTTGAGATATTGTACTAACACCCGTGCATACTTGCCCTATCACGTGCAAGTGGGTGTACAAGATTAAGACCCGGTCTGATGGTACTATCGAGCGCTATAAGGCTCGTTTTGTGGCTCGCGGTTTTCACCAGGAGTATGGTCATAACTACGATGAGACTTTTATCCTATTACTCATATGATCACTGTTCGCACTCTTGTTGCGGTTGCTTTTGTTCGTCGGTGGTCTATTTCTCAGCTGAATGTTAAGAATGTCTTTTTAATGGTGTTTTGTCTGAGGAGGTCTATATGCACCACCACCTTGGTATTGTGTTCCCGATGGGCACGTCTGTCGTCTTTGTCGTGCTTTTTGCCTAGTTTGCGCGTTTTACATCAGTAATTACTGTTGTCGGTTTCACTGTCAGTTCCCATGATCCTTCTCTTTTGGTCCATGTCTCATCCCGGGTTAGGACACTATTTCTTTTGTATGTTGATGATATGCAGATCACTGGTGATGATTCCTCATTCATCACGTATGTGAAGAAGCATCTCAGTGAGCAGTTCTGATAACTGATCTTGGTTCCATTACATACTTTTTTGGGATTGTGGTCTCTTACACACCTGAGGGCTACTACCTCTCCCAGCAGAAGTATGTCCAGGATCTTCTTAATCGGTCTGGTCTGACTGACACTCGCACTGTCGAGACTCCCATGGAGCTATCCCTTAAGCTTCGTGTCACTAATGGTGATCTTCTTGTGGATCCTACTCGATATCGTCATCTTGTTAGGAGTTTGGTGTCAATTCATATCTTGAGTCAATTCATGACTCATCCCACCCATCTTCACTATTGCCACCTTCTTTGCGTTTTTCGCTACTTGCGTGGAACTATCTCTCGTCGTTTGTTTTTCCCTAGCTCCAACTCACTATAGCTTCAGGCGTACTCCGATGCGACCTGTACTAGTGATCCTTCTGATTGTCATTCTTTTTCTGCTTACTGTGTTTTTCTTGGCTCCCCCTCGATTGCCTGGAAGACAAAGAAGCAAACTGTAGTTTCCCGTTCGAGTACAGAGGCTGAGTTGAGAGCTATGACAGTAGTGACAGCAGAGGTTACTTGGTTGAGGTGGCTACTTGCAGATTTTGGAGTGCTTGTGATGAGACCTATGACTCTTTTGTCTGACAGTACAAGTGTCATCAGTATTGCCAGTGACCCAGTGAAGCATGAGCTCACCAAGCACATTGGTGTGGATGCTTCATACACTCGCTTACAGGTGCAAGAGGGAGTACTTACTTTACAGTTTGTGCCATCAGAGTTACAGATTGCTGACTTCTTCACGAAGCCACAGACTAGGGTACAATATTTGTTTTTTTCTCTTCAAACTCAGTGTGTGTGATACACCATGAGTTTGAGGGGGTGTTAGAATAGGAATTTCTTTGTATTTCCTTATATGGCTTTTGTATTTCTTTATATATATCTGGTATATTGCTTTGTAATATCCTCTTGTACTCTCTATATATATTGTCCATTGGAGCTTGTGAATACATACACAATATTTATAAGAATCATCGTATACACAAGTATGTGTTGGTGCAAAACAACAACAACACGAAGCACTGGTATTTAATATGCGCACCACATTTAGAAGATAAATGAAACACCTGCTTTATGCCTCTACACAATTTCTTTTCATCGGTGCATCTCAGAATGGTTGTGCAATTGGATGCATGTTCCAAATTATTGAATAGAACTATAAGGTTTGTCTGTCTGTGCTGGTAAAATAAAATTATAAGAAATTTGAGTGATCCTGTCAAAAAGTGCCGTAATAACAAACACAGAAATAAGAACAAAGCTCTCGAGAGATACAACATACCTTGCCAACATGTGGAGCAACTAACCATGCAAGAACAATAACTCCTAGGCCAATCGCAACAAAAACGCCAGTACCCTCCAAACTCCATCTTGTATGTACTGCCCTGACTGCCACAACACTATGCTCTACAGAATTACTACTTGGACTAACTCGCGGTTGCTCAATGTGCCCCTGAGGAACAGCTACATGCGAATTATGAGGATTGAACCATGATGATATCTCAGTAAGCCGCTGCCTTCGTATTGCTGCAACAGCGTCTGGATCGACACCTGTATCTGCCCCATAATGCAAGTAAGAAAGCTCCCCTGCAGATGTCCTTTCCCTCAGAGCTTCATAATCCTTTAGGGACGCAAGGATCTTATTGAAATCCGCAGGCTTCACATTTGAAGCAGCATTTCCACATATCTCGCATACAGTGGATCCATGGCTGATGAACCACTTCAGTGCACAGGCATAATGCGCAAGAGCAAGCTCGTTTTTGCAAGAGCATCCTAGATCCATAAGATCATCTTGTTGATGCAAAGGGCCCGATTCAAGTATCTCCCCCTCTGGGCTTACAAACTTGACAGATCTGGGAGCATTGCAGCCATCTTCTGAAGCGGTGCCATCCTTGCTGGTGGAAGTTTTGGAGGCACCATTACTCGAGTCCTTGTCAGTTGTGCTTCCACACGAAGGATCTCGAGAAGGTGGTACAATGCCTAAGAAACCGAGGGCAGACTCGCCCCTCAAATCAGTTTCCGCACAATGACACACTCGGCAAAGTGAGAGGCCGGAATCCTTATCGGTGCTGCAGTTTGATGCACGGGGTGTGCTCGGTTTCTGGTCGTTATCCGAAGTAGGTGATTTGATGGCATCAGGTTCTCCACTGCCGTGATCTGGTTGCACATTCTGTTCCGTAAGGCTCATTTTGAGTCAAATGATCATCTCTCGACATACAATGGTGTATGTTATCTAGCATTGAAACAAGAAAATAAAATAAATCGGGTTAGTATTTATTGTGTGCTGTGCTACAAAAATATTGTCTGATGGAAGTGACAGTGATGGTTGAATGCTTGAAGCCGTAAAGAGAGAGACGGAAGAAAAGGCATGTGATCCTTGCAGGTACAAGGTAAACATTCATTAGGCAAATCAATCACCCAACCAAAACCATGATAAGCCAGGGCAGCGCAGATGAGATGAAGGCGAATTTAGTTTGGCTTGTTACAAATGAGCCCCCCTAATAATACTGAGGGATTCATCCATGCACATTACATTAGAAGTAAAAAAAAAAGGTTGCAAAATTAAGTTGTTATTAGTGAAATTCAATCCAATGCTTAGAGAAGCAATAAGGAAATACTAGTAAAGATAATACTAGTAAAGGAATCCGAGGGGAGGGGAGGGAGGGGGGAGAGGAGGTGGTACCTGATGGGAGTGATTCCTTTGTATGTGAAAGAAAGGAAAGGATAAATCGATGAGCGAGGCGAAAGATTGATGTAGCGATCGAGGGAAACTGCGTGCAGGCTGCAGCTAGCAGCATAGGAGAGGAGGAGAGGAGAAATCCGGTGAGACGATGAATAGGCAGCAGGAGATGGAAGGAAGGATTGATCCTTACCTAGCTTAGTTGCGACGGGATGCGGGCGAGAGAAGGCGGAGGAAGCCAAGAAATAAATCGATCGATCCAATTCCAAGCAAAGCACAGCGTCTCGAATCGAATCTGGACTCTCAACAGTAAGAGTAGGAGTAGCAGTGGCAGTGGCTGTGTTTCTTCTTGTCAATTCCGGACGCTTCCCTTAGGAAGAGGAAGAGGAGGAGGAGGAGGAGGATCGCTCGCTCGCTCGCTGTTTGGTGGGGTCAATGGAATGAATCTGCCGGCGGTGAGGGCCCACGTTCCAGCTTCTCTTTCAGTCTCACGGTCTCACGTTCTCACCTCTCTTCTCTTCTCCAGCGCCAAGTAGCTACCTGACTAAAGTGACTCCCTACTCTACTAAACTCCCCCAGGCCCTGAATTATTTCTTCTCTTCCTCTACTCCGCACTTCTGCATTGCAACTGCAACTGCAACCGCAACTGCATGCAGCGACTCGTCTTCCCTCGTGAAGAAGAAGATGATGAGGGCGCCGCGTCGGTGACGAGAGACTGCACTGCAGCGAGTCCGTGCCTGGTGATGTACTACAACTGCTGCTTATCAGCGCATTCACGGGTCGTCGATTCGATCCATGCTGCCTTGGCCGGCGGGCTCTGTCGTGTCCATGTCCCCCGACCCAAGCTATAGCCCACGGCAACGCTATGCAATGCTGCACCCTCACTCCAATTTCTCACGTTTTGATGTGCACCGATATTCATACACACCACACCACACCACACCGACCTTCACATGTCAGCTGCTCTGCTCCCCGCTGTTACTGCTGGATATATTTTTTTAATTTTTTTTTAATTTTTTTTATAAAAACAAATAGTCATTTTCTTTAAACAAAACTAAGTTACTATCGCCGTTTAGTATGACGATAGACTAACAGCAGCTATCGTGGTAAAAAGGACTAGACAGTGTAAAAAGAGACCTACGGCTACTAGGGGTAGAACCAGGAGATACTTCGAAGAGAGGGGCCCGAGAAAAGTAAGTGTATATATATTACTTCTACAAAAGAATCATGCCCTTATTACATGGGGAGATGAGGCTTTTTATAGCCTTCCGACAGAGGTAGCAGAGATTATAGATCTACCCTCTACAAAGACAATATGCCTATAGGGGTTACATGTGTTTTTTCCTACTCTATGTGTAGCCTTCGGTTCATGTTGGAACTCCTTGGTCTTGGCTCATCCAGCTGGTACACTCGGTCCACCAGCCCTTTCCTCCCTTCGCATTGCGCAGGGTGCCTCGAGCCGAGGGCCCCCGAGCACTCTTCGGCGTCCCCGAGGTGGCCCCAAGGGTCTCCTTGCTTCTGGGCCTACGGTACTTTGTAACTCTTTGGTGGCCTTCGGCGCCTTCCCGGAGGCATCCCTGGTGCCCTCTGGGAGCTCTGGCCGCCGGCCTATATACGCTGCTTCGGTCTTGTTAGGGTCAAGGTCGCCGATTGGAAATAACATAAATCAATCCCCACGGAACTAGCAAGAATAATCCCGATCGTAGTAAATTTTGAAATTGGTGGCGTCCGACACATTTGACGTATTGCACCATAAACAAGATTTCCATGATTAACCACATATCTAAAATTAAACCACCAACTGAAAATGATTATGTACAACATACTACACTACGTAACCGTACATCTAAAACTATGTAATCCATTCGGTTAAAAAAATTACCTGAAAGGTGGGCGATCAGACGGGTAGCGCTTCGCTAGCTTCTCTCCTCCCCCTCTACTCATCTCTGCTCCTCTCCTTTCCCTCCCTGCTTCCTCTTTTTTCTAAATAAAGTACATTTTAGGGTCTTTTATAGGGTATATTGTGTCGTCATTTAAAATAACAACAGAGATTTGCGGGATCCTTGTCGTCATTATAAATGGCGGTTTTCTAAAATTTTAATATTAAAAAATTTAAGATCCCTGTCGCCAATTGAAATAGCGACATGGTCCTGTCGCCATTTGGAGAGGCGACAGATCCCTGTCGCCATGTCAATTGGTGATAGGGATCTCTATGTACTGTTCAAGCCCCTGTCGTCATTTCAAACGGTGACAATATGTTAGTTTTGTAAAAAAAAATGACTATTTATTTTTATATTTTTTATTAAAAAAATATTATTTCAAAAAAAACATTACTACTGCTGGTGGTCGTGTCTGTTTGCCACATACAAAGCAGGTCGGGCCCTAACTAAAAATTATTTAACGGAGAGAGAGAGAGCGGGCCAAATAGGTTGGGTATTACCGGGCGGCATGAGGCATGACACTGTCGGCCCGACCCAGGCACGGCATGGCCCGCATTGTTCATGGGTCGTGCCGGCCCGGCATGAGAGCTCGGGTCGTGCCTAGGCCGCCACCTCGGCACGGTGGGTCGGCCCGACACAAAGATGAGCGATGTCGGCGCGTGTGCACGACACGACCCAGCAGCACGCAGACGGCCGAGCGCCTGGAGAGCCCGCGTGGCGCGCGCCGCGCCCATGTGGAGGAAGAAGAAGGCGGGCCGCGAGCGATGCGGGGACCGGAGGAAGAACGGCCGACGCCGACGGCGGCGGAAGAGGCCGGATCGAGCGGGACCGGGTGGCGTGGACGACGCCTCAAGGCGATGGGATGGTGAGGAGGTGGCTCGGGCGAATAGGCGAGGAGCCGAGGAGGCGGGGCAGGAGGCGAGGAGGCGGCGGGGTGCGGGACCGGCGGTGTGGGCGGGGAGGTGAGAGCTCGATGGCCGACGACGACGGCCGGCGAGGAGCCGAGGGGCGAGGGGAGGCGCAGGCGCCGGCCCGGGGCGCGCGAACGAGGACGCGTGCGGGCGACGACCGTGAGGCAATCGACAGGGGGGAGAAGAAGGCATAGGGCGCGGCGGTGTCCACCTCTACTAGTGCTGGTTGCATAGAAGAATAGACGTTGGGAGAAGAATGCTCAACCTCTAGTTCCGACAATGACGAGTCCTCAACTTCATCCCCATCACTTCATTGCTTTATGGCTAAAGGTAATAAAGAGGTAAATAATGATATGCCTTCTTATGATGAATTGATGGATATGTTATAAGAACTTAATGAATATTTAGGAAAGGAGAAATTAAAATTCAAAGTTCGGTTTGGACATGGAGGTAAGGTGAAACTCTACTTACCTCATGTTTAATAATCTTTTACCATACAAGAGCACCTTTTTCTATTTTTTATTTAAACGCACTATCCTAGCACTGACGGTACTATACTATTAACTCAGCAACATTAGTTCGTTGCTGAAAAGATACTATCGTTTTTAGAGAAAAAAATTGAGGCAACTGTTGCTTTGTTTGTTGTCTACTATCCAACATATCCTATCATTGTGTATACTATTTTATAGATTGCTACTTAATTGAAAATGTATGAAAATAATTTAGTTTTATGCGATACTGTTGTTTCCATGAAATCTAAATACCTTAAATATTGTAGAGAAATCTTTTTACCTATATGCATTTGCATTTCTTTTAGATCCTAAGGCTAAAATTGATGCATTTGGTAATGTACTTGATCTTTTAGTGATGCTACGGGGCTAGACTATACTAACTATTTTGCAGGAGGTTTTTTATCGGTTATATGAGGTTTACTAATGGTATGAAAATAAGATTCGGGAAGTCCGCTCGCAATGACCTCTAGTAGCCCCAACCTCAAGTGGGAAGATAAATATGTGGGGCGCGATCTTCGATGCCTCTTCCTCTAGGTCCAGGTATTCTTCTTTTTCTACAGCAACGCTTGCCCAATCAAGACTCACAAGGAGCGGAGAACTATCCACCTATCTGGACAGCGATACGGTGGATTTCAACTCAGAAGTCTTCGATATCTTGCAATGGTGGCAAGCCCATAAGTTAACATATCACATGCTATCCATACTTGCACGTGATGTGTTAACTGTTTCTGTCTCCATGGTATCCGCCGGGTCTACTTTCAGTCTTTCTGGAAGAATATTGAAGGAGATAAGAACAAGTCTCACAAGTGAGATGGCGGGGATCATTCTAAATGTGAAGGACTAGGAACAAGCTGATTCACAAACACAACACTCTGTGAAAAATCCAGAGTTATCGGAGGTGTTCAAAAATCTGTACTTAGACAATGATCCCGACACATAGAACAAGGATGTATTATGTATGTAGAATTGTAGAGCTATAGGCTGTACTCTTTTTCTTTTATCAAAGTTTTCTCATTATGAGTTTTTACTTGGCGAAAGTTTTAACGAGCAGCCAGTTGAACATTAATAAAGCTTTTTATTATATTTTTTATATAATTATCTTTTTTAAAATGTCATGTACACTTCTGAATTCTACATATTTTTCTAATTTTTCTGTGTTTTTTAGTTTTTTTGTTATGACGGATCACACTTGACCCGATGGACCAAACAGGCTCAAACCGACCCAACATAGTAGAATACCCGATGAATCGTGTCTAGACAAATAGTATACGGGCCGAAATGGGCCGTGCCAGCCCTGTCGCTCTCGGCCGGCTTGCCTGCTCTTCTCATTTCTCATCCAGATTTGAGATTCCGCCCGCTAATTCCCCCTCCCTGTGATGTGTACGTCTTTGGAAACACGCACTTTGATTCTACTGCAATGCAAATCTTCGTCCCTGGCGACTTCCCAAATAATTTCGATTGGAATTAATCCAATCCGCGTTTTGGATAGCTAGGGGGTCCCGATTAGGACGTCGTCTCCTCTTCTCTCTCCGTGTTCTTGGCTGCCTGCCGACACACACGCACACGGAATTTGCTTGGATCCAATCCAATCCCCCCCAGTAGCAATTCCATCTCCATCCCACCAGGAAAGGTGCTGTGAGTGGATTCTTTGATCTGCTCCTGTCGCTGCCCTTCACTGTCGTCGATTTCTTTCTTTTTCTTGGTAATTTCCACCAGTTTCCCCACATTTCTTTTCTTTTTTCCTTCATGAATCAATCGGTTTGTCCTAGGAAGCTCTAATCTGCTGCTCTTCTTCTTCAACATTTGTCCTAGTGGAATCGCGTGCGTGAACCTAGTTATTGAGCTAGCTCATCCTTGGGATCCGCTGAAACACTCTATAAACAGATCTTACTTAATGTTGTGAGAGGAGTGCCTGTCCCAGTAATCGAATAAGCTACTCGCAGACAGTATTACGTAGCAGCTAGCTCAAATAAATCAATCGAATCCCCGGTGCGCAATTGTCTTGAACTCTTGTTTGCTTTCCGTGTCTGTTTAATCAGGGCAGCGCGGTTTAATCACTTGTTGTTGTTGGATGTGAAGAAATGGCGTTCGGCCACACGCGCCTGGATGTGAGGCGCCCGCAGCAGTCCTCCTCCTCCTGCTCCACCACCACCGTCGTCGCCTTTGTCGCGCTTTGCTTGGTCGGAGTGTGGATGGCCTCATCCGTGCTCGTCACCCCGGCCGAGTTCTCTCCGTTTCAACCCAAAGTCCGCCCATTGGTGCGTGATGACCCCCTCCAATCGCCGGAGATGGCGGTGACGCTACTACCAAAATGGAACCAGATGTATCTGCTGATCCAACTCCGGTGGAGGAAAGTACCGATGTGCCACCTGTAAGAGAAGAAAACACTGACGAGCCTCCTGTAAAGAAGACAGTGTGACAGAGTCCAGTGTGGATGGTGCAAATCAGCAACAGGATTTCAGGAAACAAGGGAGGCAAGCCGATGAACAGAATGGCCCTGAGCTGAAGGAGAAGTTGGACGAGGTGGAGCAGTCACAAAACAAGGACAAGCCGGTGGAGGCTTTTCCTGATGCGAGTCGAGCAGAGCTTCTGAATGAGACAACAACGGAGCGGGGGCCATGGCCCACTCAAGCTGCAGAGTCCAACAAGGACACCAAGGAGCAAACTGTCGCGTCGAGTATCCCAGCGAGTTATAGTTGGAAGAAGCTCTGCAATGTTGAGGCTGGAGCTGATTATAGTCCGTGCCTTGACAATGTGGAAGCTATCAAGAAGCTTCGGACTACCAAACACTATGAACACCGAGAAAGGCATTGCCCCGAAGAGCCTCCCACCTGCCTTGTCCCTCTACCGGAGGGGTATAGGAATCCGATAAGGTGGCCTAAGAGCAGAGACCAGGTTCAAACTGGCCATTTTTGTGTCTTAATACTTGTACGAAGTCAGCTTCTAAGATGATTTATTTACTTGAGGTTTTCTTGACACAGATATGGTTCAACAATGTTCCTCATACTAAACTGGTACAGTACAAGGGACATCAAAACTGGGTCAAGGTCTCTGGGGAGTACCTAACCTTTCCGGGAGCGGAACTCAGTTCAAATATGGTGCATTGCACTACATTGAGTTCATTCAGGAGGTAACATCCGTATGCTTTCCATGTGTATCAACTGTCATTGCTATTGTGCACTATAACCATTCATTAGAACATTTCTTTCAAGTTGATAAATGATAAGTGCAAAGCCTTTGCATTGTTAAAAAAACATTTATAGCAAGAATTTGTTCATGATAAGTGACCATAGGCATGTCATGGCACAGATAACGCTAATGGGTTGGGTAGGTGCCATGCACAAATTTCTTTGGAATCACATTATGCAGTAGCTATGCTTGCTTAGAACCTGTCTGAGGTTTCAGAACAAATGCAATCAAGCAGAATATGGTTCTTTTTTCCTTGCAAAAAGGATGATGCACTGGATTTAGTAATTCAATGCAGTGTACCATCTATAAGTAAAACTGAGGTTGTTTGACTGACATGTTTGATGCTAATACGCAGGCAAAGAAGGATATAGCATGGGGAAAACGAACTCGTGTGGTATTAGATGTTGGCTGTGGAGTTGCTAGCTTTGGAGGATATCTGTTTGAAAGAGATGTGCTTACTATGTCATTTGCACCTAAAGATGAGCATGAAGCTCAGGTGCAGTTTGCTCTTGAGCGAGGAATCCCTGCCATATCAGCTGTTATGGGTACAAAAAGGCTCCCATTTCCTGGCAGGGTCTTTGATGTTGTTCATTGTGCGCGTTGTAGGGTACCATGGCATATTGAAGGTGCTTTATGCTACAAGAAGCCTCTTCTGGTATGATACCATACCTTTGTGTTGCTGTTTTGTGATATTATGCGTGTTATGTGGCAGGTGGTAAGCTATTGCTAGAATTGGACAGACTGTTGCGGCCTGGCGGTTACTTTGTGTGGTCTGCTACTCCTGTATACAAAAACTGCCAGAAGATGTTGAGATATGGGAAGGTAAATTCATTGACGATTTTGACATTCAAAATTTTAGCATTTTGGATGTACTATTGTTTAGGGGTGGATATCGAGCCAGGTAGTCGTCTTACCGAACTTTTCTCAAAATTGACATAGTTTGATTTAATATTATTTTATTTATAGTTTGAAAGTATTTTTAGAACCGAGCTAACGAGCCGAGCCGAGCTAGAGTGCAATTCAATTTCATTCGAAATTGGAGCAATTTTGAACGGAGATAACGAGCCCAACTAATGAGCTTTTTTCCCACCCCTACTATTGTTGGTATCTTGAGTCTGGACAGCTCCCAACTCCACGTCAACTGAATTGTTGTAATAAAATAGCGATTTCGGTACCTAATATTTATTTTTGTATTGCATTGTTCCAGCAATGTCTGCTCTAACAAGGTCAATGTGCTGGGAAATGGTCAATAAAGTAAAGGATAGGGTAAATGGAGTGGGTATAGCGATTTTCAGAAAGCCAATGGACAACAGCTGCTATGAGGGAAGATCCGCAGCAAACCCTCCACTCTGTGAAGAGTATGATGATCCTGATGCTTCCTGGTAAGTGTTCTGAACAGGTTCTATATTCGATGCTAATCACCAAATCTTGTACCTAATTTCAGGTTCATCTATTGTCTTGTTGCCGTTCAGGAATGTATCTTTACAGTCGTGTATGCATAAGTTGCCTGTAGATCGCACCGTTCGTGGTTCACAGTGGCCAGAGGAATGGCCATTGAGGCTGGAGAGGCCACCTTATTGGCTGAAAAGCTCAGAGGCTGGAGTCTATGGGAAGCCTGCTCCTGAGGATTTTCAAGAAGACTATGAGCACTGGAAACGGGTCATAAGCAATTCATATATGAATCGCTTGGGTATCGATTGGTCTGCTGTTAGAAATGTTATGGACATGAAAGCTGTTTACGGAGGGTAAGAACATAGCACTTGTTTTCGTATTAACATCTCAAGTTCTTTTTCTGCTGTCCAATTTGTTGTTTCCTTTTATTGCAATTTATATTGGCAGTTTTTTTAATCAGTAGTTTTTTTGCAAGTCCTGAAGCAAAAAAAAAAAAAGCATCGTACTGCACTACATCACAACAATTTCTGGCATCGACTTTCTCTTGTAGGTTTGCAGCAGCTTTGCGAGATGTGAAGGTGTGGGTCATGAATGTAATTCCAATTGATTCACCTGACACGCTTCCAATTATATACGAGCGTGGATTGTTTGGACTCTACCATGACTGGTGTGAGTCATTTAGCACATACCCAAGAACTTATGATCTTCTTCACGCGAACCATCTTTTCTCCAAGATTAAAGAGAGGTATGGATCTCTTTCCAAAGAATCTGACAGCAGAAAACCTGGTATATGCGAAAGCCTTAGTACGTGTTGCCACTTAACTGGTGCCATCAATGAGCGAACTAATTTTCCCTGCTGAATACTGAATAGTACTTAGTATATTGGAGTCATCAGTTGTCGAAATAATGCTGTGGCAATTACACACGTTCTGCTCATATATGTTGTGGGCTGACCCGACTGGTAGAGAAGAACATGACAGTGCCCTTTAGCCCTGCCTTGACATGGAGTTTGTGTGGTGACAGGTGCAAAGTATTGGCGGTGATTGTGGAGGTGGATCGCATACTGAGGCCAGAAGGCAGGCTGATTGTTAGGGACGATATGGAGACAATAAGTGAGGTGGAGTCTATTGCGAAGTCACTGCACTGGGAGGTCCGCATGTCGTACTCTCGGGACGAAGAAGGTCTGCTATTTGTCCAAAAGACAATGTGGCGACCACATGAAGTTGAAGAACCTTCTAAGCTATGATCAGATGTAGTACCACACCGAAATCCTTGGAAGAAGCCAAAGGAACTAGTGGAAATTAAAGGGATGTGGAATACAATGGAGTGGTTTTTGTTTGTGAAGGGAGGGATCATCTGATTGTATTGGTGTACATTACTGGGTTTGGCTAGCTATTCATTCATGTTGTTGCTGTTGTTCCATCCAATTCCATTCCATCCAACTGTCCATTGTGTAGAAGGAGTGTAGCATATATAGCAGAAGAGATCCAATTGGCATGATTCAATTCATTATTATTCTTCACTACACATTACGTGGGGGAGTGAGTGAGTTTTGTTGGTGCTGTTGTTTTCCGTGTGTCAGGAGGCTTCTTAAGTTGTTAGTTGGTGAATCTACGTACCTGACAAGTAGCATGTATGATTCTGCGCTGCCTGTACGTCATCTGTGTTGTTGCGTTTGGCCTCTCTCTACCGTGATTTGTGATTGTCCCTGTTCTTGCATTCTTGGAGGGTGTGTTCCTTTCCAAGAACACGGGAGATCACCTTCACCTTCACCTTCACCTTAAAAAAACACGGGAGATCAATTGTTTGCAGTTTCCTCGTCTCCTGTTTCTTTCTTCTGTGATACTTTCGCGATACGGCTTTGTTCCCAGTTGAACTGAGAAATCCAGATATCTACTGTTTGCAGGTTGGAAACCAAACAACTCAGTCTCTAACCGTTGACACTACTCAACCAGTGCAAGGTTTGGATGGTGATGAGCAGCCTGAATGCTTCATTTCTGATCGTTGGTTGCCCTCTCCTGGATATAGTGCTTGATGACCTTACGGATAAGGTAAATCTGCTAATGATTTCTGCATACGATTGTGGGTTACTTATGATATATTGATACTACATCATAAGGTCCATGTCCAAAATCGATAATAGAGTGTAACAATCGCACATTCGCTAATGCGACTAATTGCAAAGCCTATTACTCTCTGATTTACTGTTTGTTGTGGATTGGCCAGTCATGTTTCATCGTACAGATTCTGATGAATCAGATTTTTTTTCTTCTTCTAAAAATTAACTACTCAGAGCACTTCACTGATGGTGAGGTGATGAGCTACCGTAAAATTCCGGGAAAAGGTGGACTAAAATTGAAGGTTTGTTTGAATGAATAATAACCTGAACATTGGGAGTCATTTTGCATGTTTGTGTAGCATAACCCTTTCCAAACTGATGGCATTTCTAATGCTTTGTAACCATAAGAACTCCATTACCAGTTTCCTCAAAAACGAAACTGGCTTTCTTAGTAGTGAGGCGTATGCGTTGTCATGAACACATTGATGACATGCCATGAATGGCTATGTTTGATTTGACTACTATATGAGGCATCTTGCACACTAAGAATGACATTCTGTTAGTCCTAATCTGTTAGTCCTAATCAAGGGTCCTTTAATAGTTTGACGTAAAACGGGTGGTAAACAACTTTTTCATGTTAACCTATCACGAAGAGTACTAGTTCTGTTATCTGATGTGTACCTGATAGTTGTGTGTCTGAAATGTGATCTGCCATCCTTTTAAAATGTTGTCTATGAAGAGGTTGTGACTTGTGAGCTGGGAAAAAATTCCCGGCCGGTAGTTACCGGCCGGGCGGCGGGAAAAAATCCCGACCGATTTTTTTTTTTCCTGTTGCTGATCTCTGCTGTTGCACATTGGATTCTCTCCCCCTGCCCACCTCTTGTTGTCCGATTGTTTTCCATGTGCATGTGAATCCATAAGTAACTTTATTCCCTGCTGTCCCCCTCTTGTCTCCCTCCCTCTTTTGCCTGCCTGTTGCCTCCCTCCCTCCCTTCATTTGCAGCAGGCCAACAGCCACTACTAGCAAGACTGGGAGAAGCAAGCCAAGTGTGGCAAAGAAGACAAGTAGCAAAGAATAAAGAACGCGGCAGAAGAAGAAGAGGTATTAGACGTTACTTTATAACTTACATGTGTCTTGTGCGAATGGAAGAACTAGTGTTTACATTTGAGTGTTTGTTTGATATGCTAAGACACCCTCGCCCTTTTGCATTCAAAGAAATTAAGAAGAAAACAAAGCTAGGAACAACATTAAGAACTGAATTAGCACAACACTCAGAACATGTTAAACTTGAAAGTTGAAACACTTGTAAAGTACTGAGCTAAGCAATTACATTGCTATATATACCAACATCATTTATTTCTCAGTGTTGCAATATGGGTCATCATGTTTAGTTCTTGTAATTTGCATTGCTAGAAATGTTAATCAAATATAAACATCACTGATGCACATCTTTGTAATTAGAACATCGATATTTACAAAATTTACCCATTTTTCATCCTGTATAGATTATTGTAGGTGATGGCTCTTAAATCCATCAATGTTTGGGAACATGGAGAGATACTAGGAGGTGCTGGTTGGAAGTGCAGATATTGTAATATAACAAAATCAGGCGGAGGTGTCACCCGCCTAAAAGAACATATTGTTGGGAGACACGAAGATATTGTTACTTGCAGTGGGGTTCCGGCGGAAGTCCGAATGCTCATGCTGACAAATCTTGAAGAAGCGAAGGCAAGAAAGAAACTATTAAAGATGAACGACTACGAATAGAGCAAGCTGCAAGAGAGCCTGTAGCTCGTGGGCCATCATCTTAAGATGTCTTCGATGATGGTGAAGAAATGCAGATGGAATGGGTTCGCCGAGAGTCGTTGTAGGTACACTAGCTCCAACAAAAGGCAAAAGTCAGAGATGCAACGTTTGAACATGGTGGTGGCAGTGGAAGTGGTAGAGGAAGTGGAAGTGGTGTCATTTCTAGGAAGTTTGGCAGGTCACAGTCTGTGATAGTTGATTCAGATATTTTGGCAGGTCTTGCATTGATACAACACTATGTGGAGACGCAAAGTCAAAACTTGAATTTTTTTGATCTAAGTGGTTCCATAGTAATAAAATTTCTAGAAAAAAGACAGAGTGTCCTTATTTTCATGCTGTCATCAAAGAGACACAAAAACAAAAGGACACGTTCCAGTATCTCTACTACTTAAAAGAAGGAATTGGTGGCGGTCCGTTCTCCTCATGCGATGTGAGCCGTTAGATCTATCTTTCTTCGTGAGGTGTGAGCCGTTGGATCTCGTTCTTTTTCGGTTCCTCCTATGCGTACGGTTGACCACCCATAATTTCCTCTCAACTTCCCTCACACCCCAATTGCCAAGCTGGTGCGCAAGAAGCCCAAAGATTATATCGATCTTTCCAAGAATGGATTACCGGCAGATCACTAGCATTGTAGGCTAAGCACGATGACAACTGACAAGATATAATTTTTTTAATCTGTAGCAACGCACGGTCATTGTACTAGTTTCTTCAATAAGGGTGCGTTTGGTTGGTGGAATGAGGTTGAATGGGATATCATGATACAATTAGGATGAGATTATCCTGGATGAGATGATAAAGTATGATGTTTGGTTGGTAGGATATGATGATACATGATTTTGTTTGGTTGGTGGAATAGGATGATCCTGGATGGTTCAATATGGTGTTTTGTTGGTGGAATAGGATGATCCGTATGATATTTTTTGCATTAAAATATGCTAAGAGTGGTATTGTTTTGTTAATTAAATGACAAGGAACACAACGGTTCAATCGGATTGCAAATCGAATACTCGGTTTAGAAAATATGATCATTTAAAGCTTGTAAATCAATCCGCCACGTCACTAAACGCTTTGAAATTCGAGTGAACGGTGTGGTTTGAGATTTTTTCCGAATAAGATGATACAGTATAAATATGAAATATTCTTTTTTTAAACCATCTCAACCCGAATAATTTGATTTTATTCAACCAATTAAACATCTAAACAAACTCATTTCACGTACCGAATAATTGAAAACCAGTCCTTTCAACGAAACAAACACACATAAGGGGATACAAGTTCCCAACAGCCGCAAACGCAAACACGAGGATGCGTCTCCCGGCGGCTGCCCTCCGCCCCACGGCCACCCTCCTCTTCCGCCCGCCGCTCCCGCACCCGCACCCGCACCCGCACCGGCGCCTCTTGTATCTACGCCGCTTCTCCGTTCAACACCTTCCCTTCGCCCGCCCACGCCGCCACTCCTCTTCCACGTCCACAGCCTCCTCGCCGCCTCCAACACTGCCATCTTCTACTGGAGGCGGAGGCAAGGCCGTCCGCCGGCGCCGCGCCCGCGACTACCCCGAGGGCCTCCTCAAGCACCAGCTCGACATGTGCTCCCGCAACGCCGATCTCCCCACCGCCCTCAGCCTCTACGACGCCGCGCTCTCCCCCTCCTCCCACATCCGGCTCTCCCTCCACCACTACAACTGCCTCCTCTACCTCTGCTCCACCGCCGCTGCCTCCTCCCCGAGGCCGCCCAGCGAGGCTTCGACATCTTCTCCAGGATGGAGGCCGACCACGTCGAGCCCAACGAGGCCACCCTCACCAGCGTCGCCCGCCTCGCCGCCGCGCACCGCGACCCATCCATGGCCTTCTCGCTCGTCCGACGCATGGCCTCCGCCGGCATCCCGCCGCGCCTCCGCACCTACGGCCCCGCCCTCTTCGCCTACTGCGACGCAGGCGACGCCGATGGGGCAAGCGAGGTCGAGGTCCACATGGACGCCTCCGGCGTCGTGCCCGAGGAGCCCGAGCTCGCCGCGCTGCTCTGTGTCAATGCTGACAAGGGGAGAGCCGACGAGGTGTACAGGGTCCTGCACAGGACGCGCGTGCTTGTGAGGCAGGTGTGCGAGGCAACGGCCCAAGTAATCGAGGCCTGGTTTGGCTCGAACGCGGCGTCAGTGGCGGGGGTGGACAAGTGGGACGCCAACAAGGTCAAGGAAGGGGTGGTGAAGGGTGGCGGCGGCTGGCATGGGCAGGGTTGGCTTGGCAAGGGGCAATGGAGCGTTGGGCGAAGCGAGATGGACAAGAACGGGACATGCCAACGGTGCGGGGAGAGGCTTGTGTGCATAGACATCGATCCATCTGAGACAGAGAACTTTGCCAAGTCGCTCACTGAACTGGCGTGCAAGCGGGAGGTCAAGGACGATTTCATGCTGTTTCAGGTTCAGTATCACTTCCTTCACCCCCACAAGCCAGAAGTCGAATGGGAAAAAAAAAAATATTACACATAATGTAGCTTGCTTTAGCCAAACACCTTTCTACGATATGTGCCAATAATCAATACAGTAGTTGTTCTTTCAGTGTACACCATTTAGGGAGTTCAATAGGAGCAAGAGCGAGGATTCCGAGGGAGGCTCTATCTTGTCATTTTGGCTGCTAAAGAGTTTTAGAGTGGCCTAGAGCTGATTTTAGAATTTGAGCTCTAGACTCTTGAGAGGGAACACATTCCATGTTGTTTTATTGCATTGCAACTGTTTGTCGGATTTAAATTTGGGGAAACTATGAGAAAGTTCATGGAGTCGCAAAATGTAACAACCATCCTTACCAAGTTGTACCATGTAATATGCCCTTCCGTGATAACCGAGCGATAAGGACGAAGGTGGATAAAGAGATTGTTTGGCCTGATTGGGGCTTCTCCAATAAGCCACGATAAAAGTCCAAATTACACCAACTTCAACTTACATGGGGGAAACACAGTTGGAGGAGGGCTTGTTGGTCCCAAATTAAGGTGCTTGTTTGACCTTGGTTTTAACGTATATGCTCATAGCTGAAGATGAGCCAGGCCTAACATTTACAAAGTAGGTACTGTTGTTGGTCGTTGTCATTACTCGACAAAACTTTGTGCAGCATCAGACGACACCTATAACCAGGGCAGCTTCAAACTGTTGTACCATCATAAACCTATGTGGTAATATGCATGATCAGCACTCAGTCAGCGTTTTATTGTTCACACTTCACCTCTGGTGTTTAACGTTTTACCCGTAGTAACCAAAAATCTTTTATCATGTAGAGCCTGACTGTACTTCGCAAATTTATTTCCTATGGGGAAAGGATTGCTTCACAATCTTCCGTTCTGTTACTTGTGATTTAGCTGCATATATGCCGCATTGTAAGCTTCTCTGTCTAATTGAGAACCTGATCTCTGCAGGACTGGCTCCGTCGCCATGGACCATTCGATGTTGTTATTGATGCTGCTAATGTTGGCCTTTACAACAGTGAAGCTTTCAGTTTTTCTCAGGTAAGAAGGCGCTTGTCCTGCAAAGCAGTAAAGCTATGATCCGATTGTTCATGCCACGCAGGCAGACAGACACAGCTAATACTGTGAATTATGGACTATGCTTTCCTTGTAGGTGAACTCTGTTGTAAATGGCATACGGAGAATAACTAAATCAAAGAAACTGCCACTGATCATTTTGCATAGGAGCCGAGTAAATGGTGGTCCTGCAAAAGTTCCATACAATCAGAAGCTTCTAGAGAGTTGGCGGAGTGCTGGAGCACTATATGCTACTCCTCCTGGTTCCAATGATGATTGGTGAGGCCATGTTTCCTGTTTAACACAACAACAGTAAATTCATTTGAAGAAAAAGCATTATTAGCTGTTTCGCCTACCAAAGGCTAGTTGGTAGTGGGCTCTCAATGAAGTAACAATGTGCTGTTTACAGTACTATGTAAATTTTACTAGATGAGGATGAGATGTGTTGAGGTAGTGATTTGGGATATGATTATGTTTGCTCTCTGAGTTGATGTATTCATTTTTTAGCCTTGAATTGTTCTCTAGTTTTTCCATCTCTGTAAATCATTTATTTCCTATTCTGTTGCAGGTACTGGCTGTATGCAGCTGTTAGTTGCCGGTCATTGCTTGTTACAAATGATGAAATGCGGGACCACTTGTTTCAACTGCTTGGCACTAGTATTTTTCCCAGATGGAAAGAAAAGCATCAGGTTTGTTTCTCATATGCAGAACTCAACCATGTGTACATTCTAAATTCTAGAATGTTGAACAACCCATTAAATAGGGTTTCATGCTCCGAAGTTTGCTTCTTAACTGCTGTTCCATTTTAATGAGATGATGCAAAGCTTGCTCACAAGTTGAGGCTCAGTGGTGAGGCCTGATGAGGGCTATTGTCCCTGTGTAGGACATGTCAATGAATTTTGCACTTGTTTCTTTCAAAATTTCAATGTAAAGAATCCTAGGCAACTCTATGCAGGTCAGGCTAACATTCTCAGGGCGTGGTCCTACTTTTCACTTGCCACCTCCTTATTCAATTGTTATTCAGGTGATTAATCAAAACCTGGACTAAATTAATTTCATTCTCAGGGCACTCCCAACGGTTTGATACTAAACCTTGATATTAGAGGAGGGAGACTGGTAGGGTAGGATTTTAGAATCAACCACCCCAATGAATGATGTGGTTCGGAGAGAGATGGGACCACAATTTTGGTATCAAGCTCCCCAATGCATATGTACTTGATACTAAAGGCTTGGTTTCCTCGAAAGGCTTGATACTTGCATGAGTATCAAACTTCTTCTCTCTCTCCCCTCTCTCTCTTCCACCTCACCAATAAAACTGCCACGTCATGGGCTAAGTATCAAGCAAAACTAACTGTTGGGAGTGCCCTCATTATCACTCATGAGTGAATAAATGCCGAACGGCCCAACAAACGGTGCTATCGTTCTTTGATGTAGGAATCTAAAGATGGAAGCTGGCATGTACCAACAACAACTGGTGATGATATTGAAAAACCACGGCAGTGGATTTGTGCTACTAGGAAAAATTGAGAGGAAGCATCTCAGCAACCTTAAGCTAGATGGGTTGGTAGGCTTTGCTAGATTGGATTCCGTTATTTATCTATCAGTGTATGACTTTCCTCATGGGGCAGTGCGAATACCAGAAGTATGAAAATACTGAAATCTCAGCCTGAGGTCTGTCTGTCCTGACCCTAATTGAGTTTTGAACAGTAGCTGCTCTTGAGGTTCAGGGCAGATGGTTATTAGTAGCGAGCACTGAGCAAGAGCAACCATGAGATATTGCCCATGAAATTTTTTGATGTAACATTTTTTAGAACCAATTCTTCTATAACATGACTAGTGTGATTACTCTGTCTGCGGATGCAGATGATTACATGCATGATACCATGCGTGATGATAATAAGCTACTAATAGTGAGGCATCCTTATACTCTTGTGGATTGTGGTGATGTTTTACATGAAGTAATGGTAATTTCAGTAATGTTAGTTTGGGCAAGTGGCGAATTAAGAAACATGATGAATCGCAGTGGTTGTCTGCCTCTTTTGTTATTTTGTTTGATCAATGACTTGGCCATTAGCTTCTTTAGCACAATGGAGGATTAATGAGCTTTGTTCCTTTTGGTGCCTGATTTCCCTAACAGCACTGTATGGAATAAGAGTTCAGCCTGTGGCACCATTCAGCAGTTTGAGCAGTAGACCTGATCAGGCGCTCATTCATCATTGCTAACCTGATGAACTGCTTTTTGAGGTGATGATTATATGGCATGAACATTTATTTTCATCTTTTTAATGTATAAACTAAAAATATTGCGCTAAATCCTTATGTCTGGTCTATAATATATTTCCTGCTATGTAGATAATTATTCTATGTAGTATGTACGTCAGCATACCGTGTCATCTGCATGAACATGAGCTAACATCCTTGATTGATCTATAATGTATATCTGGCTAAGTAGATAAGTATCTTTACGACTCTATGCACCTCATTCTATCATGGCATCAGCGTGAAAAGAAGTTAACATCCTTGATTTCAGTAATCAATGCCATGTTGCTTTGTTTCACTGTTTTGTGGCATTGTTTTCAACAGATTTTTGCAAGAATGGCCCCATATACTTTTGGGAGGGCTGCATATGTCTGCCACAAGTGGAAATATACTGTACGCAATCCTACTTTGTGGCGGAATGCTTGCCTGAAAACTTGGCAGGTTAGTAGTATACATATCTACTTTGTTATTTGGTTTTCATACGTGATGTTTTTCTCAAACATTTTACTTTCATATGAAGAGAACTGGAATGGAGGCTAACTACAGGATGGTGCAATCGTTGTATGACTCTTCTTGAAGGAAAATGTGGGTGCAGAGACCAAGAATCCGAAATGATGGTAAATATATTCAAGAAGCATTTGATCATATAATATGTTGCATTACTAAAAGCATATTATACTAAAATAGATAGAGTGTGTTTGAGGATTAGTATACTAAAAGCATATTATACTAAAATAGATAGAGTGTGTTTGAGGATTAGTATCTTCATTTTGGATTTGTTCAAACTGATCGGGTGCTGCATAGGAAATTCCAATGAAATGGTCGCCGTGACAACAAGTAAATGATTACTGAAAGTTGTTTCAATATCGTTATGCCTGTGTATATGTGCCATAAACCAAAATTTCATATAGAGTGCTAAGTAGATTTATAGCACTATGGCTTACACTTGGGTTTGCACAGTGAGTCAGTACGGCATGCTGACATGTTTCAAGTACAATATAGATATGACCTGCAGCGATCATGCGCTTCTGACTGACTGGTGAGTGTAAATTGAGGCATACTAAGTTGTTACGTGTTAGTTTTCATTTTTAGCCGCGAACTCATCCTGTTGCATGGTGCCGCAGTAGTGTTTTTCCAACGAATAATTTTTGAAGACCAGCTGAAAGGCATTGCTTTAATATTGTGATTGTTCTGTTGTTATTGCTGTATAATTTCTAGTTGTGGTGAATCCCGACCGAATTTGGTGGGGGGGGGGTTGTCTTTGTTTGCACTTGTGCTCGCAGGTGTCGGTGAGATGCGTCGGAAATAATCACGTACGTTATCCTTAGTGTGTGGAGAGCAGCGAATAGGGGCAGCAAATCACGGCTGAAGCATCCACAAGCAGGGACACTCACAGACGACACGAGGAGGAATCACCAGCAAAACTCTCTCTCTCTCTCTCTCGGTTCGGTTTGGTTTTGGAAGAAAAGTGACAAGGAAAAAAAAGCAAGCAAGCATGGTAGTCAGTGGCCACCCAATCTTTCTTCCCTCTCCGCTTCAACGCAGCAACAACACCAGACACATCTCTATGCAGAGGGAGAGTCGAGCAGTAGCAAGAAGAGGCCATGTATTATCTTCCCGTTGCATTGCTTCCCTTTTCCCTTGATGCCAGATTTCTCCAATGGTCGTCAGCTGTGACAGCAGGAGATCCGACCTAGTGTACTCCCCCTCCCTGGTAAATTAATCAATGGATTGCTTTTGTTTCTTGTCTGAATCACACGCAAGTAATAGTATTTTGAATAGGGATCGAGAGCTCTATTCTCTATTCTCTCGCAAAAGTGCCAATAAATAGATCTCCGCTCGCTGATTATGGAGTAGGTAACCCACAAATTGCTGGTCGTCTGAAAATCGATCGCTTAAGACCAGCTGCAAAGCGCGAACACCAAAAGACAAAGCTAGCCAGCCCGGAGACCATCTTCGACGCCCTTCTCCCTTTGATTTCGTCTCACTCATCTGGTCCCTGCAGCCAGCCAGCCAGCCAGCCAGGATACATATACATCATCTACGTACGAGACGACGTAGGGTCAGCACTGCACTGCATTGCTTTGATTTGATTTGATTTGATTTGCTTTGCTTTGCTTTGCTTTGCTATCTTATAACAAATCATGTGCAAATTAAACATTCTTTGCTCTGGTTATGCCGCGCACATATTCATTCATAAACACGCATCCTTCAGATCATAATATGTACCCTACCGAATGGGTGGTGCATTTCTCCGCCTGATTGAAAGCTTCAATTAGTCCTTGCAGATTTCTAGTGCTAGCATTTGCTCTAAATCAAATCCGCCTTCAATCTCACCACCACCACGGCAAACGGACGGGAATGGATCCTTTGCATCGGAGATCAACAGTGTTAAACGTATTAGTTCACCGTCCAATCGAAAAGCAAATGTTCATATAAGTTGCTACAGTGCTTTTGACAAGCAAAATCGCTGCAACAGACAGATATTTTATTGTTCCTGTTTACACAGTGATCCGGATCAGACAGCTTATCGGCTGACTACTTGGTGCACATTTCTCAACGTATATATGTGGTGGGGTTGCAGACTTGCAGTGCTGAACAGGTTTCAGAAAACTGCCTGCTCTGCCTTGCAGGGTTGAGACCTTTTATGCCTTGTGATTAGTATTTCAATTCAAACCTCAACGGATTAAGCTGCCCTTTTTTTAGGACCGATTACTTCAAGTTTCACTCTAGTAGTAATTAATTTGCTTGCAGGGCTCAGATGATCTTTACGCCTTTTCATGATTATTTGAATTGCAACAAATTAAGCTGGCCTGGCCTGGCCTGGCCTTTTTAGGACTGATGACTTGAAGCAGCTGCTACAATTTAAGGTGTCGATCGATTATTCCAAGACAAGTGCATGCAACAAATTTAAGCTCTTACTTTTGGGAGATGAGCTCAATCAGTTTCAGTTAGGATTAGTTGGCTGCATGGAAGAGGCCGGAGAGTTGGGATTGATACTTAATTGTCCTGTTAACTAAGGTTACTAGTTTACTCGAGGCTCATGTCGAAAACTACTACTGGCAGAAGCAGTAGCGTTGGGTATACTATTACTAACGGACGGGCACCTTAATTTTGATGCTGAACCACCTTTGTACGAGGACACTTTTCTTTGTAATTCCTTGGATTCCATCCAAACGCCTGCCTGCCTGTTGCAAATTTGGACCTTGCGTGCAGTGCAGTGCAGTGCAAAAAGTCTAGTCTAGTCTGCAGATAGACTTCCTTTAAAATCCCTCCTTTCCTCCATTTGACCCTCATTGGAGAGAGAGAGAGAGAGGAGATTGTAATTTGCAAGCAAAACCCTTCCGGGGGAGAGGAGGAAGAAGAATCGGAGAGCATATCGATCGTATAGCTAGATCCCATCCAATTATAAACTAGTTACCAGTTGGTGGTTTGGTTTGATCAATGGGCACTTGTGTGAGCAAATGCAAATGCAAATGCTCTCCCACTTCCACCGCCGACTCACTGTGCGCCGGCTCTCCAACTTCAACTTCAACTTCAAACCACCACCACGTCCAAGACCCACTCTCTGCAGACGCAGACGCAGCAGCAGACGCTTCTCCCACGCCCACCACCACCGCATCCACCTCCTTGCTGTCGACCACCTCCATGGCTACCAGTACCATCTCTTCCTCCTCCACTACTTGTTCCTCGTCCGTGTTCGTCAAGGCCCGCCCGCGCCTGCAGGGATCGGAGTTGGAGACCAGCTGGGACGTCGTCGTGCTCGACCCCAGCAACAACAAGCTGCTTTCCGCCGTTACCCCTTCCTCCTCCTCCTCCTCCTCCTCCTCCACCCCACAGGTACTGGTACGCGGCGGCCATCCACTGCCAAGGAACGATCCCGGCAGGTCGAAGCGCGCGCGGCCGGTGTCGCCCCGACCGGCACCACGACCGGTGCGCAAGAAGCCCTGCAGCTCCCCCAAGAGGACAGGGACGCCGGCGTCGGGACGACAGCATCAGCTCGCTGGGCGGGAGGCCAGCTTCCTGCCGCGCGTCGGGCGCCAGCAGGAGCAGTAGCACAGCAGCAGGAGCAGGAGCAGGAGCAGGGTGATGTTCGAGTCCAGCAGTAGGGGGGCAATGGCGGCGGCTGGTGTTGGCGGAGGAGAGCTGGCGGATGACCTCAACAATCCCCTGATATCCATGGACTGCTTCATCTTCCTCTGATCCGCAACCACCATGGATAGGAGTACTACACATGCCTTAATTCTCTTGAAATTAACAACAGCTAGTATGCACCCAGTATTATATTGGTGCTTCGCTGCGTATATACGTATCTAGCTCGTATGAATTGTGTGTTACCTTCTGTGTGTGTGTGTGTGTGTGTGTTTTGAGATATATATATCGCGCGCGTGTGTGTGGAACATGTTTAGTTTGTTGTGGTTTGTAACGTTGTGATTAACCGTATGCGATTTTGTTTAATTTGAGCACCTCCTAAACATTAATTCATGTCATGTTCTTTTGCAGTTTAATTTCTTCTTTGACGGAGCCTTTTCTCTATCAGAAATTGCGTGTTCTCTTCAACTACGACAAGAATAGTTTTTTCCCTCTCCTTATTCTTCTAATCATGAGCAATTAGTATATTTTTCCCTATACATTGATTTGACACCGAAAATAAAAACACCTCATTGAGTTAGCTGATGTACAACATGCAAACAACTAATACAGCTAAGAGTTACATTATGTTGATAGACAAATTAACAGCCTAATACAGCACAGTGTTACTTGATACCTGGTAGACCTCCAAAAATCATATTGATTAATTATTGAACAAACAAATAAAAGTACTAGTGCAGAGAGAATGTTTGCAAACATAAAGGATCCGAAATCGGCGATACAAGATTACCAAATGATTTTGTTTTTGTTTTTGTTTATGGTCCTCAAATGGTCATGCCAAGCAGGGCAAGGCAGCATGAAAACTAGAACACAACATTTTGTCTAGGTAAAGTATCCTTGATTTCAATGTCAGCTGCAGGTATCCTACAAAAACGTATGCAACTTCAGCAGTCGATATCAGCCGTTCAGAGGAACGAAAGAATCAAAACAAAGCTACAAAAGATGGAATACATGCCATCTCAGAACAGCGCGGCAGCAAAACATTTCTGCGGCCACTGGAGAAATTTATTCTGCTACAATCACTTTTCAGGTCCGTCAGGTTGGAGAGCTTTCATATCCTTTACATCTGAAACATGCCTAGCACTGCCATGCTGCTTCAGGATCAAATGCTCATGCCTACGCATTCCTTGCCTAGTCCTTTCTACACGACATGAGATACAGTGCCACTGACCTTTAGGTATGGAAGAGCGTGGTGGTTTCAAGCAGTACGTGTGATAAGCTTCGTCGCACAAGACAATCTGGTCATCATCCTTGTCCACGGAACAACCTCGGCACAGGCAAGATGGGCAGTACCAGCGAGTCCGGTTCTGTTGCCGCGCACTTGCAATCTGGCTAGCTTTCAGGCATCGAATTGTGATAGAACTTGCATGTGACCGCATATCAAGAACTTCTTGTTGTCATCTTCACATGTACCACAATGCTTGCACAAGCGTGATAGTCGACAGGTCCGGCTTCTTTTCATCTTCCATTATGCTTGAAGCAGAGCCGCCCTGCGTGTCATCAGCTAAATCTGCTATGCTACTAGGATTAGGATGTTCTGCTGGCTTGATGATAGCAAGCTGGACACACACTGCACAACTATCATGCAGGCTATCATGGAGAACATGGTTCGAGGTATCCCCATCCGATTCCTTTTCCTTTGTAGCGCAGGTAGAACAGTACCACCTTTCAATAGGAGTTTTAACAGCAGGCCTAATGAACTTAAACTCGAACTTGGTTTCACATCTAGTGCAGTTGAGTTGAGGATTCCTTGGCCATCTGCCCTTTCCCCCCACAATGCTTGCAAATGGAAATTTTGTACAATCCATCCGCCTCTGTTGGATTTGGTCTTGTAGAAACACCAGAAATGCACGGGGTCAACTGCATGATGGTGATTGAGTACTTCTTTCGGACTTTACCAGCAACATCAACTAAACTCATCTCCTGCAATAAAGTCTAATATAATAAGCAAAACTATTATGATTACTGAAAATACTGACCCAGCGGTCAACATATATGCCACAACACAAACAACTTACCTCTGTCTTGAGTTCAGCCACCTCAACTTCAGAAATGCCACAAGCCTATTAAGAACTTGTTAATTAGCAGCATGCAGCACAAGTGGAATGCATTCAAACATTTGAAACCACAGTAACATATACAAGATAATTTGCAAACACACCATGCAATGCGAGATTCACTAATGTGTGACCAACAACAAAGTGGAGTTTTTACCTTCTTTTGATAGGAGGCCCGTGACATGACAGAGAGACTACTTGCCAGATCCATCATTTCCCACCCAACTTCTTCAAACTTCTCCCAGAACAAAGAATATATATATATATATATATATGCAAAACCCATTGTTACAACATGCAGGGGATGAAAATTGCATGCTTCTTGTCGTACTATTTAGAGCTTATCGTGATGCCAACAATGGCAAATGAAAGCAACAGTTGCAGCAACAAAGGACAAAATACTGATAAGCAGTGAGAGAAAAATAAATAAATAGAAAGCAGAGGCCCACACTCAGTTCAGATAGTTTGATAGCCAGAAGAGGTATGGCACTCAATCCTATAGTGTATAATGACGGGCAATTGTCGATGGCTAATCTAACTGCTGTTCTTATAAATATGGCAATAAGCATGGGGTGATTGGTAACATTGTTTTAAATAGCACTCCAGTCCATCGTGGCACTATAGAGATAGAAAATGCAAGCAAGCTGCGGATTTGGATTCTAGACATGAACAGAAGAAGAAGAAGAAAGACTAAGATGTTTGTTCATTGGATGGTGTAGCTGTAATGCATTTCCATACTTTTGTTCTTTTACTGCATAAACTGGCTGGTTAACATCATATTTTGGCAAATATATCTGAGCATGTGATGTCACGACATGCTATCCGCTACCACCAAAAAGAAAGAAGTTGGCCGCTATGCTTCCACTACACTACATAAAGCATTGATTAATAAACAGCTACCTGCTGGATATCACGATCAAATGACCGAGGGCCAAGAGGGCTGGCCCTTGTATGGGCTGACTTTGAACATTTCCATCGGAAATCTAGGTTGTAACAATCGGTCAATTAGATAGTTTTCCATGCCTGCGGTGAATTGGGAATTTACACTAGCTTGTCACGCGTCCCTTAGCTCTTTGGTTCATTACCTTGTCTACACCATTCCGTTTGATGGAATTAAGGTGCTTTTCATACAAAACGTGTGATGAAGTTGTCAACACGTTACGTTAGACAAGCAAAGCAATGCAATGCTAGGGTGTGTCTGGTTGTCTATATCAAATGTTACATGTATGAGATCGTTTTTTTAGAGAATTATCCATGTGGTTGCTTGAACTAAACAATTATATCCTGGAACCAAGTGGAACAACCATCTCTTTCACCCAAAGCAATGAAGGCAAGTCGTACAATACTATCTTATCCTCTTCATTCACATCTCACCAATCAAACTGTTGAGGAACCGTCGTTGATGTGCCCAATCCGATCGATCACCTCGTAGACTTGCGTAGAATCGCACAGAACAATATAAGAGCAAATAGTAGATTGAACACACAAAGAGACAAAGGTGTATGGAGTATTCTTCCTTCTTTATTTCTTCATCAAGCGATTGACTTTTTACAATGACTAGTACCCCCTATTTATAGGTTAGAGACCCTGCTAGGGTTTTAGATGGGGCGTGCACCCATGGGCCAGATGCTGGGTCAAGCCCATGGTTTTCTAACACTCCCCCTGGGCACCCGTCCTCACATGTTCATGTCTCGTTAAAACTATATAAAACCCAGTGAAAAATTTTTAGAGAAAGAGTACATGATGCACGTTCTGCTGCATTGCACGAATTGGCTCATTAAAAACCTTAGCTGAGAAACTTCAGGAAAATCGCCAAGGGAAAAAGAGTACAATCCACCCTATTTCATTTAATCTCCAGGATTTACTCTTTGGGTACTCAATCTCCGTGATCAGGTTTCAATAATGAGTTTGTGGAGATCCCCACCTGAATTTTGCACATCTCTAAGTCTCATCATTCCAATTCCACGTATGCACCTTTCAAAACTTGATGCTGGAAGTGATTTAGTGAATAAATCTGCAAGATTTTCACATGATTTAGTATGCAGTGCTTTAATTTCGTCTATATTTTGCAATTCACATGACTTAGTATGCAGTACTTTAATTTCGTCTATCTTTTGCAATTCACGAGCATAGAAAAACTTGAGGTTGATATGCTTTGTGAGTTGACTCTTCATATAACCCATCTGCAATTGTGCAACATAAGCTACATTATCTTCATAGATAATAGTGGGGATTTGCACGGTATTCAATCCACATAACCACTGGATGTGGTGAATCATCCGCCGAAGCCAAGCACATTCTCGTGAGGCCTCATACAGTGCTATGATTTCCGAGTGGTTCGTTGAAGTCGATAAAAGACTTTCCTTAGACGATTTTTATGAAATTCTAGTTCCATCACACTAGAATACATAGCCTGTTTACGACTTGGTTGTATGTGGATCCGACAGGTACCCAACATCTGCATAGCCATTCATAGCTAGATTTTGGTTCTTTCTGTAGAACAGACCAATGTCTTTGCTTCCTTGGAGGTATCGGAAGATGTCCTTTATTCCTTGCCAATGTCTTTTGGTAAGTTCTGCACTATACCTTGCTAGTAGGTTTACGATAAATGCAATGTTCGATCTATTACAGTTTGCTAAATACATGAGTGCTCCTATTGCACTTAATTACGAGAATTCCGGTCCCAGGACTTCCCCCTCTTTTCTAGGTCTATACGAATCCTTGACTTGTTGCAAAGAATTCCTGACCATTGACACTTTCGAAAGATATGTCTTTTCAAAGCCGAACCTTTCTAACACCTTTTGAGTGTAGGTTGATTGATACACTAATATCCCTTCAGGGACATGCTCAAGCTACAAGCTTATGCAATATTTGGTTTTATCCAGATCTTTCATTTCGAACTCCGACCCAGGTAAGAGCTTGCTTTCTTAATATCCTCCAGGGTTCCGATGATATTCATATAATCTATATACACTGAGATTATACAAAATCCATCCTGAGATCGTCGTATAAATATACATGTATTATTCTCATTGTTCGTGTAGCCTTTCTTGCATACAAAGTCGCTTCAAGCGATTATACCACATCCTGCCTGATTGCTTAAGTCCGTACAATGACTTTATGAGTTTCACACTATATAGATTTCTATTTGCTTTGTCTTGGTTCGGGACAAGGATACATTCAGGTACCTTCATATAAATGTATGAATCCAAATTTCCATAAAGGTATGCAGTTACCACATCCATCGATTTCATTTCTAAATTTAAGTTTACTACCATTGAGATTAAATATCTAAAGGAAGTTCCGTCCATGACCGGAGAATAGGTTTCTTCATAATCAACTCCTGGGCGTCGAGTGAAACCTTGGGCAACGAGCCTTGCTTATTTTCATTTCTCTTTCGAATAAATACCCACTGATACCCTATGGGGTGCACATGGGGAGGCATACAACTTACAGGTCCAAACACCTCTCTTTTGTTCAGAGACAATAATTCGGTTTCTATTGTCTTCTTCTAATCTTCTCAATCCAATTTTTTCTTTCATTCAACGAGCGATGCAGGCTCTGGATCAAGATCGATGATTGTGAAAATTTTCTTTACAAAGTAAATATCGACATTGGATGTTGTCTTATTCATAGATTCTTCTAATGCTTCTATTTGCTCACCGCCGCTCCCAATTACGGGGGCAAGTCCCTTTAGCTTTTTCAGCTCCGATGTGTGCGCATACATCCATGCTGATATCTCCTTTCATGGGAATGTTCAAATCCGGTATGCATTTCCTGTTTCATACCGGTGCCACGTCGTCGGTGATCGCCTGTGTCAAGTCTTTATTATCCTTTTTTCACCAGGTGTCCCTGATTACTTGGGATTCGAGGGGCCGGATTTCTCGTCCATTTCTAAGGCCTTTGGATAGGATTAGGGATTCCTTCAACTTTCTTTAGAATTTCAACCCTCTCTGGTGCATTACGTGTAGGCACATGCGACTTGGTCACGCTCTTCAAATCACCCAAGTGGTCAGGCAGTTGCTTCGCTAATGCTTGCAAACCAATTATGTTCTGGACTTCTCTATTTGCTTCACTAGTGTGTGGGTCATGTGCATGTATTCCCGTGGCTTGCCATGTTATTTCTCGATATTTTTCATCAAGGGGTTGATTTCCTCCCCTAATGACGAGAAACAATCTTCATCAAATATGCTATCAGCGAAGTGGGCTGCATGCAAATCTCCCGTCACAGGGTCTATAACCAACGTATATCACAGACTTTCGGAGAGGGCCCATTGCAGTTCACTGCGGTGGTGGTATAGGTACATAAATCTTGCAACCAAATCTGTGAAGATGAGAAATTTTCGGTGCTGACCCTTGCGTTAGTTGCATAGGTGAATGGATGTTATATGCCGATGGTCTAAAGTTGATGAGAGTTGCTGCGTACAGGACTGTGTATCCCCAATAGGGGTGAAAACAGATTGGATAGTTTCCGACCAATCTGGACGGAAACAGATCCGGATTTTCTTAGATCAGTTTTTTCTCGGATCGGAAACGAATACGTTTTTTTTTACCGGAAACGAATACGAATATGTAGCCTTTTTATCCGTTGAATATGGATACAAATACGGATTATCCAGATAACACGAAGGCTAGATATCCGAATTTCGGCCCAAAAGAGAAAAGAATATTTTAATTGATTTCTGAATTTAGGAAAAATGCAACAAATCAAATAGCCTTTTAGAAAATAGCAATTACTTGAATTATTTTAAACTTAATAAAATTAATTTCAATTTAAAGTTGGTTTTATTTTTTCACAAAAAATATTTTTAATTTTTGGAAAAATAGGAAAAACCTTTTTTAAAATCCAAAAAGATCAAGAAAGTAATTAAAATTTTCTTTTTCACTTTAAATCAATAAAATCCCAGAAAACTCAATAAATTTTATTTTTGACATTAAAAACTAGGAAATTAAATAATTGACTTTATTTTTAACCAAGAAAACTCTTTTAAGTATAAGAAAATCTAATAAAATAATAACTTTATTAATTTTAGTTTTGTTAACATACTTTGGGATGTTACAGTCATTTGCGTATAGATTAACCATCCAGCTTGATCGATGTTAGTGTGAACTGAGTTTTATGTATGTGATGAACTAAGTGTGAATGCGTGATGATTTGTGACTTTGTGAGTTATAACTTATGAGCTAAATATGGTAAATTAAGTGTTATGTTTCTGATGAACTAGTTAATGCAGCTTGCTAGTGCCAATGTTATTTGTAGTTGCTGAAAATACGAACAATTCATGAATGTTTGCACCAAATAAACTAGTTATATGTTTTTGTTAATTTCTAGCATACAATTTAAGGGGTTTTCATGTTCCAAAAAATATCCGCGATCATATTCATTTTGTATTCGCTCTGTATTCGTATTTGATATTATTCGTATCCGTATTTGTATCCAGGGTATTCTTATCCGGATCCGGGAAAAAAAAACAAATATGACAAAGCCATTATCTGTCCGTGTCTGATCCGTTTGCACCCCTAGTCCCCAATATGTAGTTGATGAATTACAATTGTGCAACAATCTGCTAGTCCATTCTTAGGGTGGATATGCGGTACGAAATGCTCAACATTAATTCCCGTTGTCGTGCAATAATCATTAAATGCATTTGAAGCAAATTCTCCGACGTTGCCCATTTTGATGGACTTCACATGATGATCAGGGAAATTATTCTTAAATTTAATTATCTGCGAGATTAGTTTTGCAAAAATGTAGTTTCTTGTAGACAATAAATGTACTTTCGACTATTTCGATGAAGCATCGATGAGCATCATAAAATGCCTAAATGGCCCTGATCGGGGCTGTATAGGACAACAAATGTCTCTCTGGATGTGTTCTAGGAATGCAGGGACTTTATCATTTTCTTTCAGAGTAGAAGATCTAGTAATTAATTTTTAAGTGGTGCATGCGGGGGCACACAAAATCTTCCTGATCCGGAAAATTCTTTACATCAATGTTATGTACCCATGAATTGTTAATTATATTTCTCATCATTCTAAGACCTGGATGACATAATCTATCATGCCAGAGGCAGAAAAGTTCAGAGTTTCTAAATACAGTTTTCAGGGCAGTATAGGTTGCAGGTGCCTTAATATTAGTGTAGTATAGCTCAGTTTCGCATGAAGGAAGTCGTTCTAATACCTTTTTAACTTTCTTCACGCTTTGTAATGAGCAGGTATTCTTTACCATACTCTTCTCCAGTCTCTACGCAGAAATCGTTAGCGCGAATATCCTTGAGAGTTTTAGTTGATTCTGGGTACAACAAGACTTCTTTAATGACCAAAGTTGTGTCCATTGAAAGTATAGTTGTGGCCCTTCATGAGCCTATTATACAAGTATCGCTGCCCGTGAATGTCGTAAGACTACCAGCATTCTTGTTGATCGACTGAAAGAATTTCGTCTCTCTCAAGGTGATATTCGTTGTGCCGCTATCCGTTAAGCACACTTCCTCCATAGGGTGTGATACACGTTCTAATACTTCAAATATCAGAACATAACTTGCTATTATTAATACGAAAAAATTTAGTCTTGTAGGACTCATCATAAGAATTTAATGTTTTGCTCCTCTAGAGCTTACAATCATTATTCAAAGAATAAATTAATTAAATATTTCATCATAATCACAAACTGCAAGTGACTGTAAAAATATATAAGTGCAATGCGTGCACTAGATCGAATCAACAAAGTATGTAGAAACTTATGTCTGAAATTGCTCCATGGCGATTTTCTCCTCTTGGGCAACTATGACTGCGGCCGCTACGATGTCCAAAAAGGGGTGATGGTCGGGTGGCGGTGTGTGTGCGTGGCACGGAGCGCTGAAGGTCAGACGACGATCGTATGGGACTTGTGGCGCGACATCTTGGCGACGCGCAACAGAGCCATGCAAGGTGGAGTGTCTGGCTGGCCACTTGCGGGTGGCGTTGGCGGACAGCAGCGCGATCAGACGGGTCGTCGGTGAAGGTTTTTTTAATTGTCATTCATGAATAGTGCAATCATCATATCTTTTCATGTAATCTACCGATTGGTTTGGTTGGCGACTTCAAGTCGACTAGCGATAGATTAGAGCAGATTTGCAATCTATAATCCACAGTGCAATCGAGATCTACTCCTTCATGCAACCTACCGATCGACATTGTACTGACGACTTCAAGTCGGCTCACAGTAGATTAGAGCGGATTTGCACCGTATGATATAATCTAGAAAGCCAAATTTGCTGAATTGAAAGCGATCTAGAAAATACGATTCAATATACGAGCGTCGTGCTACGACGGTTACCTTTCGATCCGATTAGAGTAGGCCTAAAGGTAGGCCGGAGTCGATCTTGCTGATAACATGTTGAGGACGCGTCGCTGGCGAGTTCAGTCCGATCAATCACCTCATAGACATACATAAAATCGTACAGTATAATATAAGAGCAAATAGTAGATTGAACACACAAAAAGATAAATGTGTAGAAGATATTCTTCCTTCTTTATTTCTTCATGAAACGATCAAGTTTTTATAATAACTACTACCTATTATTTAGATGTTAGAATTTTGAATGGAGTTCACCCATGTACGGACTGTTGAGCTAAGTCCGTAATTTCCAATTACAAACACGCCCTTCGGTTTCGTCGCAGCTAATGGAATGGAATATCACCTTAATTAGTAGGGGATCTAGAAACCTCACTTAATTAATCTAGGCAGCTCAAAGTTGCCGAGGCAAAAGAGCTGTTCACTTCACTCACGCTACAGGCTACAGTCTCAGAAAACGACTCGAGAGCGCAGTCGCCTGTCAGTGCAGTGCACCACCGTTTGACTTTCTCTCGATGCTCCTCCTCCTCCTCCTCCTCCTCCCCTCCTCCACGGCGCCGCCGCCGCCGACATCTGCATCGTGGGCAGCGGCATCTCGGGCTCCTCCACCGCCTTCTTCCTCGCCAACTACACCTCCGGCCTCTCCACCGCCCTCGCCGGGGGTCAGGTCCGCGTCTTCGAGCGCCGTGCCAGGGTGGGCGGCCGCCTCGCCACCGTCACCATCGCCGGCGACGAGTTCGAGGCCGGCGGATCCATCATCCACCCCCGCAACCTCCACGCCCGCCGCTTCGCCCATCTCCTAGGCCTCGCCGTCAAGACCGGCGGCGACGACGATTGGCTTGGGATTTGGGACGGCGGCCGCTTCGTCTTCCAGACGCTCCGCCCGCCACCGCCCGGGAGCTCTTGGTTGCGCCGCAAGCTGCACGGCCTTCTCAACTCGCTGCTGCTTTTTAAGCGCTATGGCCTGTCGCTGCTCAAGATGGACAGATTTGTCCAGGTTCGCCTCTCGGCCCTTCCTCCTCCTCCTGGTCTACCAGTATATTCTCTTACGGTATTTTGCGTCGACATTAGTAGCGCACCTTTGTTTGTTCACGGTGGTCAACTTCGAATTGCATCATCAAGTCCGCAACTTTACGAATACACGTATATATGATCTCCTGTGAATTGTTATGGCAGGGAATGTCACAATTGATTCATGCTTGGTAAAATTTGCACGATCGGTTCGGTTGTGTTTGCCCTACACATTAGCTTTACCATTTTTTATCGACCCAGATGAATATTACCGTGGTTTCACTGCTTAGCAAGAAACGTGCTTATTTATACTTGCATACTGTTATGCAGGAAATGTTGCAAAGATTTATGCTTTTCTACAATGGACCTGAGTCCCGTCCTGTGTTTGACACGGTTGAGGAGATGCTGAAATGGTCGGGCCTCTACGGGCTCACTCGCAGGACCCTAGAGGAGGAGCTGCTTGACGCTGGGCTGAATTCTCAAACTATATCAGAGCTTGTCACTGTACGATATATATGATTCTTCCCAATATTTCCAACAATTTTCAATATTGGCAAAGGAGGATTTTCCTTAGCCGCTCTATGCTTTCATGATTGCATTTAGTGGGATACAATATTGTTGGACTCGACTTGAGGGGGTGAATAGGAGCACTACTTCTTTTTCACCTCAACCTCAACCGGATTTAACTCCATTCTTACTCTAATAGCCATGGAAGCTATGAATATCGAAAGTACAAGCACAACGGAAGTCTTGTGTGAGTTCAATCAAAACCCCGAGACATAACGACAAAAATCACAAAAACTCGTAGTGGATAGTTGGGCGGTCAGACATCTGATAGCGGGCGGTCTGACCGATGATCAACCGGTGGACCTGTCGCATGGATGAACAGTAGAATCTGCAAGATTTTAAAATCATAAAACGGCTCAACTTTTGATCCAGTGATTCAAATCACCTTAAATTTCAACCATAACTCATCAAGAAGGCCAGAAACCTACTACAATCAATACGCAAACCATATCAGAGCTTGTCACTGTACGATTGATATGATTCTTCCTAATATTTCCCACAATTTTCTATATTGGCAAATGAGGATTTTCCTTAGCTGCTCTATGCTTTCACCGATTGCATTTAGTGGAATACAATATGCACTAAACTTCCTTTGTAGTTAATAGTAGTCTTACACTCATTTCCTGTGTACATATATTGCTAAAGACAACTCTCTTAAAACTTAGTTTCTAGCATCTCCTGTTGTATTTCAGAGGGCCATTTGGTAATTTCTCAATTAGAGAAAAGAAGAAATGGAAAATAAAATAAAAGGTTGTCAGGCCCACCTATTGGTGAGAGGAAATGTTGGGATAAGGTTGGAGACAGTCTCTCAACCCTATCCTCGTCTTGCACGCGCGGCCGGCGGTCTCTCGTGAGCGGCGGCATGGCTAGGAGGCGCAGCGGCGTCTTGGGCACTGGCCATTGGCAGCAGCCGCGCCGCCCCCCTTCTTCCTCCTCTTCTAAAGGCGGCTCCTCCTTTTCCTTTTCTTCACTTGAAATCAGTGAGCTTTCTCGCCAAAAAATTGTGGTTCTTCTTCCCCGATTTGGTTTCGGTTTTATTTGGGGCTTTGGAGCCACTGTGCCTCAGTGGCTGAGCCCAGCGCCAGTGGCGGTGAGGACCGGATTTTCCCCGTCTTTTGTGCACTTCGGTTCCTCCCTTGCCCCCTCCTCTCTATGGAGGTGAGGTGAGGGCTTGGGCTTGCGCCGATTGGAAGTGGGATTCGGCTGGCCTTGGCTTGATCTTGGTGTGGAAGAAAGGCTTCAGTTTTTTGTTGATTAGTGCTCCGTGGGTGCTTTCGGCCGGTGCATCCTTGATTGTGTCTTTTGCAACATTCTCTGTATCTCGTCTTCGTACACTGGTGTGTCCCGGTTTGTGAAATTGGCATTGTATCTCCATCAACCCCGTCCAGTATCCGCAACACAGCGGGGCGATTGGTTTTCTGAGACAACACATTTCGCGTGCCTTGCTCGGTTCTACTCAGTGGCTTCGAGTGCCATCTGCTTCTTGAGTTCTCTGTTTTTTAGTGTTGAATTACTTGCTAAGTGTGTTGTGCTAGTTGAATTACATTCTGTAATTTTTGCCTAGTACTGAGAGACTTTGCTAAGTGATGATTGTGGGCTCAGATTAATGCTCGATGATGATTATTGTCATACAATGAAATTGGATTGATAACTAAATCAGACTTGAGCTAATTGTTTTGCTTACTGTTGTAAGTTTTTCTCTAGCTTTCGACTCTGTTACTTTCAGTAGGTTCGGTTGCATTGTGTCTACTGAATTAATTTGATTCTTTGTTCTGTGACCTTATTGGTCTTTTGTCAGCCGATAGGCTTACATGCTACAATTTGTGATCCTTTAGCTCTGTTAGACATTTACTTCTTTGTTGACTGAAATACTAAAGTATTGATTATGTGATTCCTTGCACTGTTAAGCAAAATCAATCCTCAGTTGGCTGTTAAGCAAAATCAATCCTCAGTTGGCTGAAAGTGTAACTTGCTGTTTATGAGATAATTCTTGACATATTAGTAGAGCATCCATTTGAGCTCAAAGTCTGATTTATTCTTGTCATATCTAATTAGTGAAAAGTATAGACTAAAGTGGCAAGGATACCAAGATTTCATCTTGTGCAGCTCGATATCTGAGAGCAAATAAACAAACATTTAAATATGAGCATTATTTTGATTTTATATGTTTTCCAGTCCTATTTTTTAGCATATTATCATGTTTAGTTGACACGAAGAAATTATATGTTTATATGTCATTTATATATTGCTGGAAATATGCTTTAATTATGATAATTACTGCTGGAATTATTTCTAAACATTTACTAAAACCGCTAATTTTACAATATACTCGTACATGGTTTGGACTAGTGTTTCCCCCTTAAATTTAGATGGACGTTTCTTAACAATTCTTAGGACCAATTAAGAACTAACCAGACTGTTGAAATCTCAGCAGGCCTTACCAGTCAAGCATATTATAAATGGTATGTTCATCGGGTCTAATTTTCTCGAGTGTTCTTCTGGAAGATGTATCGTGTACCGCTACAACTGGGGAAAAAAAATCTGCATTTATTAATTTTCATAGAAATCTTGCTCTTGCTGATAAGTATGCTCAGTGGTATCCTGCCCCCTATCCTTGACAGGTGATAACGAGAATCAACTATGGCCAGAGTGCGACTATGAGTGGCCTCGCGGGTGCAGTGTCTTTAGCTGGCTCTGAGTCAGGACTCTGGGCTGTCAAAGGAGGCAACTGGCAGCTAGCTGCTGGATTGCTTAAGACCGCCAACGTCACCTTGCATCTCCAAGAAGGCATAGACTCAATCTCCGATGCTGGGGATTATTATGTTCTCAAATCCAATAAAGGGCACGAATATAACTGTAAGGTGACGGTGGTTGCAACACCACTTGATGAAGTGAACATTACATTTAGCCCTCCAATCTCCATTCCACCGAGGAAGATGCAGCATACCCATGCAACCTTTGTCAGGGGCCTTTTGAACCCGGTAAGTGTTATTGCACTTCGTGTATGGATCATTTTGGGAACAAACTTCCTCACATAAATGCACCAACTTAAAACGAGCAGCAGGTAACTAGTAATAGCAAGCTAACTCGATGTTGATGAAACATGAAGCCTATTCTCTTCTAGTCTTCCTTGCTTGTCATCTGAAGTCACTCCTGTTACGCTATTTGCTACGATGCAGAAATTTTTCGGCCTAAGCTCAGTGTCAGATATTCCGGAGCTGATAGGAACCATGGAGCTCCCTGACATCCCTTTCTCGTGCATCTCAGTTCTGAAGAAGTACAGTGAACATGACATGACTTACAAGATGTTCTCCCGTGTGAAGCTGGATGACACTTTGCTGGATCAGATCTTCAGGTAAGTAGCTCGATAGAGTAGATTGTTTGTGTTGGTTAAGGGACTTACTAATTAAAGGCTTGTTGTATTTGTGTTAATGCACAACATGCAGCACAAGGAAAGAGACGATTCGGATAAACTGGCCTGCTTATCCTCACTATGAAGCTCCAGAAGATTTTGCTCCGATAATATTGGACGGTGAGCAGCTGTACTACGTGAATACCTTTGAGAGCGCGGCGAGCGCCATGGAGACGGGCGCTGTTGCAGCAGAAAACGTGGCGAGGCTCATCATTTCAAGGCTACCTCTTCCTCAACGAGCTGGGGCTCTTCATTTCAAGTCATTTGCTGAGCCTGGGCAGGAGGAAGAGTCCCGACAGAGGGTGGATCTGTGAGTTACCTGAATGAATGGATGTGGAAGGAAGATGCTCGGATAATTTTGATCATTCGTGTCTGGAATCGTTGTATACATTTGTGTGTCTTCATCAGTTGCAGTTGATTTGCGGCTAGTTGTTGAGTTTCATATTTGCAGTCCTTGTTTCTTCACACTTGGCCCATCAACAGTAACTTGTCATCTCCAAAAAGAAGAAGAAAGCAACAATGTTAATCTTTTTTCTCCAATATTGGTGTTGAAGCAACCTGACATGTCTCTCTATCTATATACATAGTACGGTAGATACACGCACTCTCAATCTCTCTCGCTCAAAATTAAGTGAAAATTCCTTATTTTTATTTAAAAAATATCTTCTTCTCCCTTCTTCTGCATGCCATGTACTGTAACCTCAGAGATACATATCAAAGATACCACGGGGCATATACTTAGGAGAGTTTTTGATCTGTTTGGTATAGTTGTAACTTTTCTAAAAAGCAGCTTCCGGTTGGGCTCAATGTCTGAACAGTTGAGTTGAAGAGATTTGATGTTTGCCTGTCTAACTTTTAAGCTTGCTAGCTAGAGTTTTTGAATTGGGAAATGTATGAAATATCCATAAGGCAAATGATGACTTGTTTGATGCCATTTAACATCAATTGATGACACTTTACAACAACTACCACAATTAACGACAATTAAAGCAATGGATGAAAACTACTGCAATTAACGACAACTAACACAATAGACCGCAATTAACGAGAATTATTACAATAAACAAACAGTTAGTACAAAAAACAATTATTACATAACTAATTACAATAATTAATTTATTTACAACATAAAAAGAAAAAGGGAATTTTTAAAAAGGTGACAGCGGTGAGGGAGGAGGAGGAGAGCGACGCCGGCAAGAGAAGAGGAGGGCAGTCGTGTTGGGAGAGCGGCGCCGGCTCGAGGGGAGGATGAGAACGGCGGCGCGGGAAATGGACAAAGAAGGGGCGGCAGTAGCGGGAAGAGGAGGGAGGAGGAGGAGGAGGCGCTGGCGGGGCGGGGCGGCCGCGGCGGCGCTGGAGAAGGAAGAGGGGCGCACTAGGGTTAGGGTTAGAGTTTGCGTCGGTTGGACGTGGGTTTTGTGCAATGGCAAAAGCGGGTAAATACCTCTGAGCTTTAGGGGTAATTCAGAATGGGGCTACGAGAAGCTACCCCATGGCGGCTTCCGATTCCAACTTTTCCATGTTATACGCGGCTTTTGGCTTTGGGAAAAGCGATGGAAAAAATCGGTCATTCTGAGCAAAAAGGTGAAGCCGAAACTGTTTTCAAATGCCCAAATTGACCATAGATCTACTCCTCGTGTTACCATCGTACATGTCTTAACACAGTTTCTATGGCCATGTTTGTTTAGGCTTGGGCTTTTTGGCTTATAGCTTAAAGCTAGTTTTTTTTGGCTTAATCAGCTTATAAGCCGCTGAGTTTTTAAGCCAAGCTTTGGTGTTTAGTAATCCTTCATTTTATAGGATGTTGGCTTTATTGAGTTTTGTGTGAAGGATAAAATGTCTGAATTACCCTTGAGGGTTTAAATGACCTTGTTAAACATGTATTTAAACTTATTTTTCCACGGGATCTGAAAATATGACGATACATGCAAGTGTACATATGAAAAAAATAGATTTTGCTCCTACGTGCATGCGTATGTACCATGGCCTATCTAAATAAATTGCAAATCTTGATATCTATCGGAGATGTATATCTAAGAAGATCGAAGTATAACATACAAGCTATTCATAGCAAGATATCGCTCGTACGTGCATGCATGTATTTATTTTGGACAATGCGTAATGAAAGAAATTAATATAGGAAGGCAAATATTAGCCAACCAAATAAAATAACACATTAACAAAATAATATTTGATCATATATGATGCAATTATCTTGTCACTGCAACATTTAAATATCATATTAATGTAATATATTTATCCTCTTGTGGCCATTAAAGAAGTAGCAATACTATCACGAAAGACACTCGTATCTCCATCATCGATTGCTGATCCATTGACACTGTGCCCTCCAAATGATCCAGTTTGTGTATCGTTTGGATCATAATCTTCGTCAAGATCACATCTCTCAAAAAGTTCATCACGTAAAGCACTACCTCAAATGAAGTTGTGTAGCGTCATACATGCAATTATCATTATCATTTGAATCTTCATTTTGTAACTTGGCAAAGCCAACAAGATTCTCCATTTCATCTTCAGCACGCCAAAGGAACGCTCAATCACATTGTGAAGGGACAAGTGAGCGTGATTGAACACCTCATATTTCCCACTCGGTTGTCAACCATAGCGAAATTCTGGTAGATGATATTTCTGTCCTTTGTAAAGAGCTAGATAACCCTTTCGATTGGGATAACCAGCATCAACAAGATAATATATTCCTACATACATGAAACATATAAATATTGACAATACAAATAAGGAATGTTATCATAATAATTAATTATATGATTAAAGAAGCAAATTACTTTCAGTAGGATGTGGAAACCGGTTCGAATACTTGTCCAAAGTGTTATTGAAAATCCTTATGTCATACGCTGAACACGGCCATTTGGTGACAATAAAGGTAAACTCATGTCGAAGTCACACACTGCCATCACGTTTTGAGACGTATATCCATGACGACTAGCGTGGGCAACTTGCTAATCCGCTGGAATAGCAACATGTACATGTGTACCATCAATTGCACCTATGCAATTGTTAAAATGAGGCGTGAAGCGGCTATCTCGAAGTCTTGGATGCACTGTTGTGAACTACGGATCCATTGGTCTAATATTATCTTTAGATAAAAGATAGATACATTACAAGACTTCACTAAACTTTCTATTGATTGTTTCTGTTGACCTTTTGAAGTGGTTTTGAACTTGACTAACTAACCGAGGGCCACCAACTATCCACACAAACATAACCAAAGATTCTACGAAAGTCATATTCCTAGTTGATTTCAAGCCATAATTTGCAACCAAGATTTCATGCAAACTATAAAAAAATAGTCCTACTCATTCGGAACATCGAGTAACAATCTCTCTTATCGCCCAGTTGCTCAACAACCCATTCATAATCAATTAGGAGCGGTTGTTTCCTCTCCTTTTTGTTTAGGTAAGTGTCATAGTAGTGCATACCTACATAACCAATCACGCAACAAAATCCTGAAATAGTAAATTCCTCTTTTTTTGTTTTTTCGATATCATCTTCGCTTAAATTGCTCTCAGCGGTTGAAGGATCAATGTCACTCTCAGTGGTTGAACCATCAATGTCACTTGATGAGCTCATCTAGAAATAATAACAATAATAAGTAACATAGAGCATGACATTATGACATAATTTAATTGAGAACACATTAGAAGGTAACAATAATATGAGTACGATATAACTGAATAGTTTCAACCCCTTACATTATCATCACTGGATAGTTTTCAAATTTTCTTCATCTTGAGATCAAACATCCTCCTGAGACAATTCATCTTTACTTCATTGGTCTTCATAGTGACAAACACTTCCCAATTTTATAGTTTAGTAAAGAGCCTTATCACAATTAAGTGTTCATCACTTCCTTCTACTACCCTAGGCTAAATAGCTATATCAATAACATCCGCTATGGATGGACCACTCTAAATGAGCCTTTTGCCATAATGTCTACCATGCGCTTGAAATCCCTAGCTATGGGATTTTTCTTGTTCTTCTTTGGGATAGGCTTAATATTATTTGCCCTACACTTCGCAACGACCTTCGATTTCGTGCAGACGACCTCATTGTTCTCCACATCGGCGGCGGCGTCTTCCTCACCGTCCTTCGAACTATCAATGTTCACAACGGTTTGGTCTTCTTGTGTAGGCTCACTCGGGATGGCTGGAGTGTTACCCGTGACATGAGCCTTGTCAAACATAAGGTCCATATCATCTAGATTCTCAGGCGGTGTTGGGACCCAAAAATGCAATTCTGGACCCTCTGTGTATTCTACACTAGTCCAGGATCACGCTAGTGCACATAGTGTCAACATAGATGAATATCGATCAACACAAGACGATTAATAGCATAAACGACTAATTTGAGTAGAAAATAATAGTTGTGACCTTATGGTCGAGTTTACATTAATTAAGCCACGCAGAGCTGACAATAGATAAATAGCAGCAACGGAATAGAAATAAACTTCAGCGGAATCTAATCAATTCACCATAGGCAACCGACTGGGATCAAGGCCCTAACGATCGACACCTTCATAGAACTCATCTTCAAAAGCAGGCGATGACTCCTCTACTTCTGTTGATTGTTTGAAGAAAGTATGAGTACACAATCGTACTCGCAAGTCATACCATAGAATACAGTTTATAGATGATGGTTTATTCCAAAGGAATGACTTCTGTGGTTCTTTTGCAGAAATGCAATATTTGCAATTGAATACAAATAATAGATTGAAAACATAATGCAAAACAAATAAACAATATTAAGTTATTATTTGATTTCACAAGACACACAGTCTAAACAAGTTATTCTCACAGTCATATGACTTAGATCACATAGCTCCCTTCTCAATTGTTTTATGAAAATCTACCCCTCGTGTGAAATCCCCGAGCATGTCCATAACCACGGGCGTGGCTATTTGAATAGATTGATTAAACACTGCAGAGCTTGTACACTTTACCCACAAGATACAATCAAGTGTAACTAGCATCGACCATAACAAAATATTTGAAACTTCATCTCAAACATTGACACTCCCGATGTGTTTTCCTGCCGTCCAACCGATACACACAGCGTTTGGTTACGACACACTCCGTTGGACAGGGATGCGGCGAACTGTTCCGCGATGTGATAAACACACCTCCAGCCCATCACACAGCTTAACCTACAACCTGAGTTGTCAATGGCAAGGCTCCATAACCTACTAAGTTAGGCCCGTCCCATACCAGACATGTGGTTGTACAGTAAGGCTCAGTTCAATATCGCACAAAGTTAAGTCCTTAATTGACCAAGGTAAGACTTTCAATTTCTAACTAAGTCACACAGCTTTATCATTCTCAAAGACACACTCCACCAATCACACGAATCCACCACTTGCCTCAGTCTAAATCTTTTCCCACCCTGTTGATTAAGTGCAACACATGCCATCAACGAGTAATAGCACACATCACACACATATTCTTCACACAGTTCCATAATCGATTAGTCAAGTTTATAATTGCAACTCACATGAAATGATGACTCGTAGCATGGCTAAGCAATCTACTCGTATCTAACCAACCCACATTGGTGCTGCGATAATACCAACTAATAATTAACCAATCCTAGGGTGACAAAAGATAATAGCATACAATAGACAGGGTGGATATAACAAATTGGATTAATAACTAACCCAAAAGCATTTAAACAAATACTTTAAATAGAACGCAATACATTGAAACAAAGTATTTAGAAAACTGGGTTCAATATGATCAAATGTATAACTTGCCTTAGAATAGGTCTAGGTACTGGTCTTGGTCTTGAGGCACTTCTTCTTCTTCAAAAGTTCCCGAGGAATTAACGTCTACGCGTAAACAAAATAAATAAAGAAAATAAATAAATAACAGAGGAAAAAAACTCAAAAAATTAAATAAAAATAATAAATAAATAGATCTTGAATTTATATAAATTTAGAAATTTGAATGGGCTCAATCGGAGTTCGGATGCAAAAGATATGGCTTCTGGAAGATTGAATCTAAAGAAAATACTCAAAAGGAAATTCAAGTACTGTTCACCGAGCACTGTACATCGAGTATTGTACAACACTTTTGACTACGTGTACTCGAAAGGAATTTCGACTGCATGGTCGTAGGAGGCTACGACTACCTGGTCGTGGAAGGCTCTACGGTTCACGGGTTCACGGAAGAGAGATTTGGCTTGGGGACCCCATATGGCATAGACACGGAGTATGGTGGACTAGGTTTACAACAGATCGGATCTGGTTTAGAGTTGCGAGTTCTGACGTGGTTGATCTAGTAGACACACGGACGGTTCGAGCAGATGTGGCGGGTGAGGTGGCGGACACGTGCGCCTACGAGTAGATGTGGCACGACACATGTGCTCACAAGTATACATGGCAGAACACAGTGGCACGGCACAACGACAAGACGACGACGAGACTTGGGTTAAACCGGCAACGACGAACGGCGGTGCTTCGCTGGCGGTGGATGCGCGCACTAGGTAGAAGAGGCTATTGCGCATATACCGGTACTGGTATTGGCACGGAAGGTCGCCGGAGTTGGCGGAATCGATGACGGCGGCGAGCAGTGCGCCGTTGTCAGCGACAAACACTGGTGACGTCTCGTGGTCGTGAAGGGGTGCTGAAGAGAGCTCTGGTGAAGGCGAAGACGACGGCGTGGTCGATGACGATGAGGCGATGAAGACGACGGTGCAATCGAAGAAAACCCGACGGTGGTGGCAAAATCCAAATTTCGCAAATGCGGCGGCGCTAGGGCTCCGGGGTGGAAGAGGGTGGCAGTTCTGGGATGCTGGGTCAAGGGCGAAACCTAGGGCAGCTTTTATAGGGCTTGGGCGTGCCGGATTTGGAAGATCCCAAATCGAGTCCGATTTGGTTACGAAACCAAAGCCTGAGATTCTAGGAGATAGATACCGATCCGATGTTTGATTCCAACCGGAACGGGTGCGGGAGAGATAGAGATAAGATCCTACGTATTTTCTAGATATGGTTTAGCTGGAGGTTCAAACTTGTCGTTACAAGCTTGAAACTTCGACAGTGGCGAACGCGGCGTGAGGAAGATGACGGGAAGGGGATACGACCACCTGATAGGCGGGCCCACCTGGTCGAGGGACAATGGGCGACGCGCGGGCGACTGGCTGCACAGAGTTGGGCCAGGATTGGGTTTCGGCCCGATACTGTTCGAAGGGTTTTAAATAGATTTTCTATTTTAGAAAATACAGAAAATCCAAATAGCAATTAGAAAATAGCAAATGAACTTAGAAAAATTCCAAAAAAATCTAGAAAATATATCTAAGCACATAGAATCCAAATAAAATAGTTTTGACCATTGTTGATGTTGGGATTAAGCATACTAAATTATTTTGACATGAAAGTCTATATTAAGCTTTAAATAAAAATACTAAGAATTAATAGAAATTCAAATATTGTATTTTCCAACAAGTAATAATTTAAAAGATTTTTAGAGCTCAGAAAATTGGGATGTTACAGGCGGTCCATCACGAAAATGATTAGGATATTGCTGAAAATTTAAAAAATAACTGAAGTTAGCATCAATTAAAATATAAGATTATACACATTAATAAATAGACGTTTCTCCAGTGACTACCTTGTGCTCCTACCACCAAGCATCGGATGCAAATATAATTCCTTTTTTATGATCCCAACCTAGCTCAGTTGCTTTTTGTTTCAAATCATTCCACAAGTTATATTCTTTCTTCAATGTTTTCCACTTATTTTTTAGTTGTTTTTTGCCGTGCTTTTCTCTGTCCTTTCAAAGAACTTCTTTTGGAGGTTCTTGTAACCCGTGATATTGAAACATCCCAATGGTATATTCTCAGCACCAACTTTCTCAACACAGATCTGACAAAATCTCATGTTACCAAATGTATCCTAATTTGCCTTGCTGATAACAGTTAGTTCCATCTATACAATTTACATGATGATTTATAATTTTTAAGGGCATAATATAATGATACAAAACTAACATTTTAACTTGTAAAAAAAAAGTAAAACTAAACATAGAACAAGGCTTGCTAATAGGCATTCTTGGCTGGAGATATTCTGTGTCAAGCCGCTCAAAAGGAAACATAGCTAAGACATGCATACCATTTAATATCGAACATCAAGTGAATATGAAAAAAGAAGTACTTCACTCCCAGCAAAAAAATAATATTTCGTAGGCTTAATTATTTTTTCTTAGAACCTTTTAGCTCACACTCTGTTTCACTTCATAGGCTTAAATCATCATCTTCGACTAGGAAATTCATATCATGATTACGAAATTCAGATCATACATAGACTCATTGTTTTCTACGAAATTCAGATCATACACAGACACATTGCAGAGTCTTTCAGTTAGTTATTCATCATGACTAGGAAATTTAGATCATGATTACTAAATTCATATCATACATATACTCATTGTTTTCTACGAAATTCAGATCATACACAGACACATTGCAGAGTCTTTCAGTTAGTTGTTCATCATGACTAGCAAATTCAGATCATACACGGACACATTGCTTTCTACGAAATCCAGATCACATGCAGACACATCAATTTTTCCCATGACTCGCCTTGATATGGATCCGAGGACAATGTCGGGCGACGGAAAGCGGCGTAGGACGAGTACTTGGGGAGGCGGCGTCGTACTTGGGGAGTAGGCGTCAGACGAGGAAAGCGGCGCTCGGAGAGGAGAGGGAGGCGGCGTCGGAGGAGGAGAGGGAGGCGACGATGTTGGGGCGCTTGAGGAGGCTAATGCATCACGGGGGGCGAAAGGGTGGAGGGAAAAAAATGAAAGGGCCTCCACTTATATATGAATGGTATTTTGAGTATAATTTAAACGAAGTTCAGTGGAAAAGGGATATTTCATTCCGCACAAGCTTAAAAAAATCATCTCTCTCGTGGTTTATATCTTTTCGGCTTAAAATAGCTTAGCCTTTTTATAAACTGGATGAAAAAATTACCCTTTTATTTAGACTTTAGTTTTTTACTTTTTAAGTTAAAGAAAAAGCATAAGCAAATAGAGTCTATAACCTAAGCTGAGAGAGAGAGAGAGAGAGAGAGAGAGAGAGAGAGAGTCCAAAGACTAGCAGCAAACAATGTTGATAATCCGCGGCCCCAATCTTGGTGTGGAAGCAAACTCTCTCTCTCTGTATATGTACAGAGCACTGCAGACCAAACAAACTACTACTCTTTACTTTTATTTAAAGTCGTCTTCTTCCTTCCTCCGCACCGCTACCCGCACTACAACTACGAGAGAGAGAGAGAGAGAGAGAGAGAGAGAGAGAGAAGAAGATCGTAGCAAGCCAGGTAGGGCGCGGGGATGGGGCCTCCGCGTCTTGTGCGGGGCCTCGTTGCGCCGCTGCTTTTCGTCTCCCCGGCCGACTGGCTGCCCTGCCACCACCTGCTCGCCTCCGCCCGGACCCAGTGGCTCCCCTCTCTCTCCCTGCCGCCGCGCCTGCGCTTCCCATACTGTGCCGCCGGCTTCAAGATGCTCCTCGTCCTGCTCCTCGTCTCCGTATCCCTCGCCGAGGTCCGCTTCATCGCCTCCTCCTCCATGGCCCCAACCATCCCATCAGCCGACCGCGCCGTCGCGGAAAAGGTAAAGCAAAATTAGCTCTCGCTCCCGACTTGGCTCGCACCTTGCGCCCCTATTTTACTCTACACAATACACAACACTCCATATGCTAATCTCTTAATTGCCTTCCTTCCTGCCTTGGATCCCATCCACCACGAACGAATGATACGCGGCCTACTCCACTCCGCTTGGGAATTCATTCAATCACTGTTCCATGCCATTGCCACTGCCATCCAACCAAATCTTATACTAGTATAGACTCACTCGATCTGTTACTAGTGCATGCTATGCTGTGCTACCGATGATGGATTTGAACTATCTAATCTAATGCATCACAAAGTTATCTCTCAGGTTACATACTTATTTCGGAGGCCATCTATTGGCGACATAGTGTTTTTCAAAGTGCCCACGGCCGTACAGGTTTGGTTTGGTTTCCTTTCCATCCTTCTGTTCACTGTTCTTTATATCCTCCTGTTTAGTCCCTCCTTTCCAGTCTGATACTATGCTACTCTGTGTTTCAGAATTGTGGTGTAAATAAGGATGTTGTGTTTATTAAGAGGATATTGGCAACTTCTAGAGATTTCATCGAGGTAAACTACATCAGCATCATTTACTCTGCTGATATGCTTGAGCAAAGCCATACCAAGATGCATATATTATCCAAATGTAGTGCTGGTGCCTGGTGGTATACCATGCCCCTCCCAACATTGTCTTACACCGACCATTTCATAGGTTCGACAAGGGCAGCTTATTGTGAACGGTGTTGCACAAACGGAACATTACATAGCAAGCCATGCATCATACACAATGGAAGCAATGGTTTGTGCATCTCGTTTCTCTGCGAGCATTGTCTCCTTGAACAACATTGAGGAGTTGCTATTGCCAGGTCCAGAGATATTAAAGTGCTGTTGACACAACGGGTTAACAGAAATGATGAGAGAGTCTTCACTCACTAGAAGGAGACGATCAAAAGTGGCCTGGCTGCTCCATGTTGTTGACTTCTTGAGTGCCTTGTTGTAATGAACAGGCCTCAGATGGCGGATGATCTCTTCCTTCTATTTTTTTGTTATCTGCTGTGCTGTCTACCAGGGCCCTCTACTAAAAGTATGCATGATCCTGCAGCGCCTTCCTGAAGGCCATGTATTCGTCATGGGTGATAACCGTAATAACAGCTGCGATTCTCGTGCCTGGTAAGAGAACACATCCACTCCCACACTAACTCAATCTTCATATAGATAGATTTAACTGGTTGTTCAACTCAAGATTCACCTGTCCTATAATACTTCAATTGTTGAGGAATTCTCTTTCCAGTCATCTTAGCTGCGTGCTCTTGCTCTTATATGTTCTGAGGACCAGATCCAATTTGATTATAGATTGAATGCCATGATAAGCATCGATGCTATATGGGAATTTTCCCAAATGTTGAGGCTTCGAGTAGGATGAGCATGCATACGCGTGCAGTTGCCAGAACGTGCTTTAAGGGTTTACTCATTTACTGTTGGCTTATTGTGCCTGTATGGCTGACTTGCAGGCAGTTTTTGCAACCATTGTTTGGGCGCTGCTACTAATCTTTGTGGTGCTTGTGGTAACTAACAGGGGTCCTCTTCCTGTCGGCAACATCGTTGGAAGATACATGATGTCCTTTACAAGATCCTCTTCCCAGTAACTAAGGAGAAGAGGTTTCACGACCTCCGGCCAGTATTGCCCAAACTCCTTGATGCCGTTTGATGCGATGATTGATATCGAGCTGAGCTGGGCCTTGAGCCCTTTTATATGTTGTGGACTTGTGTGAGACCCTGATTCTCCGCGTGCTGTTAGCGTTGTGTGTGTATATTGCCGTACTCCTGGTCCTGAGGCTGGGGGGAAACTAAATGGTTACCTCTGTAGCTGTTGTCACTCTTCCTCAGGCTGCCAGGTGGTGTTGCTAGAACCTACCCCAAAAAAAAAAAAAATTGTGTATCTAACTACAAGTAATGTTTATCCGATGCTTGAGAATGCAGTATCTATCAGAACTTTGCAAATCATTTTGGTGGCTCCTTGCATTTGCCTATAAGTAATATAGATCTGTGTTGCATCTGCGCCGTCTGTTGGCATAGAGCTCTCTGTGTGTACACTTGGTATGATTTTTCCCTCTCTCTTGTACTATGCATTTGTTTTGAGTGATCTATGTCGCGAACAAATCAAGGCTTTTTGGTCCACCGCGCATTGAAATTTTGTTGGCGTGTTGAGATTAGTGGACCAAGGGAGTGTTCGCGTACCTGTATTACGAGTGGAGTGGAGTGGAGTGATATGTTATGCCTTGCAACGGGAGTATCGAGTTTTCTTCTCCCCTCACAACGCGACGGGTACCCGCGGGCGACGGGCATAGAAGAAATTCTCCGTCTGTTGTCCTTTGTGGGCATACTCGTGGGGGAAAATTGGGGCCGCGGGCATGGGTATAACCGTATAAGCGAACTCTACCCGTACCCGCTGCGCCTAATTGCCATCCCCACTCACAAGGCTAACCCCTTGTAGCGTCCAGCGTAGCGCAACAACAATGGACAGCGTTTTCACTCCAGTGCTAACCACTGACAAGATATACCTTTCTGGGTACAAGCTCCTGTATATATACAATAAGTCGTGTAAATTAATGATCAGCGAACGGACATCAATGTGGTGATCGAAATGATTCTGACGGTCTAAGAGGAACTGCTTCTCCATCTTCGTCTGTTTGCTTGGAGAACCGAAATGACGACCATCTAAGAGAAATTCCTTCACCATCTTCGCCTGTTTGTCTAGAGAACCGGAATGATGAAGGCGTTGGAAGACGGAATGAATTATCTCTGTCACAATTTGTGTCGGATTTTGCCTGCCCCAGTCCTGCACGTAGATATAAAATGGAATGACTTTCAAAGCAACAACTATCAGATTCTGACTCACTCAAGCATTTGCAGAGTATGCCTGAAGCACATGCTATTTCATATTGGGTGTCATCAACCGCTTGATTCATACTACCTAAACAAAATCTCATGGATTTTCATTTGAAAAAGGATAGGAAACCTAGCTGAATCATTCTTATGGACTATTCCCAGCAAAAAAAAAAGAACAAAAGCACGAAAGACACAAAATGTCAGCTAAAGCAATTGAAATATCACACCTTGAACATGATGACACTAGCCAAGATGGTTAATGACGTGAACATGGTATAATAAATGGGGGATACAACTGCCGTATTAAACGTGTCAAGGGCCTGCATTCAAGGGGAAAAAATCATTGTCATCATTTGTTTTAAAATTGCTTTCTTGGTCAGGCATGTAAATTCGATGTTATTCTGATGTTATGATTTGCCCAGTTGAGACAAGAATAAAGCAGTATTAAGGAAGTTACTTTTGCTTATACAATGCTAAAACTTCATTGTAAATGAATCGAAATTCAGATATCATAAACACGACATTCATACTAAGTTCCCGAGGCACGAAATCTATTGGAATTTTTTTTGGGGGTGTTGTTGTATGCCGTTTTCCCTATTTCCCTTGCAGGGTTGGTATGCTAGATCATGGAAGGGGAAAAAAACACTTTGGTTTAGTGTGAGGAAATCAGAGTACCTTGTTCAAGTAATTCATTTGGGTAATGATGCATGTGATGACAACCAGAGTAAATGCCCATGTCTGTAGATATATGAGTTGGTTCATTCCAGAAAAGGTCAGCTTCAAAGCTATGCCAAGAGCTTTCACACTCATGACCTGCGTAGTTCAACCAAAAACCTTGCAAAAAAGTACATGGCTAGAGAACGATAAATACGGGAAGATAAAACTAGAGAGAACGTACCGAGATGGAACCTACAAGAGAGCAAACACCAATATACACCATGACATGTGTTTGCCCATAAAGTGGGACAAACCGGTAAACAAGTATGGCAACTACAGCAAGTACCACTGCTACATAACACATGAAGGCTGGAAAAAAAACATCATCGGTTAGTTACGACTCAGTTAAGCCACATAGAAGTTGATAGATAAAGCAGAATAAGTGGCACTTGAAGCAATATTAGGAAATTGGCCAAGAGACAAAACCATGTAATAGCAAATACCTGGTTCAGTAGCAAGATCCCATACTTCTGTCACCGACTCAATATCACGTTCTGCTGGGGCATGGAGGACAATTGTGGTGGATCCCACAACACATAGGACACATCCAAGAACACCAAATATAGGCAGTTTCTCACGCAGCATCACATGTGCAAGTACAGCACTGCAGAACAAAAGATAGCTCCATATTGATGATGATGAAATCAGTAAAAGTTTCATAAGACGAAAACCAAAATATTGTAAAACCAAAAGTCATGCCTGACAATAATGCTAAGAGCGCCAAGAGGAGTGACCAAAATAGTTGGAGCAAATGCATAAGCTGCAAAATTTGCAACTTCCCCAACAATCACTGCAAAAGAATTTAACGAATAGACAGTATGATTACAAGCTATCCGTAGAAATAAACAAAATAAAAAAAAAAGTAAAACTGAGAGAACAGTGTTAGAATGATCTCGGGCATTTGGCCGTTGAATGCCCACCCCACTGATCGCGCCCTGATCGGGGGCGCCTAGCCCAAATGGCTGGTGGGCCCCTGTCGCCAGCGCCATATAAAGGAAGGGTGGGGGCCGGCGGCACGCAACACAAGGTTCACCGTGCCGCCCGAAACCCTAACCCACAAGAACCCTAGACCGATCTAGAGGGAGGCGCTCCAGCGACGGGATCGACCACCGCCGCCTCTACACCAGCGAAACCGCCGCCGCCCGGGAGACGCCGCCGCCGGGATATCCCTCTCCTTCTCCACCGATCGTCGCTGCCCAGCGCAGATCTCACGGACGATCCGCGATGGCCAACTCTTCCTCCTCTACATCGGACGGTAGACCCGAAACCCTAATGATCTCTCTCTCTCTCTCTGTTTCTCTCATGAACCCGAAAAGAAAAGCACCCAGATCTCCACTAGGGGATCCAAAGAAAGACAAACAATGGTATCAAGTTCCTGGACCTTTTGCAAGGTTTTTACAGGAAAATGGCATAGTGGCCCAGTATTCTACACCGGGCGAACCTCAGCAAAATGGAGTAGCTGAAAGACGCAACCGTACCCTGATGGATATGGTGCGAAGCATGATGAGCTACTCCACACTCCCATTGAGTTTATGGATGGAGGCGTTGAAAACCGTCATTCATATTCTCAATAGAGTGCCTAGTAAGTCGGTGCCCAAAACACCGTACGAGTTGTGGACAGGAAGAGCTCCCTCACTAAACCACTTACGTGTGTGGGGAGTCTCACGAGGCTAAAGTATTTAACCCAAACCTTGGGAAGCTTGATCCCAAAAAAGAAGTTGACATTTCATTGGCTACCCCGAAAAGTCAAAAGGTTTTCGTTTCTACCGTCTGCACGGATATACAAAGTTTGTAGAAACGAGACGCTGTCTTCTTAGAGGATGAAATGATGAGGGGAGCATGGTAGCTCGAGAGATTGATCTTGAAGAGAAGCGGGTATATGTGCCCACTCCGATGATTCAAGAGTCACTCTTCACACTACTCTTTGCCATTGCACCGACGGTACAAGACAATCTGAGTGCCAAGACTGTTATTGTTCCTCCCGTGGCAACAATGAATGAGAATGAGGAACCCGTTCTTCAGATCCTATAGAACCCATTGCCACAAATGAGGGGAGCAACAATAGATCTCAAATGTAAGATGTACCAAATGAGGAGGCCCCGAGGAGGTCTCAAAGAGTAAGAAGATCAGCTATCTCTGATGATTATCAGATTTATCATACAGAGGAATTTCAAATGGAGGATGATCCCACCTCATTTGAAGAAGCCATGAGAAGCTTAAAATTCTTCAAAATGGCTTGAGGCCATGGAAGAGGAAATGAGGTCCATGAAGGCTAATAAAGTCTGGGACTTGGAAATTATTCCTAAAGGAGCCAAAACAGTAGGCTGTAAATGGGTCTACAAAACAAAGCTTGACTCCCAAGGGAATGTAGAAAGATACAAAGCGCGACTTGTGGCAAAAGGCTTTACGCAAAGAGAATGGATTGATTACAATGAGACCTTTTCTCTAGTCTCTCAGAAGATTCTTCGTAATCATAATGGCATTAGTAGCACATTATGATTTAGAGTTACATCATATGGATGTAAAGACGGCATTTCTTAATGGGGATTTGGAGGAAAATGTTTACATGGCACAACCGAAAGGTTTTGTCGTGGAAGGAAATGAAAAAATGGGATGCCGCCTAAAGAAATCGATTTATGGGTTAAAGTAAGCTTCAAGACAGTGGTACTTGAAGTTTGACAGTACAATAAGAAAATTTGGGTTCAAAGAGAATGTAGAGGACAACTGTGTTTATACAAAGTTTAAAGATGGGAAGTTTATCTTCCTAATCCTGTATGTGGATGATATCCTCATGGCTAGTAGTGATGTCATCACATTGGAGACAAAGAGGTTTTTGTCCTCAAACTTTGATATGAAAGATCTTGGTGAAGCTTCGTTCGTTCTAGGGATCGAAATTTACTAGGGATAGAAACAAGGGTATGTTGGGATCACACAAAAGCATACATAGAGAAAGTATTAAAGAAATTTGGTATGCATAAATGTAGTCCTTCACCGCACCTATAGTCAAGGGCGCAGATATGGGATTTTCAATGCCCCAGAACCGATCGAGCTCGATCAAATAAAATCGGTTCCATATGCTTCAAATTGTCGGAAGCTTGCAAAGATGCTCAAGTGTGTACATACGACTTAGCGCTTGTTACGGGTTACTTGGCGATTCCGAGCAATCTCGAATAGAACATTGAAATTGATAAAGAAAGTCTTGCGTTATTTGCAAGAAACAAAAGGCCTCATGATGACATCTGTAAGATCGATTCACTCCATATAGTGGGGTATACAGATTCTGATTTTGCGGGAGATGATAGAAAGTCAACATCTGGATATGTGTTCACTCTCGCTGGAGGAGCTATATCGTGAAAAAGCTCAAAGCAAACCGTCACTACATCGTCCACAATGTATGCCGAGTTTGTAGCATATTATGAGGCTACGGGGCAGGTGAACTGGCTAAAGAAGTTCATACCCGGTTTAAAAGTGGTTGACGACATCAATAGACCACTTAAGTTGTCTTCGCGATAATGAACCAAAGAAGTAATGTATGCCCACAACAATAAGTCAAGTGGTGCTGCCAAACACATTGACATAAAGTACTATGTTGTGAAAGATAAAGTTCGGGATCAAATTATAAATCTTGAGCATATAAGTACCGCAAAGATGTTAGCGGATCCGCTTACTAAAGGCTTACCACCCAACGTGTTCAGAGAACATATAGCCGGCATGGGTTTAAGGGAAAGCCTATGATTCCTGGACTAAAAGATGGCCCAAAAGTTTAAAGTAACTATTTCAGAACAAAGAGGTGTATTGTAGCTGTTGAATCTATCGGCAATTGACCGTGACGATGAGACATGTTCTATGCACCAATCTGTGATGGAGTGAGTAAAGTCAAAAGTAATTAAAGATAAAGCATAGATTGAGATCAAGGGGGAGAATGTTAGAATGATCTCGGGCATTTGGCCCAACGGCCAAATGCCCACCCCATCGATCGCATACGATCGGGGCACCCACCCAAATGGTCAGTGGGCCTGCCATGACGCCATATAAAGGAAGGGTGGGGGCCGGCGGCACGCAACACAAGGTTCACCGTGCCGCCCGAAACCCTAACCCACAAGAACCCTAGACCGATCTAGAGGGAGGCGCTCCAGCGACGGGATCGACCACCGCCGCCTCTACACCAGCGAAACCGTCGCCGCCCGGGAGACGCCGCCGCTGGGATATCCCTCTCCTTCTCCACCGACCGTCGCTGCCCTAGCGCAGATCTCACGGACGATCCGCGATGGCCAACTCTTCCTCCTCTACATCGGACGGTAGACCCGAAACCCTAATGATCTCTCTCTCTCTCTCTCTCTCTCTCTCTCTGTTTCTCTCATGAACCCGAAAAGAAAACCACCCAGATCTCCACTAGGGGATCCAAAGAAAGACAAACAAACAGGGCTTACTTGTTATCACGCCAACCCACCAAAGAGGCTCGTATAAATAAGAATAACCACCAAACCCTGTCATAACATGGAACATTAATACACATGTAGCATACCACTACACACCGATACAAGAGTTCACAAAAGGCCATATAAATAGACACAACGGTTGTTTAGGATAACAAGATAATGTATATCAAAAGCTGTGGCAACATTTAAAAGTTTGGGCGTCACCTAGTTTGTTCAAAGCGCATCACCATGTTGACTGTAAAAGATGATAGATTGCAGGAGGAAGATTACAAATATTTTTTGAACGTTTCACATATGGCCTACGATTACGAAGGGAGGGGAGGGGAGGGCAATATCTAAAATATGGTTGACAATGAAAGGATACAACATGGCATAATTATCTACACCGGGGCTATATGCACTTGTTTAATCTGGGACGATCCCTCATGGTAAGTTTCGAGGGTGTGCCAAATTTCATGTGCGGTCGTAAGATTGCAAATCCTGTCATACTCTTGTCTACCAAGCCCAAAGATATAGGAGATTCTTTGCCTTGTTGTTGTTAGCCAAAAGTATTGCCAAGCTTGCGTGGCAATCTCGAGCAAACGAATGAGCTCGAACAACCTCCCATATAGCTTGTCCTTCGCTCTCAAGGAAGACTCGCATGCGATTCTTCCAATAGGCATAGTCGAGCCCATTGAAGACATGCGGCTTTGTCGAGTACTTATCCATCGCCAAGTTCAGTGACCGGTTAAGATCAAGATTGAACTAACCGGGCTCTGATACCACTTGTTGGACCGAAAAGGCGACTAGAGGGGGGGTGAATAGGAGCACGCTCACTTTTTCAACCTCGATTAGATTCAACACAAATTTCACTCCAATAGCTATAGAAGCTATGAAGATCGATATACCAAGACAATGAAGACTAGGATTCAATCCAATCAAAACCCCGAAGCAAAACAACCAAAAACAACCGAAACTGAATTTCCTAAGTGTGGGGCGGTCTGACCTCTATTCAAGGGCGGTCCGACCGGTCCTATGGGCGGTCCGACCTCTAATGAGGGGCGGTCCGACCTCCAGCCGATGAACAGTGAAATCAGCCCGAAAAATGAAGTTGCAAATAGATGTAACTTTTGATCTACAACTCCAAACTTGATGAAACTTGGTACACACCTTCTCTAGGATGTCAGGAACCTATTCCAATCGAAGATCGTGAAGATCTTTGGAAAAGTTCAGACCTTTTCAGTTTGAGAGGTGGAAGGTTTGAAACCGAGTCAAAACGAAAACTATATCGAAAAACTTGCTCGTGGGTGATTGATGATCAAGATGATCTTAGATGTGTTCCCACATGTCACAGCAAGCTAGATCATGCAAAGAAATCAATCAAAAACATGTGAATCAAAGAAAGACTCAAAATCACCAAATAGAGAGAAGAAGGGCAAATGAACTCATCTTGAAGAGAACTCTTCTTTGGATTGATTTGATAATGTATCGACATGACCACTCATACGGATACGCATGGACACAAGATCAAAACATCTCTCTCTCTAGAACCCTAATCTCCACTAAACCTTCCCTAAGCACTTAAGCCAAAACTAGGGTTTCAAGCATGAAAGGGTTGAAGGGGTGCAGCCACCTCCCTCCTCTATTTATAGTGGAGACTTAAACCTTCTAGAAGAGTAACCCTAATGGGCTCCCGTTAAGGCCCAAAACAAACGGGTCACACACGCACGCATCTTGAAGCGCCGTCTTCATCTCCTCTTGACCTACTCCGCTTCTCCACGCCATCTTGCGCCGTGAGTCGTCAAAAGTCACCAAAGCGGTATTTGGTATAATTACCAAAATACCCCTTCTCGATCTTTTTGCAAAGACCGAGTCCCATCTTGTGAAGCACCTCCCATGCTTCGCCACGTGTAGGTTGATCAACGGCTCTCAACATGTCGGCAAGTCTCTCCCATCCGGCTCCCACCAGAACCACCATGGCACTTGCACCGACCCCCGCGCCGCTTGATCCAACCAGTCGCACCGAACTGCCCGTTCGGTCATCCTTGTCTATTCTGCACCACACTTGAGTTCATTGACTCACCCGCATCGCCGATCGCTCGACCTCACTCTCCAAGCCTAGTCCCGATCATCCTCGCCGATTGACCGTCGTTGACCACCAAGCAACACGCACAACAATAAACAAGCAAATCGAATCCGGGAACAAGTTCTTCACAACTTGACCCACGTTAGTCAAAACATGCATCATGCAACACATATGCACTGAAACCCATGACTTTGACCTAACAAAACATCATCGCCACGAGGTTGGCCGATGAACAGCAGACCGGCCGATCGCCTCCTCGGCCCGATCGCTTAGCCAACACGGCCCGATCGCCACCACAAGGGTCGGCCGACCGCCAGAGGACTTAGCCAATTTTCAACCCTCAAAATCCAAACCCATCGGAAACTTTAAACCAATAGAACTTTTGCTTGGGAACTCCAAAATTATGAGACCAAGTGTATTAGGATCCTCACTTGTCTACAACACCTATTTTTGGCCTGACCCATTCGACCATTTTGGTCACGCACGGTCGATCACGCACATGGCCGGTCCGACCGATTTGGGACCGGCCGACCGCCATGCTATGGCGGTCGGACCGCCCGCCCGTAATGCCCGAACAGATCCGAAACTTTGTCGAAAACCCGTGAAACGACAAACCGTTAACGCCATTGCCAATTGTCACATCATCCTAAGATCTGGAGCATATCCCCATGATATCCACACCTTCTCCACCGACCGTCGCTGCCCTAGCGCAGATCTCACGGACGATCCGCGATGGCCAACTCTTCCTCCTCTACATCGGACGGTAGACCCGAAACCCTAATGATCTCTCTCTCTCTCTCTCTCTCTCTCTCTCTCTCTCTCTCTCTCTTTCTCTCATGAACCCGAAAAGAAAACCACCCAGATCTCCACTAAGGGATCCAAAGAAAGACAAACAAACAGGGCTTGTTATCACGCCAACCCACCAAAGAGGCTCGTATAAATAAGAATAACCACCAAACCCTGTCATAACATGGAACATTAATACACATGTAGCATACCACTACACACTGATACAGTAGTTCACAAAAAGGCCATATAAATAGACACAACGGTTGTTTAGGATAACAGTATAACAGAAGGCTGAAAACTGTGGCAACATTTAAAAGTTTGGGGCGTCACCTAGTTTGTTCAAAGCGCATCACCATGTTGACGGTAAAAGACAGATAGATTGCAGGAGGAAGATTACAAATATTTTTTCGAACGTTTCACATATGGCCTACGATTACGAAGGGAGGGGAGGGGAGGGCAATATCTAAAATATGGTTGACAATGAAAGGATACAACATGGCATAATTATCTACACCGGGGCTATATGCCTGTGTCACATTCAGTGTAGGCAAGCAGTAAACCATCCCAAATTCGAGCCTCATGAGTCACTGCCACAGTTAAACTCCAACTTGTGACAAACAACAAGCACAGGTAAAGTGAAATCCGCCTAATGTTAACATTAAAAATGATGCGAATGGTGAACCGAAGATTTCAATTCCAAGCTAGTCGCTTCGAAATCACTCAGGAACCCCCAACTGCACATCTTAGACAGGCAGCGTAGAAATAGAATTCCGTTTCGGGACGATGACGCCGAGCAGCCCAGAAATCGACACGGGGCGGGAATGGGAAGGGATAGTTACCGGCCCTGACACCGGAGGAGGCGGCCTTCTTCTTGATGATGAAGCTGGCGCCGATGAAGAAGAGGCTGGAGGAGATCGCTTGTGAGCATGCCTCCCGCTATGCGTGGGTGGTCTTCTAGTTCCATGAATTCTCTACGTCACTCTACGAATTCTATAACTAACTTAATCTCGATCATCACATTCACATGTTAAGTCGGGGAGACCGACTAGACAAGCTTAATAGACGGTTTTTTTTTTTTAAAAAAAAAAAGAAGCCAAAATCGAGATTATATGTAGAAACGTAAATCAAAATAATTTTACACAATTAAAACCTAAATCAACTAGTTTGACTAAATGCACCAACAATCAAAGTCTATGTCAAGGTTTATAATTCTAGTGTGACAAACAAGCAATTCAATTCTAGAAATGTAAATTGCAAGAATATAAAGTACAATAGAGCAAACCACAATAATACATGATCTTTTTACCGTAGTGTCCGAAGACTTGCTGGTCTCCCCTAATTCATGTTGAGGTTAGCCCAAACGAACTAATCTGACTCTACGAATTAAGGCAACACATCGAATCCACTCCGCGAAATGGTGAGCATTAAACCACTCACACCACTCGGGCCTTCTCACAACCTTCTTTGAGAAAATCACCAGTACAACTCCTCCAAACCGTCTAGGAGGCTACAATTTTCAAGAGTAACAAGTCGGAGATGCTCACTTAAATGAATCAAGTGCCGAAGCTCAATAAATACACAATCCACCACCATGTGCAACACATGCACCAGGATTTACCTCTTCAAGCTCACTAAGTGCAAGATATGCACATAAGAGGTGAGAGGGCTTGCTCTTAGCTTAAGGAAGAAAAAAAATATGGCACCAGCAATTGCTCCACCGGCAACAAAGGGGATATTTATACCCCACATCAAGAAACTAGACGTTGGAGCAAGATTTCAGCAAAAATAGGGGAATCCAGTCTGCCAACACATGGACGGTCAAACCGATCGTCACTGCAAAGGCTAGAAAAACTGGTCATTATAAGCCAAGTTGGTCAGATTGCCCACACAGGGTCCAGTCAGACTGTGACTCTGGTCAGATCGGCCAACACACGCTGGTCAAACCACTCCACCCAGGAGCTCAAAAACACGACTGAAAATGCTATTGGAAAAGATTGACCACAGCGGTCGGTCCGAAATGCAAATTACCATAAGCAACTTCCAGAAGAAATGGTTCTGGAAAAGATTGACCGATGCGGTCAGACCAGGGTTCGTCCAGTTCGCACGAACAACCCCGGTCAGTCCGTAATGCTAGATTAAGACAATCCTAACTTGGCCCGAACAAGCCAACAACTAATGCCCAGTCATACCTCCAATACAACAACGGTCAGACCAGCTCCAAAATTCCAGCAACCACAAAGATGCATGTACCTCGACACTTTGCGAAACACATTCGAAAATATGAAATAGCATGCAAACAAGGGTAAAAAACACGATCCACTGCAAGTTGCAAAACATTTTTGCCAACTTTATAATCATGTGCACAAGGATTATGAACATGGTCTCGAACCGTTTGCAAAACACATTCACAAAACTAAAATCATATGCTACAAGGATTATGTATGAGTCTCAATTATTACAAAGCACATTCGCAAGTACTAGCAACATGCCACGGGGAGCTAGAGCGAGCATAATGAGCTGTCAACACATGACACACTCAAGCTATTAGTCAAGACTCTTCTTAATAGTACGACAACCTACACTAACAACCCGATCACTGAACCACACACTGTGACCGGTAAAAAGACCAATAAACAAATTCTTAGCCTATACTAGCTATAATTTTGCCTTGCGTATTCACTTGGAGCTTCACTTGATGATGATCATATTATCTCCAAGTATGGGTCTTGTCTTGCTCATCAACACACGATGAACTCAAGCTTCATGTCGAGATCTTGATTTGGTGCTCATCAGCAGCACATGATGACATCCTTTATCCCGAACTTTGACTTGACGACCATTAACATACGATATCATCCAAAGTCTTCGTCATCATGGGGCTTAACATATTTAACTAACTCATAGAAAAATATTAGTTCCATAAATCTGGTTACCATTGATCACCAAAACACGTCGTTAACATATAATGGATGGACTAGGTCCTTCACACATACAGCCACACTACTCTTGTTGTGGATTATTATACGGAAGAGTAGTAGAAGAGGCATCTCCCTGGATGCAGGAGATAATGTTTTTTTGCTAGAGAGTAGGACCCGAACAATAACGCCTACACTTATACACCATCTCGTTTGTATATCAGCAGTAGCAACAACACTAGATTTTCATTCCTGGGTTTTCTGCAGACCCAAGGGCCAGGGAAATCACTGGATAGATAATGATGACATCTTCTCATTCATCTCATCATCATGCAAAGCTTGTGGCTACAAAGGCAAAAGGACTCTATTTCTCTCCATAAGAGTTACTGGCGCTCGCTGTCACTTTACGCGGCTTACATGAACATGCACCAAGAACGGCTTACATGTTTCTTATGCTTAACTTTCCTGTTCAGTGCCCATGTTTGTTGCTGAAATAATGAAATCTGTTACTCAACTTTATTCGCAGATGTTCTTTCCTTCTTTTGCAGAACAAGAACGGGTGTCACATCTCATGGAAAGTCTCATGGAAAGTCTTAACCAGTTTCATGCTAGAATGTCAAACCGTTTTTAGCAGTCTAGTTTGCCATAGTACAAGTCATCCAAACAGATTGTCAAAACGGGTTTTATAGAGCAAAGACATATGCCCGGCCGGCTTGAATAGTAGGAAGCACAAAAGGTAGCTAGCGGGGTTACCGGATTACAGTCCAGCACAGTACAAAAGACAGAAATAACACCACAATTGGCTATGCAGAGCTCAAAAAGCTCAAAGGCTTAAACAAAACGAGAACAGGAAACCCCAAACGCTGGGACCCTTTTGCTTGTTACTAAAACCATACTATACTCTCTTTTTTTTTTTGGTAAGGTGGGAAGAGGGGGTATGCTTGCTATACTTGCATTAGTAATCACACCAATAAAAATGGAGAGGTGGGGGAAGCGGGAGAGAGGAAAAGAAAAGAGGGGGGGGGGGCGGTTTTATATAATAACTAGTAGAGTGTTCGTGTGTTGCAACGGAATCTTATATTCAACAATAATTTCTTCACATATAATAACATAATCAAATAACGAAAAGAAGTATTTCAGTTGGCATGCACCTGGAATCCACATTAAAAAAAAGTAATACGACCCAGAAGGGCCCAGAGGCACCGTATTTATTTCAAAGTTTGATTGTACAAACCACCTTCAAAAGATAAGAAATTGTGTAGACACCCTTAAAACATTACAAAAAACTATAACTAAATAAGAAGTTGTGTATAGATCCTTGAACTATCGTCCCCCGCTGCGCGAAGGTTAACCTCAATCTTTATTAGCTGATAATAAGATAAGATATACTCCAACGCAATAGTAAAATCATGTAAAGTATCATACCTTGATTTACTGTCAGATGAAATAAACTTGAAGACAGTGGAAAATCTGATGGGACGAAGATGCGGGCCCGTGCGAACAGGAGAGAAGACCATTAAATGGAGAAAAATGATAGATTCGCCACAGCAGCAGGGGTAGGACCTGTCAGTACTCAATATGGATCCTGCATGGCGTGCAACACCATTAATAAAATAATAATTAATGTTTCATTCATTTCAAATAAGATCGGAGTAGTGAGTATAATCAATCTATGTGATTTCCTCAGCACTTTATTATATTAAGTCAGCTGAAGATCAAATAATATTCATGGAATCTATTTTAGGTAAATAATTTTGTAGTGAACAATTTTGAGTTTGTGGCTGTTTGAATTAGTAACTGGTTGAGTCCAACTGGTGTTGTTTGTGCTACAAGATGGTCATTTCCCGCGATTTTGACTGAAAAAAGATCATCTTGGACTCAACTACAAAAACTGGCTCGAGGAGGAGGGCGTCGCGTTGCGTTGCGCTGCGCTCGGCTCATCGTCCCTCCCGGCCTCTCGCTAGCTAGCTTGCTGGCTCCACCCATCATGGATCCCTTGCAGCTCATCGATCGTACCGTACCGTACCACATGCAATTCAAGTCTAGCTCATTCTCAAGCTCTGAAAAGTTTCCGGCTTTTGGGAGCTGTCTCAGACAAGGATTTTTAGCTTCACCCACCCACTTAATTGGATCCTCTCTCTCTCCCTTTTTCAATATAGCAAGAGCAACTACGCTACGACCCAATTTCATATTAAATGAGCTCTAAAAATTATAAAAAAATTTATAGAGCCTCCTGGCATAGTTTGTTTGTTTATGTAATTTTTTCAAAAAAAAAATTCAATTTTTATTTTCTCTGTAAAATTCTTTTAAGTATAATATTTGTATGAATTTTCTAATATAGAAACTGAGGTTCAAACATTATGATTTTTTTTCAAACTCCCTACACAGAGAACTTGATTGTCTGAATTTAACGTAATTTTATATGCTCCGAAATTATCTCGACAAATTCAGGGTTTATATTTGAAAAATTAGGACGAGACGTTTCGGAAATTAGGGTTTTATTATTTCATGTGACTCGACAAATTCAGGTTCCTCCGCACTGTGCAGCAGCCGGGGTCGGGGGCGTGCGAGAGCGACGCGTGGCGGGAGACGGCAACAGGTGACTGCGAGGTTGGGCGCACGCGAGGGTGACGTGTCCCGCCCGGCAGCAGGTTGCGTGCTACGGCCACCGACGGCAACAGTGGCTAGGGGGGCCAAAACGGGAATTTATGCGATATGAGAGCCACTTTTGGAATTTTTCTGCGGTATTCGGCTAAATCAGTCCAAAATCCAAAATTCGGGTAAATGAAGAAGCATGTTACTTACATACAGATACAGTAGTGATACATACATACATATAATACGAACGATTCATAAGATAAAAAAGAGGCACAGCGCCACACACCACACAACACCACACCAACAGAAATTGAGTTTTTTTTTTTCAGCAGCTCGACGAAGCTTGCTGTCCATGCCATCTGCTTGCTGTCTCCCTCCCCTCCGGCCACCGGCCACCGGCCACCGCTGTAGAGGACCGGATAGATAGATAGATAATCCTGACAGGAACATCACCGATCAACCAGATCGGGCCTTGAGCGCGAGGTGGCTGCACCTGGCCCTGAGCACGGCGTATCCTAGCACCCTGTAGGCCGCCACGAACCCCACCATGACGCCCACGTTGCGCCACCTGCACTCCTCCCCGAGCCCCTCCCGCCGCAGCACCTCGTCGCCGGTCGCCACGCACGCGCCCAAGGCACGCACCACGCAGTACCTCCCCCCGCCGAACTCGTTCACCAGCAGCGCCTCGAACGGCCACTTGAAGAGCGACAGGTAGTGCATGAACACCCAGCACCCCGGCATCGCCGACCGCGCGATGAAGTAGCCCGAGAAGAGGAAGAATGACCCCATCACCCCCTGGATTGCCGCGTTCCCCACCACGAAGTCCGGCGCCGCCGCCGCGAAGCACACGACCACCGAGTTCGCCGTGTACAGGATCAGCCATATCACCAGCAAAAAGTACCCGAACGCCGCCGCCGTCCGCCGGAGCCCCGTCAGCCAGTACACCGGCGCCGCGAACACCACGGCCAGCGCCAGCTGGAACGGCAGGAACACCACGGCGTTCGCGATCGCGTACGACGACACGCGGTACGCCCCCGACGACGTCTCCTTGGTCAGGATCTCCCGCTCCTGCAGGAAGACGGGGAGCGCCTCCGTCGTCGACGACAGCAGGAAGGTGAGCAGGAACGCGAAGAGGCCCACGCGCTCCGTCACCTTGTCCTCGCCGAGGTCGTAGAAGATGGAGCCCAGCGCCAGCCCCGCCACCAGCATGCACACCGTGCGGCACGCGAACAGCTGCCGCGTCCGCGCCACGTTCTTGAAGAACCGACGCGACAGCACAGCCACCTCGCCCGCCCTCGAGTTGGCGAAGCGGCTGCTCGCCGCGGGGACGGCCACGCTGCTGCAGACCAGCGTGTCCTCGTCGGCCACCTTGTGCAGCTGGAACAGCTGCTGCAGCGTGCACCGGTCGCGGGCCGGCGGGAGCTGGGGAGTCGTCTGCAGCGGGTGCTCGCTGGCACCGGAGCGCCGGCGGTGGAGGCGGAGCGCGTCCACGGAGTCCATAGAGAACTCGACGGTGTCCACGTGCGGGGGCAGGTCGAGGCCGGCGGCGGCGAGCAGGGAGTGGAGAGCGTCGACGGTGCCGTGGTGGAGTACGGAGCCGCCGGCGAGCAGAAGAACGGAGTCGAACATCTTGACGATGCGCGCGCCAGGCTGGTGGATGCTGAGCACCACCGTGCGGCCGCGCGACTCGGCCATGGCGCGGAGCGCGCCCACGATCTGGAGTGCGGACGCGCTGTCGAGGCCGGAGGTGGGCTCGTCGAGGATGAGCACCGCGGGGTCGTGCACGGCCTCCACGCCGATGGAGACGCGGCGGCGCTCGCCGCCGGAGAGGTCCTTGACCCTGGTGGCGGCGACGCGGGCGAGGGTGAGGTCGTCGATGAGCGCGTCCACCCGGGCGTGGATGTCCTGGGCGGGACGCGCGCGCCGAGGCGGAGGCGCGCGCTGAAGTGCAGCGTCTCGCGCACGGTGAGCAGCGGGAAGAGGACGTCGCGCTGGGTGACGTAGCCGGAGACGCGGCGGAGCTCGGCGCTGTCGGCGGCGGCGCCGTTGACGAGGAGTTCCGGCGGTGGGGAGGGCTGGAGGCGGCCGGCGAGGATCTCAAGCAGAGTGGACTTGCCGGCGCCGCTGGGGCCAACGATGGCGAGGAGCTCGCCGGGGCGCGCGCGGCAGCTGACGCTGCGGAGCACCTGGCGGACGCATCGGCCTCTAGCAGTTGGCGGGGTCGGGTGCTGCTGCTGCTGCTGCTTGTGTTGGGTGGTCGAGTCCGCTTGGTCTTCCTCCTCCTCCTCCAACTCGTCCGGCCTGCTCCATATCTTGAGGGGGTGGGCTCGCTTGGAGATGGTGATGTGGTAGTTGATGCCCCTCGCCTCGATCTCGCACCCTCCTCTCTTCATCGCCGTTAGTTGCTGCTGCTGCTGGGCTGGTGATCTTCCTAATTTGCAGCTAGCTGGTGGCCGTGGAGGCTTGACGCTGGCTTCTTCTTCTTCTTCTTCCTTACCTTGTGTGCCGGCGTCGTCTCCTCAACCTTGGGCTTGGAGCTTGGACATTGTTGGCAGCGGGAGTGTGATGTGAGCGTGGAGGGGAGCAGGAGCGGGCGTGGGCGTGGCAGATGAAATGAGTGCAGCACAGACAGCAGTGATGTTATTTATATTTTTTGGTTTGGTTTGTGATATGCTACGGATGGCTTCACCATTTTGCCCCTGAATGATTTGAATTTTGGGGGAGGAAATTAAATATGCGAGGGTAGGGTAGGGTAGCCAAATCAAGAGCTTCTTTGCCAGCAACCTACTTGTCTATTCATTCATTCATTCATGTCATTATCTGAGCTATGATCCGAGCTCCTCCTGGTCGTCGTCGTCGAGGGGAGGACGGGCGCACTGGAACAATTTTCGTTTTTTTTTTTTGCTTGCTTGCTTGAATCGACCCATGGCTTAATCTCCATCACCCAGAATTTGAAACCACTAGCTCACGATTCGCTGGACGTACGGCCTCGAGAAATCCCAAGTTAGTAGAACGAGATAGCTATCACCTACTGTCGCAGCTTGCCTGGGAATTTTTTTTTTTTGAACAAAAAACTTGTCCATTTCTTTCCCTTTTGCGTGCGTACGTACGTTTTTGCACACTTAATTTGGTCACGACCATCTGGTTCGATCGATTCTATCACCTACTGTCGCAGCATAAGTAAGTACACAGGAGGATAGGAGTAGTAGCTGGTTAATTAGTGAGCATTGGCATTGCACTGGCAAGATATTTTAGATGGGATTTTTGGCCTCTTGCAGCAGCGATCGTCCCTAGCTAGCTGGCTTTTTTCACAACTCGCAGAGTCACGGGCACCAACCCTAAAGTTAGGACAGTAGTAGTGGGTAGCCAGCCAACAATCGAACCTAATAATTTATTAAAGAGTACTCGATCACTGGCTAATGTCAAGCGCTGCGTACTGCTAGATCAAGGCCATCTTATCCTTACACATGTATATTGACGTACTGTATATTCTAGCCGCGATATATATATCTTATATGATTTTGGAGATTCATTTCATTTGTTAGGTACTATATATATCTTCCTGGCCCTGCAGAAATGTGACTGATTTGGAAACATTCGGCTCGATCAAATTCGTGGCCAGGAAGAGTTGGAGACCCAAGGAAATATCAACTCCTATCAATCTAAAGGTCTAGCTACTCCTTGTATCAGCTCAGCTCAGCTCGGCCAGCCGTCGTCTTTTTTTTTTTTCCTTTAGTTTTTGGCAGCCAGAAGGCTCCCGTGACCCGTGACGCCGATCCATCGTCGTCGCCTCGCTGGCACCCGTCCCGTGACCACCCCCACCCCCACCCCGACCCCCTTTTATACGGGGATCCAACACTAAATACTAATACGGATTAACCCTAATCCATCTATAAAGTTAAATTTTCATTTGGCCAACCTAAATCCCCATCTGTTTAGCCAGAGGGGATCCGGATCCCTTAATCACGCTCCCGTCCGTCTGCGGCGGGATCGTTTCCTGCTGCCGCAATTTAGTAAAAATATATCTAGTTTACACGAGAGTATGGCCTGTCCATCTAAAGCCAAAATACAATTCGACGGCAAACCTAATCACTGCTGCAGTTTAATAGCATTCCGGCAAGAATACATCCATGATAAGCATCACCAAATGTGGTACCTTAACAATAACAAAAAGATGATTAATACTGACTACATGACGTGAAACACAGTGCGGACTGTAGGGACACCAAAGCTTCGACACAAAGTTCTGATTATCATTTTTTATTGGACTATGTTACCGATCTGTTCAGATCTATGTGTTACACCAGTGTGTGTATCAATAATCCGAATAGGTTACATTCCCTAGCCAGATCCATGCATTTCACCTTAGGTTTTGAGGGGTTGTACATGCATTTATGTGTAAATATTTTTGTGTGGAAGTTTCGGGTTACAAAAAATGCAACAAATATTCTTCATTTTCTCAAACAAAGTAAACAATACAGACAGAATTAAAGGAATAAAACTGAAGTGGCCTTACAGTTTTATCCAGCTGGACACTAAGAGAACTATCAGCATTGTGACAGTTATAACAACAGCAACATGACAAAGGATTACCAAGATCTGGAGGCAATGGCCTGACACATGTTAAATTAAGAAGATTGTAGTACCCAACCAGTATAGGATCGATCCGAACTGTATGCAGACTAAGCGGGTAATTCATCGCAGCCAGACATATCCATTGTGATATATAGTCTAGAAGCTCAAACAACATATAAACTGACAATCTCGAACTAAGCAACCCACGAGATGAGCTGAGAAGCAAGTTCATCAAGAAATTCGTAACATCCTCACTCAGTCTTCGCAAGGTAGACGTGGGTCACTACGGGGAGAGGGCCTCACCTGTCGTTCTTCCCTGCAGTCGGCTGGTGCATCATCAGCAGCAACTCTCCCAGCACCGGTGGATACTGGTCTTCCAGGTGTATCTAGCTGGACACCAAGAGAACCGCTAGCATTGTGATACATAGAACAACAACAGTTGGTGGTTAACAGTTCAAACTACACACGTACCTAGTACTATCATGCGACACAAAAATTCTTCAATTTCTCAAACAAAGTAAACAATACAGACATAATTAAAGGAACAAAACTGAAATGGTCTTACAGTTTTTATCTAGCTGGACACTAAGAGAACTATCAGCATTGTGACAGTTAGAGCAACAACAAGATGACACATTCCTGGTGCAGACGAAGAGTATGAGGCGTGTGGCGATGGGGTTGGCGCGACCAAAGAGGAGGGCGGCGCAGACGAAGGGGAATAAGAGGCGGCATGTGTGACGCGGGCGAAGGGGAGGAGGCGGCCGAAGGGGGGATGGAGCAGCCAGCGTGGAAGGTGGGGAGGAGGGAGTGGCGGTGGAACGGCCAGCGTGGAAGATGGGGTGGAGGGAGTGGCGATGGCAGCTACGACAGGGGAGGACGCGGCCGAAGGGGGGATGGGGCGGCCAGCGTGGAAGGTGGGGAGGAGGGAGCGGCGGCGGCAACTACGGCAGGGGAGGAAGCGAGCGCGAGGGCGGTGAGGAGGTAGGGGATAGCAGGCGAGGGCAGCAGAGCGGAGGATGCGGCCGTAGCTATAGAAAGGCTGGCTACGATGCGGCACGAGGAAAGAGATGCGAAGGCCGGTTGCAATGCGCCACGAGGAAAGAGACGCGAAGCTTCGCAAGAACATTCGCGACCGAGCGGCCAACAATCGGACGATGGAGTCCATGGGCACGGACGGCCGCAAACGCGATCGAACGGCGGCGGTTTTATGGGCGACGTGGCCAGACCGGCTGGGCGCGGAAGCCACGAGCTTAAGATTTGTACCCAACAACTAATTAATCAAGAGATTAGGATTATATAGTGCTAATTTTACTGTAAGTGGGAATACAATTTTACTGGTTATTATAACACGGTGTTGTGCTAATGCGTGTGTAATGTGCAGATATCTGCCGTAAGCTACATGATCCGTGTCCTTGCTTCGGATAGGAATATTCTCTTTCTTACCAGCCAAGGAAATGGGACCGAGCCCCCCACGTCGCCATTTTTGCGAAAAGGCCCGTGCGTTTCTGATATCGCGGCAAGGTCCCGCCCGAACCAACATCCCGCGTTTTTTGCGCTAGCATATGTTCATAAAGACCCTCATTATTTGATGAAATTACGTTTAGATCCTTCGCGCTTGTGGCCGTGAAAGGTGCTCATCCGGCCGTCCACGTGCGCCACTAGACCCCCCCCCTTCGCCCGCGCCGTCCTCTTCGCAGTTGTGCGCCGCCCTCCTCCTCCCCTTCGCCCGCGCCGCCCCCTCTTGGTCCCCTCACCCCCTCTTTCCCCTCAGCTTCCCCCTCCTCGTCTCGCTTCTCCTCATCTCCTCGCTTTCTACATTCGTTTCGACAAAATCGATCCAGGAGCAGGGGTTGGGCGAAGGGGTCGACAACGCTGGCAAAAAGTCCATCAGTGAGACCCAGGTCGTCCTCGGTCGTCCTGGTCTCCCCTTCCCCAGTCGGCAAGTACCACCATCGAGCTCCTTCCTGCCACGTGGCACTCGCCTTCCACGCTTCCATGGCCTCGACCACCTAGCTCGCCCTGCATCGTGTCGCCCTCGGAGATCCACCATCCTACACTGGCGATTTAGCTGCCCTTCGCCCGGAGGTTTTCGACTGGACCGACAGTGTGCTAGTCATGGTTGCGGCTGGGCCGTCGGCCTCATGGCCCTAAGAGGTAAGAAACTAAACCATGAAGATATTTATGGATATGTGCATCCGGAAGGCAAACCATGAACATACTTCTTTGCTTCACTTAGGGTTGCTCCTTTATGCTATAACACAGAGTATTAATCTGATTACCCAAGGCGATGAACTGTATATTCATGTTTCTACATTTAATCCCCTAGATATTAGTATGTTGGTGGTCATTGCATTACCCTTGATAATTACCAAAATTTCCAGTGCAGTATATCCTATTCTTCTTTATACATGCCTGCATTCTGGACACTCTTAAAAATGATGGTCTTATGGCCCTGCCTCTGCATATGAGGTAAATCGTTGCCTTCACACATAAATCTTGCAGTATTTTACTTTTCGTTGCCTTAGAATCAATAGGCTCTCGACAATATTGCTACATATCCATAGGATTCAATGTCTTCTTGTGCTTGGAATAATGGTATTGTTGGGCCTACGATCCAGTGAACTGTTAAGGCTTGGGATGCCAATACTTTCTTTCATTTATCTCTCTTTTCTCCTTGCTCCTTGCACTTTCATGGATGTGATTGCATGAAATTGTTCGCTATTTGCCAAAAATGACTCAAATTGTTATTGATATGGGCCTTGCTGCTGATTGGATCAAGATAGACGTTTGTAGAATTGTGAGCATCTCATTTTTAGAAGTTAAGAATTTTATTGCTTCGTATTCTTCTGTATAGTTTTCCCTCTATTCTGCCATCGTTCTCAGCTCTGATATTTCACAATGAAATTTCTAGAACTTACAAAATTGAGCTAGCTAACCACTTACTCTGTTCAGATATGTAAATCTAACTAAGGTCTTCTGGCTATCATGGAAGTTTGCAAACATGGATGAACCAGAAATAGTGGAGATTGTTGTTTCGTATTTCGCGTTTAAGATATTTTATTGCTCTGTGTTAGTCGGTAAGTTTTTTTTGCACTATTTTGCCATTGTTCTCGGTTCTGATAGTTCAAGATGAAATTTATAGAACTTCAAAATTGAGCTAGCTAACCACTTACTCTATTGAGATATGTACATCCCACTTAGGTCTTTTTGTTATCACGGAAGTTTGGAACAACAGGGGTGAACCAGGAATCGGTGAATTTATTATTTCTCATTTTGCGTTTTGTAAAACAGATTCCCTGTTTTATTGCAACAAAAATTGGTTCGAAGTCTATGGGTTGGTTTTTTTTGGAAAGGTAAGTAGATTCAGTATTTAGGTTTTTCATTAGCGAGAATGTAGTTACACATTATTGGTTTAGACGTTCGGTTATTAAGCATCTTTTTATCGTAGCTCATAATTTCCAGTCGCCTAGGTACGAGAGAGTGGTATTTGTGGTCTGTTGGGAGAACCTATCATGTATGATCACTTGTACTCATGGTATGAATAAAGATGTCGAGCTCTATGTAGATTGTGGATCATTCATTTCCTTATATCAAATTTACTCCTTTCAAAGTCCTACGTTCACTGGCCATGGGTTCTTACGTCTCCTTGCGCATCTTTTTCCTCTTTTATTGATTGGTATGCATACATCGCAAGAACAGAACAGGAGGTCCTTGGCCCCTTGCCCATCCGATCCCCGCCGTTGCTAACCTTCTCCGCTATATTTTTGTTGCTACTTTACCTACGGGATGCACATTTCTATCCATGTTTGATTGATCCATCTATATTTACATCATTGGATTCATCCACAGTTACTCCATTTTTCAGCCCTAATCCATCTATAGTTACTCGTTTTTGTCTGAGCAATGCATAATTGCATATTTAGCTAGATTAGTGTTCTGTTTATTCTTAGATCCAAGTATCAGAACTCAACTAAATACTTAAGGCCTCTGGTACAGCCGTTAGATCGCTCCGCTGTTATTTCTACTAACTCTCGGTGAGCAGTTGTCATCTTCCCACTGTCCAGTGATAGATCTACATGGCGAGAGGAGGAGCAGACACAGTTGCTATCAAGAAAATTACTTGAGGACAATCGGTGGTCAGCTGTAAGAGATAAACAGGCCCGTTTTACTCTTCTTCTTTTTTTTTTCTTTTTTTTTTTTTGTGCCAATGTAGTTTGTGATATATATATATATATATCCAAGGATGTGCAGGTGTGGAGGCGGCGGCGCTGTTCCTGTTGGTCACGTCGTCCACGCTCGAGCACCAGACGCTCAGGATCGTCTCCCCTGTGGGCCATGTCAAAGCCTCTGCTCGCCGGGCAACCGCTGTCGATGCCCTGGTGTCGTACATCTCCTCCTGCAAATCTTCTTCTTCTTCCTTCTTCCTTCTTTTCCTAGAGAACGCGCAAGCAGATGATTTGCACGCCTTACACCTTTCCAAATACATGCAGCTGATGAACAGGGCGTCTCAGGTGCTTGAGCACAGAGCTTGCAACATGATGATGGAAGCTTTAACGAATTCCATCCCACAAGAGAAAAATGAGGGACAGCTTAGATAGCGATAACCACAGAAAACATCCGGGTGAAACATGCTTTCAACAAAAGCGGAAACATTCATTCGTATTGTATTGTTCAGTAATTTTAACTCTTGACACATTATATAGCTGCTGCCAATGTATAGGAGACTTGTGTTTTGTGCACGCGTGATTGTAGAGGGTAAACCCAACATGGCGATATACAGGTACGAAAACAAAATAAATCGACACAAACAACCTTATCACTTTCTGCAACAACGATTTCATCATCGACAAGAGAGCCTGGATTAGCGTGACGAACATGTTAACAGCAGCTGCTCGCGGCAGCATCAGCTTCCGGTGGCTTCTGCTTGAAGATGTTCTTTTTGATCCCTGACGAAGCATCGGCCAGGAGGCTTGGCGTGTCCAATATCTGCATCATGCACGAATATCATCTTAATAACTAAAACAGAGCTCTACAAGGAACTCACCACATATATAAATCATATCAATAACAAGAGAGCTCTATAAGGAACATTTGGTTATATCTGCACTAGGCACATTCCTCTGTCATGCTACAATGCATATTTTTTATCTGCAAAAGCACTCCGCTTGTAAGAAGAAAGACTAAGAGCTACTGCTTGTTGTATTGTTAAAAATAAACATGCATGACAAACAATCAACCAGCGCACTATCAAGTACGAACAAACAGGCGCGCTGATGCTTCAATCTATCATTTGAGGAACAACAATGGTATCAAACTAGGTAGAAGCAACTTTTCTTCTCTAACAATTTTCAGTCCAACATGTTGCGAAAAATAAATCAGATATGGAGCAAATCGAAAGCTGAAAGTCGTCACATACCTTCAGGACGAGTTCCTCAAAGCACTGTTCTACATTAACTTTTGTTTTTGCACTGCATTCCAGAAATAAACATCCGTATTCCCTAGCAAATTCGATGCCCTCCTTTTTTGTAACAGCTCTCTCACTTTCCTGCCAAACCGAGCATCTACATTGAGCTATGGTGAAGTGAAAACTAAAAAGATGAACAACATGGAAGAAACCTATGTAGCAAACCTGCACGGCTAGAAAGAAAATAGCACTTGTGTCAAGTACGGGGAGTTGACAAAATGTAAATCTGAAGCATAAAAGTATCAAGTACCTTGTCTACTTTGTTTCCAACAAGCATCTTTATACAATCCTGGTTAGTTGAATAGAGGTCAATTTCCTTCGCCCATATATCAGAAAGATTGGTGAATGTTTCTCGTCGAGTGACATCATACACTGAAAAAACGGGGAGATATTAATCAAGATGCACCTTTCAAAATTAGGCAAGAATCTCAATAGAACCCAACAAGAAGCATGCAAATGAAAAAAAAGAGTCAAAAAGCTAATGGTGCACCAGCTCAGAGCCTCAGATAACAACGTATATGGTGCACCAGCTCAGAGCCTCAGAGCTAATGGTGCACCAGCTCAGAGCCACTTCGTGTAATGACTCCAAAGTTATACAAAGCCGGATACAGTAGACTTGAAAGTTATACATAGCAGGAAAGTGCGTTATATATGCGGATACAGTAGTTTTCTTTCAGAAAAGACAAGTTGTCCTATTTAATCATTTAAACTTCAAAAATACAACCAGTTTAAGCTAGAGTGTAGTTCGTAGAAAATTTCAAGGCAAAATTGACTGAAAATAGTCAAATTTGACGCTCGAGACTCGAATTTCATTTCAAGAAACTCGATACTTCCCCAGTTAGTGTGTCAATAAGTTCCTCCAATGTATGACAAGGAGAGAAAAGAAAAAGGTAAGGCAGTAAAGATTCCCTCAAAAAACAAAAGTATGCATCTGCAGGGCAGTGATTTAAAAGAATTACCCATAATGATCCCCTGCGCCCCTCTATAGTATGAGCTGGTCAAGGTCCTAAATCTTTCCTGTCCAGCTGCACAACAGGTACACAATGTTAAATCAGAAAATCAGAGATTCAAAGACACAAAACAACGGAACTATGCATGTTAGCAAACTCTCAAATGCCTTGCACATACAAGCTATAAGGAAAATGGAGAAATTCAGAAAACAGATAAGGATAGTGTTAGAGATATATATTAGAGATAGAATAGGACTCTAGATATTATTTGATTTCCTTATCTGTAACATCTTCTTGTGTATATATATTGGCCCATTGGCCTCATATTGAATACAAGCGATATTCATAACATGGTATCAGAGCGTACCTAGGGTTTCGCCTCTGCTTGTCGCCCCGCCGCCGCCGCCGCTCAAACGGCATCTCCTGTCCGCCGCCCAGACGGCATCCTCTGTCCGCCGCTCAGACGGCCTCTCCTGCGCCATCAGAGGGTTCTCCGCCGGTGCTCGGGTTGTCACCGGCCGCCGTCGTCGTCTCCGCTTCGCCCATTTCCGACGCCGCCCTAAGCTTCGGCTCCACCATCGCCTACGACTAATCCGCCGCCTCCTCGCGGCGCTCCTCGCGGTGCTCCTCGCCGCGACCTTCCACCTCCGCTCGCCGCTCGACGCCGGCTCCTCCATTGCCGCCGCCGCCGCCGCCGCCGCCGAAGCAAGCGCCGCCAAAGCCTCGGTTGCTGCCGCTTGTCGCCTCCGGCTTCGGTCGATCTACACCATCCGCCGCCGCCGCCGCTTGTCGCCTCGCCGCCGCCGCCGCTTGTCGTCTCAAGGCCGCTATTCGCCGCCGCCGCCAAGAAGCCGACTCGACCGCCGCTCCATCCGCCGCCAGCCAGTGATATCGTCGTCGGGTGAGGACGGTGAGGCTAAGAAGCCGACCATGAACCTCGCTGCCGCGCATTGCCGTCGCCGCCGCCGCCGCAAGCGCCGCTGCCATCGCATCGAGGCGGGGGCTAGGTTTCTCCCGATTCTTTGTTGGGCCAGCCGCCCGTTTGGTGGGTTTTTAAAAAAAAAAAAAAAAAAAAAAAGAAAGAAAGAAAAACGTCGTCTAATCGCCGCTGTCGCCAGCGCGCTATTAGACTACGTTATTTGGTCGCCGCGCCGTCGGTAGCCGCTACCAATGGGCACCGCTTCATGCTCGCCCTGCCGTACCGCTACACCGATCGCTTCACGCTTCAAGACATCGCTTCTCCAGGTGGTCGCCACGGTGGTGGTGACCGCCTTCATCCGGCGGTGGTCGTCCTCATTGCTCCCTCTCGCGACAAGTTCGGCCACATTGAGTCCCAGTGCTACAAGAAACAGCGGCATATTTCACGCCATTCTTCTCCTAGCACTGGCACTGGTACTTCTACATCGACGTCTGCATCGACTACTTCCGCGTTTTCTCTCACTGAGCAGGAGATAGCCAGACTTCGACGACTACTTGCCGCTTCATGTTCTTCCTCGACAGGTTTTGCAAGTTCTGCGATCGACTCTTTGCAACGAGAAACCACCTCCTACACAGTCAGGTACCTCCCCGTGGATCCTTGATTCCGGAGCATCCTTCCACATGACTTCCGATTCTTCCACTCTATCTTTTGTTACACCTCTTGACTCCCCTGTCAGTGTACTTACTGCTGATGGTACCTCTCTTTCTGTCTCTGGTCGAGGACCTCTTAGCAACTCATATTTTCATGTTCCTTCTGTTGCTCATGTTCCTCGCCTAACCATGCAGCTTCTTTCTGCTGGATGATTCATCGACCTTGGTTATCGGATCATTCTCGACTCTGACTCTTGTTGTGTTCAGGACCGCCACACGGAGCTCGGTTGGTTCGGCCTCGGCGCCTTGACTCTCGGCGTCTCTGGGAGCTTGGTAGCTTCACCTTCCTTCACGCTGCGTCGCCGCCAGTCTCTCCGCTTCGGCTACTCCGTCTACCGGCTTTTTCCAGCAGTGGCATCACCGTCTTGGTCATCTGTGTGGATCTCGTCTGTCATCCTTAGTTCGTCGTGGTCTTCGGGATCTGTCTCGGTGGCGTCTCTTTAGATTGTCGTACGTAAGTTAGGCAAGCAGATTCACTTCCTTATCCTCATAGTGAGTCGGTGTCTCGGCGTCCTTTTGATCTTGTTCATTCTTATGTTTGGGGTCCAGCTCTTCGTTTGAAAGGGTCATCGATACTATATCATATTTATAGATGATTTCTCTCGCCACACTTGGATATATTTCATGTCTTCTCGTAGTGAGGTCTTGTCCATCTATAAACAGTTTGCCACCATGGTTCGCATACGCTTCTCCACTCCTATTCGTGTTTTTCGTCTCGACTACTTGGCGAGTACCTCTCTCATCACCTACGCAGTTTCCTTCTTTGGCGAGGCACTCTCGCTCGATTCTCTTGTCCCGGTGCTCATGCTCGAATGGTGTTCTTGGCGCAAGTATAAATCACCTTCTTGAATCACTCGTGCCACGATGATTGCCGCCTATTCCACTTTCACTTTTGGGCGGAGGTCGTTTCCATCGCCACCTATCTCGCCAACATCCACCTTCTTTCGCTTCTTCAAGGCGCAATCCCTATTGAGCGTCTCGTGGTCTCCTCCGACTACTCGCCTTCGTCATTTGGTCGTGTTTGCTACGTTCTCCTCGCCTCGAGAACGCACCAAACCGATCGTCGATCTGTTGAGTGTGTCTTTCGGGATCTGATCAAGGCGAGCACAAGGGCTATCGGTCTTTGGGATCTGTTGGTCGACGGATCGCGGATTTCTCGGGGCGTCACTTTCGACGAGTCTCGTCCCTTCTACCCACGCCCTGTCTCTCCTTCGCGGCTTCCTCTGTGGAGTCTCGTGTTTTTGACTTTTCGGATACACCTATCTCTCGTCTTGCCTCGTCCACTTTGCCCCACTGAGTCTCCACATATTTCTCCTATGGCCTCTCCGCCATTGTCGCCGCTTTGCCGTCTCCTGCGGCTCCTCAGCTCCCCACTACACTCGTCTACACTCGTCGACCTCGTATTGAGGATCTTCCGGATGAGCCAACTTCTCCGATGTTTCATCTTCTTCGATGCTTCATCTTCCCGATGGGCCGTCTTCTCTCGCTACTCTCCGCGATCGCCCGGTCGATTCGCCCCTGCCTGCTTTGCCTTTCTTTGGTGCGGCTACTTGTGATCCCGCCTCCCACCGGATGTTGTTACTCATCCCGAGTGGCGAGATGCCATGGCCGAGGAGATTGTCGCCCTCGAGCGTCTTGGTACTTGGGATCTTGTTCCTTTTCCATCTCTCTCGTCCCATCACATGTAAGTGGGTCTATAAGATTAAGACTCGCTCGATGGCTCTCTTGAGCGCTATAAAGCGCGTCTTGTTGCTCGTGGCTTCCAAAGCAGAGCATGATCGTGACTACGACGAGACTTTTGCTCCTGTAGCCCACATGACCACTTGTCGCGCTCTTCTTTCGGTGGCGTCTGTTCGCCATTTGTCTGCATTCTCGGCTTGATGTCAAGAATGCCTTTCTTAATGGCGAGTTGCGTGAGGAGGTCTACATGCATCCGCCACTGGGTATTCTTCACGAGGGCATGGTCTATCGCCTTCGTCGCTCTCTCTATGGCCTTAAGCAAGCCCTCGTGCACGGTTTGAGCGCTTCTCCTCGTGGTCACTGCTGCGGCTTTGACAAGTGATCATGATCCTGCGCTCTTTGTCCACACTTCGCCTCGTGGTCGGACTCTTCTTCTTACGTATGTTGATGATATGATCATTCACGGAGATGACTCGAGTACATTGCCTTTGTCAAGGCTCGTCTTAGTGAAAGCGGTTCCTTATGTCGGATCTTGGTCCTCTTCGTTACTTCCTTGGGATTGAGGTTACTTCCACTCCGGATGGTTTCTTTATGTCCCAAGAGAAGTATATTCAGATCTTCTTGATCGCGCCTCCTCATCGATCGGCGTTCGTTGAGACTCCTATGGAGCTCAATGTTCACCTCCGACCCTCGATGGTGAGCCTCTTTCGATCCAACTTCGCTATCGCCACCTTGTTGGGAGTCTTGTCTACCTTCTTTGTTACTCGTCCGGATATCACTTATCCGATTCACATTACGAGTCGGTTTGTTTCGCTCCCACTCAGTCCACTCTGACCACCTTCTTCGAGTTCTGCGATACCTTCGTGGGACTATCTCTCGCCGTCTCTTCTTTCCACGCCCGGCTCGCTCTGACTTCAGCTTATTCGGATGCTACTTGGGCGTGATCCTCCGATCGCGGTCTATCTCTGCTTCTCGTGTTTTTCTTTGTGGTTCGCTTATTGCGGAAGACGAAGAAAGCAGATTGCAGATGTCCCGTTCGAGCGCAGAGGTGAGTTGCGTGCTATGGCTCTCTTGACATGCAGAGATTACTTGGCTACGGTGGTTACTTGAGGATTTTGGTGTTTCACATTACTACCGACTCCTCTCTTGTCGAAGATCAAGTGCTATCGATGTGCCGTGACCACGTGAAGCATGAGCTCACCAAGCATATTAGTGTTGATGCTTCCTTCATGAGGTCTTGTGTGCATGATCAGGTGATTGCTCTTCAGTATGTGCCTTCAGAGCTTCAGATAGCGGATTTCTTCACGAAGGCCCAGACTCGAGCACAACATGGCTTCTATCTCTCCAAACTCAGTGTTGTTGATCCACCATGAGTTTGAGGGGGGGTGTTAGAGATATATATTAGAGATAGAATAAGACTCTAGATATTATTTGATTTCCTTATCTGTAACATCTTCTTGTGTATATATATTGGCCCATTGGCCTCATATTGAATACAAGCGATATTCATAACAGATAGCACCGCATCATGGCTTAATTCTTTGAAACCATGAGTCAAACTAAAAACTGAACAGAACTAAACAATTGTTTTGTGCTATTATCTAAATCAATTACACAATATCATATATCACACATTGATACACGACAAACAAAAGGTTCAACTAGAGTCTAATTGGCTTCTATTTCAGATAATAACTGGATCACACTTTGCATCATCCCAAAATAACCAGTCATACTGTTAACAATTCAACACCCATAGCAAGTGAAAACAAATGGACAGCAGTATGTGAGGTCAAGGAGAGAGAATGCTTACAGTATGCAACTAGCGCATGTTATACTCTGATGTACTAAAACAAAGTGGAGATGGGTGATTATGCTCAATTGATGGCTATACTGAGCAAGTTAAATCGACATCTAAAATTGTAAATAAGGGGGTTCTTATGTTGTCCTACTGCATTGAGCTCAGATATGGCTAGCTTTTCACTGAGACACAGTAACGAGCGTAATTAACCAACATGAAAGCCTTTGGGGCCTGCAATTGTGTTGATAACCGTTAAATAATGCGTAGCAGATTCTGTTGATCAACCGCCCATCATAAAAAGATGAAATCAAAACCAAGTGAAACTCCAACTTCAACAAGTAGATGCTCAACTGCTGAATATTTATAGGAACGCGGCTATTTTAAGTTGACACTTGGCTTGAGTCATGTTTAGAAGGGTGAACAGCATTTTTATCTGAATAAACGCACTTTGGCTTCGCAGAAACAGTACTCTTTGAATGAATAATGGTGGATGCATGATCCGGGAGAAGAAAAAAAAGAAAGAAATCTTGTGGGAAGAGGGAGGGAACGCCTAATCGCAGAACATGTTTTGCAACTGAAACACAGGGAAGAAAAGTAGCGTGCGATATTCCTAGTGGAATAGAGAGGATTTACCTGTGTCCCAGATGGCAAGCTTGAGTTTTTTTCCACCAATGTTAACCATCTTTACCTTGAAGTCGACACCTGAAGAGACAAAAAAAAACCTTAATTTTGACCTAGAGAAACTAAAGAGAAATCAAAAGCGTGAGAGACATTAGAAGAGCGGAAGGAAACTAGCGAAAAAGGATCTATGGATCGATCGACCCGAAAGAAATCCAAACTAGTGACTCGTCTTATGATTTAAGGGTAAGGTACGAACCTATGGTTGGCGAGAGGTCCTCGAAGGAGTCGGAGGTGAAGCGGAGGAGGAGGCTGCTCTTGCCGACGCCCGAGTCGCCGATGAGGAGGAGCTTGAAGAGGTAATCAAACTCCGGCTGGGCGGACGACGAAGAAGATGACGAAGAATCCATCATGACCAAGCCTATGCGCGGGATCGGACCGAACCGGACCGCAGAGGAGATGAGATCTAGGGTTCGGTTGTGTTGTGGGTGTGGAGAAGAAGGAAGAGAAAAGAAAGGAGGGAGGGAGACGGAGGAAGGGAGGGGGAAAGAGAGAGAAAAAGGAAACAGCGAACGAGAGTTGGTGGCCCGCCCAATGGAATGGTTGATGCACCTCAGCTATACTGTTTATAGATTGTACTAGCTCAACACGAGAGTTCGTGTCGTACATGACCACCACCTTGGTACTGTGGGTTGGCTAGACACGACACATCTATACTGTTTATAGATTGTACTGGCTCAACACGAGAGTTCGTGTCGTACATGACCGCCACCTTGGTACTGTGGGTTGGCCAGGCACGACACATCTATTTGATTGATCTCAAACACATTTGATCAAATCAAGAAGCACAACTCCAAAGAGCTAACACATAGTCTAAGTCCAATAAATGAGTAATGAGCAATCTTAGACCATGCCAAGAAATGATGTATGAACTTCAACAATTTACAAAACACATTTGTAACCTTAAGTATCATACCACAAGGAGTAGGTATATGGATTTCAACCATTTACAAAATACATTTGCAAAGTATAGTCACATGCTACAAGGATTATACATGAGCATCAATTATTTGCAAAACGTATTCGTAAATAATAGCAACACGCCACAAGGTTAAGGTGCATGGACTTCAACTATTTGTAAAACACATTTGTAAATTATAATCACATGCTACAAAGATTAAATGCATGAGTCTCGGCTATTTGCAAAATACATTCGTAAATAATAGCACCATGCATATATGAGCTAGAGCAAACACAATGAACTATCAACACATGACTAACTCATGCTACTAGTCAAGACCCCTCTTAATAGTACGACAACCTATACTAGCAATCTGGTCTTCCAACCAAACACCAAGACCGGTAAAAGACTAGGAACACATCCTTATCCCTATCTAGTCATACTTTTACCTTGAATATTTTCTTGAAGCTTGATGACCCATATCTTCACTTCAAGTCCGGGTCATTGACTTGGTAATCATCAACTCATGATGATCTCTTCTACTTCGGAATCTTGACTCGATGCTTATTAACTCATGATGACATCTTTCATCCCGAGTCTTGACATGATGACGATCAACTCATGATGTTATCCAAAGTCTTCATTATCCTGGAACATAACCTAATCATCCAACTCATGAAAAATGTTAGTCCCACAATATGATTATCATTAATTACCACACCATACCATTAACTCATAATAGTGGGACAAGATATTCCAATATTTTCCTTTTTGGTAATTGATGATAACCACTTCAATTGCAAATAATTGAATATAGTTAATTGAATGTAACACAACATGAGTATATATGAACTATACAAGTTTTATATACTTAAAAGGATATGTTTCAAAGTAAAGATCCTTAATATATGTGGATAAAGAAATATAGATCAATACTAATGAAACCATAAAACATAGAGTGAACTCCCCCTAAATATGTGCATACACAAGTGTGTAATAAGAACATATGCACATATTCAAGTTAAACTTTTTGTGGAGTTCAACCTATATTTTGGATCCGAGGAATGCAATAATGTATAAGAGTATAAAGTCGAATGCGTACCTCTATGGTTTTCACCTTTTTATATCCAAACGAGACTACACAAAATCATACTAGATAAGAGAGTTGGTCTCACAAATAGATTTGCCATTAATCAATGAAAAGTGTTAGTATCATATTTAGATTTGTCATTAATCACAAAAATACTTCATTAACACATAATGGCGGGTCTAGATTCTTCAATCTCCCCCTTTTTGGTGATTGATGATAAATCCTTTATCAATAACAACATTTGGATATAAATAGACATAAGATAAGAATTTAAGCTATTGAACTATGTTTATGCATATCATAAAGTGAAATTTAGAGGTTCAATCATTATGCATGTGAGAATGAATGCTTATACATTCAATACATTCTCCCCCTTGGCATATTAAACATATCAAACATCAGGCGAGGCGAGCGGCGGGGTTCTCTGGGGAAGAAGATGTGCAGGCTGACGAAGTTCTCCGGGGAGGTGGGAGGGAGGAGAGGCATGCGGCGTGGATCTGGGAGATGAGCGCAGCAGGGGAAGATGAGCGCAACACGCTGAGGATAGTGAGCGCACGCAGTCTGGTTCGCGAGGAGAAGCTGAACCGCCTGGTTTGCGGTTTTTCCTCGAACGCGATGGTATAACATCTGCGCCGATTAGTGCCACCACAATCATGAGCTCAACTCTAAGAATGACTGCTCTCATCTACTCCTCCCGTTCATGGTGGCTTGAGCCAATCTAGACTAGGCCAAGCGCATTCAAGAGTCTGTTTGGATGAGTGAATGGGATGATCTTGTACCGGATGGTTTGAAAAATGGGCATGTTCACGTGTTTGATTCGGTGAATGGTACCGATCGATTCAGCACCAAGTCGTTCAAGAATATAAGAGTCAAATCAATGCCCCTGGGTCAGCTTCCTCCTTCCTTTGGTTCGCTGAACGAATTGGGAAAGGAGGGTAGGGAACCAGAGACGACATGGAACGAACAAGAGGGATCCTCTCAACTGTTTCTCAGTGAGGAATGCATACGGAGGGCTGTGCCTGTGCCTGTGCCAAGGCAACGATGGCTTCCGTGGTTTTCTCCTTCCTCTCGACTGTTCTAATCCCCTCTCGTCCCACGCCACGCCGCGCCGCACGGCAGCAAAGCGATTCGGGTGCAGAGCCGCAGCCGAGGGCGGACCAAAACATAGCGATGCAAGCCAGTTATTTTGTTCTTGAGAGTTTAAACTTACCGTATAATTTATTTGAGATCCATTACAGACATTAAGCACCATTTTTTTAGTTGATTAAGCGCCAATTTAGTACATTGCTAATACAACAGTTATCTCAGAGGGGTCATACATTACACAAAAGCGAGCTCGAGCTTCAACATACCCAGTGCCCAGTGCCATGAGAAGGCTGCATTCTTTAAGAGATAAATAAATGAAGGCGCCAAATAAAAGGAGCATCTAGCTAGCCATGCAACTATCACGGTACTAGGGCAGAGAATGCAAATCCACATATTGCCACAGGTTAGATCCTAATCTTCCAAGATTACCAGTTGGATCAAGTTCACCATCCAGAAGAAGAAGAAAAAAACTGAATTCACAGCTCATTCCACTAGTGGAAACTTAAGCACCTCTTTCTGCGTCAAAGATGGGATCACCAGGATTGTAAGGCTGTCGGCTCCAGCACCACATTACATTTTAGACAACTGCCAACGTCGTCAGCTCATTATTCATATTGAGCCCATCACGGGGAGGGCAGCAGAATGTCCGTGATTCAGGAATGGTCCTAGACCGACAAACTGAAGGCCATATGGCGGTTATTGAGATCTTTTCATTTGATAACTGCACCACAAAACTGACTAATCCCACAATCTGAGGACCTGCCTTGCTGTCCGACCTATCAAAAGCATAGTCCGCACTTCGATAAACAGGAAACGGTAGCACTACGGAGTGCCTTGTAGATTCTTGGAGAATTCAGTAACGTGAGCAACAGGAGCGCGTACCTGCAAAAACCAATTATCTAACCAGGTTTGTAGTGAACAGAATAACAGATAAATGAGCAGTCATGAAAACCTAAATTAAGTTACAGTGAATATACCTCGTATTTAGGTCACATGATCATTAATTGTAGGCACTGAACGAGCTGAACTAGCAGCAGCTGTGGATGTGGTACCATTAGCAGTATTGGAAATGTCGTTGGTAGACTCCTGCTCAAACCTGGGCTCTAAATCCAGACGGTGCTGGTCAGATAGATCATTTGATAGCAGCATGCTACAGGGATCAGGATCATCAGCAAGAGAGAAGGACAGGTCGTTCAGCTCTAAGTATTGTTCAGTTTCGAGTGCTTCCAGCACAGGTTGAATCAAATGTTCACCACATGAGTCACAATGGTTTGAGATGCTCTCGACCGACTGAGGAGCAACTTCATCCAGTTCATTAAATATTGCTTCACTATCATCAGCCGATACTTCATTGTCATTGCCATTGCCAGCAGTTGAATCAGGCTGCATCAAAACCCAAAGCAAATATAATTGAGTTAACACAAAGAGCAGCTGACACAAACAGAAGGGAGCATGGTGTAAAAGAATAATTACCAACGGACCATCTTGGCAAACAGTGTTTAAAAAATTTGTCGAGAAAGAACTGATAATCTCAGCTAGCTGCTGTATATGTATGCTATCAAAAGGAATATCAGGAGAAGAAGCCCTGTCAGGACAAACACAATTGACAGTGTGTTCGCCGTCAGTTTCTGACAAGGGGCCGAAAGAAACCTCGCCATGGTCACAAACAGCCAGGTGTTGACCGGCAGAGTTCAACCCACCATGACTTGATTCAGGTGCACAAGGGGGCACAGAAGGGGCAAAAGAGGGAAGCTCCCCATTCGCATCATTCCATTCCTCTTCATTAAATGGAGCACCATACTGTTCCCCAATCTTGGGACCTGGACCACTTTTTTTAAATATTTTGCAGAGAACACAAGCATCCTGCAACAAGGGGTAAAAAGAATCATGCTGCTGCTGTAGAAGCATCGTTAACAAAATAATCACTTTAAGCGCTAAGCTTTTCTCAGATGGAAGAATAAACTTCCTTTCTTTTCCCGAGCAAGGACCTATATTTTTGCTTCACTTCAGTTTAAGGAGCAATCATAGTGATGCACTGATTGTGACACTGTTTGTGTTTTACTGTTTGCAGTTTGCACGTATCTATCTCTGCTACTGCTACTCGTAGTGCACTTCCCAGATACAATTTCAAGACTTACCAAAAACAAAAGGCCAAATATACCAAGGATTAAAAGGATGAGAGAAATTGATGTCATGAGTGCCTTGATGTAAGTTGAAGACAGCTCAGCTAGTACGGGAAAAGGAAAAGTTACATCTACTCAACATTGAAGTAGTTTGAATATGTGCTGTATATAATGCAGTTAAGTGTATAGCATGATATGGACTTTCAGCTCCAAACCAAGAAAGTTACGAACAAACATTGCAAGGATCAAGGGAGGACATCAGAGTAAACATAAATACATAATTTGCTACTCTTGTTTAACAAGGAGACATTCTGCAAATTGAGGCAGCTATGATGCCGCATGCATTATCATGTCTGTGTTAATGTGTTGTCCCCATAATTTGCAAGTTTTTTCTATTTGATAGTTTCACACATGCATGAGGATCCACGGCTATGTACTGAGATCAGCAAAATACTCAATAACCACAACAGCATTGTAGGAACTTAGTTGACATATGTAAATAACCCCAAAGCATTTTTAAGAGTTTCATTGATTTGTCAATTCCCCAAATTTCTCATCTCTAACAACTGCAAATAATTTAACGAGTGTACAATCTCTACGGTGGATACTTGCATTTTGAAAAAGAATCCCTTTCATAAGGCAGATACTGAAACTACTACAAACACACCAAGGAAAACACACCAGTTTAACACCAGAAGCAGATAGTTCCTTGTCCTCCAGCCTATATTCATACATTACCCAGTCAGTTCTATCACCCCGTGGTGGCTTGCCAAGATGAAACACCAAAGTTCTCTTCATCCCAACAGTCCGAGAATTATATACTACTGGCCTGTCCTTTCCAGTAGCTTTCCAATACCCAGCTTCCGTTGACCTGTTAGTTCTTGACCCACTAGAGTATTTCCTATCACGGGGGCAAAAGAAATACCATTCCAGATCCTTACTCTGCAAGGAAGCTTTCTCTGCAACAAGTTGAACAAGACACAATAAACCATTAGAACAGTTTAAAGGCCAGTCATCTGCAAAGCAAGATATTCTACAGGGCAGACACATGTAAATACGTGGCTAGCCCAACACCCTGGACTAAGCCAACATTGATGGATGCAAACGTAGAGAGAGAAAAAAAATGAAAGGCAAGGCATTGAGTAGACATATGGTTATACAAATTCATCAGAATGTTAAAACGAGTACACGACATAAACAAGTGAAAATATGGTTATACAATTCTTCAGAATGCAGAAAATATACCTGGAAGATCCCAAGGGGCAAATTTGTATAGATCGATCTCCGAAATAGCATTGCAGCGTAATTGTTTTCCCAATAACTTCCTCTTTAAATAGTAGACAGTCAGTTCAACGTCAGTTGGATGAAACCGAAATCCAGGAGGAAGCGATGTCTTGGCCATAAGGAGAATAGTCCCTGGTCTATACTAGCTAGTATAATGAGATCCAAAGTTGATCTTAGCTCAAAAATTAAGAGAGAAAAAAGAGGGGGTTGCAGTTAGAAAAAGAAGTATCCTTGGTTGAAGCAACAAAGAGAGAAGCGCAAGGTGGTGGTTGGAAAGTCCAGAATGACAAAGACTTTGCTAACTATCAAGTCCAATGTCGAAATATTATCGAGCGCCAGAAGCGACTACGGCATCCGCACCAAAGAAACCAAAGATAGTCCTTTCTGATATCAAAAGACATTTGAAGAGCAAGCGCAGTCCTGTATGAAAGAAATTACATATTATGGAGAAGATAAGAAAAGTATTGTTCAACTTTTTATAATCATTGTTCAATTTAACAAACTGAACATCATGTTACTTAGATCTTCCGAGTATCCGAGGGACTTAAGGCATTAAAGGTGTGCTAGCACCAGGGAACAAAAAAAAGAAGAGAATTGTGCATTTGTTTATTACGGGAAAGAAATGAGAAAAATGTTATGGGATAAGAAATGCTACCCACTCATAGATGTGAGGGAGAGAAATGAAGTGCAAGGGCCCATCGACCATTAGATAGGCATTTACATGGATCAAATGAGGGCAAGGCTGTCGTGTCTAACTGGTACTCATGTTGCAATTTCACAGGAAAAGAAAACCCGGCCCGGCCAAGAAGAGGAAAGAAGCATGATAGAATTGGCGAAGCGCGAAGCACCTGCTAACATCTGATTCTGATGATGGTAGGAAGGGAGGGAGTGTATGCAATGCAGATATGCATTACACGCAGATGGGTTTAGTTCACTAAGGAAGGGATCGATGAATCATAACGATATCATGGGGAAAGAAGGCCATGGAAGGAACCCTAGGTAAGGTTCTTAGGGAGACGAGTGAAGAGATCCAACTATCCAAGCAACCAACCAAGAGAAATGAGAGGAGGGGAGAGACTTACGCGGGCGGCGTTGGCGAGGGGGCGAGGAGAGGGGGCGCGCCGCCGCCGCCGCCGTGGCGAGAGGAGAAGGGAACGGGAGCGAGTGTTTGTAGGGAGGAGCGGCAAGTTGGAGAGGCGAGCAGGGAGCAAAGGCTAACTTGGGTTGGGATCCAGATCGAATCAATTGGGCTGGGCCTAGAATTGGGCCTGGGCTTGGCATCGCAAAAACACTACTAGTAGAGTAGTAACTGACATGAATCCACAACTGCGTACTTGTTAGAATTTTTCACTCATTCACAACTACGTACACGCGTGAACTAGACGGAAGGCAAAAAAAAAAAACGAGTTTATTTCTTGATTGTTTTTTTTTCTTTCTCAATGCCTTTAAAGTCCAGACGATTGCACAAGCTAATTTGAAAAGTAACTAACTCAATCTCTGACTTAATATCTAACTATATATATCTTATCTCTTCCTAACTATATAGATAACTTTCCCCTGTACTATTCGACTGCCATACACTATACAGATGAACCTTCCCCTGTACTATTCGGCTGCTATACCGCGAATAGTAACCCTACCTCCTATACATATCACACATGTTTAATTAACAAGCACAGGTAAAGAAAAATGATTTTGGCCGAGTGTCTTGTGCACCCCGATGGATTGGATTACTATAAATCCACCCCTGCTATAAACAGTACCGAGTCCAACAGTACGACTGCATAAGACAGCGCATGTACGCGTTGATGCGGTGACATATTGCTCCACAAAACATCAACCAATTAACCAACTTTGTGTCATCGCGCGCGCGCGTCTATTGTCAGACAAACACTAGATCCAACAAACTTAATTATCTCGTAATAGTAAGTATTCATCCTCCCTCAGCGTGCTCCCTCTAAATCACAAAAAAAAAAAAAATCAAAGTTCTACCAAGAATTAAGTTGTTGAATGCATTCGTGGAACTCAAATGAACTCTCTATTCACAATTGACCTGTTGTGAAGCCAGAAGGTTTGTGCTGACTGATGGAAGAGAGACATAATTAGCTTGCAAGTTGAATCATACACTTGCTTTCTTTGAGAAACTGAACATGTATAGCAATGCCTCATTAAACATGTAAATTAGACTTTACATGCTGTTCTCCTTTGTTATGCATATTGGTTTCAAGTTCATTAATTGCTACATGCCGAGTATAGTTCATTTCAATGTTCTGATAAGATTTTTTATTAGCTAAAAAGTTTTTCCCATATAGAATTTGTGTTACGCCACTTGATGGTCATCATGCTCTTACTGGCATGTGCATTTACTCCGAATAACTTTGTGTTGAGATATACTCACTCTGTTCTTTTTTAAGTGACACTCTATAATCTGTGCCGTCAAACTTTCTAAAGTTTGACTACTAATTTGTTCAAAAATATTTAGATTGGCTATACAAAAACTATGTCATTAGTTGTCGTTAAAAATACTTACATAATATTATGATTTTATTAGTATATAATAAGATAAAGTTATAAAAAATAACTGTCAAAGTCGCATCTTATAGACTGTGAAAAATAAACAAATGTCACTTAAAAAAGAACGAAGTAGTTGATTTTCTTGTTCCATTTGACATTTTTCGTGTAATATGATGTCATCAGAAGTTCCGCATAGTTTTGATTCTTTCTGTATCAACACGCTATTGGTATTGAAATTCTTAACTACTAAATATTCGGGTTTACCCCGCGCCAGTGGGCGATCGTCCCACCCCTCGCTACCCCGCACGAAAAAAACCGTCGCCACCTTTCTCGCTAGAAAAAAATCGTCGTCGCCCGTCTCTCCCCAAGCCCCTCCTCTCTCGCAATCGCCACCGCTCGTCCTCATCGTCCCACCACCAGTGTCCCAAATGACAACATATAATGAGTTGAAGCAGTGATTAGCGAGCTAGAATTGATACTGAAATTTAAGATGTGTCATCCTCAAAACTAATCATTTGTGGTACCAAAATGAGATGTACTGTTTCAGACCTTTTCAGGACCTAGGCTTTGTTTGGACAAACGCTGGGCTTCAACATCATACTTTAGGACCTGAAGCATTCCAATGATTCCTCAAAAAACATGACATATGTACGAACCCATGCAGAACAGTCCCAAGCTGGACAACACTTAATTGTTTGCTTGATGATGGTATGTCAGTTATTTATGTATTGAAATAACTATAGAAAAATATTGTTTGCTATCGTTCATTTCCAGAATTGTCGCATGATAAAGTTCTTGTTCTACCATTTTGCACTAATGTGATGCTCATATGTATCGCTATCTTGTAGTTGCTTGATTCACTTTGTGATTCTCTCTGACTCAAAAAGAATGTTTTTAGAAAAACATTTCGATAGCTAAAGTATTAAAAGTTTTGTTGCATGTATCTCAAAACAAAACGATATGTACATATGTGACACGGGAGAGAGTAGTAGCATTCTGTCTGCGTTACTTATTGGATAATAACAATTAATTAGCTAGCTCTGCTCATGCATCGATCGGGAGATTTTTAACACTCCAGTAGTCATCCACGCATGCATTACACACCAAATTGAGCGCGCGATCAACGGGATATGATTACTACTACGAACGACGATGCATGCATGCTCAGGTCGATCGTACGTACGTATATGACGACCACGTACGTACGTACTGCATATAATTAATTGATTAATGCCCCGCACACATAACAAATCGATCGATCTGCACTAATATTAATGACCAACAGGAGCTAGCCGATCGAGGAGCGAGATGATGTCGAGGGCGATGGTGCAGAGGTGTTCCAGCCCCTCCTCCCTCCTCGCCAGCTCCGCCGGGTACGCCAGCCGCCTCTGTCTCCGGAACAGCGCCCGACACACCGCCGGGTACTCGGCCGCCGCGCTCACGTGCACGGAGGCGTAGTCGTATGCCTCCTCGCCGATGGAGCCCAAGGCCGCGAGGAGCGCCTCCCGGGCGTCTGCGTACTTGGCGGCGCAGGTGCGGAGGAGGAGGTTAGCCTGCTGGCCCTGATCCGAGGCACTGGCCACCGCAGCAGCAGTGGCATTGGCGAGGAGCGCGGAGGCTGTGGCGGAGGCGTTGGCGGCGGCTACGGAAACGGCGATGGCGCAGAGGCCGCGGACGTCGGCGGTGGAGCTGGAGGGGTCGGCGGCGAGGGCGGCGACGCAGAGGTCGTAGTAGGTGGTGGAGTTGCAGGTGGACTGCAGCAGGGAGGGGGGCCTGCTACTGTGGTGGTGCTGCTGCTGCGCTGCAGCTAATTCGATTGGTACGAGCGGTGCCGACGACGTTGGGGAGGTCGTCGTGCGTCCGTCGACGGAGAGGAGGAGGAGGAGGAGGAGGAGGAGGAGGGAATAGAAACAAGAAGCAGCAGATCTGGAGGGCGCCATCGGCCCTGCCACGCATGTGAATGTGATGCTCGCGATGGATCATATATGGATGGATGGATGGTTGGCAAATTGACAAGATGCAAATTGTTTTTTGGCTGGTTCGAGGCCAGCTACAGCCTACGGTTGGTTGTGATTGTCGGCTTGCTTCACGTGATCTCACTCATGCGAGTATATATCTATGAGTGGTTGCTGATGGGCCTCCAGCCCAATAGCTAGCTAGCTAGCTAGCTTTCGGGTCCAGCCCAGTCAATCAATAGAAAGGTCAGTCAGGCCCATGGGCCGAGCCGCGGGTCGGTGATGGTGCGTGCCCAGTGCCTGTCCGTGGCGTTGGCCCTCTCCGCCTGCCTCCGGTCGAACTCCAGCGCCGCCTTCTGCCTCGCCGGCAGCGCGCAGAACCTCCTCGCCAGCGCGATCCGGTCGTGCACCGCCCACCACCGCGCGTGCGCCTCGTCGCTCGCGAACCGCCGCAGCCACGGCACGTTCCAGTTGCAGTCGTAGTCGCGGAAGCACAGCCACGGCTTGATGCCCAGGTAGTGCACCACGTACGCCTCCTCCACGAGCCTCGGCCGCCGCTCCTCTGCGTCGGCCTCCTCGTCTCGGTCTCGGTCTCGGTCTCGGTCTCGGTAGTACTTGAGGAGGTTCAACCGACGCGGCATCCGGTGCCACCACGTGAACACCTCGTTCAGGTACCCCTGGTCGCCGCCGTTGTAGGACTCGATCTCGCCGACGCGCGACATGAGCATCTCGAAGGTGCAGTTGCAGGGCTCCACCACCATCACGCCCGAGTTGAAGAGCTGCCCGTTGTTCCCCGTAGCGCTCACCTCCGGCAGAGCTTGGTCGAACAGGAAGTCGATGTTGCGCAGCACCAGCAGGTCGGCGTCCACGAAGACGACCCTGTCGTAGTCGGTGAGCTGCCACAGCCGGAGCTTGCTGTAGTTCCACTCGTTGTAGGCGCCCCGCACCGCGTGCGGGTTGCGGATGCGCTCCATGGGCCGCACCTGCCACCCCGCGGCCGCCAGCCCGGCGCGCTGCTCGGCGCCGATGCTCCTCTCGTCCACCAGGGCCACCAGCTCCCTCGTCGACCCCGCCAGCCGGATGCTCTGCGCCGCCGCGATGGCGCCGCACACGTAGGCGTCCGAAGAGTGCAGCACCGTGGCGTAGGCCTGTTTCTGGCGAGCCTCCTGGCTGTGATTGGCAGCCCTAGTAATAACAGCGTGTCCACTTGCACTCCCGGACACGGAGAGCTCGCAGGAGCCGACGGGAAGGCGTATCCGGTCCCGGAGGTAGCTGGCGTCGGGGCTGTAGAGCCAGGCGTCGCCGTCGCGGCGGACGAGGTGCCTGCAGGGGAAGAGGTTGGGCAGGGGAAGGCACTCGGACACGATCAGAACTTGCGCTGGCTCCCAACTCGCAGAAGAGGTGGAGTGCAGCAGGGCGAGCTTGACCGCGGAGAGCTGGAGGTGCAGCCTGGCCACGTCCCTCGACCAGCTGCTATTTTGTTTGCTGCAGGGGAGCTTGACGGCGACGAGGTCGAAGGGCGCCGGCAAATCATGGTCAAAACCTGGGAGGGAGGGGCACCTGGGTCGAGTTGGGGAGCCCTCCTCGGCGTCCTCGTCGATCCACTCCGGGTAGAGCGCGTCCCAGGTGACGGTGCTGTGCGCAGGGCGCAGGCGCACCACCACGAGGGCAAGGTCTGAATTCGAACGCTTCCTCCACTGCGCAACCTCCGCCGAGTTGAAGTTGAGCAGCGCCACTGATCTGCTTGTCGTCGTCGCTGCTGCTCCGGCGGCGGCGGCGATGCTCTCCCACTGGATTTCCCTCTCCGCAGCGTATGGGGGCTCAGGCTGTGCTGAACCTGGTGCTGCTGCTATGCTGGTAGCAACTGGGGCAGAAGAATGATCATGCAGCAAGCTGTAGCGCGTACTGCTAAGTAGAGGAGGCCTCCAGCTACAGCTCGTCCTGTGGTGGTCGCAGGCGGCGAGGGTGATGACGGCGCCCAATCCAATACAGAGCAGGGCGCACAAGAGCACCACCTGCAACATGAGCTTCTTACTCGTCGTCTCCGCCGCTTCTCGCGTCACCGCCTTCTTCCGTACTGCTACTGCACCCATCCCCATCACGCCGTCGTCTCTGCAAAAACACACCAGGTACAGAGACAGGCAAACACAGCATATATCGGTCAATATATCGACCAACCAAACGTATCATCGCGATGCAATGCATGTATGTTAATATTACTCGACATGGATATGATACCTACCTGCAGCAGTATTACTTACTCTATTCCCTCTCTCTCTCCCGGAAGCAACGCGGAACGTTTATTTAAATTTTGCACTTAGCCTGTGGGCGCAAATTAAAGAGGGCCGGATCTAATTTAATTTAATTCAATGTAGTGTGATTTCTCGGCACTCCAAAGCAAAACAAAATGGTTGCCACAAGTAGTACGTACCAGATTAGAAAGCTCGCTCGCAATACGTACGTGTACGCGCGTATATGAGTATTTTTCTTGCATGTGTTTCAGAAAAGAAAAAGATTTCGTACGTCTACCATTCCACTCCACTCCTAATCAGCGAATCCCATCCATCCTCTCCAAGAAATTAGTGTTATCTGAGAAGACATAACTATATGTATATGCATGTTTCAACAACAGCATATGATCATATCCATCTATTAAGTAATTTATATAATGTCAAAATGAAAATAGGGATCATGGATGACTAGTGACCAATTAAAGAGAAGAGAAGAGAAGAAGCCATGCGTGAATACGTACGAACCTCTTATATGATCAATGGTCGATGGTTGTCAGACTCGGACAGACGTACCGCATGCACGAGCTGCTGATTGATGGAGTACGTTAGCTAGATTGTATTGACGTTGAACTGCTAAGGAGGAGACAAATTAAGCAGACAAGATGAGAGGTGTGCGTAGCTAGCTAGCTAATGGATGGCGCGGCCAATAAGCAGTAGCAATTAGCACACCCCCTTCTTCTTCTGCTTTCCTTGGCTTTGCATTCTTTCCTACCCTAATATACAGACACAGAGAGAGAGAGAGAGAGAGTTCTCTTTTTTTTTTTTGTTGGGGTTGTTGGTCTCTGTATCTTTTACACAAGTTTTTTCTTCCTCTTGAATAAGCAGAAGAGAAAAGTAGTTTACAAGACAGACAGACAATCTTGGCTTGGAATTGATCGCTCATGGATGAATCGTACTATATTTATGTGGACACTTACATTACGTTACTCATGTATTTGTTTGTTTATTTCACAAAAGACACACGGACATGTTTGTTTTTTTACTTTAACTAGTGGTCAGGTTGAAGCCATGAGCCCCCTGAGCGCAAGCCATCTGGAGAATCCTGATATGATAGCTTGGTAATTGAATTGCTGAATTGCTGTGTACTCTAGTGATCACAGTTGAGACTAGCCATTTGGAGATGGATCCTGGCCGACCTGCAATTAATTAAGTTGGGGCCATGCCATGCGTATATTACATATATACAGATGGATGCATTCAGCAAGCTAGTACTCCAATTTGAAGCAGTCCGGCCACTACTCCAAACAAAATACTCCTCTAGTAGCTTCCATCGATCAGGTGGACCTTCATTTTATTTTAGTTTTAGGGGCAGGCATGCATCTCATCTCATCTCAGGCAGCGCAGGCCACGGTACCCTAGTATCTTATCGATTCAACTGTCCGGTCGTCTACGTGTTGATGCACAGTGTGTGTCTATACATATATTCTCTACGCTTCAGCCAGTGGGGACGGTACATAGCCCCAACAGGACCAATGCAAACCCTAATACCGAAAAAATAATCAAATACAGTAGAATCCATCTCTGCTTGCCGCATGCCTCGAGGACATAGCCTTGGTGGAGCCGCCTCGAAGGCCATGCCTTGGCCGGGCGGCCCCGCGTTGACTTTTCCCGAGGCTGGAGGCGAAAGAATTGCGTCCGCTTGCCCCTCAGGGCCGTGGGACCTGTCCTCGTGACCTCGGTCCTTGCAGGTGAGGGAGTTGTCGTAATATGACACCAAGAGGTACTCCGTCCCTAGGGCCGTCGGCAATACTTAGGAGGTTTTAGGAAAAGTTATGTATGTATGGACTAAGTTTATGGAATATATGTATAAAAAATATCTAACTATTCTTCTTCTCAATGTAAGGCTCATATATATATATGTATATATATGTGTGTGTGTCCCTAAGGGTACGTAAGAGAGGAGTAAGGCTCTCACTCATTCACAATCATGCAGTGTGATTAGATTTGGATGGGAAGGGTACTACTGCAGCTAGTGCAGCGACGTACGTTGAAGAGGTCAGGTGCGGGTCCTCCATTATTCCCTAGGATCATCGACGGCTTCATACTCGTCGTGTTTTTGGTCTGCAGGCAGTCATATCATCCTATCATGCACCATCATTCATTTAACTAATTAATTAATTGCGCTAGCTGCTCATCAACACGTACCGGCCCCTTCGGTTCTGTTATTAGATCGATCGATATAAATGATGATGGGTCGACGACTCTCTTTCGATCGCATTGTTCAAGTCTTAATTTTCATCGATCCATATCTCATATACTAATTTGGTGGTCGCATTTTTCTGGTAGGTAACAACTGTGTTCGGTTGCAATAAGGAACCCTTCTCTTTAATTCTCAACCTAGAACTCCTCTTTTTTAGTTCAATAATAATAATAATTGGAGCCCTTTCCCACTCAGGGCGAACCTTAGTGTTGAAATTGTAATCCGAATTCCCTTATCTGAAAGAGTTCGAATCAGTCTCCATATTAGCGGATACGTATCCGACTTGAACTCTACGTCCTTTACCCCTATATATACCTCCTGTATGCCTCATATGAATTGAGCCGTTTCATTGTAATCCCGAAAGATTTGTAAACCCTCCACATATAGTGATCATCGTCGGTTGGCGCCCGTGGTTTTTTCCCGCAAGGGTTTTTTATGCAAAATTCGTGTCTCGCTTTTGCCCTATTTTTCTAACAAGTGGTATCAGAGTACAAGAGATTTTAGGCTTGAAGAGATACGAGGAAAAAAAAATAGCAGATCGGTTTTCGCCGTCGCCGTCACGCTGTATGTCGACGCTCGCTCACCGCGGCGATCGCTCCTCAGGCGTGCAACAGCACGCGGACTCAGCGGCGGCATCGTCTTCAGTCCGTGCGAAAGCCATCAGTGGTGCGGAGAAAAGAAAGCATCGTTAGTAGATTGATCTGCGCGTCGCCCTTCGCTCGGTCCGTGTGCGCGAGCGTACGTCGTCCACGCATCACTCGTCGCCCGGTGCGTCCGTTCTGCGTCATCCTCGGTGCTAGCCTCGGCCTTTCGGTCCAGCGCGCGTCTCGCGTCGTTTTTTTTTCGGACAAATCGTCGCCTCGCTTCGGTTCAAGCATTCACTCCCGAAGCTAGACAGATCGGCTCCACGTGCTTGCATCACCGCGTGTTTGCATCGGTGCTCTTCCCGTGCAAACTCCACAGCCCACGAACAACTACAAACCACAGCAGCCGGCACTACAGACCAAGTCCAACAAAAATAAGGGAATATCAAGTCCAAGCACAGGTCACAATTAAAATTGTTTTTATTTACATCTTGTTTCCTGTTTTGTGCAATAACTTCGTAACACAGTGCGAGGACATTCTGTTGGTGAGGTGGATATCTAATTTTTTGGTCATTTTTGCTATATCCACACGAGAAGTGCACCAGGAATTTGAAGATTTTTTGGTTTCGCGTACACAGAAGGTGTACCATGTCAGTCTTGATTTTTTGCTAGGTTTACACAAATCAATACCAGCAAATTTCAGATTTTATTTCATCATGGCGACTTTGAAGTATGATCTTCCACTCCTGAGTCGAGACACAAGATTTTCGCTATTGCAAGTAAAGATGAGGGCTGTATTGGCACAGATGGATTTGGATGATGCATTGGAAGGTTTTGATAAACAACCAATCGAATGGACCGCAGTTGAGAAGCGCAAAGACCGTAAAGCTTTATCTCAAATTCACCTACATCTATCAAATGATATTTTGCAGGATGTTTTGAAGTAAAAGACATCTGCTGCATTATGGCTGAAGCTGGAACAAATCTGCATGACAAAGGATCTTACCAGTAAGATGCATCTCAAGCAGAAATTGTACTGTCACAAATTGAAAGAAGTAGGATCCGTGCTTGACCATCTTTCGGTGTTTAAGGAGATCGTTACCGACCTAGAGTCGATGGAGGTAAAATATGATGATGAGGATTTGGATCTTATTCTTTTGTGTTCACTGCCTAGTTCTTTTTCAAATTTCAGAGATACCATATTATATAGTAGAGATACTCTCATTCTTAATGAAGTTTATGAAGCTTTGCATGCAAAGGAGAAGATGAAACATATGGTACCTTCTGAAAATTCAAGCTCGCAATGAGAAGGCTTGTTTATTCGTGGCAGGCAAAAGGAGAAGAACTCAAACAATGGATCTCGAGGTAAAAGTCCAAACGGCTATAAGAGCCAGTCAAAATCAAGAGGTAAATACAAGTCGTGCAAATATTGCAAGAAAAGTGGGCACGACATCTCTGAATGCTGGAAGCTACAAAATAAAGAAAAGAGAGCTGGCTACTATAAGCCAAAAGGTAAACCAGATAATGAAGGTAAAACCTCTCTTGTTGCTGATGATAGTTCTAATGGAGAAATTATTGTTGCCTTTGCTGGATGTGCTAAGACCAATGATGAATGGATTCTTGATTCTGCCTGCACTTTTCATATGTGTCCTAATAGGGATTGATTTGCCACCTATGAATCTATTGAAGGTGGTACTGTGCTGATGGGTGATAACTCATCTTGTAAGGTTGCAGGAATTGGTTCAGTTCAGATCAAGATGTTTGATGGTATTATCAGAACTTTGACAGATGTGAGGCACATTCCAGATTTGAAAAGGAATCTCATCTCTTTGAGTACTCTTGATACTAAAGGGTACAAGTATTCAGGTGAAGGTGGAGTTTTAAAGGTATCAAAAGGCTCTCTTGTTGTGATGAAAGCTGATATTAAATCTGTCAATCTGTACCATCTGTGAGGTACTACAATATCAGGTAATGTTGCTGTAATTTCAAGTTTATTATCTGATTCTGATGCTACTAATCTTTGGCATATGCACCTTGGGTATATGAGTGAGCTTGGTTTGGCAGAATTGAGCAAGAGATGACTTCTTGATGGACATAGCATCAGCAAGTTAAAATTTTATGAGCATTGTGTGTTTGGCAAACACAAGAGGGTGAGATTTAATACTTCACTTCATACTACTGAAGGTATTTTGGATTATGTGCATTCTGATTTATGGGGATCATCTCGCAAGACATCGCTAGGCGGTGCTAATTATATGTTGACAATTATTGATGATTACTCTAGAAGAGTGTGGCCTTATTTCTTGAAGCATAAATCACAAGCATTTTCAGCATTTAAAGAGTGGAAGACTATGGTTGAAAGACAAGCGTAAAAGAAGGTAAAGAAACTTCAGACCGATAATGGTATGGAATTGCATTCGATGAATTTGAATCATATTGCAAGACTGAAGGCATTGTTAGGCATTACACCATTCCTGGTACTCCTCAACAAAACGGTGTAGCTGAACGTATGAACATGACCATTATTTTCAAAGCCCGTTGCATGTTGTCTAATGTAGGTTTGCATAGGCGTTTTTTTGGGCTGAAGCCGCTTCCACTGCTTGCTATCTTATTAATCGGTCTCCCAATATTGCAATTGAAAAAAGACTTCAATTGAGGTATGGTCTGGTTCACCAGCAAATTATTCAGAATTGAAAGTATTTAGTTGTACTGCTTATACTCATGTTGATAATGAAAAATTAGAGTCTAGAGCCGTCAAGTGCATCTTTCTTGGTTATAAATCTGGTGTCAAAGGATACAAGTTGTGGAATCCTGTAACACGTAAGGTTGTGATTAGCAGAAACGTTATCTTTAATGAATCTGCAATGCTTCATGATAAACTGCCTACTAGCGTTATCTTTATTGCCTACCAATGATGCACCTATTGTTGAGAATCCTCCTATTTGTGAGCAGTCACCGCAACGGTCAATTGCGGTTGACAGACCTAGGAGGGAGATTAATCCACCCAAGAGATTAATTGAAGAAGCTAGTATTGTTGCTTATACTTTGAGTGTGGCAGAAGAAATTGAAGGTAATGCAGAACCTTCATCATACTCTGAGGCTATTGATTCCACTGATCGTAATAAGTGGATAACCGCTATTCATGATGAGATGGAGTCACTTGAAAAGAATGTCAATTGGGAACTAATGAAATTGCCAAAGGAGAAGAAGCCTGTTCATTGCAAGTGGGTTTTCAAAAGAAAATAAGGTATTTCTCCCACTGAACCAACAAGGTATAAAGCAAGGTTGGTTGCTAAAGGCTATAGCCAGATTCCAGGTATTGACTTTAATGATATCTTTTCTCCAGTTGTGAAGCATAGTTCTATTCGCACTTTACTCAGTATTGTTGCTATGCATGATTATGAACTTGAGCAATTGGATGTTAAAACTGCATTCTTACATGGGGAGTTGGAAGAAGACATTTATATGGATCAACCTGAGGGTTTTGTTATTCCTGAAAAATAACACCTTGTTTGTAGGTTAAAGAAATCTCTTTATGGTTTGAATCAATCTCCTAGGCAATGGTACAAGAGATTTGACTCTTTTATGATCTGTCATAATTTTAAGCGATCTGATTATGATAGCTGTGTTTATTTAAAAACAGTAAATGATTCAGCTATTTATTTGCTTCTCTATGTTGATGATATGTTGATTGCTACAAAAGATAAGTCGGAAATAGCAAAACTGAAAGCACAGTTGAGTAAGGAATTTGAGATGAAAGACTTAGGTGCAGCAAGGAAAATTCTTGGCATGGAGATTATTAGAGAGAGGAAATCTGAGAAGTTATACCTTAGTCAGCAAGGTTATATTGAGAAAGTTCTTCGTCGCTTTAATATGTATGATGCAAAACCAGTGAGTACTCCATTAGCTTCACATTTCAGATTATCTTCAGCTTTATGTCCTGAGTCAGATTATGATATTGAGTACATGTCTAGAGTTCCATATTCCAGTGCAGTTGGTTCTCTTATGTATGCCATGGTTTGTTCTCGTCCTGATTTATCTCATGTATTGAGTGTTGTCAGTAGATACATGGCTAATACTGGAAAAGAGCATTGGAAAGCAGTTCAATGGATTTTCAGATATTTGCGTGGTACTTCTAATGCTCATTTGCAGTTTGAAACTTCTAGAGATAAACTTGTTGGGTATGTTGACTTTGATTATGCTGGCGATTTGGACAAAAGGAGATCTCTCACAGGTTATGCTTTCACTATTGGTGGTTGTGCTGTTAGTTGGAAGGCAAGTTTGCAAGCTACTGTTGCCTTATCTACCACTGAAGCAGAATATATTGCTATTTCTGAAGCTTATAAAGAAGTCATTTGGTTGAGAGGTTTGTACACTGAGCTTTGTGGAGAAAATTCTTGCACTACCATATTTTGTGATAGTCAGAGTGCTATATGCCTTACAAAGGATCAGATGTTCCATGAGAGAACAAAGTACATTGATGTGAGATATCACTTTATTTGAGGTGTCATTGCTCAAGGTGATGTCAAGGTGTGCAAGATAAGTACTCATGATAATCCAGCTGATATGATGACAAAAGTAGTTCCTGTTACTAAGTTTGAGCTTTGCTCAAGCTTAGTTGGTATTACAGTTTAGTCCTAGAGACTATTTGGCGCACGGTGATTTTTATCTTATTGTGGAGATATTTGTTGATTGATGATTCTTCATTATGCTACAAGAGGAAATTCGTCTCAAGGTGGAGATTGTTGAAATTGTGATCCGAATTCCCTTATCTGGAAGAGTTCGAATCAGTCTCCATATTAGCGGATACGTATCCGACTTGGACTCTACGTCCTTTACCCCTATATATACCTCTTGTATGCCTCATATGAATTGAGCCGTTTCATTGTAATTCCGAGCGATTTGTAAACCCTCCACATATAGTGATCATCGCCGGTTGGCGCCCGTGGTTTTTTCCCGGAAGGGTTTTCCACGTAAAATTCGTGTCTCGCTTTTGCCCTATTTTTCTAACACTTAGGCTCTTTATTCAGCACAATTTGAGTTAGGAAAAAGTAACTTAGGTGTCCTACTAATTAAGCCAAAAACACTGGACTGTAGTACATATCCGAAGACGCTTGCTTGGCGCACAAACAGGCCATGGTTAGTATCATGAGAAACAGGGCAAATGTACATCAAAACACACGAAAGAAGAACTCGTTAGAAATGTGGACGATAATTTAATTCCATATTTTATTATAAGTCAAAGATCATATAAAATTAAAGATACATAAATCGATACTAACAGCAGACAACTCATTGTACTTCTAAACATACACCATAATATGATTATAACATAATAGAGTAGTCGAACGATCGACTTACAATTGAGCTCGGTGAAGAACAGAAGCGAAGGCAAACTTGAAGCAGAGCAAGTCGTAGATGACCTTGAAGAATCGGCGCAGTAGCGCTGATACGCTGTCCAGAAACCTTATTGCCGTCCCGTGCAGGTGAACTCTGCGACAAAGACTAGGAGATACCCACTCACCACCCTTCCCAGTGCACGCCGAGGAGAAGGAACGGCTTGGTTCGACAAAGCACAACACCCCAGCACAAGCGAGCGGAGAGGAAGAAGAAGAAGAGCGGAAGTGTTTTAGATTAGTTTTGTTCTGAACGTCTTCAGATCTTTTTAAGGCCGAGGCAATTACCTTGTAGTAACTGCAAATGAAACCACTGGTAACTGTTAATTTAAAACCAATTAATGGTATTTAAGTAGTGATTATCGGATCCTGATTACACACTGGTCTATAGCTTTGACTACTGGTCTACATATTCGACCACTGTATTCCGACCACCCTGGTCTATGGATCTGATCACTAATTTTCGACCACTGTGTTTCGACTACTTATTTTGACTACACTAGTCTATGCATTCGACTACAGTGTTACGACCACACTGGTCTATGGCTTCGACCACATTGTTTCGATCATAGTGGTCTTATGCCTTCAACCAGAAAGAGAGAAATTTTCACGGCCAACAAAAAAATATAATCTGGGTTCACGACACGTTCACGGTCGCGCGTCGCAAGTCACAAGTCACCCGTTTGCCACGCGAATATACACGCGAGTGTGCGTACGTGCGAGTGTGTGACTTTAGCTATAGTCCTCCTCATGTCGCCCTATGTCATGTAACACATGTTTCAAAGCGTGGCAATGACTCCACCTTATAAATTGCCCTCCCATCATTTGGCTAGGCAATATGAGACTAAACCATGCATGCTCGAAGACCGGTCCTTAATTGACTTGGACGACTTTTCAAAAGAAACATGTGCCTCGATCATAGAAATGAATCGATCCCGTGCATAAACATGCACCCATCCAGACATCCATTTCGCCCAAGTTAAAACTATTTTTTGTTTTATTACCACATAAATTCATTTTATAAATATTTATGGTATAGACCATACCATAGTATTATTTTTAAATCATAGTTGAACTTTTGGGTAACTTCCCCAAATTAAATATTTTTCAGCTAAGCTTCGACTAAGCATAGAGTTTTGCATCATATTCTAGTTCATACTAATGTACCAACTTGATTTTAACTATGGTACCAAGGGGTGGTTAAATCAATATTCAAGTTTGGATATACAAAGGAATTAGGAATAACTATAAAGTTAAAACATGGATTTAAAACTACTTGAATTTAAATACGCATGCAATAATAGTTTAAAACAGAATATCAATAGTTTGAAATATTGGGATTCATTATGATCAAATATGTAACTTGCCTTGCTCAAATACTTAAGGATCTACTTCTTTGAAGTATTCGGATTCCCCGAAGTTGTCAAAATCTACACGAGAAGACGAAGTAAATTCAAATAAAAATAAAATGAAATTCAAATGAACTCGAAATTAAATAATTTTAGTTTATATAGCTAGATCTTGAATTTATATGAATTTAGATATTTGAATTGCTCGAATCGGAGTTCGAACGGTCCTTTAGAATCTTGAAAATACATGAAGTGATGAAAAAGGGGAATTTTTGGAATTTCCAATTTATTTTCTTAAAGGAAAATCACTTTATTGCGTCATGATGACGTCAGCGGTCGGATTATTGAATTTCGGTCCGAATTACTTTCCTTAAGAAAAATCTTGTGCGGCTGACAAGGGGCCCCACGGTCGTGGGCCAAGTTCACGATGGCACGCGAGTCCACCGTGGACCCGGCTCATGGCGTAGTGGCGATGCCACGTGGGCTGGGCCACGAGGGCAGCCATGCCAGTGGAGGCGGTGAGGTGGTACCAAGTGATGAGGAGGTGGACGGTCACATCAGCGCGAAGACGCTAGCGGCTCGGGCGCTTGGACAGGGCTTCGCCAGAGGGATAAGGAGGTGGCTGCCCCGATCGAGCACGAATCCCCGAGTGGATCGCAGAGTCGGAAAAACAACCGATTTCGAACAATTTTCATGCGACAGATTTTTATTGTTTCGGTACCTATATATATATATATATATAGCTAGGGATGGACCGATTTCATGTTCACCCAAGTGATGATGGCAACCAGCAATAGCATGCACTCTAGTTGGTTATACTAATTGTGTCTTATTGACCATGCATGCAATCTTGCTAGCCAGGATCTCTCTCTCTCTCACACAACACACATATATATATATATATATATATACATACATACTATTAATAGGTAGGAGGTGTTAATTAGTTGAGGATCTTGCAGCTCCTCCTGACGTCTCCGTCGAGCTTGAGGTCGAGCTGCCCCATCTTGAGCATGCCCTGCTGGAAGGTGTAGAAGAACATGGGCTGGCTCACGGCGAACATGTTGACCAGCATCTCCGTCTCCGGCGACCCCGCCAGCGTCTGGTCCGACGTCAGCAGCCCCCTCCTCTCCTGCAGCCCCCTGAAGTAGTCCGTGTCGAACGCATTGCTCGTCGAGTCGAACTCCGCCGTCGCCGCGTCGCCGCCGCTCCCGCACGTGCTCCCCAGCGACGCAGCCAGGCTCTCGTCCAGCGACGGGTCCACGTCGTTGGTCGCGTCGAAGCCGCTCAGCCGGTTCTTGAACGACGCGCAGTGCGCCACGCCCAGCGTGTGCCCGCCGGACAGGGCCACGAGCTCCGGGACGGTGAAGCCGTGGGAGGCGAACAGCTTCGTCAGCTCGGAGGTGTTGAGGCTGGGCGCGGGCAGCGCGACGGTGTCCGCCGCGTCGGACCTGAAGCCGTCCCTCCTCCCGGTGGCCAACTCGTAGTAGGGCCCGCCGGCCATGTAGACCGCGTCCCTCGCGGCGAGCGCGAGGATGTCCGCGCACGACACCGTGCCGGGGCACTGCGCCTCCAGGGCCTCCTTGATCGCGTCGATCACCTCGAACCCGCGCAGGCTCTTGTTCGGCGGTGCGTCCTTCTCCGCCGTGTTGTCCGACGTCGAGTCCAGAAGCACCGACGCGTCGCAGCCCTGCACGAAGCAGTCGTGGAAGTGCAGCCTGAGGAGGCCGGCGGCAAGGGTAGGGTCCTTGTAGAGGGCCTCGCCGACGACGTTGCTGACGATCATCTCGGCGAAGGGGCAGCTCATGTAGTAGTACTCCATGCTCAGCTCGCCGGCGACACGAACCACGCCGCCGGCCGCCGCCAGCAGCAGCAGAGCGGCCACAATTACTCTGCGGTACTTGTTGATGCTCGCAGCGCTCATCATCGCCTTCGCCATCAATTAATGTTTATAGATCACCTGTACGTCCTGATTATAAATTCTGAACAAGACGAGTTAGTACTAATCAGTAGCTGGCTAGTACGGAATTATGCTGGCAGCTGAGAGCGAGCATGCATAATGTTGCAGTGGGCGTGGGCGTGGGTATATAGAATAGAATAGATCATGGATTCATTCATATATGGTTGTTCATTGGAGATTAAATTAATTAACCAATATGCGCGCATGTGTACATGCACCAGACCTACCTGCAGCTAGCACTACGGAACGGATCATAGATTGGATCCATCGATGCATCCATCAACATACCATATCTACCCTAACACGCATACATAGTCAACGGATAGTCATCATCAAGATCACGTACATGCAATGCCTAGCTAGCTAAAACAACTTTTACCTGCAATTAATGCAATCGGAGCAAGTAATTAATCGCAGTGGATCTATATATATATAAAAAAGCTAGCTAGTTAATTGTAGTGTGTATGCCATTGCCAGCACGATCGAAAGTAATGCATGTAGATATGCTATCCTCTGTCACCATCCAAAGGGGAAGTGGGTCACTACTTGATCTCTATCTAGCTGCAGCCTTAGCTAGCTTTACATTAATTACATATGCATCAGTGCATGCGGTACTAGTACACAGTAGTAATATAGGACTATATATATATATAACTAACTAACTAAAATAAAAGGTGAACGAAAAGCTATCTAGACAGAGACACACACGCACAATCCATGTACAGTTCATCGCTGACTTGTGTATCATGTCATTATATATATATATATATATATGCACTGTTGCGTAGCTGATCATAGAATAAGCTATTTTACACCCAGCCACTTCCTCCGCACTGACCAAGCCCCCCCCCCCCACCCGAGCGGCCAATCCCAACAGATGTGGGTCACAAACCCACAACCCCTATGCTAACGTCACATGGCTAATATCGCTACAGCGGGATATGCCAGTAAAATCTAACAAGGCGTCAAGTAAATTTGTGCGTTATCACCGACGGTTGTATTAACAAACCGTCTGTGATACTATCATATCATAGGCGGTTCTTGGTTGGAACCGTCTGTGATATCTGCCCTTCACAGACGGTTTTTGTGATAAGTTTTTTCGACCTAACTAATTTTTATCGTATTTTCAGCTAGCCTCAGGAATTGCTAGCCATGCCCTCTAAAAACTAACAAGCAGAAACATATCACAAATAATTGTTGACAACTCAAAGTGATCATTTAACTAAAAATCAATTACAAAAGAATGTTTCAAGTATTGTCGCTAGAGTTACAAATTGAATTACAACCAGTCAAAGTGAATTACAATATTGAATCAATTGTTTTGAGGTCGTTCATCGGTGTCGACGGCGTGAAACTCTCCGGTGGTGTTAACTATGTCTGCCTTGATGAAGCCGCAGAGCTCCCTCGAAGCGTCGTGACTGGTCCATCTCGAGTGCATTTAACTCTATGTTCAAGCCCTGTCGCTAACAGGAGTAAAGTAGTAAGCATATATATTTAAATTTATAATTAGAAAATAATTAATACGAGATTGACAAACCTGGGGATCGTGCGTCCTATAAGCAATCAATAGCTGCATATGATGACATACGTAGAATGTGCATAGGTGATCTCGTTTTTGCTGGCGACACTGCAAAAATAGAATTACATATATATGTACAGTCAGTTCGAGACGTAATATTACAGAGTATGATATATGATTATTGTGTTATAGCGTGTACCGAAAATCGCATCCTGTGAGTCAGTGTGGCGCTCGTTCCCTTGTATAAACCTCCCTTGGCAACATAGCCGATGAACGCCCTACATGATTCAAAAAAGTTATCCTCGTCCATTTCAAACGAAGGAAGACTACAATAGAGTTATGTGCGGAGGAAATGAACATACCTGTCGAGTATTCCTTTAAGAAGGGTGAAGTCGTGATTTTTGTTGAGTAGAGAATCAAGGTACAATACTATGTTCCTCTTTGGCACAAGAATCAGAAGAATCCAGTGGAACCTACTCATGTATGTCGCTATAGTCATAAACCTATGTTGAAACAAAATTTGTATAGCAAATATTGAAGCACTTACTTCTGCTTGTAGGGCACCATTATGTAGTCCTTGTCGTCCAGAGCAAGCAATCCCATTTTTATGTAATTCTCGACGTAGGATGCGTCTTGGTTGATTGTTTGCTCAGAGACCACGTGTGGGTCGAGAAAACCCACCGGTTCTTTGATTCGACGGGCACATTTCATAACGTATCTGTACATAAGCAATGAGTTATGATATTTATCGGTATCGCGTGAGTGTAGAAATTGATTGTACACACTTACAGTGTCCAGCATCGTAGAAGTGAGGCATCGAGGGCAGTTATGTTGTATAGGTCAAATAAGTCTTCGAAGCCCACAATGAAGTGGCCAGGCCCTCCCGTATCTGACGGTGATTCCAGTATGGCCCCCCTCCTCTCGGGTCTTGCGCAAGTACCAATCATGCAAATCTTGACAAGCTACTCCTGAGCTCTTTATTTCTGCGTCGTTGACCAACGGACTTCCGAGGGAGTATTTCACGGGTTTAGGAGGTGCCTTAATGTTCTTTGATTTCGATTTCTGCTTAACGAGGCGGCTGAGGGACGTCTTCCCGTGAGACGCCTCATGGACCGATATGGTGACACGCTTTTCTTGTCCCTTCGCCATCTTCTCGACGGGAAGCGATGTAGCGGCCTTCTGAAGCTTTGGTTGAGGCGGACTCATCGAGGGTCCTATTGGAGAGGCAGGGTCCTGTCGATATCGCGTCACTGAAGGGTCCCATGCGATGTCATTCTTGGGCCACTGGATAAAAGTGTATGTGGCATCCCCTAGTGTTCTGATTTCTTCGTTCGAGGGAATCTCCAGCGGGATGACCATGAGATTGTCATGTATCATGTCCACCTGCACCCTGGCGTAACCCTGTGCCAGCTGGGCACCGTGCTGCACTGCCCCTTCCTGGTATGGATACACTATACCCCGCCCAGTCTCAATAGGAATCGACCCAACCATCCTCACTCGGAGCTTGTAGGGCGTCGGCTCCTACAAAACGGTACACAATTAGCTAAGGCGTCCTATAGGTCTATCTTTAGAGCATTCCAGAGATGTACATTACCTCGATGTCGTCGATCGGTAATTGCACGTCGTCATGTCCAGAATTATGTGTGGACGCGACGCTACTCCGATGTCGAGGAGGACTTGCTCCCAAATTAACAGGGGCGGCTTGCGTCTGCATGAGTTGATTTACTTGGTTCTGTAAGTTTGTTATTTGTTCTTGAAATTTTTCAATAATCACATGTTCCAACCGAGCGTCGTGCTGGTCCTTGGATATCTTCCTACTCCTATATGTATCGGAGTTGTGTGGGAATCCATCCCTCCAAGGTACGTAAACCCCAACGCCTCGCGTGCGACCCGGGTGCTCCTTGTTTCCTAGGGCCGTAGATAGTACATCCTTCTCCCTGTCTACTTCGAAGGAACCTTGGGAAGATACGAAAGTCAATGCTTCCTGCAAAAGGACATCATGTTATTGTAGACACCATGAAGTTATGGACTTATTAACAATTAAGTGGTTCGACAAATTTACCAGGCGTCGAGACACTGCCTCGTCTGCCGGGTTTGTGAAAGAGATGCTGCCCGAAGATGTGGCTGATGCCCTCGCTCTTAACCAGCTCGAGCGCCTGTCGAGATCTCGGCAAACGGCCGGCAATGTCTGCCTCGACCGCCCACTGTGTGGCTTTACTCGCGTACCGAGCGGTGCCGTGTCTGTGGGGGTGAGTGTTTTGTGCCTGGAGAGTTCTGTGCGCCGCACTTTGCTCCTGAAATTCGGCCGTCGTCTTCATCTGCACGAAGGTGTCCCATGTATCCCGTGACAAGAAATGATACGTCGTGAAGGGCGTCCGACCCGTGTTCACGTACTGCGTGACAAGCAGGCTCTTGAAGCTCCTCCACGCGTGGCACATCGCGAGCAGCGCGTGCCATCGCACACGTGCTCGGTCCGCCGGGGAAAGTGAACGAGGCAGAAAGTTCAGTCCACAACTGGTCTCTCTGTACATCCGTCAGAGACTTCCAGGTTGGGATGGTGATGGGGACCCGTTCCTTTGCAAGTACCCCGCAGACGGTCCAGAATCTCGCAGTGGCTTTCTTGGGACTCAGCGGGATCCCGACGTCACTGACCTCCGTGATCGTCATGCGGCCCGAGGGCAATTTGGAGATTCCTCTGCCATCTTGCCTGCGTACCACCTTGATCGGAGATCCAAACGCATTTGGCGACGTCACCGACGGCGCGAAGACGTGCCTCGCCATCTCGCACTTGCTATCTATATAAGTTACGTACGCAATGATTACATAATCAAATAGAAGTTACCCATTGAACCTAAATATATGATACGTAGTAAATAAAATATATGAAATTGTAAAAAAAAACAGCAAAGGAGAAGGAAATATTGCAAACAAACACACATACAAGGATGTAACGGCACGGCACGGCCCTCGGAGGGCGAGCCCGAAAAGTAAAAACACACATAAGTACATGTTACACTTATAGCGGACAACAGGTTCGATTCCTGACGGATGCAGGTGCACAACATAAAACGATAAGAGCAGCCGGTGTCTAAACTCGTATACCTTTTTACGAGGGGGGTAAAACCCAGGTAAAGACACGTTCGTCTAATAGCTTAAAGAGATACTACTCTGAAAATACAAAGACAGATGGGATAATCTAACACGGAAGAAAATACAAACATTGATAAAGCTATCGTTTGGTTTGCTACCAATATTTGATAATATCAACAAAAAATTTAGTAACGCCAACGAACTCCAATGTCACACGTGGCAATCCAAAAGTTAAGAAAAACTTGCAGGGGATGACAGAGATGGAAAATCTTGTGAGAGCACTGTGAAACTTTGAGCTCTGACAAGTGTTCAATTGTGTTAATTAATTTTGCTGGATCAACAGAACTATGGAAGAGCTGATCGAGAGGTACAAGAGTGCAAGCATAGAAGGCATGGCCGATGGCTGTCGCGACCAGAGAATGGTTAGTCCTCACTCAAAGAGAAAAAGAATTAAGTTGCTTGCTTGCTTGCTTTAATATATGAAATATTCACCTTTACAAGTCTAATGTTAGTGTCTATTTCACATGCATAGCATGAGTTGCTAGCTAACATGAAAATCGAGATATCACCACACTTTCTTAGAGCCTGCTAGGTGAATGTGAAGTCGAGACCTGGAATATATTATGTGCTCATGTCATGTTAGTTACCATCTCATCTAAGTACAGCAGCTAGCGTTTAAAACCTAGCTACTTGGCAAAACAAACCCTCTCTCTGTTTGTAACTTTTTACACCAGTTTTCAGCTTTGGCTTAGCCTAATCCAAACAACACCCAATTTGCCAAATTTTTGGCTTAGTTCATTAGGGCGATAAACCAAGCAGGCCCTAAATTTGTGAGGGGCTCGACCACAAATCAAAAGACCAATACAAATAGGGACCTCGGTCCCCTACTACATGCATGTACACTACATGTAGCAAAGGAAATAGGGTCCTTTCGTTCCATAACTAAACATATACTTGACATTGCAAGGAGAGAAGAACATTAGGGTGGCGCCGGATCGGGGGAGGCGGCGTTGGGTGGAGCCGGAACGGGGGAGGCGGCATTGGGTGGCGCCGGAACGGGGGAGGCGGCGTTTGGCGATTCTGGGAAGAACTAGGGCAAGTGTTAAGAACTAGGGCAAGTGCACAACGATTCGAGCGGACCACTTATATCGACTAACATCACAGACGGTTCTATTAAAGAACCGTCTGTGATAACTCATCACAGACGGTTCTATTAAATAACCATCTGTGATAACTCAAACATCACAGACGATTCTTTAATGGAACTGTCGGTGTATTAGAACCGATCTTACGTAAAGATTATTTTATTCGGGGGGTCTCTAGAGATGAAATCACGCAGAGTGGTTGACACGGATGTTTAGGCAGTTCAGCCTTCTCCGGGAGAATAACAACCCTACTCTGTGTGTGTATGGTATTGATTGTATTCTCGATGATCAAGCAAGAAACTAGGACTATTACAGAGAACAAGATTTGTGTTTCTCCTTGACTCGCTCTGCTTCGCCTCCCTTTCACCTTTCGATTGATGTCTTTATATAGTCGTGAAGAAGTAACCGCTTTGTCTCCGCGGAAGAGGCGCCTAATTAAGCAAGAATGGGCGATGATGACAGAATTACCGCACATTGGCTTCTTCACGCCGTCCGCGCTTATCTTCGTGAGGTAATGGGGTATTTAAGCACTATTACTACGCGGAATAATAGTGCGTGTGGACCGCTCGTATTCCTTAATCAATTGGACCCACTCGCTTGTAGGTTTGATTATAAGGTGGTCATGGTTTATTTGGTCGTAGTAGGACTTACGATCGGGTATAAGTCGAGTAGAGCTTACAATCGGGCAATAGTCGTAGAAGGACTTACGATCGGGTAATGGTCGAGAAAGACTTACGACCGGTAGTGGTCGAGAAGGACTTACGACCATGACATAGTCATAGTAAGACTTACGACTATGGGGGTGATTGTAGAAGATCTTACAATCACTTGGTAGGCCTCCCTTATAAATATAAGGGGTATACGGGACTATGTGACATCATATTTACCCATAATAAGAATTATAGATAAAAGATAAAATGAGGATTATTAGATCCTCGCCATCTAGCCCCCACTTCAAGTGAAAGTAACTTACTTGGTGAAGGATTTGCAAATAGACTTACGACTATGAAAATATCAGAGAATAATGGTCGAAGGAAAACTCTTCGACATTTGAGTGTTACTTTGACCAGGAATTTGCTTGGTCAAGAATGTTGCTTACGACTATCAAAAAGTTATAAAAACCCCTACGACCGTGAAGTGGTCGTAGTAGGGCGATCAGAGAAAAAACCCTTCCGATTGATACTTCCTTCACCGTAAAGACTTGGTCAAGAAAGTAATTTCGCTTGGAGGTGACGGCGCACCTAATTTTCTCGAAGCGGACCATCCGGGAATTGCAACCGACTCTCACAGACTTGTCCTATGAGGCGGTTCAAGCGGTGCAACCAACTCCCACTGCACTCTATAGACGAGACGGTTTCCGAAGCGGTGGCAATCGTGCGGTTATAAAAACTCACCAGGAGTTAAACTTGGATTTTTACCTTTTCCTCAAATCGCTCTGCTGTTCTTCGAGCTCTTGCTTTCTCCGTCTTCGACTAGGTTTCATTTTCTCCGCCGCCAACCCAATAAAAAAAAAACTTCTTGTTTCTGAGCGAAATGGCCAAGAGAGATTCCGAATGGGAAGAATCGGAGATGGATGCAGCCAAGATCAAAATCTTGGTCGACGCCGGGAAGATTCCAGAGAAGGCTATGGTGAAGTGGATTCCGGCTATTGGGCAACACTGGCCGTCGGAGGAAAATGGGCAAATCCCCGTCTTCCAAGCGTATTGTGAGTGCGGCCTCCGACTGCCTGCTCACCCCTTTCTTACAGTGGTACTCGAGCACTTTGGGGTGGAATTGGTGAACTTAGGTCCTAATTCCATTACCATGTTGAGTGTCTTCGTGTACATGCGGTAGGCGACTGGGATTCGACGGACCTCGAGCTATTCCAATATCATTATGGGATGGCTCGACAAACCGAATCGCTTAAGTCATGGTCTCAAGCTCCACGACTCAAGTCGAAGGAGTATATTCAGAGTTTTACCCGTCTTCATGGTCGGGTGGAGGAAGAGGTGGTTTTACCGAAAGTCACCTCAAGACACCTCTCTTTCGCGGGGAAGGTCACGAGAAGAATTCTTCATGGATTCAACTCAAGATATCGGTAGGATTGCCCCTATATTCAAGCCATCAAGGACTTGAAAGAAGAGGGTTTGACGGATGGCATGTGGTAAAAGATTTTATCACACACCGTATTAGTCCTTGAAGAAACGAGCATCTCCTATGTGGAGATACTCGGGAGAGGAGACCCAACCGGAGATTACGACGAGGGTAAGTAATCATCGACTTAGCTTTGGTTTGGTCTTCCTCAACATTGTCTAAAATTCTTATCTGTTTACGCATGTTTCACAGCCGAGGTTGACTCTAGAGTCGACTCATCTCGTGAGAAATCTCCGCCACCCGAGTGGCGGTTCTCAAATCATTACGGCTTTGTCCGCAGATGAAAGGATAGAGCGCCTAAAGGTAATCAAAAGTTGATTCTTTCTTTAGGACTTTATAGTCGAGAAGATACTTACGACTAATGGTGATCGAGAAAGTCTTGCGATCAAGAAAGTGTCGAGAAAAACTTACGACTTGGCACCGGCCGAGAAAAACTTACGATCGGTTAGTGACTCTTCTTTTTTCGCATTTTGCTACGTAAAGTAGGCATGGAAAATCGTTAGGACGACGATGAAGTCGCATCGATGACTATTGGCCAGGTTGTCGAAGACGCGAGGCTCGGCTCCTCCATCTAAGAGACGTCGACTTGCAAGATCCGCCGACAAGGGAGGAGCAAGTCGAGCTCGGTCTTCGACCGCACCTTCTACAAAGCCGGCGTGTAGCTATATCCGGCCGAGGTCGCAGACTATCGGCCGAGGAGGTTGAAGCGGTGAATCTCTTAAGCGCAAACCTCGCAAGGCTAAGGTACCCTTCTATTATGACAAGGAATCTTCTCGCTTGTCGCCACTCCTAGTTTTGTTAAGCAACCGAAAAGGAGATCCGAAAGATTTTATGTCTTTTATGAAGGACGATGTCGCTCCAAAGACAAACCGCAATGAGGGTAGTGCGCTTGGAATGGTCGAGACCGATCTCGGCCATCCAGAGAACCAGAGACCGAGCCCGGTTCCTGTTCAAACTCTACGCACCGTGACGTGGTCGTAGCCGGGCCAATTGTTGAACTTCACCGAGGCGTGGTCGTGGAGAAGAAGAGGTCCTCCGCTGGGAGGATTGCTCCTAAATTCTCGGTTAAGACCAGAGTGCGAGGTATGTGAAATGTACTAAAGTGTAAGAACAACATTTACCTTTTTCCTTTTCACAACCTCGATTTGCTTCTCTTTATTTTAGTCCGACTCTTCAAATTTGGGATGCTTCGTTGAGAAGCCCATTATTACTTCTTCAATTGTCAAGAGGTAACAATGGAAGTGGTTGAAGGCTTCCTTGACCTGTGGTTCCCGAAGTGGTTTCTCCAATCGCCGTGGTCGTAGCTACAACCATCAAGTCATAGCTACGACCATCGAGAGGGCATTGCGACTCATCAAGTCGTAGAGACCACAGAGGCAGATGCAAGAGCCCCCGGTCAAGGTGATGATGACTCTGCACACTGTACCGGAAAGGAAGTCGTGGCAGACATTCCTTCCGGTGTCCAAAGAGAAAATGCAGCCACATAATCGAGGATGAAGAACCTTTCAACTTCGTGGCCGATTTCTTTGGACTCGCTTAGTTATAGGGTCTGTCTGCTAGAGATCTCGCGATGAATCCCCATCCCAAGGATATTCCAAATAGAGGAAATACCTTCGACAATGAGCGCCTTGAGGAGGTGTGGTGGGATAAAGTCGCGAGGATAGACAAGTCGCAGAACCCGATTTGTGTATTCGACCTTTGCTAGGTCGACTATGAATGTAAGTATTTTTAGAATACTTATATATGTGGCTTTCCTTTTCTTCTCACTGCCTTCTTTTGCGTAAAGCTCGAGCAAATTGCCGTTGTCGGTGAGTATCATCGACAACTTTTAGAGTCTGCGACAAGAGAAAGAAGAACTCGTGATCTGAGCAGAGAGATGGTAAGTTATCATATTCATAGTCGCTTTCGATTTGACTACTCGTATAGTGTTTTACGAGAATAGTCATGGAAAAACTCATGACAAAATCATGGTCGTAAAGAGCTTATGACTACTTACGACCGGTGGTGGTCGAGAAAGACTTACGATCATGACATAGTCGAGAAAAACTTACGACTAGGTCGGTGGTTGTAGAAGGACTTGCAACCAATCAACCGATGTTTATCTTCATTTTTTCCTCCAGAGGCTAAAAGCGACACGAAGACCTTAGCCGACTCACTCGATTATGAAAAAGAGGAGTCGAGAAAGCTAAGGAGGAAGTAATAGTCCTCTCTGATAGACTTCGAGAAGCCATCTCTCGATCTAAAAGATTGCGGGAAAAAATAAACGAGAAGTCTTGAACTTAAGACGCTTATCTTTAACCTTTACCCAACTCTCATTTCTTTTCCGAAAAAGAAGATGAGATGGAAGCTTCTGACGAAGTTGAAGAAAAAGCTTTGGTTATTCAGAGTTTTCGCATTACCAAGAGCAAGGATCAGAACTCGAGGGTCCGAGAACTCGAGTAGCAATGTAAGCAATTCTTTACCGTTGTCCTTTCGAGTATTTTCCTTTTCTAATGATAATTTCTTGTTCGTAAATTGTCACGAGTTGAGAAGCCTCGAGGTCAAATCCAAGAGAAGACTCGATCTACAATGAGTCCGTCCGCATTGCTAAGATGAATGCAGAGGACATCAGATCATGGGAGAAAAAGCACGCTGAAACCATTGCTTCCCATGAAAAAGAGGTCAAGAAATTGGACTCTCAACTAGTAGGTAAGAAATTCTTTTACCTACAATTATCTTTGTGTTATCTTCCTCTAGAAGTTTATTTTTTGTTTGACCGGTTTTATTCTTTTCAGAACAAGTGGTCGAAAACAAGAAACTTCGCGAGGCTTCGACTCGTACCCAACAGGAGATGGAGTCGATGAAGACTAGCCTTCAAGGCAACATCACACTCCTGAACAATGTACTTGGTGAGCTACATTCTGAGGGAAAAACTCCTCGAAAAGATACTGTAGCTACTCACATAAGTACCATTGGGGAACAAGTCGGAAACTTGCAAGAAATGGTGACCACTCTGAAGGCTAATCAAGCCGAATCAATAAGGGAGGCAGTCGAAGCTGCAGTAAATTACACTTTGGCGAAACTTAAAGCTCAAGACCTCCGCCTTAATGTGCAACCAATCGAAGCCGACTTCGACTGTCCTGAATCAGAGGCAAGTCATCTGATTGAGGAAATGCAATGGTCGATTAGCAAAAGGTGTATGAGGAAATGCAGCTAGGCACTCCCCTTCGAGTAATCTTGTAACTACTTTGTAAGGCAGACAGTTTCTGTTGATGAGAAATATATGATCCAACTTGTTTCCTGAAAATCGTCTTGTCGAGTAGTTAGTAACTCAAAAGATAATAGACGAATGAAAAAACCAAGGACTGGAGTTAAATTAATAACTTTATCCTAGGCCATCTTGTTTCCTGAAAATCATCTTGTCGAGTAGTTAGTAACTCAAAAGATAATAAACGAATGAAATACTAAGAATTGAAGTCAAATTAATAACTTTATCCTAGCCCCCGACTATTTGCTTAGCTTGTTTAGACAATCTAAGTAAATAGTGTTTGAAATGGGGTTTCTGAAAACAGAGAGAGGTTTGTTTAACTTATAGTTTTTGTTATGGTTGTCAAGCACTGGTCGAAAGAGTAGAAACGGCTCGACACTAGGAAGTTCCTTCTAGTGGGCAGGACCACGTGCAGAGAGGAAAGACTTCGACTAGGTGATGTTACCACCTCCGACTAGTTTAATCGAACCAGGAACAGCAACTTGAGTTAAGCAAACGTCTTAGAGGACTTTAATAATTGTCGCCCTTTTTAGTGGTCTCGATAAGTTTTTTCCAGTAGCAAAAGTAGGAGACTGAGCAACGCTAGGAAGTTCCTTCTAGTGGGCAGGACCACGTGCAGAGAGGAAAGGCTTCGACTAGGTGTATCTCTTCCTTCGACCAGTTAAAACGAAACGAGTACACCAAAGGTGGTCGAATAAATATAAGAAAGTGCACTCTACTTAGAATATTTTTCGAAATTACTGAAAAAATAAACTAAGATGGGAAGAGTTGGCTTTGAGAACATTTCGACTAGATAGAACCCGAGCTCAGATTGGCAACAAAAGTGAGTAACGAGTCGATGCTAGGAAGTTCCTTCTAGTGGGCGGGACCACATGCAGAGAGGAGAGACTTCGACTAGATGATGTTACTTGCCTTTCGACCAGTGTAAAGAAGACTGGGCATTTTTGGATCTTAGTCGAAAGATTATAAAAGCACTACTCAAAATTAAGACAAAAGAGGTAGAAGGAACCTGGACTTTTTATTGTCTGAGAGGTTGGTCACACATAGAATTTGCGTAACTGGTCGATGTTCCAAGAATTTGAAAGAACCTGTCCGTCTTCCATTGCTAGTCGTACCGACCCTGGCCGAGTGACTTCGACCACTGTGTAAGGACCTTCCCACTTGGGAGAAAGTTTATTCCGATTAGACTTGGATTGGCAGAGCCTCAATACCAAGTCACCTACAGCAAGGCTGCGAGGCTGGACCTTACGATCGTAGTATCTGCGTAGGGCTTGTTGGTAGACTGCTGAACGGATTAAGGCCATGTTTCTCCTTTCTTCGAGTAGGTTAATGTCATCTACTCGAAGTTGTTCCTGGTCGGAGTTGTTGAAGGTTTCAACTCGTGTCGACCGCAATTTTAGCTCGGAGGAAGCATGGCTTGACTCCAACACTAGAAAGAATGGTGTTTCTCCTGTCGCCGACTAGTGGTCGCATCAGGCGCCCATAATCTGAAGGTAATTCTTGTACCCAAGTCCTCGAGCGCTAACAAGTCGGGTCGAAGACTCGGTTTTAATTCTCATTATTTGGCCGTTTGCACGTTCGGCCGCCCGTTGCTTTGGGGATGTGCAACTGAAGCATAGCATAACTTGGTACCCAACTCGTCGTAAAATTCCTAAAATTTTGCACTTGCGAATTGTTTACCATTGTCTGTAATTATCCGACTCGGAACTCCAAATCGGCTAATTACGATCTCATCATGAACCTTTTGTCGCCGTTGTTATCCCGATTCTGAGTTCGCTTCGATCCACTTTGTGAGCGTGTCAATGGCCACAAAAGGAATTGAAACCTCCCGGTGCTTTGGGAAGCGGTCCTAGGATATCAAGACCAGTGCATAAAGGCCAAGAAAGAGGAATTGTGCAGTAATGCTTGAAATTTGGTTGGTGTATCATCTACCATGAAACGGCATTGGACACACTTTTAACCACCTCTTTGGCATCGTCTGAGTCAGAGGCAAGAGAAACCTTGTCGAAAGGTTTTACCGACCAATGTTCTGTAGGAAGCATGCGTCCCACAGATGCCACTGTGTATATCATGAATGAGTGTTATTCCTTCGTTTTGCGGAATGCATCGCATGAGTATCCCTTGGGTTCCTCGTTTGTAGAGGACTCCTTTGATGAGTCACGGCGGCCCGATCTTCTGATAGGTTCGATTTGGTTCCTCGTGAGGACATTGACGCTTTAAGGCTTAGACCAATAGATCGTCACCCGCAATTCGCTACACCCGCGCTTTGTCGTTATCGACCACGCTTGCACGCGATCGACCTTACCACGAAGGTTAGTGTTCCTGCAAGCAATCGAAGCAACTCACAAGAACAAGGTAGATGCAATCTGAATTGTATTGCGGATATGGATGAAGTTTACAAGTGGGGTTCCTCAAACCAATAATCGGCGAAACTGCAATTGGCAGAATAATCTAAGAAAAACCCGCCTCTAAACTATGGCGCTCATCGTATATATATAGGGGGGCGTGAGGAGGTCGACCTAGGGTTGTGCGGTAGTGGGATGAAGCGTACACAACCCGGACTCCGACCTTGTTACGCTTACAAAGTCTTATTAGTTTCAAAAGCGGTGACGCAAAGCACCTTGTGTTGCGTGTTTTCAGTCGAAGATCCGGTCCTAGGGTGGTCTTGAGGAGTCCATGCTATCCTTGGTCGTGAGATTGTGTCCAACGAGTCTTGTGCTCGCTTCGTCAGTCGAGATTGCTCCAATCGAATCAACTAGTCGAGGTCCTCTTGTAGTGGTCGTAGATCTTCTTGCGATGGTCGTAGACCTTCTTGAACTGGTCGTAACCCTAGATTCCCGAGTACAAGTAAAGTCGTCTCCATTAGGCAAAGATCATAGAGTTCTCAAATAATACACTCGACCCTAGAAACGACTTTACCCGATCGATTAAGTGGCGTGCTCTAGTTCTTGTCATAGGGCCAGTGTAGTTCGGCACCGGATCCGGAGGTCTTGTGTAAATGCGTGTATCCGAAGGAGGGATGTCTTCATCATACTCCCCCTCTTGAATTGGAGTCGTCCTCGACTCAAGCTCATCTTCTTCTCCCACGTATGGTTTCAAATCGAAATGTTAAATGTGGGGCTAACCCCAAAATCTGCAGTAATTCTAATTGATATGCATTATCATTTATCTTCTTAATTATCTTAAGCGGTCCTTGACTCTAGGCATCAACTTTGATTTTCTTAATTAGGAAACCTATCCTTTCTCAAATGAACCCAAACTAAATCACCGTTCAATTTTGACAACTTTCCTACCTTTATTTCCAAAGAACCCTATACTTTTCGGTCATACGCCTATATTATCTTTAGTGGTCTCATGCAACTTGAGAATAAATGCAAGACGCTTCTTAGCATCTAGATTTATTTTTTCAGAGGTTGGTAAAGGTAGTAAATCAATAGGAGCACGGGGGGTTAAAACCATACACTACCCAAACGGACTTACCTTGGTGGTGGAGTGTCTTGACCTATTGTAAGCAAACTCAATATGCGGTAAACACTCTTCCCACATCTTCAAGTTCTTCTTTAAAACAGACCCGCAACATGGTGGATAACGTGCGGTTGACAACCTCCGCTTGTCCATCGGTTGGGGATGACATGTAGTAAGAAACAGACTTTGTCCCCAATTTATTCCAAAGTGATCTCCAAAAGTGGCTGAAAAACTTTGCATCACGATCCGAGACAATAGTATTGGGCACTCCATGTAAGCGAATGATTTCCCCACGGTCCAAAAGATCTTGGACTTGTCACTGAATTTCCTTAGTCTCCTCTGGATTGGTCCTATACGCAGCACGGTTTGGCAAAGTCGCTCCTGGGATCAAATCAATTTGATGCTCAATTCCTCGAATAGGTGGTAATCCCGGGGGTACCTCAGTTGGAAATACATCCACATACTCCTGCAAAAGGTTAGCAACAGCAGGAGGCAAAGAACTAGCTATATCCTCAAGCGAATATAAGGCATTTTTGCATATCAAAGCATAGCATGGCAGCTCATTATTACAGATTTCAGTAAGTTCAAATTTAGTGGCAATCATAACACATCCCTTCAATTTAATTCCCTCGAACTTGGGACTAGACGCCACTTTCTCCCTTTTGGGTGGGAAAACACGTTTTGCTACTTGCTGATTTTCAGAATCATGCTTGTCGGTGTTTCTTTCATTTTTAGAGCGCGCTTTTTCATCTTTCAGAATCTCAGCTGGTGTCAAAGGCAACAACTTAATTTTCTTACCCTTATGTGAAAATGAGTAGGTATTAGCTCTACCATGGTGCAAAACATCATTGTCATATATCCAAGGTCTACCGAGCAACAAAGAGCATGCTTGCATAGGCACGATATCAAAGTCAGAATTATCTTTGTAATTACCTGCTAAAAATTACACTTTCACAACTTTGTGTACCTTTAATTTACCACATGAATTGAACCATTGGATGTAGTAGGGACGTGGGTGTGGTTGTGTGGTCAAGCCAAGTTTCTCGACCATCTCGGAGCTTGCAAGGTTGTTGCAACTCCCTCCATCAATGATGACTCTGCAGGCTCTGCCCCTTACGAAATGCAGTGCGAAATAAGTTGTGCCGCTGATTTTGCTCGTTCTCTCCACTTGTGCGCCAAAGACTCGTTGCATAACAAGGCTCACATGATACTCGGTGTCAACAACGCCTACTTGTTCCTCTACATCTTCAAAGATCACCATCATCTCATCTCCTCCACCGCAATGTTAGCCGCAAGTACATATTCGTCCTCAATATCACTAGTACTTACATAACCACCGTCTTTGGTGGCAAGGTATGCTCACGACCTGGGCGATCCCTCATGACGTGCCCCATTCCTTGCAGCAGTGGCACACAATCCAGTGGTACGACCGGTGGAAGCAACCGACGAAGAACTCTTGGTCGGTGCTCGCACACTAGTAACTCTACTTACCTCGGATGCATGTGATGTGGTGGAGGTGTCTTGAAACGCCCTACTCGTGGAGGGGGCAGCGAGACCGTGTAGTGAAGGTGGGGCTGTTTCGGCTTGCCCGACCTTTGGTCGTGGTGTAGACATGCTCCCAAAGTTGTTCCTTGGCCTCTGTATGTCGCCCCTGCAATTCCTTCTACGCCAAACATGCAAGTTGGAACAATCTAGGGACGCTATCGTATTCTTTGTAATCCACTATGTCCCGAATTTCACGTCTTAATCCTCCATAAAAGCGTGTCATTGCGCCTTCTTCATCCTCAATAATATCACAACGCAACATGCTAATTTGTAGCTCCCGATAATATTCTTCTACGGATCTATTACCTTGGTTTAAGCGCTGCAATTTATTACATAAATCACGCTTAAAAGAAGGTGGGACAAATCATTACGCATAGCAACCTTTAAACCTTCCACGTAGTAGGCGCTAATCCTTCTGCATACCCTATTCCACCAAATGATGGCAAAGTTTTTAAATTCACTTGTGGCTTGCCTAACTCTATGCACCGGGAACTAAGTGAGCATTCAATTTCGCTTCACTAGTCATCTCCCAATCTAGATATATTTCAACATCATAAGCACCCGCAAAAGATGGTATAGAGAACTTAACTTTAGCATATGGATCATCATTAACACGTGTATTATGTTCTTGAACATTATTACCTCTCATACCTTGACGGTTTGAAGTTACATCGTTCCGCCCGCTGTGCATCAAAGGCGCCGTGGTCGTGCATCTCATTATCATTATCAAACTCATGGTCATGGGTGCACCATGAGGTTCCACACGACCAACGTTTGGTGGTCGGTTCACTATTCTTTCGAGGCGTGTAGTGGCGCCGCAATACTATCGTTGATTGAGCGTTGTAATGTGATCGTGGTAGCTTGAAGCTTCTGTCGATGTCCTCATTAACGGTAGTCGTTGTTCATCCAATAGCGTCATGAGCTCTTCCTCAAAACACACTCTTGCGCATCCAAGCCTTCACGACATGGTTAGTAGGAGACAAAAGACAACACAAAGGTATTATCCCTATCACTATTAGGTGGTCGGAGGGTGGAATCACACACTCTCAAGCGTCTTACCAAGCTCTTATGAGTTTCTTACCAAACTGCAGCAGGTGGTCTAATCGGCGGAGGTGGGATGTACGACCACGGCGGAGGCGAATGCGAGGATCCAATCTGAGGGCCGAAAGTATGTGGAGCTCGGATAGGCAATGTTTAGTAGCAAGGAATAGCAATAATAAAATCAGATTAGCAAAGTGAATAAAAGTCCACAAGATACTAAATCACGATTCTTTGGCCCAATCGCGTTCCTAGAACTAGCTCAAGCAAACGGAAGGATAGGGTAGATACAAGCACAATCGGATCCAAAATCACAAAGCAACTGTTTTTTTTTGTCTTCTTTTTTTTCACTCTTTGCTTTTTTTTTGGACTGCAAAAACCCAACCTAGGGTTTCCTTTTTTTTGCGAATGTGACCTTGACTCAAAACTCTTCAAAACCCTTTTCTGGGTCTATGGATATATATGGGTCACAAACTTTTTCCGGAGAGTAGGGGTAAAAGGTAATTAAAAGATACTCTCTCTCTCTCTTCGAACTTTAGCTACGGGAAAAATCCGACCCGATCGATTGTTTTCCGATCAGCGGTGGGGTGTCCGAGAGCAACAAGATAATAAATAGGGTTGTCGGACACGAGTGGTGGTCGAATCCGACCAGGCGTTCGGTTCAGGCCAGTGGAGAAGCGAATCCGAGTAGGTGGTCGTATGGGGTGGTGTCTAGATGATCGAAATAAAGCAAAGACTCGGCGCTAGAAACTAGATTACGACGACTAGACCAAACAACAAAGACACCGACGATGGACTCGAATTCAACAACGCGGCGAAAACACAATTGCGAAGGCACAAAGTGGTTTGGACGGCGGAATAATTACGATCTAAAACTTTTTGTAGGGCACTTTTACGGACTCTAGGTGATGGAACAAAACTCACAAAAGGGGATAAACGAAATTACCTAACGGGCAACCTTAGCTCGATACCACTTGATGAGTCACGGCGCCCGATCTTCCGATAGGTTCGATTTGGTTCGTCGTGAGGACGTTGGCGCTTTGAGGCTTCCGACCAGCAGATCGTCACCTCGCAATTCGCTACACCTTGCGCTTTGTCGTTATCGACCACGCTTGCACGCGATCGACCTTACCACGAAGGTTAGTGTTCCCGCAAGCAATCGAAGCAACTCACAAGAACAAGGTAGATGCAATCAATTATATTGCGGATATGGATGATGTTTACAAGTGGGGTTCCTCAAACCGATAATCGTAAACCGCAATTGGCGTAATAATCTAAGAAAAACGCCTCTAAACTATGGCGGCTCTTGATATATATAGGGGAACGTGAGGAGGTCGACCTAGGGTTGTGCGGCCGTGGGATGAAGCGTACACAACCCGGACTCCGACCTCGTTACGTTTACAAAGTCTTATTAGTTTCCAAAACGGTGACGCAGCACCTTGTGTTGCGTATTTCTGGTCGAAGATCTGGTCCTAGGGTGGTCTTGAGGAGTCCATGCTATCCTTGGTCGTAGATTGTGTCCAGTCGTGCTCGCTTTTCTGGTCGTAGATTGCTCCAATCGAATCAACTAGTCGTAGGTCCTCTTGTAGTGGTCGTAGATCTTCTTGCATTGGTCGTAGACCTTCTTGAACTGGTCGTAACCCTAGATTCCTGAGTACAAGTAAATCGTCTCCATTAGGCAGCATCATAGAGTTCTCAAATAATACACTCGGCCCTAGAAACGACTTTACCTGATCGATTAAGTGACGTGCTCTAGCTCTTGTCATAGGACCGTGTAGTTCAGCACCCAGATCTGGAGGGTCTTGTGTCGTACGTGTATCCGAAGGAGGGATGTCCTCATCATCCTTCGACCAAAGTATACATTTTGGCTTTTCGGGATAAACGATCTGCCTCAAGATCATCTTCGGGTACGGAACCCTTGTAAAGATACTCGTAGATGGGAGTCATCCAGGTATCCTCGTAGTCTAGTGAGGCCATTTCAATAGGAGGTGTCTCTGGTTCTTCGACCAGTGACGGCTTTTGGAGTTGGTCCAAGAAAACTCCTTTTGGTACTGTAGATCGGGAAGAAGCCATCCGAGAAAGTTGATCTGCGAGGAAATTATCCTTTCGAGGGATGAATTGTACCTCGAGACCTAAAAAATGCTTTTCTAGCTTACGTACCTCCGATAAGTACCGAGATATTGTCGAGCTAGAGCACTGGTACTCTTTCCCAACTTGATTCACGACTAGCTGAGAATCTCCTCTCACGAGTAGTCGACGAATCGAGAGTGCTTTCGCAGCTCGTATGCCAGCTAGCAAACCTTTGTACTCTGCCACATTGTTAGTGGCCTGAAAGTTTAATTGTATGGCATACTTTAAGGTTTCTCCGTAGGAGATACCAGACACCCGACTTCGAGCCACTTAAAGTAAGTGACCCGTCAAAGTACATCATCCCTTCGGTCATGGGAATCGTCTTCGGGATCTGAGCAGTTCGAGGATTTGTCCATTCGGCGACAAAGGTCGCCAAGATCCGGGATTTTATGGCCGTTCGGGACACGAAATGGAGGTCGAACTCCCAAGTTCGTGACCATTTTGCCATCGTCCATTGTTTCCTTATTATGGAGGATTGCTCCCAAAGGAAACTCGGGCAAGCCTGACTATTTTGTGCTTTGAAAATAATGCATGATTTCCTCGAAGACATGAGGAGGGCATATAGAAGTTTTTGGACACGAGGGTAACGCTCCTTAGGCCCGTGTAAAACTTGCCGGCGTAATAAACCGGTCATTATACGTTTTCACGTTCTACGACCAAGATCTGCGCTTCTTTGCTGTGGCGTGGCGGCTAGGTAAATTAAGAGTGTCTCTTACGGCTTTGGAGGAACGAGCAGGAGCACTCGAAAGGTACCTCTTGACATCCTCGAAAGCGGCGTTTGCCTCGTTCGACCACTCAAAACCTTCATGTCTCTGAGAAGTTTAAAGAAAGGTAGTCCTTTTCTCCTAGTCGTGCGATGAAACGACTTAAAGCCGCCATACACCCAAAGTGAGTTTCGGACTTCCTTTTTGTGGTGGTGAGGGCGCATCGGAGGATGGCCTTTATTTTTCGAGATTTGCTTGATTCCTCGTTCAGATACTAGGAATCCAAGCAATTTTCCTGAAGAAATTCCAAACACACACTTCTCGGGATTAAGTTTTAAGCGGTGCTTTCTGAGGTTGTCGAATGTTTCTTGTAGGTCAGTGATATGATTAAATTTCTTAATGCTTTTACGACTAGATCATCAACATAGGCTTCAGATTAGGCCTAATTGAGATGAAAAAGTCGATTGCATTAAGCGTTGAAAAGAAGCACCGGCATTCTTTAGACCAAATGGCATTTTGACATAGCAAAAGGTACCAAATGGTGTAATGAATGCGGTCTTTTCTTCATCGTTTAGACACATATTGATCTGGTGATATCCAGAATATGCATCTAAAAAACTTAATATTTCACAACTGCGGTAGAATCAACCAACCGATCGTCTGAGGTAAAGGAAAATCATCTTTTGGACAAGCTTTATTAAGATCAGTAAAGTCTACGCACATACGCCATTTATCGTTTGACTTTTTGACCATTACAGGGTTAGCCAACCACTCTGGGTGGTTGACTTCTCTTATAAAGCCTGCTTTAAGTAGCTTATCCAATTCTGATTTAATAGCATCTCGTCGATCAGGGGCAAATCTCCGTAATTTTTGTTTTACAGGTACTTTATCAGGCCGTAAAGCTAGCACATGCTCGATCACCTCCAGGGACTCCGGGCATGTCGGATGCTTGCCACGCGAAGACATCTGCGTTAGCTCGGAGGAAGGTAATGAGGGTGTCTTCCTATTTGGGGTCGGAAGTCTCCCCGTCTGAGCGATCTTGAGGGTTTCTGCGTCGGAGGAACCTCTTTGACTTAGTCGTTCGGCTTTGGTGCAACTTTGAAGCCGACTTGCTAGTCGAGGTGACTTTCATCTCGAGTTGGTATTTGACCAACCATCTCGAGGATCGGCGATCGCAGATTATCGCCATCTTCTTGTCACAATGAATTGTGATCACTCCTTTGGGACTGGCATCTTAAGACATTGATACCCATAATGAGTAGCCATTAAGAATTTTGCCAAAGTTGGTCGTCCGAGTATGGCGTTATATGCCGATCGAAATCGACCACATCAAAGGAGACTTTCTACGTCACGAAATTACTTGGTGAGCCAAATGTTAAAGGAAGAGAAACTTGGCCAATGGGTTTGGCGAAGACCGATGCGATTCCATGAAAAGAGTATCGTACCGGTCTTACCTTTGTCCTGGGTACTTGCATCTCGTCCAGGGCATTAGTAAATAGTATGTTCAAGGCGCCACCATCAACCAACACTCGATTGACCCGACGGTTGTTGATGGTGGGTTCACCACAATCGGATATCGACTGATCGATTGAAGTGATCGGGCGATCACCCTTCTCAAAAGAAATGGTAACCAGACCACTTGGTAAATTATTGACAAGAGGAGCATCTATAGAGTTTACCTCTCGTCCGGCAGCTTTGAGTTGTCGTTTCGACTCATATGTCGATGATCCTCCGTAGATGTGCTTTACGGTATGTTGCGGATCTTGGAACGGCATCTCTTCATCATCCGACGACTTTTGGCCACTCGTATTCCCTACTTGCTCGAGAGTGGGGAGTGGCTCTTTGCCGTTGTAGTAGTCCTCGAGCTTTCTTTGGAAAACTCGGCAGTTGCGGAGGTCATGTCCTTCCTTTTTATGAAAAGGACACCACCTTGGTTTGTCGTTCCTACGATCAGGGCGCTTACCTTTGCCTTGATCAGGGTACGACTTGGTGGTTCGGGGCTCTTTATCTTTCACGGCCAAGACCTCCTTGAAACCACTAGTTTGTGGTTTTTGACTCTTTATTTTCTTCTTGGACTTCTTTGCTTTTTTGTCCTTACCAACTTCACCTGGCTCTCGAGGAGTGTACGTTTCTCGATCAATAGTGTTGTTCCACTCGACCGCCTCAGAAGCAGTCGCATATCGATCGGCCATCTCGAAGAGCTCGAAGCACAATGTTGGGAGGATTCAAAGCAATATCCTCTGTTATCCTTCTACTACGGACTCCTTGCTTAAAAGCCACGATCACGGATGAGTCGAAATTTCGAATTGAGTTCTGAACGACTAAAGCGTTTGATGAATTGACGCAAAGTCTCGTTGTTGTTCTGTTTTATCCGGTGCAAGTCGTCTTCCTTTCCAGGGCGGTTGTATGTGCCTTGGAAATTCGCCTGTAGAAGATCGCAGAGGTGTTGCCAAGAGTAGATCGACTCGAGTGGTTGGTTTAATAACCACGATCGAGCGGATCCTTCAAGCACAGTCGGAAGGTAATTTGCCATTACATGCTCTCCTCCTCCTGCTTTGCTTCGGACGGTTGTTGTATAGATCTGAAGAAATTCGATGGGATTTTGAGATCCATCAAACTTCTCCATGTTCCTTTGGTCGAAAATGAGGTGGCGGTGAGCGCTTTCGAAGGTCGGCGAAAATGCGGCATCCGTAATAACTTCTTGGCGCCTTCTTTGCGGGAAAGAAGGGTTAATGTCACCGGTGATCGTATCGACGATACCCGAGAACAGGTGACACATCTGTAGTAGGTCTCAACTCTACGAGGGGAATACTCCTCGTACTCCATCCGTTGCGGATTTCCTTGTCGAAGTGGTGAATGATCACCTCTCCAAGGGGCTTCTTGATCATCGACCAATCGAAATGTATTTCTCGAGTAGGGGATCGATCGACTTATGGCCGTGTCGATTTCTCGTGGTGAAATATTTGATTGGTAGTAGATGAGGAAGTCGCATTACTACGACTACGAATGATGTCGACGAGGTACTTCGGTCTTGTCATCACGGTTCGAAGCCTTTGCGCAATCTCTTCAGCAAAGAGATTGTACCCTGGCGTTCGAGCAAGCTCTTGGGTGGGATTTTCGAGCAAGTCGTTGATGTCTGGAGTTCTTGTACCTCCTTCGGTGATATTGGATGCGCCGGCAGATTCTTACGGCTGCAATCTTCTTCGTCGGATGGCCTCAAAATCCTCCTCATCGGATCTTTGAGGCCTTCTCGATGGAGTGCGAGAATGTCGAGATTTCCTCGCGTTCATCAGTGTTGGTTACGTCAGTCACGGTGGTGCCCTTGCCATTACCACGAGGCGCATGTGTGATCTTCGGGAGTGTTCTTATCTCGGCCTCCATGAGGTGACCACGATTGAGGAAGGGCGAAGACCTCCGTTGATGATTCTCACTTGCGCTCGAGGCCTCCCCGCTTGAGGAGTACTCGAGAGACACCATCTGGCGACTTGGAGCAATCCCCTCCAGGTAGGGGAACTCTGGGTTATAACTGTCTCCGTCCACAAATGAGATCTGCGGAGAGACGGTCGAATTTGCAGGAAAAGCATGCTTGATCCCACCCTCTCTGGAGTTACCCTGAGAGAGAGGATCACCAGATGTTGGTGGAGTCCTGGAATGGTGGCTCTCAGAACTTGTCTCACCAGGTCGGACCGCCTTAGGGGACTTGAACACTTGGAGGAAAAACTCTCGTCGTGTCGTGAGTCCTCACAGGTGCGATTCAGTCGGATTGACCCTTGTCCTTTGAGGGAATTGGTTCCTCTGTTGGACGTATCGTTGTGGGGGATAAGGATACCTCCTCAACTCCATTGATGGGATGGTTTCCTAGAGAATGATCTCCGGAGGCAACATCACCATCAGCGGATGCATCACTCGGCTCGTGGTCGGAAAGCATCCATGTCGGCGTCTGCGTGTCTGCCAAGTCAAACCAGTTCTCCTCGTTCCATTCTCACGCCATGATTGCATGAGATTGGAAAAGAGAGTATGTTGACAAGAGATTACAGGAAGATCCCCACGGATGGCGCCAATCGCCTTGTATTAGAACCGATCTTACGTAAAGATTATTTGATTTGGGGGTCTCCTAGAGATGAAATCATGCGAGTGGTTGACACGGGATGTTTAGGCGAGTTCGAGTCTTCTCAGGGAGAATAACAACCCTACTCTGTGTGTATGGTATTGTTGTATTCTCGATGATCAAGCAAGAAACTAGGACTATTACAGAGAACAGTACTTGTGTTTCTCCTTGACTCGCTCTGTTTCGCCTCTCCCTTTCACCCTCTGATTGATGTCTTTATATAGTCGTGAAGAAGTAACCGTTTTGTCCTGTGGAAGAGGCGCCTAATTACGCCAGTAATGGGCGCATGATGGCAGTAATTACCGGCGCATTGGCTTCTTCACGCCGTCTGGCAGTTATCTTTCAGAGTTAATGGGGTATTTATGCACTATTACTACACGGAATAATAGTGCGTGTGGACCGTTCAGATTCCTTAATCAATTGGACCCACTCGCTTGTAGGTTTGATTATAAGGTGGTCGTGGTTTATTTGGTCGTAGTAGGACTTACGACTGGGTATAAGTCGTAGTAGAGCTTATAACTGGGCAATAGTCGTAGAAAGACTTACGACCAGGTAGTAGTCGTAGAATGACTTACGACCATGATATAGTCGTAGTAAGACTTACGACTATGGGGGTGATTGTAGAAGATCTTACAATCACTTGGTAGGCCTCCCCCTTATAAATATAAGGGGTACTTCTGGGGACTATGTGACATCATATTTACCCATAATAAGAATTATAGATAAAAGATAAAATGAGGATTATTAGATCCTTGTCAGGAACCGTCTGTGATGTAGTTATCACAGACGGTTACTTAAAGGAACCGTCTATGAAGTGAGTAATCACAGACGGTTCCATTAAAGAACCGTCTGTGATGTGCACAAATGGGCCACCAACTAATTGCCGGTCTGACCGCCGCCAAATCGATCAGACCGCTAAGGGTGGCCGGTCTGACCACCGACACATGGCAGTCTGACCGATTTAGCACCGGTCAGACCGCCAGGCCACAGAAGCAATGCACTTTTAACTTTGCTCAAATGACAAAACACATTTGCCCATTTGTGTGCATTTCTGTCGGTGTATTAGAACCGATCTTACGTAAAGATTATTTGATTCGGGGTCTCCTAAGGATGAGATCACATGAGTGGATTGACACGGGATGTTTAGGCGAGTTGAGCCTTCTCGGAGAGAATAATAACCCTAATCTGTGTGTATGGTATTGTTGATGATCTAGCAAAGGACTAAAACTATTCTGAGAGAATAGTGCTTGTGTTTCTACTTGACTAGCCCTTGTTTGCCGTTGTTCTTCTCGTCCCCTTTGTCTCTCTGTTTGATGCCCTTATATAGTCGTGAAGAAGTAGCCGTTTTGCCTGCGAAGATGTGCCCAATTAATGTAATGCAGCGCATGATGGCGATAATTACCGCGCCTTGACTTCTTCACGCCATCGCAATTATCTTCGAGAGATAATGGGGTATTTACACACCATTAATACGCGGAATAATAGTGCGTGTAGACCGTTCGATTCCTTAATCAATTGGACCTACAAATGCAGTAGGTTTGATTATAAGGTGGTCGTAGTTTTCACGGTCGTAGAGGACTTACGACCGGTAGCGATCGAGAAGAACTTACGACTATGTAGTGGTCGTAGAAGGACTTACGACTATGTAGTGGTCGTAGAAGGACTTACGACTATGTAGTGGTCGTAGAAGGACTTACGACCATGATATAGTCGTAGCAAGGCTACGACTATGGGGGTGATTGTAGAAGAACTTACAATCACTTGTTAGGCCTCTCCTTATAGATATAAGGGGTATACGAGGGACTATGTGACATCATATTTACCCATAATAAAATTATAGATAAAAGATAAAATGAGGATTATTAGATCCTCGTCATCTAGCCCCGACTTTAAGTGAAAGTAACTTACTTGGTAAAGGTTTAAGTAAATGGACTTACGACCATGAACATGTCGTAGAAAGATAGTCGAAGGAAAAACTCTTAGATTGATACTTCCTTTGACCGAGAAAGATTTGGTCAAGAAAGTAATTTTACTTGGAGGTGATGAAACGAACCTAACTTTCCGAGCAGGCCATGCGGGAATTGCAAACAATCTCTGAGATCTGTTGATGAGGCAGTTCGAAGCGATTGCAATCGTGAAGATTGCTTACGACTATCAAAAAGCGTAAAAACCCCTACGACCGTCGGTGGTCGTAGTAGGGAATCGGAGAAAAAGCCTTTCCGATTGATATTTCCTTGACCGAAATACTTGGTCAAGAATGTAATTTAAGCAGGGGTGACAATCGCACCTAATTTTCTCGAGCAGACCATCAGGGAATTGCAGCGGCTCTCACGGACTTGTCAGATGAAGCGGTTCGGCGGTACAACCAACTCCTCTGAGACCTATAGGCGAGGCGGTTTAAAGGCGGCGGAGATCGTCTTGATTATAAAAACTTACGGGAGGTAGACTTGGGTTTTACTTTTCCCCAAATCACTCCATTGTTCTTGAGCTCTTGCTTTCTTCGTCCTCGACTAGGTTTCATCTTCTCGCCAACCCAATCAAAAAAACTTCTTGCTTACGGCGAAATGGCCAGAGAGTTTACGAATGGGAGGAATCGGAGATGGATGCGGCTAAGATCAAGATCTTGGTCGATCTCGGAAGATCGAGAAGGCTCGGTGAAGTGGATTCCGCTGTCGGGCGAGATCGCCATCGGGGAAAATGGGCAAATCCGTCTTCCAAGCGTATTGTGAGTGCGGCCTTGATTACTGCCCGCCCCTTTCTTCTGTAGTACTCGAACACTTTGGGGTGGAACCGGTGAACTTAGGTCCCAATTCCATTACCATGTTGAGTGTGTTCGTGTATGCATGCGAGGCATACAGGGATTAGGCGGATCTCGATTTGTTCCAATATTATTATGGGATGGCTCGACAAGCCGGAATGCTTAGGAAGCTGTGATCAAGCTCCACGACTCGAAGTCGAAGGAGTACATTGAGCTTTACCGGTCTTCGTGGCGGGTGGAGGAAGAGGTGGTTCTCTTGGAAGGTCACCTCTGAAGGCTGACCTTTCTTTCGTGGGGAAAGTCTTTGAAAAGAAATCTTCATGGGATTCAACCCTCGAAGATATTAGCGGATTAGCCCTTATATTCAAGCCATTAAGGACTTGAAGGAAGAAGGGTGGCCGGATGGCATGTGGTGAAAGATTTCATCACCGCAGAATTAGTCCTCTGAAGAAGCGAGCATCTCCTATGTGGAGGTACTCGGAAGAGGAGACCCCAGAGACTACGAGGAGGGTAAGCAATTGTTGACTTAACTCTCCGTTTGGTCTTTCTCAACTTTGTCTAATATTTTTATCATTTACGGATCTTTCACAGTGAGGTTGACTCAGTCGGACTCATCTGTGAAAGTCCCCGCCACTCAGGGGTGGTTCCTCAAGTCATTGCGGTTTTGTCGCAGATGAAAGGATAGAGCGCCTAAAGGTAATCAAATCGATTCTCTCTTTAGGACTTTATAGTCGTAGAAGATACTTACGACTAATGGTGATCGTAGAATATCTTACAATCAAGAAAAAGTCGTAGAAAAACTTACGACTTGGTACTAGTCGTAGAAAAAACTTACGACTAATTAGTGATTCTTCTTTTTCTGTTTTGCTTTACAGAAAGTAGGCATGGAAAATCGTCAGGACGACGAAGAAGTCGTTCGATGACTATTAGTATTTGGGTTGTCGAAGACAAAGACTCGGCTCCTCCCTCGAAGAGGCGTCGACTTGTAAAATCTGCACGAGCAAGGGGGAGCAAGTTCGAGTTCGGTCTTTCGACCAAACCCTACAAACTGCGGCGGTAGTTATATCTGGCCGAGGCGCGTGAGTCGGCCGAGGAGGTTGAAGCGGTTGAACCTCTCAAGCGCAAACCTCGCAAGGCTAAGGTACCCTTCTATTATGACACGGAATCTTTCGCGATTGGTGCCACTCCTAGTTTTATTAAACAAGCTGGAAAGGGAGAAGCTGGAAGGATTTTATGTCTTTTATGAAGGGCGATCTTGCATCGGCACAACACGCAAGCGAGGCGATCTTTATACGGAATGGTCGAGACACTCTCGTCCATCAGAAGATCGAGAAACGAGCTCGGTTCTGTTCAAACTCTGACGACGGCGTGGTCGTGGTGAGCCAAATGTTGAACCTCGACCGGGCGTGGTCGTGGAGAAGAAGAGGTCCTCCGTTGGGAGGATTGCTCCAAAATTCTGGTTAAGACCGAGTGCAGGTATGTGAAATGTCTTGAAGTGTAAGAAGGACATTTACCTTTTTCTTTTCACAACTTTGATTTGCTTTTCTTTATTTGATCAGACTCCTTGACCCAGGGAATGCTTCCTTCGAGAAGTCCATTGCCATCCCTTGATTCTTGGGGAGGTAGCAATGGAGGTGGTCGAAGCATCACCTTTGGCCCGGTGGTCGATGAAGTCGAGACTCCAGAGTGACTCCACATCTTTGAAATTGTAGCTCGACTCTTGAGGTAGCGGCCGTTCTTGTTGAGGTGGGTGCACTTTCTTGAGGTCGTAGAGACAACAGAGGCGTTGTGGAAGCCTCTGGTCAAGGTGGTGAGCGACTGCGCACCACTCTGGGAAGGAAAATGTAGGGCGTTCCTTCCCTACCCAAAGAAATTCTGAAGCAGAAGGAGAAAATTTCAACCACGTGGTGACTTCTTGGGCTGCCTCCATCGTAGGGTCTTACGCTTACAAATCTAGTGACCGAGTCCCCATCCCAAAGATATTCCCAATACGGATAATACTTTTGACAACGGCGCCTCGAGAAGGTGTGGTGGGACAAAGTCGCGAGGATAGATAAGCTGCGACACGGACCTTGTATATTCGATTTTTGCTAGAACGACTATGAATGTAAGTATCTTGAATACTTATATATGTGGCTTTCCTTCCTTCTCCTTTGTTTTCTTTTTGCGAAAGCTCGGAGCAAATTCTTTGTTGTCGGTGAGTATCATCGACAACTTTTAGAACTAAGACAGGAGAAAGAACTACTCTGCTGAGAGCGAGAGGTGGTAAGTCACTTATCATTCATAGTTGTTTTGACTTAAATACTCGTATAATGCTTTACGAGAATAGTCATGGAAGAAACTCATGACAAAGTGTTAGTCGTAAAAAGCTTACGACTACTTACGACCAGATAGTGGTCGCAGAAAGACTTACAACCATTCGTAGTCGCAGAAAAACTTACGACTAGGTCGGTGGTTGTAGAAGTATTTATAACCATTCGGCTGATTTTTATCTCCATCTCTGTCCTTTGTAGGTTAAACAGTGATTCAAAGACCTTAGCCGACTCGCTCGACTATGAAAAAGAGGAGTCGAGGAGGCTAAGGAATGAAGTATTAACCCTCTCGGAAAGACTTCGAGAGGTTGTCTCAGCATCTAAGAAATTGCAGGAAAAAATAAGCGATGAAGTCTTGAACTTAAGGCTGCTTTTGAGTTTTAACCTTTACCTAACTCTCATTTCTTCTTGAGATAAAGAAAATGAGATGAAGAAGCTCGGTTGAAGTTGGAGACAAATCTTTGGTCATTCAGAGTTTTCCGCATTACCAAGAATAAGGATCAAGAACTTGAGGTTACGAGAACTCAAGTCACGGTAAGTAACTCTTTACTGTTGTCCTTTTGAGTGTTTTCCTTTTTAATGTCAATTCCTTGTTCGAAATTCTTCGCCCAATTGAGAATCCTTGAGGTGAAATCCAAGCAAAGACCTTGATCGCAATGAGTCGTCGCATTGCTAAGATGAATCTGAGAGGACATCGAGCGTGGGAGCAAAAGCATCTTTGGCTATTGCTTTCCATCGCGAAGAGGTCAAGAAATTGGATTCTCAATTAGTAGGTAAGAAATGCTTTTACCTACAAATATCTTTGTGTTATGTTCCTCTAGAAGTATTTTTGTTTGGCCGGTATTATTCTTTTGAACAAGTGGTCGAGAACAAAAGCTTCGTGAGCTTCGACTTGTACCAGCGGGAGATGGAGTCGATGAAGACTAGTCTTCAAGGCAACATCACTCTCTGAACAATGTGCTTAGTGAGCTACATTACGAGGAAAAACTCCTCGAGAAGATACTATAGTGCTCACACAAGTACTATTGGAGAACAAGTCGGAAAATTGCAAGAAATGGTGACCACTCTGAAGGCTAATCAAGTGAATCAATAAGGGAGGCGATCGAAGGCTGCATGAGTTACGCTTTAGCGAAACTTAAAGCTCAAGATCCCCGCCTTAATGTTAAACCAATCGGCCGACTTGACCGCCACGAATCGAGGCAAGTCGTGCGATTGTGGAAATCGATCGATTGGCAAAAGGTGGCGGAGGAAATGCGGCTAGGCTCTCCCTTCGAGTAATCTTGTAACTACTTTGTAAAGCGGACAATTTTGTTAATGAGTAATATATGATCCGCTTATTTCTGAAAATCATCTTGTCGAGTAGTTAGTAACTCAAAAGATAATAAGCGAATGAAAGGCGAATGAAAGACTAAGAATTGAAGTCAAATTAATAACTTTATCCTAGCCCCGACTATTTGTTTAGATTGTTTAGACAATCTAAATAAATAGTGTTTAAAATAGGGTTTACGAAAACAAAGAGAGGTTTATTTAACTTATAGCTTTTATTACGGTGTCAAGCCTTTGGTCGAAAGAGTTAAAAGCGACTCGTCACTAGGAAGTTCCTTCTAGTGGGCGGGACCACGTGCGAGAAAGGAAAGGCTTCGACTAGGTGATGTTTTCATTTCCGACTAGTTTAATTGAACCAAGAACGACAACTTGAGTTAAGCAGGCGTCTTAGAGGACTTTAGTAATTCGTTCGTCCTTTTTGGTGGACTTGATAAGTCTTTTCGATAGCAAAAGTAGGAGGCGGCGGCGCTAGGAAGTTTCCTTCTAGTGGGCGGGACCACATGCGAGAGAGGAAAGACTTGACTAGGTGTGTCTCTTCCTTGACCAGTTAAAACAAATCAGTACATCAAGGTGGTCGAACAAATGTAAGAAAGTGTACTCTACTTAGAATATTTTTGAATTAGTGAAAAAATAGACTAAGATTGAGAGAGTTGGCTTTGAGAACATTTATTTGGATAGAACCAGGGCTCTTTGTCTTGGCGGCAAAAATGAGTAACGAGTCAATGCTTGGAAATTCCTTCTAGTGGGCGAGAACCACATGCGAGAGGAGAAGTTTCGTCGGATAGCGTTTCTCGCTTTTGGCGGTAAAAAAAGCGGGTGTTCTCATATCATAGTCGAAAGATTAAAAAGCACTACTCGAAAATAAGGCAAAAAGAGGTAGAAAGAACACGGACTTTTATTGCTTGAGAAATCGGTCACACATAGAATTTGCGTGGCGGTCGATGTTCCAAGAGTTTGAGAGAACTGTCCATCTTCCATTGCTAGTCGTGCAGACCACGGCCGAGTTAGCCGACCTTTGTGTAAGGACCTTCCCATTTAGGGAAAGTTTATTAGGTTAGACTTGGATTGGCGAGCCTCAATACCAAGTCACCTCTGACAAAAGCTGCGAGGTTGGACCTTACGATCATAGTATCTGCGAGGGCTTGTTGGTAGGCGCGAGCAATTAAGGCTAGGTTTCTCCTCTCTTGAGTAGGTTAATGTCATCTGCTCGAAGTTGTTCTGATCCGAGTTGTTGAAGGTTTCAACTCGTGTCGACCGCAATTTTAGCTCGGAGGAAGCATGGCTTCGACTCCGAACACTAGAAAAAATGGTGTTTCTCTGTTGCTCATTGGTGGTTGTCGAGCGCCCATAATATGGAAGGTAATTCTTGTACCCAAGCCCCGAGCGCTTAACAAGGTGATCGAAGACTCGAGTTTTAATTCCTCGCATTATTTGGCGTTTGCGTTCAACAGCCCCATTACTTTGGGGATGTGCAGCGAAGCATAGCATAACTTGGTACCCAACTCGTCGCAAAATTCACGAAATTTTGCACTTGCTAAGTGTTTACCATTATGCGTAATTATCAGACTTGGTACTCCAAATCGACTAATTCGCTTCTCATCATGAACCTTTTTTTGCTTAGTTGTTATCGATTCTGAGTTGACGATCCATTTTGTGAGCGTGTCAATAGCCACAAAAGGAATTGAAACCTCCTGGAGCTTTGGGAAGCGGTCCTAGGATATCAAGCCCCAGTCGCAAAAGGCCAAGAAAGAGGTATTGTTTGTAATGCTTGAGTGGTTGGTGTATCATCTACCATGAAATTGTACTTTGGACACACTTTTTAACCACCTCTTTAGCATCGTCTGAGTGTAGGCGGTAAAAACCTTGTCGAAAGGCTTTACCAACTAATGTTACGTAGGAAGCATCGTCCCACAGATGCCTTGTGTATATCGTGAAGGAGTGTTATTCCTTCATTTTGCGGAATGCATCGCATGAGTATCCCTTAGGTTCCTCGTTTATAGAGGACTCCTTCAACCAAAGTATACATTTTGGCTTTTCGGGATAATCGATCGCCTCAAGATCATCTTGGTCGGAACCCTTGCAAAGATACTCGTAGATGGGAGTCATCCGGTATCCTCGTAATCTAATGAGGCCATCTCAAGAGGAGGTGCCTCGGTTCTTCGACGAGGCGGTTTTGGAGTTGCTCCAAGAAAACTCCTTTTGGTACTATGGATCGGGAAGAAGCCATCCGAGCAAGTTGGTCTGCGAGAAATTATCCTTCGAGGATAAATTGTACCTCGAAACCTAAAAATGTTTTTCTAGCTTACGTGCTTACGATAAGTACCGAGCCATTGTTGAGTTAAACTTTGGTACTCTTTCCCAATTTGATTCACGACTAGTTGAGAGTCTCCTCTTACGAGTAGTCGGCGAATCGAGAGTGCTTCGCGGCTCGTATGCCGACTAGCAAACCGTGATACGCCACATTGTTAGTGGCACGAAAGTTTAATTGTATGGCATACTTTAAGGTTTCTCCGGTAGGAGATACCAGACCACCCGACCCAGAGCCACTTAAAGTGAGTGACCGTCAAAGTACATCATCCAGTGGTGGGAATCGTCTTGGGGATCTGAGCAGTTCGAGATTTGTCCATTCGGCGACAAAGTGCGCCAAGATCAGGATTTTATGGCCGTTCGGGACACGAAATGGAGGTCGAACTCCCAAGTTCGGTGACCATTTTGCCATGCGTCCATTGTTTCCTTATTATGGAGGATTGCTCCCAAAGGAAACTCGGGCAGACACGACTATTTTGTGCGCTGAAAATAATGCGCGATTTCCTCGAAGACATGAGGAGGGCATCTGAAGTTTTGGACACGAGGGTAGCGCTCCTTAGGCGTGTAAAACTTCGCTACGTAATAAACCGGTCGTTATGCGTTTTCACGTTCTCGACCCGATCTGCGCTTTCTTTGCTGTGGCGTGGCGGCTAGGTAAATTAAGGCGTCTCTTACGGCTTTGGAGAAACGAGCAGGAGCACTCGAAGATACCTCTTGACATCCTCAAAGGCAATGTTTGCCTCGTTCGACCACTCAAAACCTTCATGTCTCTGAGAAGTTTAAAGAAAGGTAGTCCTTTTTCTCCTAGTCGTGCGATGAAGCGACTTAAAGCGCCATGCACCCGGTGAGTTTACGGACTTCCTTTTTGTGTTTGGAGGTCGCATCGGAGGATGGCCTTTATTTTTCGAGATTTGCTTGATTCCTCGTTCGGATACTAGGAATCCAAGCAATTTTCTGAAGAAATTCCAAACACACACTTCTCGGATTAAGTTTTAAATGGTGCTTTACGAGGTTGTCGAATGTTTCTTGTAGGTCGGTGATATGATTAAGTCTCTTAATGCTTTTTACGACTAGGTCATCAACATAGGCTTCCAAATTCGGCCTAATTGAGATGAAAAAGTCGATTGCATTAAGCGTTGAAAAGAAGCACCGCATTCTTTAGACCAAATGGCATTTTGATATAACAAAAGGTACCAAATGGAGTAATGAATGCGGTCTTTTCTTCATCGTTTAGACACATATTGATCGGTGATATCGAATATGCATCTAAAAACTTAATATTTCACAACCGCGATAGAATCAACGGTGATCAATACGAGGTAAAGGAAATCATCTTTTGGACAAGCTTTATTAAGATCGATAAAGTCTCGCACATCGCCATTTGCCGTTTGACTTTTTGACCATTCTGAGGTTAGCCAACCACTGCGGGTGATTGACTTCTCTTATAAAGCACGCCTTAAGTAGCTTATCAATTCGATTTAATAGCATCTCGTCGATCGGGGCAAATCTCCGTAATTTTTGTTTCTACGGTACTTTATCGGTAGTAAAGCTAGCTTTGTGCTCGATCACCTCCACAGGGACTCGGGCATGTCGGATGCTTGCCACGCGAAGACATCTGCGTTAGCTCGGAGGAAGGTAATGAGGCGTCTTCCTATTTGGGATCGGAAGTCTCCCCAATGCGAGCAGTCTTGAGGGTTTCTCTGCGTCGGAGGAACCTCTTTGACAGTCGTTCGGCTTTGGTGCGACTTTGAAGCCGACTTGCTAGTCGAAGGTGACTTTCATCTCGAGTTGGTATTTGACCAACCATCTCGAGGATCGTGATCATGACTATCGCCATCTTTTGTCACATTGAATTGTGATCACTCCTTTGGGACTGGCATCTTAAGACATTGATACCCATAATGAGTAGCCATTAAGAATTTTGCCAAAGTTGGTCGTCGAGTATGGCGTTATATCCGAAATGTCGAAATCGACCACATCAAAGGAGACTTTCTGTCACGAAATTACTTGGCGAGCCAAATGTTAAAGGAAGAGAAACTTGGCCAATGGGTTTGGCGAAGACCGATGCGATTCCATGGAAGGAATATCGTCATCGCCTTACCTTGTCTGGTACTTGCATCTCATCGGGGCTTTGGTAAATAATATGTTCAAGCGCCACCATCAACCAACACTCGATTTACAAGCGGTTGTTGATGGTGGGTTCACCACTGTCGAATCGACTGATCGACTCATAGTGATCGGGCGATCGTCCTTCTCAAAAGAGATGGTAACTTCCACCACTTGGTAATTTATTGACAAGAGGAGTATGTATGGAATTTACCTCTCGTCCGTGACTTTAAGTTGTCGTTTGGAGTCGTATCGATGATCCTCCATAGATATGCTCAACGGTATGGTGCGGATCTTGGAATGGCATCTCCTCATCATCGGCGACTTGACCACTCGTATGTCCTACCGCTCGAGTAGGGGCGGTGCTTTTAGTTGTAGTAGTCCTCGAGCTTTCTTTGGAAAACTTCGGCGATTATGAGGTCATGTCCTTCCTTTTATGAAAAGGACACCATCTTGGTTTGTCGTTCCTCGATCGGCGCTTACCTTTGCCTTGATCGGGGTTCGACTTGGTGGTTTAGGGCTCTCTATCTTTTACGGCCAAAACCTCCTTGAAACCACTAGTTTGTGGCTTTTGACTTTTATTTTCTTCTTGGACTTTTTGCTTTTTGTCCTTACCAACCTCACGGCTCTCGAAGAGCGTGTGTTTCTCGATCGATAGTGTTATTCCACTCACCGCCTCGAAGCGATTGCATATCGATCGGCCATCTCAAAGAGTTCGACAGCGGTGTTGGGAGGATTTAAAGCAATATCCTCTGTTATTCTTCTACTACGGACTCCTTGCTTAAAGCCACGATCACGGAGGAGTCGAAATTTCGGAATTGAGTTCGAACGACTAAAGCGTTTGATGAATTGGCGCAAAGTCTCGTTGTTGTTACATTTGATCCGGTGCAAGTCGTCTTCCTTTCGAGGCGGTTGTATGTGCCTTGGAAATTTGCTGTAGAAGATCACAGAGGTGTTGCCAAGAGTAGATCGACTCGAGTGGTTGGTTTAATAACCACGATCGGCGGATCCTTCGAGCCGATTGGAAGGTAATTCGCCATTCGTGCTCTCCTCCTCCTGCCGCTTTCGGACGGTTGTTGTATAGATCTGAAGAAACTTCGATGGGATTTTGAGATCCATCAAATTTCTCCATGTTCCTTTGGTCGAAAATGAGGTGGCGTGAGCGCTCGAAGGTCGGCGAAAATGCGGCATCCGGTAATTACTTCTTGGCGCCTTCTTTGTAGGAAAGAAGGGTTAATGTCGCCGGTGATCGTATCTGACGATACCGACAGCAGTGACTGTTACATTGTAGGTCTCGATTCTTGAGGAATACTCCTCGTAATCCACCGTTGTGAATTTCTTTGCGGAGTAGTGATTGATCACCTCCTCGGAGGCTACTTGATCATCACCGATCGAAAAGTATTTCTCGAATAGGAGATCGATGTGACTTATGGCCGTGTCGATTCCTCTGTGAGAAATATTCGATTGGTGGTAGTGAAGAAATCGCATTACTACGACTACGAATGTTGTTGACGAGTACTTCGGTCTTGTCATCACGATTCGAAGCCTTTGCGCAATCTCCTCGACAAAGAGATCGTATCTGGCGTTCGAGCAAGCTCTTGATTGGGATTCTCAAGCAAGTCGTTGATGTCTGAGTTCTTGTACCTCCTGTGGTGATATTGAATCGCCCGGCAGGTTCTTACGGGCTGCAATTTTCTTTCTTGGATGACCTCAAAATCCTCCCGTCGGATCTTTGAGGCCTTCTCGATGGAGTGCGAGAATGTCGAGGATTTCTCTCGCGTTCATCAGTGTTGGTTCTCTCTGCGGTGGTTCCCTTGCCATTACTACGAGGAGGCGCGGTCGTGATCTTCGGGAGGGTTCTCATTTCGTCCTCCATGAGGTTGACTCGATTTGAGGAAGGGCGAAGACCTCCGTTGATGATTCTCACTTGCGCTTGAGGCCTCCCGCTTGAGGAGTGCTCGAGAGACACCATCTGGCGACTTGGGTAATCCCCTCGGTAGGGGAACTCGGGTTATAATCATCTCCATCGCAAATGAGATCTGCGAGAGGCAGTCGATTCGTAGGAAAAGCATGCTTGATCCCACTATCTCTGGAGTTACCACGAGAGATAGGATCACAAGATCTTTGGTGGAGTCTGGAATGGTGGCTTCGGGACTTGTCTCACAGTCGGACCGCCTTAAGGAACTTGGACACTTAGAGGAAAAACTCTCATTGTGTCGTGAGTCCTCACAGTGCGGTTACAGTCGGATTGACCCTTGTCCTTGGAGGAATTGGCTCCTCTGTTGGGCGTATCGTTGTGGGGATAAGGATCCTCCTCAACTCCATTGATGGGATGGTTTCTGGAGAATAATCTCGGAGGCAACATCACCATCGGCGGATGCATCACTCGGCTCGTGGTCGAAACGGCATCCATGTCGGCGTCTGCGTGTCTGCCAAGTCGAACCAGTTCTCCTCGTTCCATTCTCTGCCATGCTTGCATGAGATTGGAAAAAAGAGTATGTTGACAAGAGATTACGGAAGATCCCCACGGACGGCGCCAGCGCCGGTGTATTAGAACCGATCTTACGTAAAGATTATTTGATTGGGGTCTCCTAAGGATGAGATCACGCGAGTGGATTGACACGGATGTTTAGGCGAGTTCGAGGCCTTCTCGGAGAGAATAATAACCCTAATCTGTGTGTATGGTATTGTTGATGATCTAGCAAAGGACTAAAACTATTACGAGAGAATAGTGCTTGTGTTTCTACTTGACTAGCCCTTGTTTGCCGTTGTTCTTCTCCGTCCCCTGTCTCTCTGTTTGATGCCCTTATATAGTCGTGAAGAAGTAGCCGTTTTGCCTGCGGAGATGTGCCTAATTAATGTAATGCTTGGCGCATGATGGCGATAATTACGGCGCCTTGACTTCTTCACGCCATCCGCAATTATCTTCCGAGATAATGGGGTATTTACACACCATTAATCGCGGAATAATAGTGCGTGTAGACCGTTCAGATTCCTTAATCAATTGGACCTACTAAATGCGTAGGTTTGATTATAAGGTGGTCGTAGTTTTCACGGTCGTAGAGGACTTACGACCGGTGGCGATCGTAGAAGAACTTACGACTATGTAGTGGTCGTAGAAGGACTTACGACTATGTAGTGGTCGTAGAAGGACTTACGACTATGTAGTGGTCGTAGAAGGACTTACGACCATGATATAGTCGTAGCAAGGCTTACGACTATGGGGGTGATTGTAGAAGAACTTACAATCACTTGTTAGGCCTCTCCCTTATAGATATAAGGGGTACTTCTGGGGACTATGTGACATCATATTTACCCATAATAAGAATTATAGATAAAAGATAAAATGAGGATTATTAGATCCTCGTCAATTTCCAACAAGGTTTCAAAGATGATATTCTCAACAAGTTGATAACTGTAACAAGTCCACATTAACATCAACATTAGAGATGACAAGTCCATAACACACGACAATTCCACATTGACATCACATTACAATGGAAGAACAAGTTCATAACACGTGACGCGTTTCCATGTTAACATCAAATTACAATGGAATACATGCTTAATTGAAATATAGTCCTTCATGATGATCGACGCGCATATAGCTAGCTTCCTCACTGGGTTCTTCCTCCAGTCTGATGCCGTCTCCGAAAGGAGGTAACTTGTCAAATTGATTGTACTCTTCCTCATCCACGACATTCTCAACTCCGACAATCCTTCTTTTCCCATGAAGAACTACGTGGCGGTTCTTATTTACTGGGTCCGTTACATAAAAAACTTGAACAACTTGCTTAGCGAGTACGAATAGTTCGTCCTTGTATCCGACATGTTTGAGAGTACGAATAGTTCGTCCTTGTATCCGACATGTTTGAGGTCCACAGTAGTGACGCCGTACTTGTCGACCTTCACGCCCTGTGGAAGTTTAACCCAATGACATCGAAATAGGGGGACCTTGAAAAGTACATAGTCGAGCTCCTAAATCTCCTCTACGAACCCATAGTACGAGTTCAACCCGCGTGCCCGCATGATATTGAACCCCTCATGAAATGCATCTATCACGGACACGCTAATACGGGTATGCTCTTCCTATCCATTCTTTGTATAAAATGTGTGCCCATTTATGTTGTATCCTTGTCATGTCACAATTGTAAATTTTGGCCCTTTGGTCAACCAAAGCAGCGTTTCATCACTTGATGACCTCCCAGTGAATCGCATTTTTAACCATTCGTTGAGCAAGCGGTTTGTGCTCTCTCGTTATCCAAACCTCAGGCCGTGCGGATTACATTGGCGTACCATGTCTTTGTGCTCGTCGATGTGCAGGGGACACTTGGGTCATGTGTTGCAAGGCCGTGAAATGGGCTGCTTGGCGTATGTATCTAGATCGGGAGTGATTGTTTTCCTTCCGATGGTCTCGATACCCTCCAGTCTCCCCTCGTGACGAGATAGAGGCACACCTATCGGTTCCACCTGAGCTATGTAGTCGACGCAGAACTCAATGACCTCTTTGGTTGCATAACCTTGATGATCTGGCCCTCCGTGAGATCGATTACATGCGTAGGACTTGTAATTCCCATGTATCTCTCGAAAGGGTACATATGACGTAGGAACACAGGGCCACATATCTTTATCTCTTTCACAAGGTGAACAATGAGATGGACCATTATATCAAAAAATGACAGAGGAAAATACATCTCAAGATGACATAGAGTCGTCACCACCTCGGCCTGCAGAGCGTCGAGTCCTTCGGGATCGATGACCTTCTGAACAATTGAGTTAAAGAAATAACACCGCCTAAAGATTACCACTCCGACCTTGTTTGGCAAGATACTCCTAATTGCAACAGGAAGTATTTGTGTCATCAGCACATGACAATCATGAGACTTCATACCAATTAATTTCAAATCTTTCATGGAAACAAGTTTCTTAATATTGGCGGAGTAACCGGACATAACATTCACACCATGCAAACTTTGACACAATTCATTTCTCTCAGCCTTGGACAAAGTGTAGCAAGTTGGGGGAAGGTACGTTCATCCTTTATCGGTCTTTTTCTTATGCTCATATCAACCAAGTCACGCCGTGCGTTAACACCGTCTTTTGTTTTGCCACTAATGTTCAGTAAGAGACCAATCAAGCTATCACATACATTCTTATCCACGTGCATGATGTCGATGCAGTGGCGAACTTCTAAGTGCTCCCAATAAGGCAAGTCCCAAAAAATTGACCGCTTCTTCCAGATGTTTTTCTGAGGGGTACTTAATTTACGTCCCTTTCCAAGCACAACATTGATATCCTTAACCATATCATAGACCTCTTTCCCTCTAAAAGCCCTTGGAGCTGAACCGTCCTCCTTATTTCTGTCGAATTATTTCTTCATCTTGCGGTATGGGTGAATCGTGGGAAGGGTAACGCATATACACAGTTTTGCGTGAGTTGTTCAGCCATACACTCTCGGTACCATCTAAGCGGTCTTGAATGAGCTTTGACTCCTTTTATGCGAACCCGACGAGTTACCAAGGGTAGGAAAATCATTAATGGTGCAGAATAACATGGCGCGTAAAGTGAAGTTCTCTCGTTTGCACGCATCCCATACTTGTACCCCTTCGTTCCAAAGTGTCACAAGATCTTCCAGCAATGGTGCTAGGTACACATCAATATCGTTCCCAGGTTGCTTCGGCCCTTGGATAAGTAGTGATATCAAAATGTATTTTCGTTTCATACACAGCCAAGGAGGAATGTTGTACATACATAGATTCACGGGCCAGGTGCTATGTCGGCTGCTCATGTTACCAAAAGGATTCATTCCGTCCGTACTCAACCCTAACCTTATGTTCCTCGGTTCTGCACCGAACTCTTCGAAGCTCCGATCGAAGTTTCTCCACTAGGCATAATCAGCAGGGTGTCTGTGCTTCCCATCTTTTTTACGCTCCCCCGAGTGCCAACGCATCAATCTTACCTCCTTTCGGTTCGCAAATAAACGCTTCAAACGTGGGATCACAGGCAGATACCACAACATCTTAGCAGGAGGTATTTGCTTCGCCTTAGCAGTATTCTTATGCTTTGTATCGGGATGCTTGGCACACGGGACATACATGCATGTCTGCATACTCTTTACGGTAGAGGATACAATCATTCGGACATGCATGTATTCTTTCTACTTCCGTTCCAAATGGACAAAGAACCTTCTTAGCTTGGTAGGTCGTGCTGGGCAACATGTTTCCCTCCGGAAGGATGTCAGCTAAGAGACCTAACAACGCCGTAAAACTCTTGTCGGACCAACCATTGCTTGCCTTCAATTTCAGCAGTTCAAGCACGGTTGACAACCTTGTGTATTAAACTTGCGGCCGGGAACAAAGGTTTTCCCCGAGTCCTCCATTAAGCCCTCGAATTTACAAAACTCTCTCTCACCGTAGTTCCCTTCTGCATCGCGTAGCATCTGATCTAGATTGTCATCATGCGACCTATCCTCATCAAAAGCATATTCCATACCCTGCATATCGTTGACTTCCTCGGCGATGTCGTCATTACTGACTTCTGGTATAATTTGCTCTTCACCGTGACTGCTCTAACATGTATATCCTTTTTTGAAACCCATTCGTATTAAGTGAGCTTCGATCTGCGCCGGGTTGTTAAATATTTTCATATTACCGCAATCAATGCATGTGTAGTACATAAATTTTATCCCATTCTTCAACATATCCTGCTCGGCGGCTCTTCTAAAAGCAAACACGTCATTAATATACTCTTCACTCACATGGTTCTCAATGTACATCCAGTTTCGGTCCATCTACACGTATACGCACGTAACAAATTAATTAGTGTTAACTTATATTAATAAACTGCAAGTACCCTTCATAATGACCAAACACATTAGTGATTAGTCTAGAGCAAATATAAAGGGTTACAGATCGTTAAACATTAGTGATTAGTCTAGAGCAAAAATAAATGGTTACAGATCATTACCCTTCTCTCCAAGGTGGCGCAATGTGGGAGGAGGCAGCAGAGGTGCCGCAATGGGGGAGGAGGCAGCAGGGGTGACCGCTCAAAACGGAATGTGCAGCAATGTGCTTGGAAGGAGGCAGCAGCAGCAGGGTGGCGCAACGGGGGAGGAAACAACAGCAGCAGGGTGGCCAATGGGGAGGAGGCAGCAACAATAGCAGGGTGGCGGCGCCTCAAATGGAATGGGCAGGGGGACCTGTCGAGAACATCTATTTATAGTGGTAGTATATCACATACGGTTGTAATACCCCGGCCTGCTCGTAGTGTGGTCCATGTGGCCCATGAGGAGTTGTGTGGTGGGATTAGTCCCACATTGCTTGTCCCAAGTAAGTTATAGTAGTATATAATGCCTGTTGGATCCAAACGTAGCACCTCCGGGTTAACCCTTTTACACGAAGCGAGGGCGAAAGTGTAAGTGAGGTGCTATGTGTGGCGGTCCCATACGGTGGGTGGGCATTGAGCCGATTTTGGGCGGTGTTACGGATGGTATCGAGCATCAACCTTGCTGCACGGCGTGCGGGGCGGCGCGGGCATATGGCGCATGGCACATGTGGGCGGAGTGGACACGATGCATGGCATATGTGACGGCTTTGGGCGCGCGGACGTGTCCGAGGGGTGGTTACGGGATTTGCGCGTATGCGGTATCTTTGCCGGCGTCGCCACCCTTAAGGGGGTGAATGTAATACCCCGGCCTGCTCGTAGTGTGGTCCATGTGGCCCATGAGGAGTTGTGTGGTGGGATTAGTCCCACATTGCTTGTCCCAAGTAAGTTATAGTAGTATATAATGCTGTTGGATCCAAACGTAGCACCTCCGGGTTAACCCTTTTACACGAAGCGAGGACGAAAGTGTAAGTGAGGTGCTATGTGTAGGCGGGTCCGCCCCACGGTGGGCTGGGCATTGAGCCGATTTTGGGCCAGGGTGTTACAACGGTTCTTTACATACATACGGTTCTTTACAAGAACCGTCTGTGATACCGTCTGTGATAACACATAGAATCACAGATGGTTAACGAAGAACCGTCTGTGATAATTTTATCACAGACGGTTCCCAAGGAGCCGCCTGTGATGAGGCGTCTTCTATTACCTATTTTGTAGTAGTGTCATGTCGCTTGGGATTGCACGCTTACTGCATGAAACGTTTACAATAAGAGGATGTGGTTGGATACCCAATAAATGATAATTCTCAGTGCAATAAAACTCTTCCATAAGCACAATAATTCCAACAAACAACGTTAGTAATATTACATGCCGTTTACAGTAAGAGATCTTATATAGAAAGTGACGTGTCTTGATATGCAGTAAAAGACAATTCACAATACAGTAAAACATTGCACAACACACACACATACAATAATTCTCCAAACAAATAAGCATCAATAATAACACGTGTCGATCGTTTGCCGTAACAAAACCCATGGAGAATAGTAAAACAACGTACGCACATGAACATTCGGTGTCTGATCCGCCATTTGGTTCTTGTTGCCGATCGACAATGCATGCGATTCGATTCTTGATTAATCAATCAAAGTAACACCTTACCACGATACATAATCTTTGGTTCTTGTTGTTGTACACCATGCACCCGCGCGCCTATACGTATACGTAGATGATCACTAGTCTATCTATATACTATATGCTAGCTCTCACTGTCAAATGTGCATCATATATATATATATATATATGTTGGCATGTTGCGTGCATACGCTATACATGCATACATAGGGCATGTTGCCCCCATGCCACGTGTGGTTAGCCAGCGTCCCATCTTCCGCTCGAGATCTGTAGTGTAACCCTCATGCGTGTATCCAAATCGGCAGTAAAAAACCTCACGTGCACCAACACCCTGCCTCCCGCTCAAGTTCAGCACTAAAACCCCCGCGTGCGCATCCAAAATTGCAGTAAACCCCTCATGCATAATAAATATTAACCAGCAGGGTGTCTGACGAGTATTAGAACCTCTATTTATTATTTAATAGACAGAGACCATACGTCTTCATGGCCGTAACCCCTAAGGCTAACGACCTCACTGGTCGTAAGGATTCCAGAGGTTACATAATACATAACCTGGTCGGAAAAGGTCTCTAATCTAGTCTCCGACCAGTAAATACTCACAAGGCTTTGAACTGGTATCTGGATCTGAGTCCAGGTATATCCTCTACCGTGTGACGAATGGAACATGTGTTGTATATTTCATACCACGTGACGCTACATAACTCTAAAACACTGGAATACGGTTAATGGCTCACTGACATATAACCGCACAGTAGTTGATACATTGTCAACTGACGCCTCTCTCCGATCAGACACGTCACTTCTCAACAAGCGTCTCTCCAAGGGATAACTGCCAACGTTTCATCAACTACATAAGGAGCATCGCGAAAGGTGGAGGGAGAGAGAGACCAAGATAGGATCTATTGGGGAATCACTATCAGAAGACAACCAAGTCGATTAGATTGTAAAGTCATAACACGTATTGTGCTCCAGTGTTAAGAGGATTAGCCTTTGGTCTAGATTACAGACACTTCTTGTAATAACCAGTTTCATAGCAATAAAGAGCATGCCCATTCCTTGCTAGGAGATACATGTCATTTTTCCTCTATCTTTTATATATTTGTAAGTTCGGTGATTTGATCGTCGACAATGGCCGTGCGTTGTAACGGAACCCCAAAAGAGAGTGATACATATTAGCATACGAGATCCTAAACCGCATAATAAATATTAATTTTCTTTCACACACGTATAAACAGAAACATTAACTCCGTCTATTGCATCACCTACTACTACTACCCGAAAATTAAAATTTTGAGCTCGTAGATTGTTTATCTTTGGAAGTTGAAGTTGATGCTGACTTCCCTCCCCGACATGATGCCTATTTCCAGCCATTGCTGATTGGCAAGGAAGAGGACTACATGTCGATAATCGCCTTCTTTGACCTTAAATCCAAGCCATGACTCGGTTCTCATGGCTATTAGCCTCTGCAGCCCTTGCCAGGCACACTGCGGTGAGGTGGGAGGCGGGGCCGGAGGTGGTGGCGGCGTCGCGGTGTTAGGCAAGGAGGATGCGGCGATGCCTGCTCGGCCGGCGCGGAGCAGCAGGCGGCGCTGGCGCAGGGGAGTATTAGGATGAAGATAATATCGTGCGGTGAACTCGAGATGGCGGTGTGCCAAGGGAAAGACGCCTTCGTCTCTGTCTTTTGAATGTGCGTCGTTGCTGCCTCCCCTCCTTTCCCTAGCACTGTCGCTTCTTCTCCTAGGTACCGCCTACTCCTCTCCTCCCTTCCCTCCCGGTGCCTTCTCTTGTCCTCAACGCCTCCTCCTCCTACGCTATCGGATCCCCTCATCTTCGTGTACGCCGCCATTGCAACCCACGGACTGAGTGCCAAAGGGGGTCGGGATCTCTGATGCACGAAGCTAATACCAGACGGGCGCAAGTGGCGAGTCGCGGCGCAAGACAAGAAGGAGTGGGACGGCGATAAATTTTGATGCGTGCATGCGAAGAAGAAGTGGGGTGATGACGGTTTGGTGGTTGCGGAAGATGTGGGTGCATAGATACGTTCATGAGTCATGGGGGATGATGGAGCGAGACCTTGTCCCTACCAGATTGGGTCCACATGTTGGTTTACCTTGATAGGAATTTGGAAGAGGTGGGAGAGACCAACCACAAGCATGTGAGAAAGGATATCGTCCCACTTCATGAAGGTAAACGTCTATATATATATATATATATATATATATATATATATATATATATATGAACATATCTAGTGTTAATGGGTAATTGAGTGCTAATGATAATTTTAACCGTTGGATCATGCAGAGTGTTTAATGCAGAGCATTGGTGGTGGGAGCATGTAGGGTGTTTAATGCAGACGCATTAATGAAGACGCATTGGAGGTAGAAGTATGCATGGTGATTAAATGGTTTGGAGGTGGGAGTCCAATTAATCTTGGTTGTTCAATCCAGATCCAACGATCAAAATTGCATATATATATATATATATATATATATGTGGACGTACATACGGTAAGTGGTTAGCACGCAGCAAGATAATATGTATGGAAAATACAGGGTAAGTGGAGTACTGGTGTCCCATGGGTGGTATTCATCAATAATTAATAGATCAGTTATGTATGGATGTATTATCATCCTCTTAATTTATGTTGCAAGTCCACTAGTATTTCGGGGGTCGTGTAGTGCATTATCACCCTCTTAATTTATCCTTTTATTTATGGATTTTTTCCTATAGAAATTATGGATTTTTTTTTTGTTATTTGTCTACTTGAGTAGAAGAAAAGGTAAAAAAATCATAAGAAATTAAAAGCGTGTTCGACACATATAGGACTGGAGCACATTACTGCTAGTTATCCCTCATGCACACTTAACAACAACGACAATAATATTGACACCATCTTAATTAAAGGGCATCCGAAGGGGAATGAATGTTTCAAACATGACCTAAATATAGTGCAATATCTCAATATAGCAGCGGCGGAGTTAGAATATTTGTGTTAAGGGTGCACCATTAATGCTTAAAGATGAAGTAAAAAGGATGATTATTAAGCGATTATCAGCTAATCGAATGTTAGCGTGGGATATGCATTATGGATATTGTATTCATATGCTATTCAACTTTATGTAATTAGCTGGGTTTTATTTCCAAATAATTGATACTTTATATATTTAGTTGTGAAAACAACTTATTTTATGGAGTGATAATGATAACAAATTTAAATCAAAAATTTAAATATGTGTGAATATATTACTAAATGCGTACAACTATTTCATAATTTTTTATTAGTACACCACATCGCTCGCATGAAAATTCACATACCCTAGTATTGATACGGTCTATTTACGTCACATATGGCTTCAAAATTTGTCAGTAAAATGTCTCATATAAGATACCCACTATTAGTTTTTGAATCAAAGCACTCATCATGATGGTTGCAACGGTGCAAACAGATAGAGAATCATCCACTTTTTTTTGTGTTAGAAATTAAAGTAGTTTCTAATAACTAAAAAAAATAAAATACTTTAGTACCAGTCACACAGGGCCACATAGTTAACTATCTATAAAACCTTAACGGATGGCATGAAATACAATTTGCATCTAATTCCCTCAAGTATTATCAAATTGCAACGAAGCCCATATTCAATTTGAGCCTATATATATATATATATATATATATATATATATATATATTATGTGTGTGAAAATGGTATGGTACTCTTGAGAGTACGTACTCCCACTTCTTATATACCACTTAAATCGTACGATGGTACATCTTTATCAATTTGAGCATACTCTAATAATGATTATAAGATACTTCAAAGTGAGTTCCATGAATTTTTTTTAATAAAGTGTACTTTTTATAGCAAAATTTGTATATATACTTCTTTTGTGTATGAAAAAGGTATAAAAAAAAATAAAGGACTTCAATGGAAAATTTTCAATCAAGTCGTAATGGAGTATCTTATAATTGGTATTCAAGTATACTGAAAGTGATAAAGAAGTATAATATACTCATTTAAGTGATATATTAGAAGTGAAAGTACATACTCCTAGGAGTACGAAACGGGTGTCCAAAATGTTATATATATATATATGATTAATATCTTATATATATATATATATATATATATATATATATATATATATATGATTAATATCTTCTACTCCCTGGTGTAGTTACTCCCACATCTGATATACCACCTAAAAGAAATTGATATACTCCTTATCACTTTGGGTACACTCATATACTAATTATAAGATACTTCAATGTGAACCACATGAAAATTTTACAAAAGAGTCCAAATGTTTTAGCATATTTTGTAAATACCTTCATATTCATACATAAAAAGAAGTATGTCTAAAAAATTATACATACCACCCCTAAAAATATGTAAATATCACCTAATTGGTCTTATATACTCGTATACTGCACATACATACTCTCAATTGCGCAATATACTTCCTACATTGTGAGATACGAAAGAGGGAATAACTACTCCTGAGGGTAGAAAGAACTTCATATATATATATATATATATATATATATATATATATATATATATATATATATATAGGAAAATGATATAGTACTCTAGAGTGCGTACTCCCGCTTCTCATATACTACTTAAATCGTATGATGATACCTTTTTATCTATTTGAGCATACTCCAATAATGATTATAAGATACCCCAAAGTGAGTTCTATGAAAAAAAAAATCATTAAAGTCCATCTTTTATAGCTAAATTTGTGTATATACTTCTTTTATATATGAAAAAGGGTATATAGCAAAAAATAAAGGACCCCAATGAAAATTTTTCAATCAAGTCGCATTGGAGTATCTTATAATTAATATTTAAGTATACTGAAAATGATAAAGAAGTATAATATATTTATTTAAGTGGTATATTCGAAGCGGGAGTATGTACTCCCGAGAGTACGAAACGTATATATATATATATATATATATATATATATATATGAACATATCTAGTGCTAATGGGTAATTCAGTGATAAAGTGCTAATACCAATCTTGACCGTTGGATCTAGATCTTGACCGTTGGAGGTGGGAGCATGCATGGTGTTATTGAAGACGCATTAATGAAGGTGCATTGAAGGTGGGAGCATGCAAAGTGATTAAATGGTTTAGAGGTGGGAGCCCGCATTGATCTTGATTGTTCAATACAGATCCAATGGTCAAGATTGGTATTAGCATCTTAGCACTGAATTACCCATTAGCACTAGATACGTTCCATATATATATATATATATGGGAGGGTGTTTATGCATATCGTTCACCCCAGTTGGCCTCGCCCCAACAATATATCCCATTAAAAATATATCTAGTGCATCCCAACTTTTGGTGTATCCCGTACATCATCTTTAATACACGATGCAAATGGTCATTAAAAGTTCAAAAAAAAAAAAACTGACAACATTGACACAAAAAATTCAAATCTAAATTCGATTTACACATGAAGAAACAAAAAAAGACAAATCCAGCAAAAAATAAAATCTGAAAATAAAGAAAAAGAAAAAGTTATTATTCGATAGTTTTTTGGTTTCACCTAGTATATGTCGCGTTTCGAGTTTTTTTTTGCAGGATATTTGATTGCATCATGACTTATCTAACAAAGAAAAATTATAATTTTTTATGACCATTTGATGGTATTTCGAAGAGGACGCACATAAATAGAGCATGATCGTCTAACTAAGATGGTAGAATCCGAGCAGGATACAAAAGCAGATACTTACCACCAGTTGTTGAAGAAAGACAAAATAAAACAAAAATACCATAGAAATATAGAATAAAAGGGTAATATATATGTATGTATATATGTATCTATGTATTTATATATGTATGAAAATGGTATGGTACTCCTGAGAGTGTATACTCCCAATTCTCATATACCACTTAAATCGTATGATGATACACGTTTATCAATTTAAGCATACTCTAATAATGATTATAAGATACTCCAAAGTGAGTTCCATAAAAAATTTCAGTAAAGTGTACCTTTTATAGCAAAATTTGTATATATACTTCTTTTATAAATGAAAAGTATATATATATATATATATATATATATATATATATATATATATAGTGCTAATGGGTAATTCAGTGCTAAGGTTCTAATACCAATCTTGACCGTTGGATCTGAATTGAACAACCAAGATTAATGCGAACTCCCACCTCTTAACCATTTAATCACTTTGCATGCTCCCACCTTCAATGCACCTTCATTAAACACCATGCATGCTCCCACCTCCAACGGTCAAGATCAAGATCCAATAGTCAAGATTAGTATTAGCACCTTAACACTGAATTACCCATTAGCACTATATATATATATATATATATATAAAGGACTTCAATCGAAATTTATCAATCAAGTCGCAATGGAGTATCTTATAATTTGTATTTAATTATACCGAAAGTGATAAAGAAGTATAGTATACTCATTTAAGTGGTATATTAGAAGTGAAAGTACATACTCCTAAGAGTACGAAACGGGTGTGGTATATTAGAAGTGAAAGTACATACTCCTAGGAGTACGGAACGGGTGTCCTATATATATATATAGGATTAATACTTTCTACTCCCGGGTGTAGTTACTCCCACCTTTGATATACCACATAAAACAACTTGACATACTCATTTATCACTTTGGGTATACTCATATACTAATTATAAGATACTCCAATGCGAATTATATGAAAAATTTGTAAGAGAGTCCGTAGTTTTTAGCATATTTTATAAAATACCTTCATATTCGCGCTAAAAAGGAGTATGTCAAAAAAATTATACATACCACCTCTGAAAAGGTGTAAATACCACCTAGATGGTCTTATATACTCGTATACTACACATACATACTCTCGGTTGCGCAAAATACTCCCTACGTTGTGAGATACGGAATAGGGAGTAACTACTCCCGGGAGTAGGAAAAAGGCTTCCTATATATATATATATATGATTAATATCTTCTACTCCCGGGTGTAGTTGCTCCCACATCTGATATACCACCTAAAAGAAGTTGACATACTCCTTTATCACTTTGGAAAAAAACTATATATATATATATATATATGGGGGGTGTTTTATGCATATCGTTCATCCTAGTAGGCCCTGCCCCTGCAATATCTCATTAAAAATATACTAGTCCAATGCTCGTACTTTACTACGGATTAAAAAAAATATCTCGTCAACCGTCGTCGTGCTCAGTCTACAATGCAAGTGATCCACCGGCAACCCGTTCTTGGAAAGATCGATGGAATTTTTGGGCTTTTTGTGCATCAGTTTGGGCAGTTGGGGTTTGGGGGGAGTGGAGAGGAGGTTATGGGTGACCAACCATACGTACGAGAGGAACTGAGAAAGAACGAGATCCAATAGCTCACATCTCACGAAGAAAGATAGATCTAACGACTCACATCGCATGAGAGAGGATGGACCGCCACCAATTTCTTCTTTTAATATATAAAAACATATATAGTGCATCCCAGCTTTTGGTGTATCCCGTGCATCATCTTTAATACACGATGCAAATGGCCATTAAAAAGTTCAAAATAACTAACAACATTGACAAAAAAAAATTCAAATCTAAATTCAATTTACACATGAAGAAATAAAAAAATAGACAAATCCATCGGAAAATGAAATCCGAAAATAAAGAAAAAGATAAAGTTATTATTCGCTAGTTTTTTGGTTTCACCTAGTATATGTCGCGTTTCGAGTTATTTTTTTGCAGGATATTTGATTGCATCATGACTTATCTAACAAAGAAAAATTAGTATTTTTTATGACCATTTGATGGTATTTCGAAGAGGACGCACATAAATAAACCATGACCGTCTAATTGAGATGGTAGAATCCGAGCAGGAGACAGAAAGCAGATACCTGCCACCAGTTGCTGAAGAAAGACAAAATAAAACAAAAGCACCATAGAAATATAGAATAAAAGGGTAATATATGTATATATGTATGAAAATGGTATGGTACTCCTGAGAGTACGTACTCTCATTTCTCATATACCACTTAAATCGTACGATGATACATCTTTATCAATTTAAGCATACTCTAATAATGATTATAAGATACTTAAAAGTGAGTTTCATGAAAAATTTTAATAAAGTATACTTTTTATAGCAAAATTTGTATATATACTTCTTTTATATATGAAAAAAGGTATATATAAAAAATAAAGGACTTCAATGGAAATTTTTCAATCAAGTCGCAATGGAGTATCTTATAATTGATATTTAAGTATATTGAAAATGATAAAGAAGTATAATATACTCATTTAAGTGGTATATTAGAAGTGAGAGTACATAATCCTAAGAGTACGAAACGGGCGTCCTAAATGTTAATATCTTCTACTCCCGGGTGTAGTTACTCCCACATCTGATATACCACATAAAAGAAGTTGACATACTCCTTTATCACTTTGGGTACACTCATATACTAATTATAAGATACTCCAATGCGAACCACATGAAAAATTTACAAGAGAGTCCATATGTTTTAGCATATTTTATAAATACCTTCATATTCGCACATAAAAAAGTATGTCTAAAAAATTATACATACCACCCCTAAAAATATGTAAATACCACCTAAGTGGTCTTATATACTCGTATACTGCACATACATACTCTCGATTGCGGAATATACTTCCTACATTGTGAGATACGAAATAGGGAGTAACTATTTTCGGTAGTAGAAAAAAACTTCTTATATATATATGGGGGTGGGGGGGGGGTGTTTACGCAAGCAATGTCTCATTAAAAACACATCTAGTGCATCCCCGTGCATCATCTTTAATACACATTGCATATGGTTATTAAAAAGTTCGGAAAAACTGATAACATTGACACAAAAATTCAAATCTAAATTCGATTTACACGTGAAGAAACAAAAAAAAGACAAATCCAGCGGAAAATGAAATCCAAAAATAAAGAATAAAATAAAATAATTATTCGCTAGGTTTTTGGTTTCACCTTGTATATGTCCACCAGTCCACCACACCACCACTGGCGAGGAGAGGAGGAAGGAGGATCCCGATCTTTATCGTGCCTGGGCTGCGATTTCCTGGCTGCCTGCGATTTCCTGGCTGCCTGCGTCAAGCTTCGATTTTGATCGCACCTCCCTCTGCTCGCTTGCTTGCATCCCCCAAATCAATCCAATTAATCCCCTCTCCAAATAATCACTCGGTGCTTCTGGTGCGTGCTCTGATTGAGAGGAGCAGTGCAGTGCACCCTTGCTCTCGAGATCTAGTCCAATTCGTGCGCAAAAAGATAAATCTTCTCCTCTTCTCCTTTCCTTTTTGTTGCAAGGAATGGAAGTTTGCTCCAACCAATCCCTTTCTCTCGGTGAGGAATGAGGCGTCCTCATGTGTCCTGATTCCGGTGGTGTGGTGTGGTGTGGGTTTGTCGAGAGGACGAAGCTCTCCTCGATTGCCTTCCTTGGACTCGAGGAGGAGCTTCTTCTACTTGTCCTCCTATGGGCTGTGTAAGCTCCAAGCAATTCCATGGCGGCAACCTGCACGCCCACGGAAAACCTTGCCGCCACCCCTCCACTAACTCACTCAGGCGCCTTGTTACAATTCCAGCAAGGGGCGTAAGGAGGAGGAAGATGAGGAGGCCGCTGCGGGAGAGCCAGGGGAGGATGGCGTGGTCGTGACCGCTGCAGCCTCCAATGCTGCCCTGGGCATCAGGAAGGATCCCGGCTCAGCGAGGCTCATCCGCAAGCCCCCTGATCAGCCAGCATTGCCGGATGACGGGGAGAAGGCAACTGCAGCAGCAATAACTGTAGGGGTAGTGGTAGACAGGGTTGACAGGGAGACAATGACTGCCGCACCTAGGCATCAGATGCATGCCCCGATCGATCCCACCGGGCCTAATGTCGTGCTTGCGGAGCACGGGTTGACGAGCAGCGGCAGCAGGAGTGAGGGGGAGTCAAACTTGAGGATTGTGGATGTGCCTAATGGGGTGGACAGGGAGCATGTGGCGGCTGGGTGGCCCCGTTGGCTCACGGAGGTGGCTGCGGAGGCAGTCTGTGGATGGCTGCCTCGGAAGGCCGAGTCTTTCGAGAAGTTGGACAAGGTTTTGTTCTCGATGCCGCTCATTCCTTTTCTCTACCAGTTTACAAAGTTGTTTTCTAGTTTACTAGTGTTTGTAGTTTTTTAAAGTGTTCAAGCCTTCAATTGCATAGGAGAATGTTGCTACCAAGAAGCACTCCAATTGAAATCCTATAGTTTTGGGCCTGGAACTCGACAATAAATCAAAATTTTGATGTTTAGTTATGTGGAAAAGAGAAACTAAGTCGGTGTACAAGTTAGTGAAACGAAGCACTTGCATTGCAGAAATTTTGACGAGCACCCGACTTTTCTTGAGTCCGCAGCTGATGATAATTGCTATACAAATTACTGAATGGCATGACTATCTTACATTCTATTAATTTCATATTATCTAGGCACTTCCTTACTATACCATTGATTTTATGCTACTCTACTCTTCTTACCCTTCCCTTTTGAATATTCAGATAGGGCAAGGTACCTACAGCAGTGTGTACAAAGCCCGCGATCTTGAAAATGACAAAGTTGTTGCACTTAAGAAAGTGCGGTTTGCCAATATCGACCCTGAGAGTGTCCGGTTCATGGCACGGGAAATTCACATCTTAAGGAGACTTGATCATCCAAATGTTGTGAAGCTTGAAGGATTAGTGACATCACGTATGTCTAGTAGCTTGTATCTTGTATTTGAATACATGGAGCATGATCTTGCTGGACTTGCAGCTACACCTGGTATAAAGTTCACAGAGCCTCAGGTTTTTCCTCTAGACTTACCCTTCCATATTATGTTTAAAAGCATCATGTTGCATCTCTTCAGTTTTCACGTTATCCTTATCAAGACGACTTTTACTGTCTCAGGTCAAGTGTTACATGCAACAACTACTTTCCGGACTTGACCATTGTCATAGTCATGGGGTTTTGCATCGGGATATAAAGGGTGCAAATCTTCTTCTTGACAACAATGGCATCCTCAAAATAGCAGATTTTGGTCTAGCTACATTTTTTAACCCCAACCAAAAGCAGCATTTGACAAGTCGTGTGGTAACATTGTGGTACCGTCCTCCAGAGCTGTTATTGGGTGCTACCAGCTATGGTGCTGCTGTTGATCTTTGGAGTGCTGGTTGTATCCTTGCAGAATTGTTATCTGGGAGACCTATCATGCCAGGACGAACTGAGGTACTGCTTGGCCCTGAACCAAAGTCCATTCTCTACCTGTAGTTGCAGATATTGTTTAATCCCAAGATTATACTATCCTGAAGCCTGAATGTTAACTATTAAATCTGAATAAAATTCTCTTTCAATTTTTTTGTGTGACACCTATGGCTGGATTCAAAAGTTTCTGAAATTGGCTGAAGGTGAATCCAGCTTCATTTAGATACTTATGCGGTGAAAACCTTTATGCATTTTGAGAAATGTAGAAAACTACAGGGTTAAGGACTTGGTGAAACATGCAACAGGAGAAACACATAAAGTTTGCAAGTTCGTAGAGCATAATATATTGGTAGCTGTTACTATTGTGTTTGGTATTAAACTATTAATATATTCCTAGGAATATATGTTCTTTTATTTTCAAGATATGTTGATGGCTTTTCCCTCAAAATAATAATAATAAAGAAATGTTGGTGGCTACTTGCAGGTGAATGTTAGATTAGCCTGTTTGACATGTTTGGTACTTAAGAATCATATGTGTGCCATTTTTGTTCTACAGATTTTGCTTTTTCTATATTGATAGCTGGTCCTGTGTAGCTCATAGTTTGTCTGGTAAATGATTATCTTCTTTCATGAATTTTGTTGGTTTCCTGCATACCACCCATTTTATCAAAAGGAGTATTATTAAAGGCAGACACCACAAATTGAATATCTAGATCTCTGGATGTTTATCCCAGCACAATATTCATTTTTTTAGGGATCCAACGCAATATAATATTCTTATGGTTAGCAAAAGCTATCTTTTAAGCCCTCACTTTTGTAACTCCTTACAGGTCGAGCAGTTGCACAAGATATTTAAGCTTTGTGGTTCACCATCAGAGGAGTTCTGGTCTAATTTAAAATTGTCCCGTACTACCATCTTCAAGCCACAATATCCATATCGCCGATCTGTTAACGATGTATATAAGGACTTCCCCCCTTCAGCTTTAGCTCTTTTGGATCATCTGCTCGCTGTAGAACCAGTTAGTAGAGGCACCACAGCTTCTGCCCTCAAAAGTGAAGTAAGGTTTAGCCCTATGTTCGTTATTCTGCATAGCTGTTATCTGCGAGTCCTAGGTTAGGACTCCCAGGTAACTACTGTCCCTTCACATATGCTGGTTTACTTTCATTAGAAGCTAGTGGAGATATGTAGTCTGGAAAATTTTCAACCATTGCCTCTCTTCTGTGATTTGTTCTTTGTTGTGTGAGCACGTGCTGCATGGAGTATTGCTGACTTCGTCTTAGTAACAATTTGTTGCAAAAACACAATGAGATGTGTATTGAGACACTAAAACTGTGTTGTTGCAATAAGGCTTCTATATATTTGTCATTAGACTCATTACATCTATGCATTCAAATTGTGTAGTTTGTTGTTAAGTGTGCATTTGTGGGAGATTTCATGGCTTTGCTATGGAAGATGGAACAATACCTTTTGGGAACAACTATTAAAGTCATATTTGTCCTAGCATTAGGTTATGGGTTTATAATTTGAAACCAGCACCAAATTTGCAGCTTGTTTTTTAGTTTTATTTAGTAAGCTGAAGCCCTCCTTCCATATGGAAACCTCATGAAAGCGGCTATGCCAAACTGGCCTTAGTGATTTTTATGGCATAGTCCTACTGACGTATATCTAAGACCCATAGTCCTGTGTCTGGAGGACTGGAACTGCACACTGGCTCTTGCTCTGATGCTTTTTATTTTATTTTATTTTCTCTTTTAAATTATATCTTCAGGTTTCACAGCTTATTTTTTACTCATATCATCAGTTCTTCACTACAAAACCATATGCCTGCGATCCATCAAGTCTACCAAAATATCCCCCAAGTAAGGAATATGATGCTAAGCTTCGAGATGAGGAAGCTAGGAGGTGATGTGCTCTGCACGATTCTCACTAAAATGGAATTATTTTGGCAGCATTTAGAGAGATTATTGTACAATGGCAATCTTTTCCTTCTTGAAATTTCATGTTTTGATCTAAGAATTCTTTGCTTGCAGGCAAAGGCGCCGCATTGAAAGGACATGATAATGAAACTGGAAGGAGGAAGCAACCTCAAGCACCAAATGGCAATGGTGATTTGCAGGTACCATAATATTTCATCCCATGTGCACCAAAATGTCTGATACAAAGCTGATAATAGTCCTACTGAAGTATATGTCCTGTGGCACTATACTTACAAGATAAAGGTTCATGGATCCTTATGGAGAAAAGCGTTATTCAAATATGATAGGATAGGTTTGGGTGAACTTTGTCCATTCATTCTACAAGACAAATGTTTGGGCACTGCACCATAGATGTGAGCTTTTCATTGCTGGAGTGACTGCCTTCTTAATCAAGGGCATTGCTTGTATAGAGTCTGAAGTAGTAAGGTATATTTTAATTTTAATCATGCAACAACTCATCCGCATAAGCTATATATGCCATATTGTTGTATCAACCTGAGTTTGCTGGTGTGTAAGCTCCTCTTTTCTGTGCGTATACTACCTGTCTACCTCTATTCCAAACTAGATGTTGTTTTAGTTCCATGCACATAGAAAAAAGAGTTAATGCCTTCGTTTTCGACATATGTTTGCTCCTATTGGTTTTATAGTCATTTCTCTTATACTACTACCAGTAAGCATTTAATAGGGCTATATGGAGGAAAAGTATGTGCAAAACAAAACTATCTTGCTAAAACATCTAAATTGGACTAGATGTAGCACCTAACTGGTGTTTCAATCTTTTTTGCATCCTCTCTGTGGTAGTGCGGTTACCATTGCTCTGAAGTCTTGCTTATGTGGCTTTGCAGCAACGACGGGTGCAGGCAAATCCAAAAAGCAGCAGCTACAAGTTTACTGCAAAGGAGGATGGTATTGCTGGCTTTCCAATTGATCCTCCAGCAAGAGTTGGTGAAAATGGATTTCCTCAGCAGCGTGTACCTTTGATGCATGCTGGTCGCTCATCATCTACCCTTGGCCGATCAAATGACACTGATCAGAAGACCCAAAGATTTTACACATCTCAGTTGTCGAACGTCTCTTCTGCTGCAGGACAGCGAGGCAGTGCTACTCAGTCATCTAACCTTGGGGATGGTGCTAAGAGGCCACACTTGAGAGAGCATCGGTCTAGTTCTAGGTACAGTCAACTAACTGCTGTTGATCCCTCTGGCAGATCTGAATGGGCACAGGCGCACAGCAATTCCAAGAAAGGCCATTGTCTTCCCATCGGAGGGATGGTGGGGTGGCAACCAAGGATCCTACAGTGGTGAGTCAGCTATCTTTGTCAGCTTTAATTGTCGAAACATGTTTAGTGAAATTTGGTAACCACTGTGTCTGTACCACAGTTATATACATAGAAAAAAGCAAGCCAGAAGACTTTGGTCCTGTTTGGCACAGCTGTGGCTTTCCTAAAAAGCGGCTTCCTGTCTTTGTAGGCTTTTCCTATCATGGGTGAATGGTCGTGCTTTTCGATTTGGTGTTTGGTCATCTGCTTTTAGGTAGTTTGTTGCAGCTTCCGAGATATGAAATGTCTGAAATGCTCATGAGGACAGTAATGACTTATTTGATATCGTTTAACTAAATTAACAACATTAAACGGCATTTAACGACATTTAAGAACATTTAACAGTATTTTACAATAAAACTTCAGAAAGCATGTGAAAATAATCTGGACTAGAAGATCAGTCCCTTATACATAGTTTAAATTGGCAAGTACGACATACAAAATACTGCATATATCTTCCATCTATCCTATCGTCATGCTACCAAAGCTATTGCAATAGCGTCACGGAGGCCGTTCATATCAACATCATCCATAACAGATGTATCATCATGTGCGCTGAGGTTAGTGGACATGTCCCCGTCTACATAATCATCATTCCTGTCTGCACGAGAAAAATCATTATCAATCAAAGCACTATCTCGAATAAAATTATGCAAAGCCATTGTTGCAATGATAATTTTCTTTTGCTTGTGCTCATTGTAACTTAGAATTTTAAGTAGACTCAATCGAATATGCCAGTGGGAAGGCGAACATGCAAGATTGCTTTAAATACTAGGTATGAGGTGGGTAATTTCTGCGAAGTCTGGGGGTATTCTTGGAACGCTGGAGGTGGGAAGTCGTGGAAGCACTCAACACTGCTTTTGCTTTTGGCTTCCATATGTATTGACAGCTTTGAGCTTCCTGTGAAAGCCAGAAAAAAAGCCAACCGTTTGGCACAGCTTCTAGCTTTTCTCACCCAAAAGCCAAAGCAGAAGCTGTACCAAACAGGGCCTTTACAATTTGCATCTTTGGGATATCAAACTTTCCCGCAGTTACATTTTACGGAAGAAAACCACTTGTTTCGTGACAAAAATAGCCTGTGTATGTTCAGGTGAGTGGCGCTAAGAAGAACAGAATTCAGTACTCTGGGCCGCTGATGCCCCATGGAGGTAACATGGAAGAGATCCTGAAAGAGCACGAGCGGCAAATCCAACAGGCGGTACGAAGAGCGCGCATGGACAAGGCAAAAGGCTAGCGTTACGGTGAGAGAGACCCCAGTCGGAAGCTTTGCTATGTTCGATGCAGCCTGGTTGGTCGGTTCTGGATGGATCCCTTGGGCAGAGATTTTGGTTGGGTATTCCGAGTCGGAGCCTTTTGCTGTTTGTCATATCCAGCACTCGCAGCGGAAGAGAATTTAGCATAGGATGTATGGATCCACAATTGCAATTGTATGTATATTTGGAAAGGAAATGATATACAACTCGATGGAAAGTTGATTCTTTATATATAAATCCCCAGGTTCGTTGATGCTGCAGATGACAAGAAAAGAATACAATGAGTGAAATTACAGGGTCGCGATACATTTCGATCTGTTATCTCTTTGTCGGTCTTGTCTGAGAGTAGTGAGTACGTTGCTGCGAGGAGTAAAAAAAAACAGTAAAACAGTAGGTGATGATTGTTGCTGAGTTATATACTATGCTGAATTCGTTGTAGCTGAAGTAAGGTAATAATACTAGGCAAGCAAATCTCTGTCTGAAATTCAAGAGTGAAGAAAGGAGCCGAGAATGAGCTAAGCGGATCCGGACGGATGAAGCGGATCCATTGGCAGTTAGTAATTTTACAGGTTGGTTGGTGTCCCGTCTCCCACGCCGCGCTTCCGTCGGCCGGCTTCCTATTAATTTCCTTTGCTCGATCGTTTGCGTCGCGGCGGCCAGACGGCTAAAAGATCGATCTATCCAATCCATCAAGCAAGGCAAGGCTAGGGAATGGCTTCCTTCGGCGAGGCCCCTGCTGGTAACGCGGCGAGCGGCGAGAAGATCTTCCGGACCAAGTGCGCGCAGTGCCACACGGTGGAGCGCGGCGGCGCGCACAGGCAGGGGCCCAACCTGCACGGCCTCTTCGGCCGGCAGTCCGGCACCACCCTCGGCTACGCCTACTCCACGGCAAACAAGAACATGGCCGTCGTCTGGGAGGAAGGAACGCTCTACGACTACCTGCACAACCCAAAGAAGGTCTGCATATTATATCCCTCCTCCATGGTATTACATGTGCCCATGCATGGTGGTATTAACAACATCAATCACAATTAGTTAGTTACTAAATGCAACTAAATAATACCGCATTGCAGTACATCCCTGGCACCAAGATGGTCTTCCCCGGCCTCAAGAAACCGCAGGAGCGCACCGATCTCGTCGCCTACCTCAAGGAATCCACCGCTTAATTAATTAATTCTTCCTCTTCTTAGCTTCTTCTTCTTCTTGACGATGATGATCCTCTGTTTAATTTGCTTCCATTCAATCCCTATATATGGCCATTCATTAATTTAATTTTTCCTTGTGTTTAATTCCGCTTCATGCATGTACTATATACGTCAACAATAAAGCTACACAGCAGAGTCGAGATCCTCCTTTATATTTATTCCACTACGATTTAGGGCATGTTTGGTCGATGCCTTAGGCAACCTTCGTCAGGTGTGGCTTGTCATACTTTTTGTTGTAATAAAATTCTGCGGCACAAACTTAGGCAAAGAAATCTGAGTCTATAACGTGTGGGTAATAAACTAAAAAAGTGTAGCTAGTTATAATTATGGCAACGAATCAAACATCCGTCTAAGAAGTTGCTTTGCTCGTCTACGCTATGCGGAGATAGATGGATCGGTCTCTTATTTGTCAGATAATTATCAAGAATGACAACATGAATTGGTATTACTAGATCAACCATGAAATATACCTTTATAATGTATAATTATTTTTGTATTTGAAGCAATGTCGACCGGAGATGAATTCGAATCCAATGTGTATATCATGCTAGTTCCATGATCGATCGCTAACATAAATATTTTACAACATTGAATCATATCCACACGAGTAAATAAAACGGAGTGGCACATAATATTAAGCGATTGAATATAAGCCATTAAGACCGAAATAAACGATAAATATAGGCCATTAAGACCAAATAGATCACACTAAAGAGTACTTGTAGCGAAATAAGCGATAAATAATCTACGTGGTATGCCATAACCAATGGGCAATGCCCTAGAATTCGTCACTAACATCATATCCAAATCCCACGACATACAAGTAGTTGTACGTTTTTTTTTTAATTTCTTGCTTTGACAATTTGTTCAACAAACAATGGTTAGTATAAGAATGTACTCCGTAAGACTTTAAATCAAAGGTATTAATATATGCAAGCAATATCAAAGGATGGTTTTACTATCTAGTTTCTTTTGCTTAAAGCGAGTTTTATTTGCAATAGAGATATTATCCTTTAAAGTGGTCATGGCTAAATGGGCGACCTTGCCTGGCATGACCCGATAAGGTCTGGTAGCTAATCGGGTCGTGCCGTGGTGGCCCGTGGGACGGGGTGCCGACTCAGGCATGACACACCGGTTGGTCGGGCCAGGGTAAAACGCCAGCCACACCACGCACGCTCGAGCGCTCGAGAGGCCGAGAGCCAACCAGCTTCCTTGGCCACACTGCCTCCCGTCCTAGTCGCCTCACTCCTCCCTGCACCCGAGGCCGCCAGCTCTTCCCCCTCGCCGTGCCGCGCTGGCCTCGCCAGCTCGCTATGGTTGCTAGCCATGCCGAGCCTGGGCCGTGCCTAGCACGACACAACATTGTGTGTGCCGTGCTGGGTCAGCCCGTCGTGCGGAACTGCGGACCCAGGCACGACATGGGCTTCCATACCGTGCCAGCCTGGCCCATGAACAGGGTGGGTCATACTATGCTCAAGCTGGACCAACAGTGTCATGCTTTAGAAAGACCTAGCTATAATGGCCCATCTGGCCATGTCTACTTTAAAGAGAACTTTATGAAGCCATTTGAATTTAATGTGAAATAACATATGAGCATATAGTAACTATAATCCATGGCTATCCTTTGTCATAACAATTCTTTTGATTGTCCTTTGTCAAAATCGTTTGAGCATGGATACCCATCATCCATACCAATTCCCAATAGAATCATTTTTAGAGAAAACTAAAAAAATCTATCCATGACTGGAGACACGGCTATTCAAATATATTGAGATCTCATTATATAGAGGAAGCTTTACCCATAATATGTGATCAACTTATACAGTCATCCATGACACGCTTCCCTAGGTGTGTGACGAAGTAGATCACAACAAAGCCTTTACAATACCTCAGCCTTACATAAGCCCACCCTATGAGGTAACTTCTCAAGATATGGACATCCTTTACCATCATCAAGAGAGCTATGGACATCCTTTACCATCATCAAGAGAGCTCACAGTTGTGTTGGTAACACTTGCATGGATATGGACGTCCTTTACCATCGTCTAACGCAAGTTCCCTACAGACATTGGTGTCCTTTACCATCATATGCAAGATAACACTTACCGAATATAGCATACATGCTCAATGCTCGGACTTGGTAAATTACTTGGCCAGGTTCGGCCCATTTCGAACATGTGGTTTCACTGAAAAATGCTTGGGGCCAACGACATCAAAGTTCAGTCCTTGAACATTTTAACTATTCCAAAAGAAATGCGTAAAGTAAAAAACTTTCCTCAATGAAGTTTGTAAAAGATAATTTGCATCATCCAAAATACCAAATGAATAACCGGGTCATGTTTACCAACAAGAAAAGTAGAACCCCCATGAAAGAGAACAAAATTACCAATAATAATGCTTAGAAATAGCAAAAATAGCTCAATAGTTGAAAAGACAATAATTGCTCTATAAAACGAATAGAGACCAATTAAAACTCATCAACTACCTTGTAACCATGAACCAAAGTAATTCATCAACCTCCAGCGAGTAATCAGAATAACCAAATATAACTCAAGGAAAATATCAACTTTTTAAATAAATTCATCACCAACCTTTATAATTAAATTACCCGAGAAAAATCATTCACTATTCCCATACTATGAACGGTAGTATAACCTAGCCATGCCCATGGCCACAACCACGATATCTATCTATCGACCTCGACTATCACCACATATAGCAATCATATAATCATATCATAAACATTCAATAATCAATTCATATTAGCAATAATCAATGTGACATAACATAATCGTAAATGCAATGATTTGTCCATTCCCATCCTACTGTGCACCAGTGTATCAAATTTTAAATTGTTTAACAATTAGCAAATTTTAGCCGATTAAGTTTACCTAAGTTATCAATCTATTCACCACGGACCTAAAACCCACTCTGATACCAACTGTAATACCCTGGCTTGGCAAAAGCCCAAGATGTCACCTACAACTATTAACACTACAAATTTCTACATCAAACTCAAGTATTACTACCTTTGAGGCATCACGATTAAACATTACACAACAAGGTAATCATAAATTTCAGCAAGACGGTTAATCACAGTTCAATTATAATTCAATCTAATTAATTATCAAGTGAATTATAGATAAATTTTAATTAAGAGAAAAACAACAACTAGCAATAATATCAACCATGAGGAACTAAGGGAACCACAACCTATTCAATTATTACAATTCCAAAATGATTGAATCATGAAATGGAATGAAATGCTTCTCAAGTGCAACAGTCTCATGTTCTACTTTCTTCCCATAGTATGTCGTCATCAACGTTCACCTAAAACATTAAATAAACAAGCGTGAGTTCAAGACTCAGCAAGTACAAACAAGATAATAACACAAATCTCATAAACATACTTTGAATTTAACACAATCAGCCATCTATAATATTATCATAACTATTCACTTTTATTGCCATGCAATGCATATGCCACAAATGCACATTTCTTTTATATTTACATTTACCGGTAATGCAAAGTATGCATCCGTTGATGCATACCCATGCCTGTGCCTTCAGCACAAGGACCTCAGGCCCACACTCCACGAGTGTGGGGGCCTCATGCCCGTCTAATACATGACGGGGACCTCAAAATTCTCATTATTTGGCTACAACGTAGACCAAACCTTAAGGATCAAATAATGATGCAATAATTAATTTAACTTTAACAATATTACTATGTCATCCTCATGGTATTTGCATCAATATATCATAATCACAATTAATCAATAAAAATCTCACCATGTCATCCCCATGGTAGTTATATCATCAACTCAATCTTACTCTTTCCATCAATAATACCATGACACTAAAATAACTTACCAAAATATTATTTTATCTCATAGTAATAAATTAACAAGACAATGACAAACACATGTTATCACCCTTATACATATACTTGCCTCAATTGTGAAGTTTGACGATGAGAAGTGGGCACTACCCCAGGATTCACACTACCACCTGAACATTTAATAAACTTCCCAAGGAGATATTTCAAGGCCTAAGGAGATATTTGAAGGTATACAATAATACAAAATAGATAAATAAATCGCATCACTCCTAATCGCCATCCTAAATGACCCCATTTCCTTGAACGTCGTTCGTCCCATCATAGGACAGCTTGTCTTATAAAATTGTATCTCCCATTCCGTTTATCGTAAAATTATGTTCTTGGGTTCTTTGAAAACCTTAGGAAATTATCTAGAATAATCATGTTGGTACAATCCTCTAATTTGTCCATTATATCTTTTTAATTTACTGATTACCATACGCTCAAACTCGCTATAACCTTGGACAGCAAGATCAAAATAATAATAACATTCTAATGATTTATCCAAAAATTACATTCTTGAGTTCTATGGAAACCTTATGAAATCACCTACAATATTCATGTTGGTGGGATCCTCTAATTATTTCGTTAACTAATTGTTATCATCCAATTATTACAACCTACCAGAATCCTGACAGAACCTTTGGACAACAGTGGTGTAAAATTCATAACTCAAGATCCGTTCGTCCAAATGATGTGATCTAGGATTATATGGAAAGCTAATGACACTACCTACAAATATCTAGGAGGTGAAGAATCCAAAATTCGCCATTTCAAATCTCAAACCTACAGCGCACTACAAACTGTAAACAACCGATCTGCTACCCGATATCGCCGAATCGCAAAAATAATAAACAAAGCAAAGTAGATCTGAGAGTCGCAATTGAAGAACACAATGAAATTACTGAAGAATCCGTGATATCTCCCTTCCCTCTTCCTCTCTTCCTTCTCCCTTCCCCTCTTCTATTCCTCCTTTTCTTGCTTTTGGTCGGCAGCACTTGGCAGCACAGGGCAGCAAGGTGCACAAGGGGAAGTGCAAGGGGCGGCGGCTCTAACTGGGGTGAAGACACCAGGGGCGCTACAGTATTATGAGGCTAGGGTTTGGGGTTGCTACCCCTTTTGCCCCTTTAAATGGCTAAATCCTCCTTTTGGGCCATGGGTCGAAAGCCCACTTCTCCCACCAAATTCTCTAAATTTATGAATTAGTTCCTAATTACTTCATCTAATTTGTTGATTACTTATTTAGTTAAGTGAGATATTACAGAAAAGATGTTGCCATCTATGATAAGAATTATAAATAAGTAATTAATTGAGGATTATCATATCCTCGTCAATTTTAGTTTTAAATTTTTATCCAAAATAGAAGAGGTAACCCTCTATCCAAATTTAGTTAAAAAAACACTTTCCTATAGTGCACAAAACTTTATTTTACTAAAATTCACCATTTGTATCGTTATTGACCTAATCATGACTAATCATAAGTCTCATATACCATTATAAAATTCCACAAATATTATTACCAATAGTGGATAATATTAGTACCAATAGTGGATAATATTAGCAATTATGTGACTTGTTGGTGAAACTATTTAATAATTGTATGATGTCATTCTAAAGTGTCATTGGTCAGATGTTACTGGTTGGGACACTAGTGATTTATTGACCAGTACATGTATTGATTGATGACCATGTTTCGCAGGTCATAAATATGGAGATGTCGAATCAATAATGTGAGCACATGTTAGAGAATATGGTGTTGAATTGACCCACCTTGAGACACTATTGAGATTGTTACGATTCTATGTGTTATCATTTGGTCTCAAGCAATGATGATGCATAAATCCTAAGATCTGGGATCAACATGGTTTCCTACAGGTGTAATAGAATACTTAGGGTTTACCAAACGTGACTCCGTAACTGGTAGTTATAAAGATAGCTTTTGGGTATGCTGTGAAACATGCAGAGAAATATGACTGTGGGATATTTAGATTTGTCTCTCCTACCATAACAGGAGAGATATCGCTGGACCCTTCGATGTGGTCAGCTAAAGGAAGTGCATGGTCGTGCCACAAGTGGTCGAAGAGTCGACCACATGAAGTTATCTGTCACTAGATTGAGAAAAGATTGAACAGTCCATGGATGACATATATATCACATGAAGTTTAACCAGATATCGTGAGGTAAAAGAAGAATACGCAAACATGTTGTTTAGTTTGACTATATATGAACTGGTCGTATGGGGATGCAGACTGGTCGTGAGCAGGTGGTACATGATTACTAACTGGTCGTAAGGTGTTACGAACTGGTCGTGAGTGATAAGGACCTGATCGCAGATCATATTACATAAGGTTCGTCTGATATAATCTTTATGTGTATTCGGGAGTCGGGGAGCCGCTCCAGCCTCCTAGGAACCACTACCGATTTATGATCGGAAAAGAGTTTTAAGGTCACAACCGATAGCGCATGAACCTACATGGTCGCACACTTGATGAATTGGATTTAGATAGGATCCGTTATGAGCTCTTCATAAGGGGAGGTGTGGAGCTTTTGGGTGGAAGAGTTACACCATCGAAACCCTAGCCACTACCTCCGGAAGGCCCTGTCGTGCGTGTCGGTAGTAGAACACCGATGTACGATGTTTCACCTCTGAATGTGTGAATATTGTAGAGGATGGATCTGGGGGCAGGATTAGGAAGGCGCTGAAGTTGTCCTTTTGGTCAGTCTAGTTGAACATTTACAATATTGTTATCATAGCTGATAGCATACGTCTGTATCACCATTCGCTCTGTTTTTCGCCCTTAACGAAGACGGGGATATGCTATTAAGTGAACTTGAAGTCATGGAAGTTTGCTGACTTGACTGGCTGGTACAAGGTAATAGTTCTATTTTGCATGTAAGTATGTTGCTGCTGGATGGAGTGTTGAACAATGTCATTTTGCTTGTGTGAGAGTGCTGTGAACACAGATGGTTTCAGAACTTTTGTGACTGATTTGGGATGTTAACTGTGAAGTGACTGGTAGTTTTTGTTGGATGGAAGTAAAATTACATGCATGTCTCAATTATTACTTTGTGATATTCCTATGTTTTTGGATATTGTTTGTGACATGATCTTAAAATAATTATGTGACAAATATTTTTGCCGGGCAATGACATTTCACATTGGGATGCAGTTCGTCGTAGATTTATTTTGTTTTCTTGTTGTTGCATATAATTGTGACAAAAGAAAAGATTAGCATGTGACAGAAAAGAGTTGTCATAGAATATAGTAATCCACGATGAAAATATTTGTCACCATTCACCCTGTCCGAACGGGCAGCACTACCCATTAGTGATAAATGCATAGGAATGTAAGGCGTTGTATTACGCAATCATGATGATTATGTTTGTCACAAAAAGTTTGCGTACCATGACGAAAAAGTTTTGTTCATACCATCTGTGACAAATTCAACATGTATTATGTCAATGACAGTCGTCATGACAAGAAATAAATGTCATAAAAAATGTTCTATGATAGAAAATTGATCTTATGTGATGATTTTTGATCATCATAAAACATCAAAACTGTTGTAGTGGCACGCTGTCTCCGATATATATATCACCCCGCCCGGCCAAGTCTCCTTCTCCGGCAAGCTAGCGAGGGGCTACTTAGGAAATCCCCACTTTTTCCAAGATAGAAGAGAAGCAAGCAAAGCATTAAGCAACAACTAGCGTGAAAGCCACTGCACGCTAATTAAGGTCCTATTTGGTATGGCTCCACTTCAAATTTTAGCAACTCCAACTCCAGCTTCACTCTTAGATCCACTCCCCTTAGAAGTTGAAGTAGTCTGAGGAAGTATTTGGACCCTGTTTGGTATGGTTCCAACTCCCAGCTTCTTAGTTGGAGTAGGTGGAGTTGTGCCAAACGGGCTAACTCCACAAAACTGTTGGAGTTGGAGCAACCTGTAAAAAAATTCTGCAGGTCTAGTTTAGTGCAATTTGCTCACAATTCTCAGAGTAATTGTTTTGTATTGTAAAGTCTGTAACATGAATATCTTTGAAAACACTGATGCTATTGTTTGGTTTTACAGTGTTCAGAAAGACCATACTTTGTAACTTTGAATGCTTCAAATCTTCTCCTATTATTTGTCTTCCTGATTATTAAACACTATATTGGTACTACTGATTAGTAGAATTCCCAATGCTTAATTGTGGATGGCCTTTGTTGATGTTCAGGCATGAAAAGTATGCAAACCAGTACCGTGCAATGTTTGTGCGCAATTGCAAGGTCAAGACTGATCAGATTCTACGGGAGGGGAAAGGCAAACGGAGAAACCGCAAGGGATGGGTTGCTGATTCTTCTACTACGTCAGAAAGTGAAACCAAGGGGGCAGTTTATCACCCTATTTGTTGCGAGGTGTAGGACCGTAAAGGCGACTAGAGGGAGGTGAAGAGGCGCCTTCTCAATTTTTCGCCTTAATCAAATTCAACACGATCTTTTCTCCTTTAGCTATGAAAGCTAAGAAGATCAGTAAACGCACAGAGGAAACCTTGTGCTGAATTTGATGACCCCCTTAACCACAAGACCCAAAAAGGAGAATTGATCTCAGGAGATCGGTCTGAGTATTGGCGGTCAGACCGGCGGTTGATTGGCGGTCGAACCGACGGTTGACTAGCAGTCGGACCAGCGGCTGACTGGCGGTCAGACCGTTGGGAATCGGTTCGACCCGTAGCTACCTGGCGGTCTGAAAAGCGGGCGGTCGGACCGCCGTTGCTAAATCGGTCAGACCGATTTAGTCCAGTACCAAAACACAAAACCCAAATCCAAAACGAAAATTGGTCAAACTTTTGATTCAACCAATGAAACTTGACCAAATTTGGAGCACACCTCCCTGATGATATCTAAGACCTATTTCTAGCGACGATCGTCGGATCCACTTCAAGAAACGATCTCTCAAGGCTTTACCAAAGAAGTGTTCCAAAACCTAGAAATATGAAAATCTTGATCCAAGACTTGCTTGTGGGGGATTGATGATCTAGATGATTCTAGGAGTATTCCCACACAACAAAGCAAGATAAAATCGGTCAAGAGACCAAGCATAAACACTTGAATCAAGGAAGCACCAAAATCATCAAAAAGGAGAGGAACACAAAAGAGACAATCAATCTCTTAAGCAAGCAACACAAGATTGATTGATTCAACAAGTTGCTTACAAAGCCACTCCCTCAAGGAGGACAAGAGCTCAATCCAAGAGCACACTCCAATCTCCTCTCCTCTCCTCTCCTAACCCTAACCCTAGAAAATGGATGAAGCAAATGAGGGCATGAGTGCTTGGGGGTTTTTCTTCTCCCCCCTTTCTATTTATAGGAGAGGCCTAGGGTTTCCACTAATGGGCTCCCATAAAGGCCCACACACACATGGGACCCACTCACACACATCTGTTGAAGCAATTGTCTGCTTCACCACGTGTAGGTTGATCAGCGGCTCTCATCATGTCGGCAAGTCTCTCCCGTCCGAATCCCATCGGCACCTCCCAGGGACCTGCACCGACTTCCGCACCGCCTGATCCAACCAGCTGCAACGAACTGCCCGTTCGATCCATCTTGCCCATTTTGCACCATGCTTGAGTCACACAACCTCACCCAGCATCCATGATCGTTCTGGACCTCAGCTCTCCAAGCGTAGTCCCGATCCACCTCACCGCTGACGTCGTTGACCTGCAAGCCACCTGCACAGCAATAGACAAACAAATTGTCTCCGGGAACAAGTTCTTCACAACTTGACCCATGTTAGTTCCACAATGCAATATGCAACAGTAAAGCATTGAAATTCATACATTAAACACATTCCATACACCACAATGCCAAGAAGGCTAACCTCCAAGTGATTGGCGGTCTGACCGCCCCATACGGCCGGTCGGACCGATTTCAGATCGGTCGGACCGATTACACAACGGTGGTCGGACCGCTTGAAAAGACTTAGCCAAAATTCCAACTCGAAAATCCGAAACCTTCTGGAATTTTCAAATGAATAGAACTTTTGACTGGGAGCTCCAAAAATTATGTGACCACATCCAGGAGACTCCCCTCACTTGCCTACACAACCTATTTTTGGCCTAGCTCCAAACTCCACCAAAACCATTTGGCGGTCGGACCGGCAAGCATTGCCGGTCGGACCACTCCACTGGCCGGTCGGACCGGCGACCTCGCCGGTCTGACCGCCAGTGACCTGACAGCCCTGGAGCAAACCCGAAAACGCGAGATTTTGCAAACCAACAATGCCATTGCCAATTGACTCATCATCCTAAGATCATGCACATATCCCCACGATATCCACACGAGGTCTGCTTAACTGGCGTACAAGGAAAGAATATTTTTGTAATAGTTGTAGAAGGTGAATTGGGCAAGCTACCCTTGGATGTTATTTCTTTTCTTTTCATCGTTTTCGTTTGATGTAGTGGTTTTCAGACCTAGAATAATAGCTTTGATTAATAAAGATGAACTTTGTTGAATTAGAACCGTTGTTATGAACTTTGTATATTTATGTATGTGTAACACCCTAACTATTCGGAAGCCAAGATGTTACCTAAAGGACTAACATACAACCAAATTGCGGAAGAATTTAAACTTAAACTCGTCTGAGTACATAAAGGGACCAACTTTAATAGTAGCATGGCAGGAATAAAGACTGAATTCATCAAACAGAATCAAGAAATAATTGAAGTGATCCACTAGCATCTTTTAACAAGAAAACATAACGTGGAGAGAAATATCATGCAGTAGAAAACTTATTTATTACAGTTCCTCAATTAACAACTGAAAGACATACTCGACACTATTAATGAAAGTAAAATGTAGTGAACTGTGTGATACGTGCATGCCTATTCCCTCCCAATAGAATCATCATCAACGATCGCCTAAATAAATAAAGAAAACAAGAATGAGTCGAAACTCGGCCAAATCTTGTAAAGAATTGAACATTCAAGGTTATGAACTATTCAATCTCAATACAAAGGACAAATTTATCTCTGAACACTTATGAGTATGAATGGAATGAATGGGTGCATTGAAAGGAAAGGACTCACACATGCTTATACTGCAGATAGCGAGTGACACACCCGTCGGTGCTCACTTAAGCTCGTACTTAACAAAGTATGGGGATCCAATCACCGTATGAAGAACGTTTCATATGGGTGTCCGAAATTGCCCATATTAGAATGGTGGGTCTTACGTGCCCATACTAGAATTGATGGGTCTTAACAATTCCACTCCCATGGACGAAACACGAACAATGCAAGAATGGAATGAATATATGCAATGGGTGTCACCTCTTTCAATCACATGGATTATCAACTAAGAACGAATATATTTCATGAAGTATGAATCAATGATCATTGAAATAGCATCGCATCAACAACTTTCAACTGTATAATATGAAGTATGAACATGGATCATAGAAGAAACATCGCATTAATAACATTAAACAAAAATCAACATGTCTTAACACATTATACTTGCCTTCCGCGCTGTGACGTGCTAAGAGGCAACGAAGGTGCTCCTCCACTCATCGCCTCACCGCCTACACAAATACGTATTCGCAATAAGGATAACAAGGTATGACATAGCTACGGTGTCCTACCATAATCCCCTAACTTTCCAACACAATCAACGGTTTCAAACTGACATTTAACCTATTCAGCCACCTGACAACCCTACTAGACAGCAGTACGAGAAAAATCATAATTAAAGATCTGTAACTCGGAATGATGTGAAACCAGTGCTCAATGAATCTTAACGAACCAGGCTACGCATCTCTAGTTGACGGGGTTTATCAATTTGGCCAATACAATTGGCTAACCAGAGTTGAAAATGTCTGACAGACATCTGTCCAGACCACATAATAGTAGTAAAGAAAAAGGCATAACTTTCATTCTACAGATCGAATCGAGGTGATCTTTATCAATCTGGAAATATTATTAAAAATTCTACAATAACCTAGTTGGGTGGAGGTCCTGAATCTTACATTAACAAGGTCAAAACTAAGGATCAAACAGACAATTCCTTTTCATCAGACAGACAGAATAGCACGCAAAGAATAACTCATATCTCCTAAACCGTAAAGTGGAATCTTGTGATATCGGTGGCTATGGAAAGATAAAAACCAGGGCTACAAAACTCTATGGTACAAAAATACCAGATTCTGCTTGTAAGACACTGAAACTAGGCGCACAACCTACTGGATCTGTTCTGGAATCTAGCAGACAGCATGTCGGTTTAATCTTAACTATCAATCCTTCCTCTAAACAGCAGTAAACAATGAATGAGACTCCTCGTTACCCTTGTAGACCAATAGGAAGATGTTGATCCGATTCCCAAAGACCTCCCTCCTTTCTCCTCTCTTCTCTCTCCAATGGCCGGCCACAAGAACGACGACGAACGGCCGATCACGACGGCGGGAGGAGGCGACTTCGGAGGAGATCCTGGGGTGCAACGCCGGGGATCACCGGGGATGACACCACAGCAGCGAGACGGCACCAAGGAGCAGCAATGGGGCCGGTTGGGGGAGGGGGTGGTGGCTCAAGGGAGGGAGTGGGGTGGGAAAGGGGAGAGGGGGGTGGGGAGAGGGTGGGGCGGCTAGGGTTAGCGGGGAGGGCACCCCCCTTGGCCGGCTCCCTTCTTGGGCCTCTTGGGCTGCGGTCCAAGGCCCAGGTTGCTGGGAAAAAGCAGAAACCCCTCTGAAAAACTGAAAACTCTGACTTTCTGATTATATCCTTCTCCCGAATTCTTTTCTTCTTTCCCGATTAAATTTCTAGGTATTACAGTATGTTTTATTTAATTTTTTCAAGTAAAAATTTCGAATGTGGACGAAAAAGATTGCACAACAGGGTACAACATGGCAAAAAAATAAAAATAAAATAAAAGCACAGTATGACGGAAATCAACTTATTAAACTTTTATAAGTTAAGCAATACAAAAAAATATTACAAGTAACAAAACAAGGGTAGTGCAGTCTTTTTACGATAATCCTTCTCATTTCTGGAGCTGAAGTCAATTTTCTAACCAAACACCTACTCAGACTACTCCAACTTTGTAATATCCCGGTTTCGGTTCGGTAAATTGAAGAACTAGTCGGGAGGAGAAAGAGGGCTTAAAAGGAATAGCAAAACCTGGATAGAAGAGCGGGTTTTCCACTTATGTTCGACAACCTGGGCCGCGGGCCGCGGCCCAGGAGAGACCCCTCTTGTGGCCGGCTTAAGGGGCGGGGTTCCCACCCCCAAAACCCTAATGCCCCACCCGTCCCCCTTTTCCCCCTAGTGGCCGCCGCCTCTCCCCACCTCTCCCTGCTGTGCGCCGCCTCTCCCCACCTCTCCCTGCTGTGCGCCGCCTCGTCAGATTTGGTATGTTGAGTTCATTTTCTGACCAGATCACCTCTTAGAAAGTTGTAGGTCTCGTCTTTATCTTTCTTTTGGCACCAAGAACATCTGATTTGGACGTACGGTTTAGGCGTTATGGTAGTTTTACCGCGACTGTCCAGGAGGGTTGATGTGAATTGGCAGATTGTCTTTTATGGCCAATTTGAATTTTTTTAGAAGCCGAATCAGAAGTGCCTCCCAAAATAAATGTTGTAGATAATTCTGTGAGCTTTCCAAGTTGATAAAGAAATTTTTTTGTAGAGTTGCCAATCAAAAGTTATGCAAGTTTTACCATCACTGTTTTCTGTCTGTCAGATTGCTAGGTCAGAGATCTTCACCTGAACTTTAGGAATAGTAGGAGACCGAATCAGGGGACTTTCCCAACTAGACTATTGTAGCTGGTTTTGTCGTGATTCCATAGGGCCCAAGATCACCCTGTTCCGAGTTGCGTAGAAAAAGTTATGATAGTTTTGGTGCTCTGTCCAGAGAACCCGATGTAAAAATTGATATTCTATAGATTGGCTTGGTAGGGATAGTTTACGGCAGAATCAGAAGGTCTCCCCAACTAAGTTTATTTAGGTAATTTAATTACTTTTCCAGAAAGTTTGAGAACACTTAATGTGGATCCCGGTAGTGAAAGTTATGAATTTTATAAGTTGACTGTCCACTGAGGGGACAGATCGACGTTTAGGATTTGGGTTGGAATCGAGTTAGACCCTTTCGTGAGTTCGAGTAGGTTGTTATATTTTTTTTTGCTTTGGCTCGCTACTGTCGCCTTAGTGTGCGTTAACTATTTATTCAGGTGGTGGACGGGTCCCGGGGGCAGCGCTTTCTGTACGTCCCACGTTCTCTCGCGGTTAAGGCAAGTGTGATTATGGTTATATTAGATATTATCGAATGACTTGACTGAAACATTCTATGATTATTTATATTGTTCATGATTGATTTGGTCATATGTCTGGTAATGAGCATGAACTTTATTGTTACGAGTTACGTGTTTATCATGGTTTCATTGAAAGTTGGAAGGACTATGTTTGTGAGTTTTGTAGTATGAGTAGGATATTCATATGCAATGTTGTTATGGATGTATGTTGTTGTCATATGGAGAATTCATACATATGCATCATGTAGTTTATTGAAGTCTTGGTCATGTGTTGATCAAGTCAGAGTTGGGTCCCCGTCATGTTGGTGACGGGCAATAGGTCCACATGCTTGAAGAGCATGGGCAAGGGTCCTCATACTTGCAAAGTATGGGCAAAGGTCCCTGTGCCAGATGGCACAGGCATGGGTGTGCATCGACGGATGCGCACTTTGCATTACCGGTAAAATGGAAAAAGACAAAGATAAAGACAAAGAGCATATGAGCAGGTTGCATGTCATGTGTATGTGGTTTATTCGGTGAATAGATTTGTGATGTATAATTGATGGATTTTTTTCTTATACTGTTGATACCAATTATTATGCTTGCTGAGTCTTTGGACTCACCCCTTGTTGTTTGTTGTGTTTTAGGTACCTGTATGAGATCGGCATGCTTGGGAGAAAGGAAGGGCTAGGGTAGTTGCACACTCGCACTATATACATATGAGGAATAAAGGAAAATTAATTCAGTAGATGGATGAATTACCTAAAATTCTGCTTACGATCATTACTTGATTGGATTAGACTGTAATAAAGGAGTTTAAAAATTGGATACTTATGATCTACTTTCAAATGTCTATTTGTTAAAGATGAATAGCCTATGTGGGTTATGTTTGGATCTTTTTTTTAAACTAGACTACCTCTTGTTATATTTGCTTGTGGGAACCTCCAGTATAGTAACTATACAAAGGAGATTCTGCCGGAATTTGGTAGAGAGATTTAGTTAATTTTTGTTTATCTTGTTATTTTAGTAAATTCCAAGCTCATGTTGGGCTGGGGTGTTACAAACTTCTCATAAGAGTGGATCCAAGAGTGAAGCTGGAGTTGGAGCTGTAAAAATTTGGAGCAGAGCTATACCAAACAGACCCTTGGTCAGAAAGTTAACTCCAACTCCAAGAATGAGAATGGTGTTTCATATTGCTTAACTTATAACAGTTTAATAAGTTAATTTAGTCATATTGTACTTTAATTTTTTAAATTTTTTTGTCCATATTATGCCATCTTTTTTTGTCAACATCGATTTTTTTAAAAATAAAACATACATAAACATGTAAAGTTCATAACAAAGGGTAACTTAATTATAACCGTTTAATAAGTTGATTTAGTCATGTTGTACTTTTATTTTTTAAATTTTTTTGTCCATATTATGCCATCTTTTCGCCAACATCGATTTTTTAAAATAAAACATACATAAGCATGTAATGTTCATAACAAAGGTTCTAATTTAATGAGTATTAAAACAAATTTTCATAACAAAGACAAACATATGTGGTGGATAGAAAAGCAATGAGAGATCACATTATCATTGGTACATATGTCTTGGATAGGAAAGCAATGAGAGGTAACATTGTCATTAGTAACTCACTTTCATACCACCCCAAGTCACCAAGAAGTAGCAATGCCAGCAACAAGTTCACCCTGAAATGTATTCATATGCCAATCATTCCATTGTGACGCTGATGTAACACCCCAGCCCAATCTGAGCCTGGAATGCTACCACACTAACATAAAAATAAAATAAGATAAGATATTTTTGCTAACTTTCGGCAGAACCTCCTTTGTATAACTAAGTATACCAGAGGTTCCAACAGATGCATTTATTATTATCAATATCTCAACATCTAAAGTTCATCAAAACATTCATAAATAACCTATTCAGCTAAAGCATAAGCAAGCATAATTAAAACTTACCACTCTCATTATTACAAATAACCCAATGCATTCAAGCATAGCCAAAATTAATCCTTAAACAATTTGCTTATTATTAAGGTATGACCTAAATGAGAATCATCTTTAAAAGAATGTGTGGTAGTGAGTGCATCCAAAGCAATTCTACTCCCTCCCATGCATGCCGTTCTTGCAAGTGGTACCTAAAAGCACAACAAAAGCAAGATGTGAGTCCAAAAACTCAGCAAATATAATAAATAGCATCAACAACATACAAGCATGTAACTCATCAGCTATACTTCACAAAACCACATATCAATCACTTTACACATGTATACTACGCAATATGCTCAACATGATCTTTTTCCTCCTCTTTCCCTTTTGCATTTTACCGGTAATACAAAGTGTGCATCCATCGATGCACACCCATGCCTGTACCATTGGTACAGGGACCATTGCCCATACTCCACGTGTATGAGGATCTAAGCCTATGCTCTTTAAGCATGGGGACCTTTAGCCCGTCATTAACATGATGGGGACCTCAAGAGTTGCTTGGTCATCACATGACCGAGACTTTAATAAACCAACATGATGCATATGTATGAATTCTCAAAGTAACACAAACATGCATCCTCAACAACATTGCATATGAGTAACCTATTCATACTCCAAAATCTCATAACCATAGACAAACAACCATGAATAATACGTAATTCATATCTCTAGCAACCATGAACAATACCAATTATGCCATCTTCTCAAACATGAACACACAAGTACTCATAATATATATCGAATCATTGCCATTCAATAATATATATTATATTCATCATTATACTTGCCTCAACCATGAGAGAACGAGGATGTATGTAAGGTGCTTTCAGCATCATCCACCACGAATAATAATTATAACACACGCTAAGACACAACAGCGGACCAAAAAAAACTATATAACAACAACCATGAACTCGCAAAAACATCTTACTCGATCCCGTCCCCAAATTCCTAAACGTCGATCTGTCCGCTCGGTGGATAGTCAACTTCAAAAATCCATATCTATTGGTACAAGAGTCCAAATAAGATGTTCTTAGACTTTCTGGAAAGGTAATTAAATTCTACAACTAAGTCTAGTTGGTGAGACTTACTGAATCGGCCAAATAATACCCCTACCAGGCCAGTTAATAAAACATCAATGTCACGTCGGGCTCTCTGGACAGAACACTAAAACTATCATAACTGTTGCTACACAACTAGTTGGACAAGTCTCCTGATTCGGCCTCCTACTAATTCTTATATTCAGGTAAACTTTCTGTCTCTACAATCTAACAGTCAGCGAAACAGCGGCGGTAAAATTCCATAACTTTTTATTGACAACCCTAAAAATTGTGTTCTTTATCAACTTGGAAAGCTTACTGAATCCTCTACAGCATTCATTTTGGGTGGCATTTCTAATTCGGCCTCTAAGTAATTCATAATGGCCAGACAAAATAATCATCCAATTCTCATCAGCTCTTCTGGTCAGTCACGGTAAAACTACCATAACTCCTAAACCGTAAGTCCAAATCAGGTGATCTCGGTGCCCAAAGAAAGATAAAATTGAGGGATACAACTTTCTAAGAGGAGATCAGATCAGAAAACGTACGTATCTTACCCAAAACTGATGAGCAACAGCGCTGAACAAAACCGATCTGCTACCTCCACTTGGCCGGCCCTCCAACGGTGGTCTCCTCGCCCTTCCTCCAATGGACCGCAGCAAGGATCTTCACCGGGGAGGGAGGTGGTACTGCTGGGGATGTGGTGGCGCAAGGGAGGTGCACTGGGGGAGTGGGGGTGGCGGCTATGGGTGAAGGGGGAGGCGCACAAGTGGGAGGGAGAGGGGAGGAGAGGGTGGCGGCTAGGGTTTGGGGGGAGAGCACCCCCCTTGGCCGGCCCCCCTTGGGCCACATGGGCCGTGGCCCAAGGCTCAGGTTGTCGGGAATTTGCGGAAACCCCCATGCGATCACTGAATATTATGATTCCTATTTAATTCTTTCTCCTGAATATTCTTCTAATCGTCCGAACAAATTTCGGGGTATTACAGCTAACCCATCCAAATCATCCTAAAATGTATCCACATATTGATCACGCTGAGTCTGACTTATGCTTTTTGCCCGTCCCAATTTTGGTCTTGCATAATTTGATTTCAACACCCTCACGGTAGGGGTCTTACAAGGTGTTGAAGAAGAATGGGGTGGATGGGCTGAGGAGGTTCTTGATGTACTGCTCAAGAGCATTGATATCCTTGCCAGATGGGTCCTTGGCAACCTACAGGACAAGCAAAGACATTTCAAAGATATGTGACAAAAGAGCAAAGGTACAATGTTACACCAAAGAAGCCATCCAAATAATATGATAAATTCATCAATGAGACCTAATTTGATTGCAAGATTACTAGGCATTGCTTAGAAGTGCTAAAGCTACGTCAATCGTTGTCTCGCTCCGACCAGTCACGACACTTCCAACAGTCGTCTCTACTAGGATTAACTGTCACCACTTCATCAACTACTTAAGGAAGGACGCGAATGGCAGAAATGGGATCGAAGTCAACTTAGAAGATCAATAGACAATTGTATTTCATCTGAAACATTAGCATAGCAAGTTTTACGCTGAGTATAATCAGGATTAGTCCATTGCCTTGTCAATGACACCCCTGTAAAGGATCTAGTTCATAGCAATGAAAAGTAGTCTCATCATCTCCCAAAAACTTTTTGTTATTTTCCTCTGTTTTATTTAGTAAGATTGGCAACTCGATCATCGACAAAAGTGATACAACATGCGCAGAGTTTTAAAACGTCATTCACGCCTATCTCCTGGATTGGAGGCTACAAGAGCTATCGGTGGTTCTTTCCCACGGGACATGTGAAAAGTAGAATTTTAAATGTCTGTCCTAAAATTTCTTTTTCAAGAAAAATTCTAAATTCTAGATGATATGGATGCTAGAAGATATAGTATTCGGATTTTGTAATATGGACTTGTCAAGTACGAAGGTACTCACACTTGATGATGTTGATGCTAGAAGATATAGTATTCAGATTTTGTAATATGGACTTGCTTAGTACGAAGGTACTCACACTTGCTATCAATCCCCCTTGTTTAGAAGCGACGGTTGGAATACGTCAAAGCGATGCTAAATAACAACTACAGTGGAGCTACTACTTGGAGGACTTCATACCACTTCATTTATGTCAAAAACCTTGCCTTAAGGCTGACAGGTGTGAAGGTGAAGGTAGGCATAACTATTTCTCTGCTGCAACACTCTGATTAAGGCCATTACTTGAGAAAGCATGGCTTTGTCGGGTAATAATTCTTTAAGCTGTTTTGATCACCAAAGTGGCGATGGCGCTAGGGTCACACCGGTCTACAAAAGGAAAATGTGTGAGAAGCTCTCCGGAAGGGAAGCACATGGCCGTGTCTGGTGGCAGCAGAAACTTGTCATGGATGGGCACCGTTGGCCGGAAGGATGGATCTGGGGGCAGGATTAGGAAGGTGCTGAAGTTGTCCTTTTGGTCAGTCTAGTTGAACATTTACAATATTGTTATCATAGCTGATAACATACATCTGTATCACCATTCGCTCTGTGTTTTTCCTGCTTTTCAGAAAGACCGCGCTTAACGAAGACTGGGGATATGCTATTAAGTGAACTTGAAGTTATGGAAGTTTGCTGACTTGACTAGCTGGTACAGGGGCATAGTTCTATTTTGCATGTAAGTATGTTGCTGCTGGATGGAGTGTTGAACAATGTCAATTTGCTTCTGTGAGAGTGCTGTGAACACAGATGGTTTCAGAACTTTTGTGACTGATTTGGGATGTTAATTGTGAAGTGGCCGGTAGTTTTTGTTGGATGGAAGTAAAATTACATGCATGTCTCAATTACTTTTTTGTGATTGTCGACGATCAAATCGTCGATCTTATGAATATATGAATGAAAAGAGGAAAATAACGCGTATCTTCTAGAAAGTAGTGAGACTGCTCTTTATTGCTTTGAACTGGCTATTACAAAGAGTGTATATAACTTAGACTAAAGACTAATTCGGGAGTACAAGGCTCTTGAGAGTGTCTCTCAAATGATCTTCATCATCCGGCCTCCTTAACTTCGATCGCATTCCTCCTTATGAAGTTGATGAAGGGTTGGCAGTTGTCTCTGGAGGAGACGCCTGTTCGGGAAGCAATGCGTCTGGTCGAAGAGAGGTGTCAGATGATAATGTATCAACTGTTGTGCGGTTATATATCAACGAGTCATGTAACCGTACTCCAGTATCGTAGCGTCGCGTGGTATGGAATATATAGCACATGTTCCATTCGTCACACAGTAAAGCATATGTCCGATCGTAGATCCGGACATCGATTCAAAACCTTAGAGCATTTGGTGGCCTGAGACTAGGTTTGGAACCATGTCCGACCAGATCGGGTACTATGTAACCTCTTGAATTCTTGCGACCAGTGAGGTCGTTAGCCTTAGGGTTTAAAGACGTATGGTCTCTATATACTAAATAATAAATAGAGGTTTTAATCCTCGTCAGCTAGCCCCTGAACTTTAAAAGAATTGGTCGTATAGACGCTTACTCCCGATGCAACCGTATCGGGCAGACCCCTCATTAAATGTCGTGGTATTCGAGGTGGTCCGTATTCATTTTTAAAGTTCAGAAATTGCCTTGGAAGTTGAAGGAACTCTTGGTCCGCTAGTCAAAAAGGGATTTTTGTCCGTTGGATTTTCCCCAGAAATGGTTACAGTGTTGTCGCTATAAAAGGCCCCTTAGCACTGGGTGTTAGGGTTTCTACGCCTTTTGCTTTCCTCTTCATCTTCCAAGAAACCATCTCCGATCACCTTTGAATTCTTCACCCGAAAGAAATCACCATGTTGGATCTTATTACCAACTGGTCGATCTCCGATCTGAGCGAGAAGAAACTTGAAGGTCTGGAAAAGGTTGGGCTATTACCCGACAGAAATATGAACGCGTGGAGATCAGCGTTTGGGGAACATTCTCCAAGTGATGAGGATGGAGAAATTTCCATTTTTCTCGCATATATCGAATGCGGCTTCAGACTTCCAGTTCACTCCTTTCTTTCTCAAGTTTTGGAGTATTATGGAGTTGAACTGATCAATCTGACCCCAACGCCATAGCCAACCTCAGCATCTTCGTTTACCTCTGCGAGGCGTACCTGGGAATTCCAGCAACCCTGGACCTCTTCAAGTACTACTACAGATTGGTGAATACGAAGAAGACGACCGGTACACCCGGAGAGTGTACCTTGCGTCTCCATGACGGGAAGGCTGAGGAGTACATTCCAATGTACTCCAAGTCTTCATGGTCGTCATGGAAGAAGAGTTGGTTTTACATAAAGATCACACAGGGCGATGGCCTTTATTATAGCGGAAAAAAGGCAATCGAGATCCCGCAATGACGTTCCTCCGCGAAGAAGGAGGGGAAAATTGGGAGATGGGTTGAAGCCATCCATCTCCTGAGTGTCAGGGGTTTGACATCCTGGCATGTGGTGAGGGACTTCTCCATGCGGAGAATCAGTCCTTTGAAGGCCAGAGCTCATTCGATGCTCTGGTATATTGGTCGTGACGATACGACCATGGATTCTAGGAAGGTAAGTTCCAGAAGAATCCGCCAAGATATCTTTCGGTCAAATGCTCTTATAACCCTAAGACCTCTCTTTTGTTATGACTTTGCCTTCCGATGAAATCGAGCCGGATCGAATGATCATCAGGCCGAGAGCCTAATGAGAAGGCTGGTTTCCCTTTGATCTTAGTAGTGACTACTGCTGAAGAAAGGGCCAAGAGACTTTGGGTAAGCATGATAATTTTTTTCCATCTTTACAATCTTTTCCGATCGGTGTTTACCTAAAAATACTCTTTGATATGTAGTCGGTTGGTCTAAGAATTGATGAGGCCACGGAGACCTGTGAGCCAATTGAGGAAACGACCAACCTTACGATTACTAGTGATCGTGTAGGGTGCATGAATCAAGGAAATACTTTTGCTTAGATGAAAAGATATGTTCATCACCCGACTAACTTTGTTTGTTGAATCAAAGCAGAGTCATTGAGTCCCATCTGCTTGTTCAAGATTTGCCAAGGGCCGTTGAAGCAACTGCTTTGGTGACCGATGAACCTACACCTTTCGATCCAACGACCAGGGATTCTACTCTCGACCAGCTGGTTGAAAGTATCACATCTGATCGTTCATTGAAGGATGTAGAGGGTACAACCAAGCCTTCCAGTTCAAGACTGGAAAAATTGGTTGAAAAGAAAAGAAAAGCTAGCGCTACAGACTTTAAGCCAGCGCGCTTCAGAGTCAAGACAAAAAAGATAATTGAGTATGTTGTAAATGAAATTATCATATGAATGCATACCTTTTATATCCTTGGCGAACTTGAATTCTGAACTTCCTTTTCTTTGCGCAGACCTGTTGGAGTTCCAGTCGTTCCCGATCAGGTTATTCCAGCAGGTCAGGTGATCGAGGGCACCTCCGACCATGGCTTTCCTCAGGCAAGAAATCCTGAGGAGGAAGTGGTTGGGGAAGCCCCGAGCCTACTTCAGTGTTGGAATCTGATTTGAATCCTGTGGTGATTTTTACTCCGTCAGCGGAGGTAAGCATCTCTGCAGATCCACAAGAGATTCCAACTTCTGCAAGGAACTCCTCCCAAACTAACAAGTCTCCTTTCTCTCCTCGATTTATCGAGGATAAGGAGCTTGATGATGCTTGGAGGAGAGTATCGGATCGTCTTGCAAAGGCGAATCCTGATAAGATTTTTGCCGATTATAATGATGTGGCAATTCAAGTAAGTATCCTCAACCATTCTTATAGTTTTCCTAGAAGTTCACAAGAAACTTTAAAGAAAAAATGCTATTCATGCAGCATATGGTTGAAAATTTTTCTACGACCGGAGGACTAACCGATCGGATTAAGAATCTAGAGCAAAAACACTCCGAACTAGAAAGTAAGAACTTTCTTTTTAATTTGTCTTTTGCCAAGACTTTCCTTTCTTCTTTTAACTATCCCCCCTTATCAAATTTGATAGATTTAGAGAAAATAAAAGAAGAAGCTTTGGCTGAAAAAGCTAGAAGAATAAAGCTTCAAGAGGAAATTCAAGCTAAAAACCGGTCGATCGAAAACTTGACGACCAGATATGAAAAATACCAGGAAAAGTCCAGGAAGAAGGCCGAAGGTAACTAAGTCGTAGACTTGACTTAGTATCTCTTCTGATCCTTTTTATCCTAATATTTGTTTTGCTTATGCAGAACAAAATCAAGCTTTAACCAAAGCAAAGAAAGCTTTGGAATTTGAGCAAGACAAGGGGGTAGCAGTTATGTTTAACCTTGATGAACAAATTACTGCACTCAACAAAATGATCTTTGATATGAGATCAGGATCAACGCTGCCTTCCTTAAGTGATCCAATGGAAAAGGTAAATTACCTTGGTCACCTTTTGGAGGACCTTAAGGGTTTGCTCAAAACTACAAGAGATAATTATGCCTTGTCCGTAAAGGAATCTATTGCTAGTGGAGTTATTCTTGCTTTGGCAAAACTGAAGGCGTCCGACCCCTTTATCAATCTTCAAGCTATTGAAGAGGATTTTAATTGCTTGCCTGAGGAGGCGACCAAGTTTCTCAAGGAAGTTAAATCTCTTGGAGACAAGGTTGAAGAAGAAATGGAGGTCGGATCTCCATCCAGCAGTGACTAATGGAGGGCAATCTCTAGTAGTACAAATCCTACAAAAAAAGAGAGTATGCAAAAAATGTGTAAAAACTAACCTTTCTCTTATCAATGAAAAAAGAATTTTTGTTTATCCGGTCCACTTATCATATATTACCCAGCCCCCCGGTTGTTTTGTAGTAGAAGAACTTTACTATAAAAGCAGTAGGCTAAGAATATAAACTTAAGTCTCAACCATTGTTTGAAAGTATGTACTGATTGTTGAAAAAACTAATCGTGATAATACAAGGAAACCTTTTTGGTCGGAACCAGTGTTAGGTTTCGACTAATTGTAAATCTGTTTTTCGTAATAAAAGTACTTACTAAGACAATATATGGTCGGAAGAAAAAATAATTTTTCTTGACAAGAGGAAGTTACATATAAAGACATATATAATAAACGAGAAGTGGTTTTATTTCTATGCAGTGCTCAACGCTGGTCGGAAGGAACTTGCGGAGAAATGAAGATATAGATTGTATTTTGCAATACGTGTTCGTGCTCTAGTCCGACTGGCAGCGAGGATCGTAAGAAAAGGGCCGTAGCTAGGAAGCTCCTTCCAGTGGGCGGAACCACATGCGAAAAAGGAGAAACTTCGACTAGGAGGTTTTTTGTGTCCCGACCAGTAGCCAAACAAGAGTATAACAGAATTTTAAAAATAAAACATATAATCTCCATAGTCCTAAGCATATGAACCGCAGTCGACCAGAGCTAAGTTCTGTCATATAAATAACATCACTTGCTTTTTGAGTTGATTCATTATTTATTAAACTGAATGGAAATGAAATGAAAATTAAACGAAAAACTTACGCAATTGGTCAATATTCCAAGAATTAGACAAAACCGCCCGTCGACATGGCTAATCGTCCCGAACATGGTCGGGTGACTTCGACCACAGTGTAAGGACCTTCCCACTTGGGAGAAAGTTTGTTGCGATTTGCTTGGTTCTGAATTTTTCTAAGAACCAAATCACCTACAACTAAGCTGCGAGGTTGCACCTTACGACTGTGGTACCTTCGCATGGCTTGTTGATAGATTGTCGAACGCAACAATGCTTGGTTTCGTCGTTCCTCAAGGAGATTGACATCGTCGAGTCGTCTTTCTTCCTGATCATTTTCATTAATACGATCAGTGCGAGCAGAACCAGTTTTTAATTCTAGAGGAAGCATGGCTTAGTCCCCATAAACTAAAAAGAATGGTGTTTCACCGGTCGCACGACTGGTCGTCGTACGAACAGCCCATAAAACAGAAGGAAGTTCTTGAACCCAAGCTCCTGACCGTTTTATTAACTAGTCGAATACTCGACGTTTGACCCCCTGCATTATGATATCATTGGCACGCTCAACTGCTCCGTTACTCTGCGGATGAGCAACCGAAGCGAAATGGACTATGATACCCAGGTCGTCGCAGAATTCCTGGAAATTACGCTGGAAAACTGGGTACCATTGTCCGTGATTATACGACTGGGTACACCAAATTGTGTAATCATATTTTTTGTGAGGAACCTCTTAGCAGCCTCAGTTGTAGTTTTAACAACTGGCTCGGCTTCAATCCACTTTGTAAACGTGTCAATCATGACGAGAAGGAATTCGAAGCCCCCGGGTGCTCTTGGGAAAGGTCCCAGAATGTCTAATCCCCAGGTTGCAAAAGGCCAAGAAAGAGGAATTTTTTGCAGAGCTTGCGACGGCTGATGTACTTGTCGGCTATGAAACTGACATTGTACGCACTTGATCACGAGCTCTTTTGCATCATGAAGGGCAGTTGGCCAATAGTATCCTTGCTCAAGGCTTTACGGCCGTTGTTCTCAGAGGAATGATGTGCTCCACAGACTCCTCCATGAATTTCGGTTAGCAACTTAATGCCATCCGAGCGAGATATGCATCTCATCAACACTCCATGAGATCCTCGTTTATACAAGGTACATTCGATTTGAGTGTATGATTTGGCCTTTCGTGTTATACGATCAGCCTCTACATTATCTTCTGGAATTAAGTCATGCTGAAGATAATTGTAGATCGATGTCATCCAATCTCTACCATGATCGTCACCGATCTGTGGAGCATCCTTGTGATCAGAATCAATTGGATTGACCCGATGTGATCCATTGATGTTCTCGGAAAGCTCGACCACCGAGGGTGAATCGAGTTGCTCAAGAAAAACTCCCGGCGGGACGGTGGACCTTGTGGAGGCCATCCGTGCCAACTGATCTGCAAGAAAGTTTTCCTTCCTAGGAATATGTTGGATGTGAAAACCAAAGAACTGCTTTTCGAGTTTTCGTACTTCCGCCAGATAAGACGACATCTTGGTACTTGAGCATTGATACTCTTTCCCTACTTGATTCGCTACTAGTTGAGAATCGCCTTTCACTAGTAATCTGCGAATTCTGAGCGAATGAGCTGCTCAAAGTCCTGCCAGCAAACCTTCATATTCCGCTACATTGTTAGTAGCAAGAAAGTTAAACCGTCAAAGTACATTGTCCACTCGTCGTGGTGCTCGTACTCGAGTTCTTGCTTAGGTTCTGGGTTTGTCCATTCGGTAATGAATTCTGCTATTGCCTGAGACTTTATAGCTGTTCGTGAGATAAAATGGAGGTCGAACGTCCCTAGTTCAACTGCCCATTTTGCTATTCGTCCTAATGATTCCCTGTTTCCAAGGACTTGACCTAAGAGATATCCTGTAGGTACGACCACTTTGTGGGCTTGAAAGTAATATCTTAGTTTCCTTGAAGACATAAGGAGACCATATAGCAACTTTTGTACCTGCGGATATCTTTCCTTTGGTCTATGCAAGACTTCGCTTACGTAATATACTAGTCGTTGAACGTTTTCACCCTCTACGACTAGTACACCGCTGACAGCCTGCGACGTCGCAGTTATATAAATCAACAATGTTTCTTCCGGTCTTGGAGAGACTAAGACGGGGGGGCTTCCAAGGTACTCTTTGAGTTTTTTAAAGGCTTCGTTGGCCTCTTTCGTCCAATCAAAACTCCCATGCTTCCGAAGAAGTTCAAAGAAAGGTAATCCCTTCTCGCCTAACCTGGCTATGAAACGACTTAGCGCTGCCATACAACCGGTTAGCTTTTGACTTCTTTCTTTGTTGTCGGGGGACGCAACTGATTGATGGCTGTTATCTTAGCCGGATTTGCTTCGATACCTCTAGCCGAAACTAGAAAACCAAGAAGCTTTCCAGCAGAAACCCCGAACACACATTTTTCCGTATTTAACTTGAGGTTATGTCTTCTCAAATTGTTGAAAGTTTCTTGTAGGTCAAGGATATGATCGCCTGCACTGATGCTTTTCACAACCAAATCATCTACATAGGCTTCTAAATTCCGACCTACCTACGGACTGAAAATTTTCTGCATTAACTTTTGAAAAGTTGCACCAGCATTCTTGAGACCAAAGGGCATCTTAACATAACAGTAAGTGCCATATAGAGTGATGAAGGAAGTTTTCTCTTCATCATTTTACTCATGTTTATCTGGTGGTACCCTGAATATGCATATAAAAAGCTTAATAACTCGCACCCAGAGGTGGAGTCTACAAGCTGATCAATGTGAGGAAAGGGAAAATCATCCTTCGAACAAGCTTTATTAAGATCTGTGAAGTCAATACACATTCGCCATTTCCCATTATTCTTTTTAACCATTACAGGATTGGCAAGCCACTGAGGGTGATGGACTTCACGAATAAACCCAGCTTCAAGGAGCTTGTCAATCTCCGACTGGATTGCTTCCTTCCGGTCAGGTGCAAAACGCTTTAGCTTCTGCTTGACCGGCTTTTTGTCAGGTTAGAGAGCTAATCTGTGCTCGATCACTTCCCTGGGGACTCTGGGCATGTGGGATGCTTGCCAAGCGAAAATATCTTGGTTTGCTCGGAGGAAAGAGACGAGCGACTCTTCCTATTTAGGGTTGAGTCCTTCTCCGATCAGTAACTTTGAAACTGACCTGTCGATGTCTCCCAACCTAGCGTCTCTCGGAGAAACGCCTTTATCGAGTGGCACCTTGTTGAGGATTAAAATATTCATATATTATCTTAATATATGATAAAGACCATACGTCTCGTGGTCGTAATTCTAAGACCACCGACCTAAGCGGTCGTGGGTATTCTGAAGTTATCTAATGAATACCCGGCCTGACAAAGTTCCAAGCCTAGTCCACGACCGGTGAGTGCTCGTAAAGCTATGAACAGGCGTTTAGGTCAAGTCTCCGACCACGCCACTCGCTATGCGATGAATGAACCACGTGTTTCATGTTCCACATAATACAACGCTATTACGGCTAATGATTTAACGTCTACTAAATCATTAATCGCGAAACGCTTGACGCCACCAACCGCTTTACAGCTTAGTGGAACCGCTAAACCGCCGTCTCTTTCAGACCAGTGCGCCGCTCCCCAACGGATGTCTCTCCATGGGATAACGGCACCGCTTCATCAACTATTTAAGGAGGGTCATGGAAGGACGGAAGAGAGAGAAGACACGGTACAAGATAGGCAAAGACAAGTAAGACATCAAGCAAGATATAGCAAAGTGTTGTGTTTTTAGATACTCCCAGTGTTTGTAATTGCGAGTTCATAGCAATAAAGAGCAAGTTAGATCCACTCCCAGAAGTCACGCACATTTTTCCTCTTTTCATTTATATATCCATAAGATCGGCGATTTGATCGTCGACACACCTCTTTTGTTTGATCGAAGGGTTTGGTTGTCAATTTTGGTCTGGAGTACTTGACCTGCATCGCAGAAGAGTAAATATTTCTAGTTGGAAGCTCATCGAACAGTTCTAAAGATCTTCGATCGCAAATATAAGCCATCTTTTGATCTCCCCGAACCATGATGACACCTTTTGGTCCTGGCATCTTCAAACTCTGATAACCGTAATGCGTGTCTATCAGGAACTTTACTAGAGCCGGACGACCAAGGATCCCGTTATAGGCGGTCTCAAAATCGACCACATCAAAAGAAATCTTTTCCGTTCGGAAGTTATCAGGACTTCCGAACGTAACCGGTAAGGAAATCTGTCCTATCGGTTTGGCGGTAGAGCCAGGGACTATGCCATGGAAGGCATATGTTACTGGCTTTACCTTTGACTTAGGAACCTGCATTTCTTCTAAAGCTCCCGAGAATAATATATTTAAAGAACTACATTCATCTATCAAGACTCTATTGACCTTACAATTATTAATGGTAGGCTCAACTGTAATAGGGAACCTACTCGGTCGAGTCGACGAAACGGAGCAGTCTTCTTTGCCGAAGGAGATTACGGTGTCCGACCACCTCGAAGGCTTGATGCTGATCGGAGATTCTGCTAGGTTGACCTACCGCTCCACGGCTTTTAGATGACGTCGCGAGTCGTACGATGAAGATCCTCCAAAGATCATGTTGACTGTGTGCTGAGGTTCTTGGTATTCCATCTCCTCGTCGCCATCTTTATCCTTTTTGGAGCTGGCTTCTCCAACTCTTGTATTGAGGGAAGCGGGCCTTTACCTGCATAATAATCTTTCAACTTCTTTTGCCAGACACGACAGGTGCGCAGATCGTGCCCAGCCTGTTGGTGAAGCGGGCACCACTTCTTACTCTTTTTATATCCATCGGTCGGAATCTTTGCTTTGCCTTGACCGGTATAGTTCTTCTTACCTTTGGTAAGCTTTTCCGGGACCGCTAAGACCTCCTTACCATCCGTCTTGCGATGCTTCTTCTTCTTGAGAACTTTCTTATTCTTCTTCCCAGGCTCTTCTAAACCAGATTGAGGAGTTTTGTATTTTCGATCTATAGCTTCGCTCCATTCGACTGCCTCACTAGCAGCTGCATATTTATCCGCCATATCGAATAGTCTGGCGGTTGTTCGTGGGGAATTCATAGCTATATCCTCCATGAACCTCTGGTTCCTCAATCCTGCCTTGAATGCCTGAATTACAGAAGATTCTGCAACCTCAGGTATGGAATTACGAACCTGGCTGAACCTCTTGATGTACTGTCGGAGAGTTTCTTTTGAGTTTTGTCGGATCCGATGTAGATCATCTTCCTTCCTCGGGCGTCGTCGACGCACGAAAATTCACGATTAAGAGATCGCAGAGTCGTTCCCAAGTGTAGATTGATCCGACCTATTTGGTTAAGTAACCATGACCGCGATCCTTCTAACAACGAGGTAGGTAATTGGTCATTACGTTTTCATCACCAACAGCCGCTCTGATGGCGGTGGTATAGATCTGGAGAAATTCTAACGGGTTCTGAGACCCATTGAACATGTCCATGTTGGTCGGTCGAAATCGGTTAGGCCAACGCACAGCCTGGAGCCCTGCAGAGAAAGCTCGGCAGCCTGTGACTGATTCATGGCGCCTTCTTTGGAAAGGAGCCGGATTGTGGTCGGTTGGGGACCGTTCCTTTGATTAGAGGCGAGGCTCGGCTGTTCGACCGATCGCGAGCATTATGATGCTCGATCACCGCTCGTTCAAACGATATCAAGATCGTTCGGACCAAGCGAATGACCCTCTCGACGAGAGGAAGATGTATTTGTTCGAACAATCTCCTTCTCTCATGACTCATGGGTTGGAAACGTCGAGGAGGTTGCGGTATTGATTGATTTCCAACATAAGCATGTTGCCCTCCGCCGAGGGAAGAACTGGGACGAAGTCATGGTTTGACTTTGCGGTGTCCTCCGTTCTTGTATTCTTCCGTGACGTGTATGCGGTTTGTTGAGAATCTCCGACACTTGTCCTACCAATTGACAAAACTCGGAGCTCTCGCTAAAGCGTGATCGAGATTATTTAAAATATCACGAATGCGCCGCAGATCTGCATGCTACGGATGGTCTCGGAGGATTCATCGAGGTTGTTGTCGTTTGCAGATCCGAACCTTCTCTTAACCTCGAGCCTGGCTGTACTTGACTCATTATCCTTGGTGGAGCTGAACCAGGCGAATTAACTGATGGACGTCCATTAGCTTTGTTGCCTCTGGTAGCTGGTGCTTGATTGCCAGCACTATTTCCATCAACACATGGTGGTGAGGTAGCGGTGCGGATCAGATGCGGTGCATTGCGATCAGTATTTCCGATCGCATTGACTTCGTGTTTCCAGCATCGATCCTCCGAAGCGTTTCCACTATACTCAGTGGAGAGCTTCCCAGTACTTCTACCAAACACTTCCACGACGGAGACCGGTCGGAGGTGAGAACCTCTTGAGGCCTCCGTGGAGGACTCAGCCTGATACGGCGAACTGCTGATCGTATGTTGAGTTTTATCATCCCCACTCGGCCATGGCCGGTGAGGGTTTCATCGACACCGTTACCAGATGTCGGTTGGCTCCTGGAATTCCCAGAAGTCGTGGGTGAATACCTATCAACTATGATGGTGTCGAGAGTGTATTGACTCTCGGATTGTAGGGCTGAAAATTCATCACCTTTTTTACCGGTCGAAAAGACCGGGCTTGAAGCGGTTTTTGGACACTCCGAACTGATCGGAATGTCCTGTCCCTCGAGAAGCTCCACTTGTTGCAGTGGTGCATACTCATCCATCTGCTCTACTTCGGCGTTGTCAGCGACTTGCGAACCAGCAGAGGAAGAAGAGGACGACGTCCGATCACCCTGCATGGCCTGGATGCAGGCGTCCATGTCGAGGTTGGAGTAGTTGTCCAGATCGAACCAATTCTCCTCGTCCCAAGTTCCTACCATGATCTCATGAACAGAAGGATGGGTGAGGATTTGATGAGCAAAGAATTCTTTTAGAAGATTTGCGCCTTCTTCCCCACGGACGGCGCCAGCTGTCGACGATCAAATCGCCGATCTTATGAATATATGAATGAAAAGAGGAAAATGACGCGTATCTTCTAGAAAGTAGTGAGACTGCTCTTTATTGCTTTGAACTGGCTATTACAAAGAGTGTATATAACTTAGACTAAAGACTAATTCGGGAGTACAAGGCTCTTGAGAGTGTCTCTCAAATGATCTTCACTGTCCCGGCCTCCTTAACTTCAGTCCGCATTCCTCCTTATGTAGTTGATGAAGGGTTGGCAGTTGTCTCTGGAGGAGACGTCTGTTCGGGAAGCAACGCGTCTGGTCGAAGAGAGGTGTCAGATGATAATGTATCAACTGTTGTGCGGTTATATGTCAACGAGTCATGTAACCGTACTCCAGTATCGTAGCGTCGCGTGGTATGGAATATATAGCACATGTTCCATTCGTCACACGGGAAAAGCATATGTCGGATCGTAGATCCGGACATCAGTTCAAAACCTTGTGAGCATTTGACTGGTCGGAGACTAGGTTTTGGAACCATGTCCAATCAGATCGGGTACTATGTAACCTTTGGAATTCTTGCGACCAGTGAGGTCGTTAGCCTTAGGGTTTACGACCATAAAGACGTATGGTCTCTATATACTAAATAATAAATAGATGTTTTAATCCTCGTCAGTGATGTTCCTATGTTTTTGGATATTGTTTGTGACATATCTTAAAATAGTTATGTGACAAATATTTTTGCCAGGCAATGACATTTCACATTGGGATGCAGTTCGTCGTAGATTTATTTTGTTTTCTTGTTGTTGCATATAATTGTGACAAAAGAAAAGATTAGCATGGGACAGAAAAGAGTTGTCATAGAATATAGTAATTCACGGGGAAAATATTTGTCATCATTCACCCTGTCCGAACGGGCAGCGCTACCCATTAGTGATAAATGCATAGGAATGTAAGGAGTTGTATTACGCAATCATGATGATTATGTTTGTCACAAATAGCACCGGCATGCATGCGTGCATGCGTTCTTCCATATGTGCAGTGCCAGGGGAAGGCAGGGAGGGAATTGAGGCGACGAGCGCGGCGCGTGGACCGGCCGGCCGTCTCCCCATGGAGTCGGCTCGGATCCTCCCCTGCCTCGACCCCTCCCATCGCGTGAGCTACCGGCCGGCCTCCACCTGCCTAGCTAGCTAGCACATACATTCGATTCAATCCACGACCGGGCCAACGACGACAGCTTTGGCTCGATCGATCGCTAGCTCCGGCCTACGAGCTCGTCCGTTCCAATCGTCCCGTCGCGCCGCGCGCAAGTTGCGTCGATTGGTCGTCGTCCGTTCGAGTCGGCAGGCAGGCATCTGGCATGCACGAGCGCGCTCGCGGACCTAGCTTCTAGCTGATCTGATCCATCGCATGCATTGTCCTGCCTAGCTGGGCCGCGCGAGATGAAGCCTGGCACGCTCAAGTCTCGGCGAGGCAGCGTCGGGGACGAGGAAGAGGCCGGAGGCAGCGGTGGGGAGTACAGCTTCCCCCCGATGCCGCGCAAGGAGTGCTGGTGGTCGTCGGGGCTGCTCAAGACCGCCACGGCGCTCCTCATCCTCGCGGCCGGCGTCCTCATCGGCCTCGCCGCCAGCGCCAACGTGTCGCGCTACTACTACAGCGGCGTCGACGTGGCCACCAACCCTAGTGCTGCTGCTGCTGTTAATGTCAATGTCCCCAGCGACAGCGACCCTCCACTCTGCTGTCGTCGAAGCTGCTGACGACGGCAGACGACCGAATCAGAGGGCGTTGCCGCGGCGTGTCGCTGAGCTTCAAGCGGTTCGTGCACCCTGGCACGCCGTCGGGGCACGCGATGTCGGACGAGGAGCTCTTCTGGCGAGCGTCCATGGTGCCCCGGATGGAGGAGTACCCGTACCAGCGCGTGCCCAAGGTGGCGTTCCTGTTCCTGACCCGCGGGCCGCTGCCGTTCGCGCCGCTGTGGGAGCGCTTCTTCCGCGGGCACGAGGGGCTCTACCCGTGTACGTGCACGCGCTGCCCGAGTACAGGCTGAACGTGTCGGCGTCGTCGCCCTTCCACGGGCGGCAGATCCCGAGCCAGGGGGTGTCGTGGGGCAGCATCACGCTGGTGGACGCGGAGAAGCGGCTGCTGGCGAACGCGCTGCTGGACCAGTCGAACGAGCGGTTCGTGCTCGTCTCCGAGAGCTGCATCCCGGTGTTCAACTTCCGGACGGTTTACGAGTACCTGGTCAACTCGGCGCAGAGCTACGTGGAGTCGTACAACATCGACGTGCCGCAGTGCGCGGGGCGGTACAACCCGCGCATGGCGCCGGACATCCGGGAGGAGCAGTGGCGCAAGGGCTCCGAGTGGTTCGAGCTCAGCCGCGAGCTGGCCGTTGACGTGGTGGCGGACCACCGGTACTACGCCATCTTCCGCAAGCACTGCACGCCGTCGTGCTACCCCGACGAGCACTACATCCCGACGTACCTGCACCTGCTGCACGGCGCGCGCAACGCGAACCGCACCGTCACCTGGGTGGACTGGTCGCGCGGGGGGCCGCACCCGGCGCGCTACGGCAAGTCGAGCGTCACGCCGGCCTTGGTGCAGGCCATCCGCGACAACGGCACGCAGTGCGCCTACAACGGCAAGCCCACCACCGTGTGCTACCTCTTCGCCAGGAAGTTCGCGCCCAGCGCGCTCGGCACGCTCCTCAGCCTCACGTCCACGCTCCTCGACTTCTGACCGATCGATCCACTTACTTGTTTGGCTGATTTGTTGCAGGCATGCGTCATCCGATCGATCGATGATCACATATCTGCATGTGTACCTATAGTTGAGTTTTCTAGTACCAAGTATTACTTACTCCATATATATGGACTTGCAAAACGACTTCCATTTCGATATTAACCCGGGTGTTACCAAAAAAAAAAAGAAGTTGCTTTAGACATCTATATATATATATAGATCCCAAAATACAACTTTAACTATTAATTACCATTGTAATACATTTATTATATATATACACTTTTCGAGGCGCATATAATGTTTTTATATCTAATCTAAATATTTTAAAGCATATTAATATGTAAAGTTTTCAAAGTTTGACAGTGTTTTTGGATTGAAAAGGAGTATACACACGTATAGTGCAGATACATAGATGATGTGTGTGTGTGTGTGTGTTAGAGAGAGAGTGTGTGTATTCATATTCCACCATGACCATTGACGAGCAGTAGCACAGGCCCAATTGATCCATCCACTGGGCTTGATTGCCCAGCCCAAGCGATCCATGCTCCCAAACCCCAAACCGAACCCTAGGGAAGGAAAGGAAGGGTTTTTCCGCAGCCGCACCACCGCCCCGACACGGCCGGACACACTTGCCTTCCCCCGCAGCCGCACGGCACCACCCACCACAAGGAAGCACCTAATGGCGCTCTACCGCCGTCTCCTCCTCCTCCGCCGCCTCTCCCAGCCCGCCCTCCTCTGCTCGCCCGCCGCAGCCACCCATCACCCGCCCCCCGCCGCCGCGCTGCTCACGCCTTCGCGCCACTTCGCCTTCTCCTCCGCCGAGGAGGCCGCCGCCGAGCGCCGCCGCCGCAAGCGCCGCCTCCGCATCGAGCCGCCGCTCCACGCCCTCCGCCGCGACCCTCCTCCCCGCCTCCCCGCGCGACCCCAACGCGCCCCGCCTCCCCGACACCACCTCCGCCCTCGTCGGCCCCCGCCTCAGCCTCCACAACCGCGTCCAGTCCTCATCCGCTCCGGCGACCTCGACGGCGCGTCCTCGCCGCCCGCGCCGCCGTCTCCTCCCGCGTCCGCCCCACAGTCTTCACCTGCAACGCCGTCGCCGCCTCCATGGTCCGCGCCGGACGCTACGACGCTGCGGTCTCCCTCTTCGACTTCTTCTTCCGCCGCTCCAACATCGTCCCCAACGTCGTCTCCTACAACACCCTCATCCTCGCCCACTGCGAGGCCGCCCGCGTCGACTCCGCGCTCCACGTCTACCACGGCCTCCTCGACAACGCCCCCTTCTCCCCATCCGCCGTCACCTACCGTCACCTCACCAAGGGCCTCGTCGCCGCCGGCCGCATCCACGACGCCCTCGACCTCCTCCGCGAGATGCTCAACCGCGGCCAGGGCGCCGACTCCCTCGTCTACAACAACCTCATCGCCGGCTACATCGACCTCGACAACTGGGACAAGGCCTTCGAGCTCTTTGCCGAGCTCCGCGAGAGGTGCCTCGTCTACGACGGCGTCGTGCACACCAGCTTCATGGAGGGGTACTGGAAGAAAGGCATGGACAAGGAGGCCATGGAGAATTACCAGTCCCTGCTCGACAAAGCTTCAAGACAACGCCCGCCACCGGCAACGTGCTGCTCGAGACGCTCTTCAAGCACGACAAGCACAAGGAGGCAAACGACCTGTGGGAGACCATGATTGACAACCACAGCCCGCCAACCTTCATCGGCATTAACAGCGAGTCCTACAGTGTCATGGTCAACCAGTGCTTCAAGGAGGGCAAGTTCCACGAGGCGATTGAGGTGTTCCACCGGCAGCCAAGGAAGAACGTCCAGATGGACGTCGGCTGCTTCAACAACATCATCGGGAAGCTCTGTGAGAATGGGATGCTTGCAGACGCGGAGAAGCTCTTTGAGGAGATGGAGAGCAAGTCAGTGCTTCCAGATGTGTACACCTACACTTACCTTGTCGACTCGTGCTTCAAGGAAGGTCGTGTGGATGACACGATGCAGTATTTCTATAAAATGGCAGATGGGAGGGAGCATGGGCCAAAGTTTAATATCGGTTTCTTCAACCGGATGTTTGAAGGACTTTCAGATGCTGGGCGGATTGATGATGCCTTGAAGGTGTATGGAAGGATGCCTGACAAGGAGATAAAGCCGAACACAACCACCTTTGAGATCCTGATTAAGGCCTTGTGCAAGGAGGGGGATTTGGATAGAGCACTGGACTTGGTGAGGGACATGGCAAGGGGCGGTGTTGTTGCTCCTCCTGAGTTCCGTGAGTATGTCGTTGAGATTTTCAAGAATGCCGATCGGCAGGAAGAGATTGAGAAAGCTTTTGAAGAAAAGCCAGTGCCGTTGCCTCCTCAGCCAAGGCCAGAGTATCGCCCTCGCAGTTCACCTCAGGGTCTTCCAGGATTTGCATCAAATCAGGCAAGGGGTAGCTACATGCCTCACCAAGGTCAACCTGGGTATGGTTCTCAACCATTTCATCCTGGCATTGGTGGATCCCAAGTGCTGCAGCCTGAGGGGATGTCTCCCAGACCTCAGCAGCCTGTGTGTGGAAGCCCTCAAGTTGGAAAAACTGAGTTTGGTGGCCGCCCGCTGCAGCATGGACTTGGCGTGCCTCAACCACTGCAGCCTGGGCTTGTCTCCATGACTCAGCAGCCAGAAGTTGGTGCTCCTAATACATGGCAGCATGGGATTCTTTCTCCTCAAGGAAAACAACCTGGGATTGTCTCGCCCCAAGATCAACAGCCAGATTTTGGTACTTCTCGTCCATGGCAGCATGCAGTTGGCGCTGCTCAAGTGCAACAACCTGATTTTAGCTCAGCTCCACCGGTGCAGCATGGATTTGATTCCCCTCAACCGCAACAAGCAACACTTAGCGCTCATCAGACTCAACAGCCCACGTTTGGCACATCTCATCCATGGCAGACAGGGTTTGGTGCTCCTCAAGTGCAACAGCCTGGGTACGCTGCACCTCGGCCATCGCAGCTTGCTGTTGGTTCACAGTTTGGTGCTCCTCAAGCACCACAATCTGGTTTGGGCTCTGCTCAGAGTCCACCGGGGTATGGCCACATAGGAAATCAGCATGGTCAGTTTGGATCTCCTCAGGGCGTACAAAAATTTGGCACTCAGCCACTGCAACAGGGATTTGGTGCTCAGGCCCCTCGCTCAGGACATCATGCTTTCCAAGGTCAGAACAGTTTTGAGCCTGGCCAAGGACAAGCTGAATTTGGAACTCAAGTAGCACCTCCTGAATATAGGGCTTCCCGAAGCCAGCCCTCACATGGTGCTGCCTGGAGCCAGAGTGGCTATGGATCACCTCAAGGGCAACTGGGACATGGCGGTTTTCCACAGCACCGAATGGGTTTTGGTGTGCCACAGGGCCAAAATAACCATGGGTTTCCTCGTGCGCAATCTGGTTTTGGAGCTCATCAAGGGCAAACTGCTCTAGGGGCAGTTGAGGGTGAATCAAGGTTTGGTAGTTCATATGGCCAACCAGGGGAAGGAAATTCTCAAGGGCGATCAGGGTTTGGAGCTCCAGTGGGCCAAACACAGCATGGAAGCAGATACAACCCTGTATACGGACCTTCTCATGGTCTGCAGGGATTCGATGCTACCCATGGTGAAACTGAAACTGCTGAGCCTGAAAGCCAACCGGAGTCTACTGCTCCTGAAGATCATCGACAAGTAGCACTCTGATCTATACATCACTGAAGATGCGGCTTCATTCACTTTTTTTAAAATAAAAAAATTCAGGTACAAGGTGATCGCTAGAATTGGTGTGGAAACAATACAAAATATGCATCTTTGCTAGGAGCGTGATACATCTGTGTATCATGACAATTTATTTGGTCTTAATGAAATCCTGATTTTAATAATATATTATTTTGTGAAATCCTATAAAGGTTAAAACAGGGCAGTTGTGCTTTACAGAATGGACCAGGGTTTTTCTGGTGGTGAACTTTCAGATAAGCTTCGGCCTTTTGTGGATGATCAGCTGAATGGAACTTTTTGCTTGGCTTTCGCCGGTCTCAAATTCAGAATTTAGAGACCTGCAAGATGAATATTTTGTATGTATGCTGATATCGTGTACTGTAATGGACATCGTGTTATAGATAAACAAAAAGGATGAGAAGGAAACATGTACTAGTATCATGTAATAAGTAGTATCAAATGATATATCATGTACTTTAATGGCCTATTAGCGCTAGAAGTCAGAAGAGAATGGGAGAGGAATTTCTTCTGCTGCTAAAACTGCGAGCATAAAGCTCCAAAATGTAAGGTGCATAGAAGAGAGGTTTCTTGATGACGTAAGCCTGACCATTTGTTAAAGCTAAAAGCCTAAAACTGAATGTTATGCTTGAGAGTTTAGTGAGGGACCTCGTTATCATTCTAACTGTTAAAACTTTAATTTTGTTCTTTACAAAATAATCACAATCTTAACTACTATAATTCTCAATTTACTCCGTTCGCCTCCCTCCCCCCTGCGCATCCACTCACGCATTCGTCCCCCCCCCCCTCGTTCCACTTGCCCACGACGCCCGCCCCGCAAGGCCACAACTACCTCCCCTCCCTCTCACGTCGCCCACTCCCCCTCAGTCCGCTCCTCCCCTGTCCTCGCCCGGCCAAATCCCCTTCCACTCCCCTGTCCTCGCCCGGCCAAATCCCATCCCCTCCACACCCGCGGCCGCTCCTCCCCTTCCCCTCCCTCGTCCTCGTCCCAATCCCATCTACTCCATGTCAGCGCGAGGAGGAGCGGAAGCGGGACCTCTCCTGCCACACCCTCTTCCGCGCGTCTTCTTTTATCACCACGACGACCCCAACCCCGACGTCCTCTTCGCCACCGCCTCGAGCGACAGGCACGTCGCCTCCTTCTCCCCTTCCTCCTGCATCTCCTCCACCCAAACTGTTCTCCAGGTCCGTCTCCCTCCCTCCTCTCCCCATACCCTATTCCAAGAGCAAGAAACGTGAGGAGATGGCGACAACGATGCCAACGGCGCAGGCGCACGCAGGGGCGGATGCGCTCCAGGTTCGTCTCCCTCCCCCTCTCCCCCGTTCCCTGTTCCAATAGCAAGAAACGCGAGGAGATGGCAACATCGATGGCGACTGTGCAGGCGCACGCAAGGACAGATGCGCGCGAATGGGACGAGGCGGCGTACCGGCGATGCATCCTGCGGGAGTGGGACCTCTCCTGCCGCACCCTCTTTTGCGCCGTTTTCTTCGACCACCACCACCACCATGACCCTGACCCCTACGTCCTCCTCGCCGCCGCCTCCAGCGATAGATCCCTCGCCTCCTTCTCCTCTCCTCCTGCATCTCCTCTCCCCTGCGTTTTGATTGCTGATGAGAAACCCTTTTGCAGGACAATAAAGGTAGTGGGTTCTTGTCCATCTCTCGAATCTCCTCACAAATTTTTCCTCCTCGGAAAACGTGGTGCCTAATTATTTGCGTGGAGGTTTTGTGAAGCAACCTCGTTCTGCACGAGTTCCTCAATTTGATCTTTGAAGAGAGAAGCGAGTTGGTTGTTTTGCTAAAAAAATCACAGCTTCCTCACGCACGATTAAGGCAGAGTTGTAGCATAATTTATTGTTAGAGAGAAACGTAGTCGTAGGTACTATGATTCCGCTGTTGTTTCTTGTGTTGTTCGCGGAGGGGGCGGTGGTGGTGCTAGCGATGGTGAAGGTTGGGCGGTGCGGGAGCCGGGATCCACGGGTGGACCAGTGAAGGCGGGCAAGGGCCCACCACCGTGAAGGCGCTCACCGCACGCTCTCGGTGATCCTCATGTCGGCGTTGCCAGCATCCGAAGATCGAGCAGGGGCCTCAAGCTCGGCACCGTCACCCCATGGACCAGTGCTCGGAGGATGCAACTCCTCGAGGCTCTCTCATTGGTGAGCATGCATCACCTTCTTTGATTAATCTCCACCGCAATCGCATTTAGTTCTTTCTTGATAACATACTGTTACTTTGTTAGCAATTTAGTGTTGGTAGTGGCTATGGATGCTTGTATAGAGTGTAAAGTAGCTATTGCTACTTAGGTATAGTTCATTCATGAAATACAGAAACCACAGGGTGTAAATTGCACATTATAAATTACAAGAAAGAATTTGCCAAGACTAAAATCTGTGGGTAACTATAGCCTGATTTTTATTTGTTAGTACCATTAGTCATTTCTGTTATGTTCCTTTTAAAAAAAACTGGCAGGAGCTCTGCCATATATATTCAAGGAGAAAAGAA